>CM068958.1:58336827-58363756 GCA_035128595.1 Eptatretus atami | reverse complement strand
CATAATTATTCCCAACTTATTGTGGGTCAGCCGGGAAAGTTTTTAGATCCTCGTGGAGGATCTCTAAGTCTTACTCACGTTGTTGTTCTTCTATCTTTCTTGTGGACTTTTTTGTTCACAGCTACAGTTTTCATCGAAACTTCCTGAAACTTGGCGTAATATATGTAAATAAATATCCCATGCGCAGACAGTAACCATCTCCGATTTGAAAATTCCTCCTAGAAAAAAAAGTTATGACGTCAAAATATCTCCGCTAATGGAAATCGCCTAAAAAATTATCTCCGAAACGAGGCAAGCTTTTTGAATTCTGTTTGTGGAATCGAACAGGGCATTAGCAGAGATGAATTCCCGCACATATGATACATCACTATGACGTCATTAAAATTTTTTGACGTCATTCCTATTTTTTGACATTTTTTGTTTCACAACCCAGAGTTTTCATCGGATCTTCGTGAAATTGCATGTGATATGCAGAAAGCCCACGCGCAGGCAGTAACCATCTCCGATTTTGGAAATTCTTCCTCGAAAAAAAGTTGACGTCATAATATCGCCGCTAATGGAAATCGCCTATACCATTATCTCCGAGGTGGTTGCACCAAGGAACTGAGGAAGAACAGTTGAGAGGGTGCAAGAACGTTCCGTCCCCGGGAACGGATGGATAATAGGAACGTGCTGCAAACTGGTCCCGATATCGATGCTGGAAAGGTGACCCCGAACAATACAAGGTACTTGGATACAGGAGGGGGGGGGACATTTGGCACACCATGCCTGTGCTTTAACCACACCACGCCTGTGCTTTAACCACACCATGCCTGTGCTTTAACCACACCATGCCTGTGCTTTAACCACACCATGCCTGTGCTTTAACCACACCACGCCTGTGCTTTAACCACACCACAGTAATACGATCTATCGGTTTACTCAACATCTATGACGATAACATCTAATCTACTTAATTGAACCAATTTCACGAGAAAAGGGGGGGGGGGCTCGGTATAATGGGGGCAGGTACAGGAACTCCACCTGGGTGTGTTTACCTTAATGTTTTGGATAGGAGGAGGTTGTGTTTTCACCTGTGTGTGTGTCCACCTATCTGCGAGCAGGATAACTCAACGAGAACAAAAGTTGTGGATGGATCCAGATGAAATTTTGTGGACAGGTTCGGTGCGTGACGAGGACGAATCGATTCGATTTTGGTGAAGATCCGGATCCGGATACGATAATTATTTAATTTTTCAAACTGATTCTTCACCATTAAGAGACAGGACCAAAAAAACGACGTACAGCAAGATATCTCAAAAAGTTATGGACGAGTTATAACAAAACTCGGTGGATTAGTTGGTTAGGTGACGAGAACAAGCCCGATTCGATTTCGGTTCAGGTCCGAATCCAGATCCGGTTAATCACCCATCCATCATCCATCCATCCATACCTCGCTCCACCTCCCAGTCCCGCCATTGTCGATGAACCCCTCTACCCTCGAATAGCAAAATAGACGAGCTCAAGCACAAGATACTGAAAGCAGTCATTCATCCCTGTGCGTGTCACCCCGCACTCACCATCTGACGTGGCCTGGGTGACTGCGTTTAAAAGGTATCCGACTGCACTTCCGTTAACTTAACATTAGCGAGATTAACAGGGAGCTTAGTTATTATTTGTTTTCATTCACTCACGGGTATTAACTTGTCAAAAATACCATTATCAGAACGTCCAATAAAATTCTAGTTCGAAAAAAGTCTCATAATGGAAACGGACCGAGTGAAACACACTACCAATACACCGCTTATAATGTTGCCTATATATTTCTCGTGCGAGCATTGAACATGAAATGCAAAACATGTTTTATATGGAAACCATCAAGTTCAGGTGTACATAAGTATGTTTTATTTTTTTATTCAGGATAATAAAATGTCATTTTTCTGACAAAAAAAATAAAATGTCAGAATCGTCTGTGATTGCAGTGAAAACCAGAGGAAAAAAAAAGACAAAGGAAAGAAGGGGGCCAAGATAAAAAAAAAAATAAATAATAATAATATAATCGATTGATGCGAACGCCATAAAGTAAAACTGGTAATCCAAGATTGATTGCTTTCAGTAAAATAATATGGCAACCGTCTGGTTTTATTATACACCGTCCGAAAAGTTATACGAGGATACCACAAGGAATTTTGGCGCACGAGGTCACGAGGCCTATCATGCCTGCACTGCACAAACAACAGATATTATCACCCATCCACACACAAACCACTGACGCCGATAACTACAAGTCCTGGAAATTGATATCCCTGTTTGTCTCTTGGCTATAATCTCAAATGCATCTTCGTATAAATGTAAGGCATACCGACATTATAATATAACTAGTACGCCACGGGCTCGATCAAAAAAAAAAACCCAAGAAAACGAATATGACGTCAGTGGTGACGTCATAGCACCGTGTCCTGTCATTGTTTGGTAAATAAATGGCCATAACTTGGGAACCACTCGTCCGATTAATATCAAACCTTGAAAAGCACATCCTCAGTCCCCAGCAATATACCTGGCAATTCAATTAGATCGGACCAGTGGTTGTCGAGAAACAGCGGTCGCAGACACACACACAGACACAGAGATTGTGTATAATAGATAGACTCGTACGTGCGGCCCGTACATACGTGCAAAAAAAAAAAAAAAAACTTTCAACCGCGGCCAGAAACAACCACACAGCCGTTCCTTCGCTCTCACGTGCCCGACGTGCTGACGTACGTGCGTGGCGTATGTAATTGTGACTCATATCAAACGGAAAGAAGAGTTTGACGTCAATCATGCAAAAAAAAATTTAAAAAAAGGAATTGTGCCGTCAATGTGACTCATAGCACCGTGTCCTGTCATTGGTTGAAAAATAAATGGCCATAACTTGGGAACCACTTGTCCGATTAATATCAAACCTTGAAAAGGCACATCCTCAGGTCCGCAGCAATATACCTGGCAACTTTCAATTAGATCGACCAGTAGTTGTCGAGAAACAGCGTCGCAACGAGCACAGCAGACACACAGCGCAACGCCACACACGCACACAGAACACGCACACACCAGCCACAGACACACACACACACACACACCACACACACCACACACACACACACACACAGATATTGCTGGAATATAGAAGATTACAATTAAAATCTATATCGATTTTTTTCTGCTGCCTTCTCTTCGAGGGAGACCATTCGTTGATCCAAGCATAACTACCTCTGACTGAAAAACTCCTCCTTAAATCCTGTATTTCTCAAACTATGCCCCCGGTCCTATCATCCCATCTGCAAAAAAAAAAAACAAACACAAAATTCTGCACTGATTTGTCTCAACTCTTCACTATCCTCATTCCAAACACCTCTACATCGTGCACATCCCCTCATAATTTCGCCTCCTTTGTAAATATTTTCAAAATAGCTTTTGATTCAAACGAAGAGATCAAACTAAACACTGTTATAGTTGAAGGGTACATGTCAGGAATACCTGTAAAAAAGACATTACAACAACAAATTCCACTGGTTGTAAAAGTATTTAACCTTTCTGGGGGTCAGTATTGGTGGAAGCACCTTTGCAGCAATGACACTACGACTCTGTGGGTAGGTCTCTACAGCTTTGCACAGTGAGTGGTGAACTTGCTCTCCCCATAGCTCAGGTGAAAAATTCTGCCAAGTTTGATGAGGATCGTTGATGAACTGCAATCTTCAAGTTTCATCTTAATTGTTCAATTGGGTTCAAGTCAGGACTTTGACTGGTCCACTCAAAAACATTTACTTTCTTCTTATTCAGCCACTCCAGTGTGGCTTTAGCTTTGTGCTTCAGATCATTGTTCTGATGAAATGTGAATCTCCAACCCAGTTTCATATTCATGGCTGACTCAAACAGGATTTCATCAAGGATTCTCCTGAACTTTGCACCGTCCATCGTCCCTTCTATCCTGACAAGCTTGCCAGTCCCTGTTGATGAAAGATAGCCCATAACATGATGCTGCCACCACCATGGCTTGACAGGAGGGATAGTGTTTACTTGGTGATGTGCAGTGTTAGGCTTGTACCAGATGCAACACTTTGAATTTAGATCAAAAAGTTCAATTTTTGTCTCGTCTTACCACAAAACCTTTCCCCACATGCCTGCAGTATCATAATGAAGCTTTTTCGCAAACTTCATACGAGCTATTAAATGCATCTTTTTCAGTAATGGGTTCCTTCGTGCCACCTCTCCATCGAGGCCAGCTTTGTGAAGGGAATGGAATGTTGTTGATTGATGAACACTGACCCCCATCTCAGATGTAGAGCTTTACAGATCTTTCAGTCATTGTTACATTTACAGTGACATCCTGAACCAGTTTCTTGCTTGTCTGGCTGCTGAGTTTGGATGGGCAACCTGATCTGGGTGGTATGATACGTGTTCCACTTTTTAATGATGAATTACTCCATACTCAGAGATAATGAGTGACTGAAATATTCTTATAACCCTCTCCTGAACGGTGCTTCTCCACCACTTTATGTCTGACTTCTTTGGAAAGCTCCTTGGTTTTTATGTTTGCCTTGTTGGTTGACCAAGTGACCTGCACCTTAAAACTCCTGAGATAAGTGGGGGAGCTTAATTTCTAAGTTAAATCACTGATTACATGCAGGTGAAACCCATTACATTTATTTTGTAACCTTTCAAACAAATAATTTGCTCCTGCAATGATTTAGGGTTAATTCGGGAAAGGGTTTGAATACTTATGCAACTTAAAAATATATATAGATACAATGTCGAGACTCGTGGAAGAGCTAACACACAGAACATACAACAAGGGGAGCAGGAGACAAGAGGGATGGGAGAGGGAAGCACAAAGCAGTGGGGGAATAGACACATGATTCTGTGGAAGGGAGAGTGTTGGGGCGGGTACATGGGGTAAACAAAATGGACACTACAAGGGACTTTAGGCCTTAAGACAGGCGATTTTCAGGAAGGAAAGCAGGGAATCTGAAAGGGTGGGGTTGGGTGGATTAACGGTAGAAAGATCATGGTTTTGGATGGGGAAGATAGAGATGGTGGTAAGATATTTTGAAGACCTGGACGAGAGAGTGGGATTGAAGAGTGTGTGGGAATTTATTTCAAAGCAGGAAAAGAAGAATGAACAGTGAAGGTGAGCAGTGATTTTGGTTTTTGGTAGTTTAACCAGAGGGAGTTGCTGGTGGACTTGACGCCGTGCGAAGAATGGGGGGGAAATAGCAGAGAGCAGGGGGTGAGTCAGAGAGGAGAGGTAGAAAGCAGAAAGACCATTGACTGCCTGCGGTGAGGAGTGAGAGACCAAAGACTCAGCCTCATCGCGGGAATACCAATGTCTAAGGCTTGGTTTCCACGCGTCAGCTGAGAAAGTGAGAGCAGGAGCACAAGCCCAGAGGGGAGAGCAGTACTCCATCAGCTGTGGATGAAAGCTGTGTAGTGGCAGGAGCTCAGGTGTGCCAAGGAAGGACTTTGCACGACGGAGAATGCCATCGGCACTGGCTTGGAGGCCAGCTTGGAGAGTGCTTCCAGAAAGACATGGCAGATAGTGAGACCCAGAAGTTTAATGAAAGGACTTCTTCAGAGGATTGTTGAAAATTAGATGGGGGGGGGAGGGTGGGGTGTTCAGATGGTTCTTTCGATAGACATAGTGAGAGTGTGAGATTTGTCTGGGTTGAAAGACATGTTGCAAGTGTTTGACCAGCTTGTGATTTATCCAGATCTGCAGAGAGTGAAGAGGCTGCAGCCTGCTGATCAGAGGGATGAGAGATGGTACGGCAGAGGGTGGAGTCATCAGCAAAGAGACAAAGAGGCTTTTCCAGGGAATCTGAGAGATCATTGATGAAAATCAGAAAAAGAACAGGGCCCAGAACGCTGCCTTGAGGAACTTCAGCCTAGACAGGAAGAGGGGATGACAGAACTCCATTAAGGGCCACACGTTGACTGTGACAGGAGAGGAAGGAAGTCTGCGAGCCAAGATTGGAGAGAATCATCTGATTTTCTCTGTTAATCGAACTTATTCACAATTTATTTGCATTTTTTAGTTTTATCACAGTGTAGCTTGTGAAGACTCGATATATTAAGTTTGATTTGAAAGCATCATGAAATAAGCTGAGGTGGCATCAAAATTTGAAAACTTTGGAGGGGGTGAATGCTTTTTCAGGCCACTGTTTTTAGGGAAATATAGATGAGTGATATCAGTTGGTTCAAAGTTCTGAGTTGTGGAAAGCACTAAGAGCGAGGGAAGGAATGGAATTATGTAGATAGTAATGGACAAATTGAGGTTTAAATAAAGGCCTCAGGGATCACAAAATAATATCTCCTCTTGAAGAAGTCCTTTCTTTCAAGCTTTTGGGCCTCACTACCTGTATATCATTCAGTGAAAGCCACATCTCCAAGCTGGCCTCCAAAGCCAGTCCGCGACTGGGCATTCTCCGTCGTGCAAAGTCATTCCTTGCCCACCTGAGCTCCTGACCACATACAAAGCTTTCGTCCGCAGCCTGATGGAGCACTGCTCTCCCTCTGGGGTTGTGCTCCTGCATCACACCTCACACAAAAAATGAAATCAGATATCGAATTATAGTGAAGATAAAGCCATGAGAGTTTAAGAAGGGCGAGCCTTACAAGAGGCTGCAGCAAACAAAATGGCAGTGATTTGATTTTGACGCCCTCCCTGAACTGGGAAGCCCTTCCCGAACGGACAGACAGACCGACTGGCAGAGACGAAGATACATGATACAGATATATATATATATATATATATATATATATATATATATATATATATATATACTATACATATCTTTACATATCTATACCTATCTATACCTATCTATACCTATCTATACATATAATATATATATATATATATATATATATATATATATATATTTATATATATGTATGTACAGGGTGTCCCAAAAAAATACAACTTTTCATCTGCAAAGAGGATGGTCATAACATTTTTTTTTTTAAAGATATATGGCTGGATGAAAGCTGTAAGGTTGAAGTTTATTGTACCAATGTCAAAATTGCCACCAAAATTTAAATTTTGGTTTAAATCGTCGTTTTCTTTTAGACCACATGTTCGACGTAGGCTCCACGTTGTCCGATCACTGCCTGCAAACGCGTTGTCATGTTCTCCATCACTTTGGGAAACGTTTCCTGAGGAATGTTCTGGATTTCTCGGGGATGTTTTCCTTCAGCTGATCAAGAGTCTGAGGTCTAGGGTTTCCATAGATCCTGTCCTCAAGAACCCCCACAAGAATAAGTCTGGAGGAGTAAGGTCAGGGGAATACGGTGGCCACTCAACGTCTCGTAGAGGGAGATAAAGCGGCCCTCAAAATGTTGGTTGAGAAAACCCTTGTTTCCCTGGCTTTATGGGCGGTGCCCACCCTGCTGGAACCACTGGGTTCTCATCTGGATCAGGTTGTTTCTCCTACCGGCCTGAGTACGTAGCTCAGGCAGATAGAATTCCTGAATCATTTCGCGATAGTCCTCTGGTTTACCGTGCAAGTGCGTCCTGGTCATCTTCAAGAAGTATGGACCAATTATCCCATACCAACCAAGCGCCACCCACATGGTGACTTTGAGAACAGATCGAGGCACCAGTTCAGTTGATGCATTACCAGGATTTCAGTTCCCAGTACCGAAAGTTTTGCTTGTTTACCTCCCCGGACAAGTGAGCATGGCATTCATCCGTCATGTGAAGTTTTTTGAGGAAGTCTGCATCTTCCTCCAACTTTCCTGAGAACCAATTTGCAAAGTCTAGTCGTTTGCGTTTCTGTTGATCAGTAAGCACCATTTCCGTTTGAATTTTGTATTGAAAGGCATGAATGTCTTGGTGAAGGATCCTCTGAACGGTGCTCTTATGCATGTTTGTCTCGGCAGAAAGTCGTCAAAATCAATTTTTTTGGACTCTGAACGACCGCCTGTCTCACCATTTCCACATTTTCTTCACTACGACCTGTCCTCTTCCGACCACTGTGACCCCTGTGAAGGTCACAGATGGTTCACATTGGTAAACTTTGCGATGGTGCACTTTATTGTCCGAAAGTTTGGTGCATGGCGCAAGTGGATACCGAAATGTCTCGAGTAAAGACGTTGCACCTGTATGACACTTTTCGTCTGGTGCCAAAGTTCAACAATTTTCGTCCGTTGTTGTACGGTCAGTCTGGCATTTTTCTGGCGCTTGCTTGGTATCAAAATAAACTTCAGGGTCTCTGCAACAAGAAATGAGCATTAGTGACAAAATTACTGCTTTTTTAGGATCAAACGAAGCATTTTAAAAGTTGTATTTTTTTGGGGACACCATATATATATGTACAGTATATATACACATATACTGTTAGAGTTTTGTAAAATGGCACGCCTCCGAGGCAATGGCACACAACATAAAGTGATCCCAAGGCAGTTATTTAATTAGTATGTGTTTAGTTCGTCCTTGCCATATGTCTGATGGGTAAATAGGAAAGATGTGTTGCGTAGGGCTCTTTTAGTTAGGTCTTCAACCTTCAATCCTTGCACTTCTTCAACTCCTACCAAAAACACCCACAACTTACGCTTACATTTTCATTACAAATGCCACTGTTCAGGACAAATCTCTCCCTCTCTGCCGGGACGACGTCGCTACAAGCAATTTCCACCTATTCGCTGCAACACCAGATTACAATCTCTTCACTACAAAATTACACAATGTACTCCCACCTCTCCACAACCACCACTTATTCGTCGAGCACTCACTGCAGCCTCGAGGAACGCTGAGGAGACAAGGGTGGGGTTATTATGAGGCATAACTCGAAGCACGAACCTGCACTGGAGCTAGTTTGAGGACATACAGGTAACACAGGGATTTCCCTAAAATACAATGTTTGAATGGAGGCTAGTGCACGTTTGGGGCCAGAGAGCACTTCCAAGAACCATGGCCCCATGTTAATGTCGGAGCTCCGACGTGTGGGCATGTCGGTGAGCAAATGAGGCCATTTTCATGTTCAGGGCCCGGTAGGGTGTGGCTACGACCGCTATAGATGAAAGAGGAAGCTTGAAATTACCAACAGCTCCATTTTATCTGTTTCTTGGCTGCTCCCCCACCCACAGCTCATAAAAGGAGCAAACACAGCTCAATTTAGCAAGAGATATCGCCAAACTCGCCAGACGCTGGACACGCCAGTTATGAGATTCACCAGGAGCCAGGACTCGCCAGACACCAGAGCTCGCCAGACAAAAAACTGCGGCAGACTTCAGACCTCGCCGGAAAAACAGGCAGCAGCAGACGGCGCAGGAGGGGAAGCGTCGGGACTGAGCGAGTGGCACCATGAGTCAGTGCACTCAAGCGCGGAATCACGAGTTACTACTACGAGCCGGGGCTCCTCTCATTCTATTGACGCTCAGTTCGGCTGCATCCCACAGCAACATTTACATGTACAGCCTTTTATACTATTATGATAGGGTCTTTCTTTTATGCATCTTTCTCTACTATCCATCCATCTCTCGCCTACTGTCGACGCACGAGAGCAATCGGCATGGCCAAGCCCGACCAATAATGTTCTTTTCAGAGCGAACCATACTGACTTGCACCTCACATCTTCCTCTTACACCATGCTGCACCCCACGTTGCATTACACTCGCACCACTCACTCCCACACCCAAGACGCCCTCAGTATTTCTCCCTCCTTCCCTTTTCCGAAATGTTTTGGGTTGTGCAGGTCTGAGACCATGCCAGGTATTGAGAGGTCATTCATCCTCCACTGCTTCTTATCTCTCTGGGCTATCTCGAACTTTCCTCGGGTTTGTGTGTGTGATGGCACCTGTTGTAGCATAAGTTAAGACTGTCTAAGAATATTCAGGATAACTCTGCTCTGTCTTCTTCTTTTGTGAATATTGTATGTCTTCTGCCACACCGACAAATTCCTTGCTTTCCCTGATTTACATTTGCAATAAATCCCATACTGTGCCACATAATATTCCTCACTTGTTCAAATAAATGTGCCTGTTAGAAATGTATCCAGCTCATTTTTATCTTTTCCTCCATCGGTCTAGCATTGTCCACACCTTAGTTTAGCCGGGACGTTATACCCCAAAAGTCTGCTATTTAACCGGTGCGTACTTGGCAGTTCTGCTCGGCTGCACCTGATATGGTAAGTAACTTAAGTAATACAAGTAAGCATCGAGGCTGCGATTCCCCGATAAGGCGATCATGTGTTCCGAGGTAAACGGTTGTTAGATGGAGGACCCTGGGTCATGCGGTCATATTATTGGTGTTCGCGGTTGATTAGCGACCCACCTCAACATGAAGTTATTCATGTGTGATGGCCTGCATTTCCCGGTGAGGAAAAAGGGATATATATATATATTTCAGATATTTAAACGACCACTTTCTTGCACATGAAGGCTAAATTGCGTCAATGAAAATTAATATGAAATTTTGTTTCAAACTACATTCCCCATGGCTAGTCGATCATATGTACGAAGTTTTGTATCAATCTGTTACACGGTTCTGAAGAATAAGATGTTTTTACATTTTTATTTTCAATCCAACATGGCTACCAGACCACGTGACCAATGACGTCAAGTTAAATTCTTCACACATTGGATCGTCGATCAGACATATGAAGTTTCAGATTTTTTGGATAAGGATTTCAATTCAACCAATTAATTATGGCTGGAATACCACTTCGCCGATGATGTCACCGTTATCACCCTATGTACCGATGGGAAGTTGGTGACATGCCAAGGTTCAAGTTCTTCCGTTGAGCGGTTTCGGAGATGATGTCCAAATCTTTTCCATTAATCCAATATGACTGCGATGCCATGTGACCTATGACATCATAATTATCAATAAGATATTCTCCATGGGGGACTCCCTCCTATATTTAAAATTTTGCATCGATCGGACAAGCAATTGCAGAGAAAACATTTTTTTAAGCGAAAATATAGAGACGTGGACACACACACACACACACACACACACCACAAAAGTCTTGCAACCCCTTCGGGACGAGACCAATGAAAGGATATTGCACACAGCAGGTATAAACCGGTACGATGTAGAAAACTACATGAGAGTTCGATATTTTTCAAGAACATCCCTAATGTTCTGCTCATCGACCAATAATATCTCGCCTATGATGAATCGCTCAGGTTACGCTGCCTTTGGAGAAAATAGCCGGGATCAAAAATTCTCAAAAGGACGAGCAGTTGGGGAATATGGAAACTTTATACACCCGTATCTGCCAGCAAACTGCACAAAAGCAGAATCGAATGAAGGGAAGATAAAACTACTTATCAGGGTTGAAAGAAAATGGAGGGGGAAGGGGAACAGCAGAATAACCTCCTGGGAAGGGGGTAGAGGGAGGGTTACACCAGAGTCAAGATGAGTATGGAATCAATGTAGAGTGCAGATGGAGGGCTACATGTACAATCAAAATATACAACATAAACAACACTCATCACTATCAGGGTAATATTGTTACGAATCTGGAACCTATCGCACACAACAGCCAGAGTCCTTATAGATCAGTTATATAGGTAAGTATGTGTTTCTAGTTGGGGTCCCGTCCCTTGTTTAATGGGGAATTAAGTGTACGTGCGCTGCAAAGTTGTTTTATAGTCAGGTCTTTAAATCCTTCGATCCGACAAACCAACCACCCTGACACTGAACTAGCGCTTTACAGCGCATTCCGATTCACGACTCCACTGAACTAGCGCTTTACCAGGCTCCCCTTGCTGTCCTATCAGGAGCGAACAGCGCGTCAACACACCTGATCCCTGTCCAACCAAGCGTGCACAGAGTGTCTGACACCAAGGCTCCGCCCCGCTCAGGGAGCGGATAAAAGACCAGGCTCCCTTTGGAGGATTGTTGTTATTCGGGTTCGGGTTCGAGTTCGTGTTGGCGTCGGAGCCTGGTTGTGTGTCGGAGCCTGAGGAGAATCATTTGCTTCGCCTGCCTCGCTTGTTTTTGCCGATCATGCTGGCGTCTGCCGCTCCACTCCTGGTGCCTTCGTCCTTGATGCCATGTGAAAGCTGCAGGTTTGAGTCCCGCCACTGAGCCAGATCGTCGAAGACCGCACGAGGCGGACAGGTCCAAGCACAGGTTCTGGTCTCCAGCTCACCTTTCCTCGAGCTGGAAGCCTTCAATAAAGACCCGACGGGGTCCATTTCTTTGGGTGTGTGTCTGTGTGTGGGCCCGTCACTTAAGTAGAACTGCTAAGTGCTTTTGCTCACTGTATATTGCCTGCTTGATATTCGGATAACTTTGCCCTTACGTGCTTCCCGCCCCGCTTATTATTGTAATAAATTTCCCTATTGTTGAATGTCCCAGGTCATTCCGTCATTTCTTTTATTGGCTTAGCACGGTGCGTGTTGAGGAATAGCGAGGCAGTAAATTGTTCATTTGGACAGACAGGCCTTGGTGACCATCCGCTCAGGTTACACACGGTTCGAGCACAGTAACGGCTTGTCCCGCTCGAGGTCTGTCAAGGGTGTGAATTCCCCGGTAGCTTTGCCGCGTGGGTAATTAGGAAAATTGAAGTTTGGCAATTAACCCTACCCCACGCGGTCGAATTATTGGCGATTCATGGTCCTTTAAGCGGACCCATGCCTTTCAGACTTATCCGAGGGTCACGACCTAAATTCTGTGTGTTCGGTGGAGCCGACTCTACTGCTCCCTCTAGCGGTCGTGCTCGCCACCGATAGCCAGCCCCACAACAATATGAAGGCGTCTCTATCCACATTCACCAACCCCCAAGCCCACGCCAACCCCCAAGCCCACCTCTTTCTGGGTTTAAAGCCCCCCCCCCTTTCCACTTCTGTGATCGAGAGTCTTGGGCTGTCTCTATCCTGTTCACTCCCCTCGCTCATTTTTTTATTTATTCGTATGGAGCCATGGGCTGCTTGGCTGTATTATCTTCTGGGGGTGCTGCTGTGCCGCTGATGCAGTGCTCCGTTACCAGTAAGCTGGTACTCATTTCGCTGACCTCAGAAGTATGACAGGCTGAGTCAACACACCTGGTGTTAATTCAATATGTTGACAGGTGATTGAATTCCAGACCTCAATATCTTAAGTCAGCCACTTTAACCCAGTGTGACCACTCCTCATTTTCATAAATGCCAAGGTGAGCCAATGAAAAAAGCCAAGAATTCACAAGGTTTTGGAAAAGCGATGATAATAGAAAACCTATACGCTAAGAAAACCTATAGAAAACCAAGACGCCAAGGTGAACAACGAATAGCCAAGATCTTGTGAAAAAAGCCAAGGAGTGGTCACACTGCTTTAACCGTTAAGCAAACACCAGGCCTCCCTTGCTCTTATTCATCCCCACATTCCTCATCCCTCTGATCCATCTCTCAACCATGCTGTTGGTGTGCCCACCGCTGTCTTTCTACCGTTAGTTTAAGTCCTGATTCATTGTGTGTCCTGATACAGTCTTGACACTACTGTGTACAAAAAAACAAAAACAAACAAACTACTGCACAATCATTTAGTGAGGTCTCATCTGGAATATTGTGCAGTTTTGATCAACACATCTGAGGAAGGATAGTTGCCATAGAGGGTGCAGGGTAGAGCAAGTCAATTATCTCCCGGTCTCGCTCGACTCAGCTATGAGATGCGAGCGGCTGAAGGAAATGACATCAGAAAGGAGGTGATTGCAAGGGGATGTCATATGTTTAAGATAATCAAGGATATAGACAAAATGCAAAATAAATTTCAGTGGAATGGAAACTGACAGGACAGGAGGCCACAGTTTAAGAATAAAGGAGAGGAGAGTTAGGACGGTAGTAAGGTAGGAGTCTTTCACTCAGTGGTGAATGCATACAATGTCTCCCTGCAAAGGCCACGACATTAAAGCTAGTGGACAGTTTTAAAATTGAGTTACCTAAGTATCTGGAAGTAGTAGCCAGGGTCAGATAAATCAGCAGGGATTAGGAGAGCATCTATTAGCAAGTGACCCCAAGCACACACGTGAAGTGAAGAAGAGCTCCTGTTCGAGATGAAGTCGAGTTGAGGGAGAAACAATCTGGTCATGTGGCTATTTGCCTATCGAATACATTTCCACATATAGGGTAAAAGCAGTTATTGCGGGCAGCCTTCATAACTATACACCGAATGGAAATTCAAAATGATATACAGTACACACTTTGTGGTGTGTTTTCCAAAAAGTACTTAAGACGAGTTGAGGAAAACTATCATTACTCCTTATAACTCCACTTTAGGCAATGTTTGAAAAGACACATTATCATACCACTTTTGTAACCGTCAAACAAACCTGACATGTTCAGGGGAATGCAAATTGGGGCCCAGCTCTGCCACTGAAAGCAAACCGCAGATCAGCCTAGGCCCTAGGCCAAATGTTAAAACATCAGGTGAGATACCAAACTGGAAAAGGCTGTGCCAGGACAAACACTTGTGTTAATACATATCATATCTCAGCAAAATGTATGTAGACTTGGTGTCCTGCTCCTAAAGCTGATACTGATACACACCACCAAGCACAACAACTTGGAGAACAAGTAAAAAAAATAAAAAAAAGTCATAAAATATGTCATAGCCCCCAATGTTTTAGAAATTTTGCTGTACAGAGTTAAAGGGCGAGCCCATATTTATGTACAACTAAAATGGCTGCCAGTCTACCATCTTTGATCAGATCACAAAATAAAGTGAGGGCACGTGTATGTCATCATGTACTGTGCTTGTGCCAAATTTGAACAAAATCGGACCATTAATGTCTTGAGAAATGGTTGGGGACACATTTAAGTAACAAAATGGCCGCCAGTCGGCCATCTTGGATATGATGTCGAAAAAAAAAATGACGTGCACATGTAAGCCATCATTCATTATCTGTGTGCCAAGTTTGAACAACATCGGTAAATGCAAGTCTGAGAAATGGTTGAGGACGTGTTCGACATTGTGTTTTTTAAAACTAAAATGGCCACCAGTCGTCCATCTTGGATATGATGTTGAAAAAGAAAAATGATGTGCATATGTATACCATTATGTGGTGTCTATGCCAAATACGAATAAAATCGGTCCATTCATGCCCGAGATATGGTTGCAGACGCGCACACAGAGACCAAATCCATAAGCCCCCGTTTTGGACTAAGTCCAACGGGGGCTAATATAGTTTACCGGATGGACTCCGCCGAAACAAGGCAAAGCACATTTGATCAAAGCGACGCAAGATTTTTAATGGGCATGAGAAGCATTCATTACCAGGTGGGTACTGCAACCAGAACAGCACTTCAATTGCAGCAAGACTGACATTCGAAAATGTTTCTCTAAAAATTTACAGCTCAGTAAGTCAATCTATGTATAAAACAAATAATTTAATCTTATGTACAAGTAAGCATTATCACAATACTTTCAGCAACTGGTGATCGACTACCAATGTGAAACAGGATGACAGGTCAAGTAAAGTCCCGAAAAGGCTTACCAATCAGCAGCATCACAACTACAGAAAATCCTTGGATTTATGGAGACGTGACATTTGATCGATTTGTTGCTTTAAAAATACAACTATAACTATAACCATGGCTGATCACAGTCACCAATGCGATACGAGACGTTAAACTGCGTCATGAACCAAATTGCAAGTGAACAAGCAGTTAACGCCTTAATCTCCTGAAGGTGATGGTGTTAAAACGGCCAAATGAGCACAGAATTTTCAATAGTGGAGTGCAAGGGGTTCACTTTTTTGCTTGCATTGCTTGTTCGATCACAAAATACACATGCCATCCCCACGTAGAGAAACTCTTCCCTCACGACAAACCAATCACAATTACTCAGAAAAAAAAACATGATATTTTACATGATGTACCAGCTAGTCATTGGAGACCAAGCCAAAGTGCACGGTGCTTGATGCGATTCACCCACAAAGTACACTAGATTTTTTTTTTGGTTGTGAAAACATTCAAACTCGATTTTCATACAGATAAGACATAAGACAAAATGTTTAAAAGAAACAAACAAACAAAAAAAACAATGATTATAGCACTCACAGACTGTAGTTTACCAAAAAAAAAAAGTAACATTGACAATATGAACCAGACTTTGACTTCGACGAAAAATTCAGTTCGAGAGGGTTGATTTTTGAATTGTCAAACATGTCTATTGTATAACATATTTGTGCTTACTTTATGGCAGGGTTGCACAAGGCAATGGTGTCGGTGCATAGCATAATGTGGAGATGAAATCTCTAGTTCCCTCCAGATGGTCACAATGATGACCCAGCTTCAATGTGAAGATTTAACCTTTGACTTGAATCCAGAGCACAAATTATTTTTGTTTGGAATAAAGTGTAGCACAATGAAAGCAAGGCTTTCATGGAGAATTATGGGATCGAGTCAGCGATGGAGGATAGGCAGGTCTAGAGAAGAACAAAGTCATCTGAAGAGCTGATGTGAACGACGCGTTTTTTGCCGCGACTCTTTGCCTCCCTTGCTGTTGATGGCGCATCGGCAATCTCCTCGCCAAATGGCGTAATATCTGGTAAGTCTGAACCTTTTCCATCAAGAAGTGTGAAGATCGAGTAGGCTTCATGCTGTTGTGAGCCCGTAGCTCCATCTGACCCCAGCACCTTAAACAAAGAATCAAAATTGTTCACTGTGCTCAAAGTCTAAGTGCAGAATTTCGAACTGCATCCCATCAAATAATTCAACACATAAGCAATGTCCGTGCAATTCCGTGACAACATTTTTGGAAACAAAGGCAAATATTTCCTTTGCAAAGCCGGTTCGCCCACTCACTTTCTGTATCTCCTGACAAAACAAAAAGAAATCATCGCGCGTCTTGCAGTAGAATCCCAGCGTGCAACTCGGGTCGAGCTTTGAGAATGCAGTCTTCCGCGGAGAACAGCAGTGATACGACTAGTCAGACCGGCAAGTGAGGGAGCAGCGTTCATGATTAAACAATGGCAGTAATTAATGGTATAAACCACATTTCATGCAGATCTTTACACATGACCATCATGTTTCCGCATATTGCACGATTCATGTGTTTCAACTCCGACTGTTCCGGGTTAATTCGTGGCCAGGCACAATCTTCACTCCTCTGAGATACTGTCTTCCAAAGCTAAGGTACCCATTCTGGAATTGTCTTGTTCAACGGTTTTTGTCAATTTGTGGACGCAACGTACTTTCACATCTCATCATGCTCCTCCATGTGTTTTTGTACCGAGTTAGTACGTGCTTCTCCAGAAATTATAGAACCTGAGTGTGCAACTTGGGTCGAGTTAAACCTCCCCCGACCCCGCCCACTCTGCCACCTCGCTCTTCTGTAAATCTGACTGGAATAATGGCAAAATGTTGACTTTCCCCACATCTTTTTGGTTTCCCCTCTCCATTAATTTCCCCTCTCCATCATTGCTCCCTGTCGAACAAAAGTATGGAGTGAATTGATACACATTGTGTAGAGTCAATCAACATCTCATTTGTATGTCATTCTTTCTCCATAATCTGCACGAATGCTCCAACTCTTTGTCATCTAGCTCTTTCGTGAGCCGAGATTTGGATTGGAACACCACCTCTTCCCTCTTCAACAAGCACCCCAAAAATTAAATATAAAAGTTTTTACCTCCACTGAGAAGTCTTTTTGACTGGTTTCCACAAAAGGCTGGCAACAATGAGGATCCAGATAAATGATATGATCATCTGCAACATCATACATCTGCTAAAACCATCACAGATTTTGATGTAAAGAAATCACCAACACGTTTATCTGCATTGCGAAAGACAAAGTTAAGCTAGGTTACAAAAAAAATGAGAGGTTCCGGCCCCCTCTGACAAGGCAGTATCATAAACGCAAGGTCCAATATAGATTACCAGGCCAAAAGGGAACTCACCTTGGAAGCCAACAAAGTAAAGGGAATGTTTGGGTTTGCCTCCAATGATGCCGATGCAGGATTCCAAACCTAATATTTTCTGTAAGGCAAATGAGAGAGACAAAGACATAAATTACTCTGATTCCTCCTCCAGATCTTCAAGACAGTTGTTCACCATTTCAGGTCATGCCCAATCCAAAACCATATTTTCTATCCTCGTTAAGGTCAGGTCAGGTCAGGTCAAGTATGGGAGCATGTGCGGGAGCAGCGTGTCGCTGCGTCCACTTTCCGCTAGTACTCCAGGGATCGCCGTGTGGCCATCCCCCAGGCAGATGCCTGGCCCATCCTCATCTCCTCGAGATGCTGATCAACCTGCTGCAACCACGAGGCATATGGTCGGCCCATTGGCCTCCTCTACTCATGAGGCTCCTTCACTGAGAGAATCTGGTGAGCAGGATCAGCATCAGGAAAATGAGCCACATGTCCATACAGCCGCAGCTGACGCTCATGGACTATGTAGGTAACAAATCTCATTTGAGTCTCTCTCAGCATCCGTTTGTTGGACAAAGAGTCCGACCAGTGATAGCCAAGGATTCTCCGAAGAGACCTGGTTCCAAAGGAATTAAGTCTCCACCTCAGATCCTTGGTCAAAGTCCAAGTCTCACATCCGTAGGGCAAGACTGGAAGTGCCAAGGACATGAAGACGCAGACTTTTGGCCTCCTGCACAAGTACCGACAGCGCTACACCCCATGATCCAGTCAATCCATGACTCCCCAGGCCCGACCCAGATGTTGATCGACATCTGGTTCACAGCCAGCAGAGACATGAACATCACTGCCAAGGTAAGTGAATCTCTCCGTGACCTCAACATCCTCACCACAAACAGGTACAGACAAGATATCAGCATCCAAGATGTCATTGAAAGACTGGATCTTAGTTTTGACCCAGGAAACCCGAAATCCCAGTGGCTCCGACACCTCGTTCAGCACCTCGAGGGCCCCCAAAAGGATATCCAATCTCCACAAAGATGACTGCATCATCTGCGAAATCAAGGTCAGAGATCATGACATTCCCAAACGATGCAAGGCAACTTGATCTCTCAGACATCCTCCCCAAAATCCAGTCCACACAAGCGCTGAAAAGTGTGGGGGCCAGTACACACCCCTGACGAACTCCAGTAACAACTGGAAATAAGTCGGAGATGGTACCACCACATCTCACAGCACTCTTAGTACCAGAGTAGAGTTCAGACATCAAACTGATCAGTTTTGGTGGCACCCCACGAAGACCAAGAATCCTCCAGAGGGCATCCCAATTCACTAAATCAAACGCTTTACATAGATCAACATAGGCTGCAAGCAGCCCCTGCCGAAACTCTTATCTGCGTTCGGTGAGGACAGGAAGGGCAAGGATACAGTCAATCGTTGACCTTTTTGGTGTAAAGCCTGAATGCTCTGGGTGCTGGTGCTCAAGCAAAAGGTGGTGAATCCCATCAAGAATTATCCGAGCAAAGACCTTGCCCAGCACTGAGAGCAGCGTCACCCCTCAGTAGTTGTTGCAGTCCTGTCGATCACCCTTCCCTTTCCAGAGAGGGACAAGGCCCCTCTTCCAGTCAGTTGGGATGATGCCTGTGTTCCATGCAGAGCAAAGAACTATATGCAATGACACGAGTGCAGCATTTCCACCAGCTTTGAGAAATTCAACATGGATCTTACAGATCCCAGGAGCTTTACCCCATTTCAACCGGTTCATCGCAGCCTGTGTTTCCACAAACGAAGGTGGGTCACAGTTGCTTGGAGGGTCAGCAATAGGGATAGTAACACCCTTACATCCAACTGGTGAATCAGCCTGGTACAGCTGCTCAAAGTAGCCGGTCCAGCGGGCCTTCACTTCGTACTCCTCTGTCAAGAGCCCACCACCCTCCGCTCTAACTGCAGTACACTGAGGGACAGGCTTGGAAGGATGCAATGTGCGAATTCCCCTGTAAGCAGGATGAGAATCACTTGACAAGTGATGCTCCAGTCCCTTACAAATGGGCCTTCTTGTCTACGCTCAGTGCACATACAGTTTTACACCTCAACTCCCTGAACAGCTCAGCTCTGCCATTAAGCCTGGCCCTTCGACTATGGTCAATGGTATCCAGTGTCCCCTGAGACAAAATTCTTCTTTGCCCCATGGCGAGTTCCAAGACATCCACCAGCAACATCAACGATGGTGGTCTTCAAGGTATTCCACAACTCTTCAGGATCCCCCAAAGCAACCAGACACCCCAAATAATCCACTCAGCCTGTTCACAAACTCCTCAGCTACCCTCTCATCCTGAGCTTGTTTACATCCAGCCAAGGTTTGGATGGTACCATTCTCCCGGATTTAAGCTGCAACTTCAGAGTTGCTACCACAAGCCTGTGGTCGGTATTGAGGAACTCAGCACTCCGGTAGACCCTGCAGTTCTGGATCATCCTCCAGCGACCATCAACGAGCACATGGTCAATCTCCTTTGCCACACCACCAGCATGGAATACCAAGTCCAGCGATGAGCTTGTGGGTGCTGAAACCATGAACCAGCCACCCTCAGTCCATGACTTCTTGCAAAGTCAAGGAACTTCATGCTATTCTGGTTCACAGTTCCAGACCCCTGGGGACCAACACACACTACCGTAATCTGATCTGGGAAGGTTACCCTGTGGTTTTCCTCCTATCATGAAAGAGTGGGGGTCCTGAAGGCTTTGCCCCAATCTAGTCATCCATTCAGCTGTCCTGCGAAGGGAAGCCGCACAGGAGGTACTCCCACGGAGTGGGTTTTCAATTTCCTTTGTGTTTTTCTGTGTTTTGCGGAGTGAAGGGTTTTACAGTGGCTGGTGTGCAAATCCTGCCACCAACCTCCTTCGAAAAAAACAACAACAAAAAAACCAGGTTATCATCAATCCAAAACTGAGATGATAACAGACAGGTGGATCATCCAGTACACACCCCTGTGCAGAGTGCTATGAGATGTGGTGATACCTCGTTAACCCCACCCCAATCCCTCTTTCCAAATTTAGTTTTCCCTCCTAAGTGTTTCCTTCTATATCCATCTTATCCACCACATGCATCCTCTCCTGCCTCCCCATTCCTTCCCACACCCATCGCTTGTTCGCCTGCCCGTCTTGGCCTTCGGCGCTACTGTTGGTGTTTCCCCTCTCTCTGCTGTTCCTTTTGTCGTGATCCGTTCAGTGTACTAGTACTAGCTCTTCCATGAGCTTCAACTATGTACGTACATGCATACCAAAAAAAAAAATGCAAGCTTTAGAGAAAAGCTTTATGCATTGTGCACAATGCTGCAGGGCTTGTTTGTGGTCAGTCTGTCAAGATCCTTACGACCAAAGTGTGAAGGTGCCTTCGTGCAAGGTGTCTTCCGAATACCACTGCTCCAATCCACAAAGATGAGAGGCTTTCTGGAATCAGCCATCCCATGGCCCTCAATGTTATGGATTTTAAAAAGCAAACGGTAAGTAGCCTAGCTATAAGCCAAATTACTTCCCCGAATACAACGATAGAGGAAATGTAAAAAAACATCAAGTGTATTCGTTGCATAAGCAATAAATTTGTCAAATAAAAGTTGATAAATGTGTGTTTGCCAGTGTGGGAAACATATGCAGCTAACATAGGCCTAGTAGTCATTCTCAGAACAAGATTTTTAAAAAGTGGTCTGACGAAGGGCTAACGAACAAAAACGTCAGTCACACCTCTATTTTAAAAACGATTAATACACTTTTGGAAAACCTCGAGTTCAGGGGTTCCCAAACCCAGGGTCGAGAACCGAAAGTTGAAAAGCCCCCAAAAAATCACGGTTTTTGAGGGGGTGGGGATTCACGTCGAAAGCATTTGCTCCGACAATTTGAATAGTAGGCGATTTTAAATTTTGGGTCGTGGACTAAAAAAAGTTTGGGAACCACGAGAGCTAGTTGATTAAATTCGTGGTTATTTTGTCCAACTATGCAGATGAACATCCGGCTTCAGAGATGGATTAACCTCTGGTTGAAGACCGCTTCAGCAAAAGACGCGTTGGAAGGCAGAATGTTTGATACGAGTACAAGTTCATGGATGGATGTTTCACGCCACAGCAGCACTAAACAGATGTACATGAAAGCTGAATACCAGTGATAACTTAGAGCTCAGCCATTTTGCATTCTTTTTTTTTTCTTAAACAAAAAAATACCCACTTCCTACTGGGAGAAAAATATGATGTCAATACCCCCACCCTGCTCGAGGTCCTGCTTCTTCTTCTTCACGTGACAGGATGGATAGACGAGTCTCCCGTCAGCAAAAGCAACACCTGTTCCCTCCGGCAGACGTCAGTGGTTAAACCACTTGTACTATTCTCCATGTACAGGCATCATCGAAAAATCACAAATCATCTCTATTAATTGCCAGTGGGGCAGAGGAACAGGGGGAGGGTGTAGGGGAAAGTCTATTGTGCCCATGACCTGACCCTGGGTACCTCAAACACATCTGCAAAATTTGGTGGAGATTGGCACAGCCATTTTTGAAGGTCCACACACAAAGCGAGGTCCACACAGAAATGTTTCATCGAGATCGGTGTGGAAGCACTTGACTGGCCTGCACAGATCCCTGACCTCAACCCCATCAAACACCTTTGGGATGAATTGGAACGCCGACTGCGAGCCAGACCTAATCACCCAACATCAGTGCCGACCTCACTAATGCTATTGTGGCTGAATGGAAGCAAATCCCCGCAGCAATGTTCCAACATCTAGTGGAAAGGCTTCCCATAAGAGCGGAGGCTGTTATAGCAGCAAAGGGGGACCAACTCCATATTAATGCCCATTATTTTGGAATGAGATGTTGGATGAGGTGTCCACATACTTTTGGCCATGTAGTGTATCCGCTCAGCCATGCAATACCATACCTGCCATTTGCCACTACTCAACTGCTGTGCCATTTTTGCCATGAGCCATGCCACCTGCCCTCTGTTGCTTACCTGCTGTGACATTTGTTTATGGGCCATAAAGGCCAAATACCCTTTTGAAGGCCACATGGGCCAGTTTCCTTTCATTGCTTACTGTGGGCCACCTGGGCCAAGAAGACCTTAATGAAAGGCCACATGGGCTCTGTATATGCAATTTTGTGGGGCCAAAAAAGGGCACAAACTCTAGCTATGGAGCGGTCATTTGGGCCAGGGGAAGCACCAAGTGGTAGAAGGCCATGCGGTCACCTTTGCAGTCACAAAGGACACTTTGGAGTGATGGGATCCAGGGCCCTGATGGACAGCATTGGGGGAGGGGTCTGATACCGGGTTGGGAGGAGGGGGACCAGAGACTTCATAAGCTTCAAAGACTCACTGAGCAAGATGAAGAAGAGCCCCTCTGGTTGCGCTCACAATCACCCCAATCACACATTATCTGTTTAATTGTATCTGGATTTAGTTCTCCAACTTCGTGTGTTAATGTATAAATGTGTAAAGCAACAATCCTGCTATAAATTTTTGTGGTTCACAAGTTATTGTGGTAAATATAATCTGCTACTTTCAGCTAAAGGTCACAGGGCCTTTGACAATTTTAACCAAAAATCTATTCAGTTTATCTTTGCATCATAAGACACCTTTATACCAAGTTTGGTAAAAATAGGTAACAAAATTCTGCCACCTTTCAGCTAAAAGTCACATTATCTTTGGGCCCTTTGAACCCAAAATCTATTCAGTTCATCTTTGCATCACAATACATCTTTGTACCAAGTTTGTTTAAAAAATGACTACAGTGGTTCACACGTTATCACGGTGACAAAAATTGATCACTCATGGATGGACGGATGCACACACGCACTGAAAACATAATGCCTTCGGCATAAAAGCCAAAATGGAAAGATCAGTCAGCAATAATATATCAGAACTAAGGAGGTGAGTCACAACTTGGATCATGTGACTTTGTGCATCTCATTGTACGTTGACAGGCCTGTCGAATGGCTATTAGTTGCTTGTGGTCTGCTATATTTGTTGTTCCATTAACACTATTCATTTACAACATGCCATTATAGCTAATTGCAGAGCTGTGCTTGCAGTCAAGATTTGGTTGTTTTTACCTGCGACATGTCACAGGTTTACAAGATGTCCGCCTTGCTGTTGTTGTTGTTGTTGTGGTTCTTGTTGAGAGTCGATTTTTGAAACGTGCACCCATTGGTTGGACAGCTGCCGGACCACACCCACATTGGTCGCTTGACTCCACCCACCATGGAACCCAGACAAAATGATATGGCCGCCATCTTGGTTTTGTGGTGGGTCGAACACATTAGGCATGTAGGCCTCTGGTGAATTATACACTGTCCGTGTTTGTTGCATCAGATTTCCATTGGCTTTGTTTGGCTCGAGCGTTAATCACGATGAGGGACATCGAAAAATCTAATCACATGTCGAATAATAGTAAGGTTTAATCGAGCCCGTCAGAACACAGTACATCCGAATGCACAGTAATCAAGTGTTCCAAAAACTGCAAAAAAATTAATTAATATAGTATTACATAGTTTTTGAATGGCCCCCATATTGGGGTTAAACAATCCGTGACCGTGTGATTCATCAGCTCGTTCTGACATAACCGTGGTGGAGGTTGTCACGGATAAGAGGAGGTGTCAAGTTAATCTTTTTAATAACGCAATGAATACGTCTCCCAATCGTGCTATTCATCTTTTTAGAGTGCTTTAAACGCGCGTTTCCCAATCGGCCCGTTTTAATACCGGATTTTGTCGTAGGTTGTGACCACAATGTGGTCATTGATGGTTTTTTTTAAAAACGGGGGGGGGGGGGGGGGGAATGTCGACCCCCTGTCTTTAAAAATCAACAATGTTTTTTTAAAATGTCGACTATGCCCCCGAGACATTCAAACCAAAAAATGATCGTTGTAAAATTATGTAGTTCACCACTGTCTGTACATTAATGACTTTTGAAGGAAATGCCGGCTTTATAAAGTTGATAAACAAAAACTAAAAATCACATCTTTCTTGCTCCAATGCAAGTGCTGGAAACCAAGACAGCAGGAATAATTACACAAATTGCAGGTGAATCAAAATGTCAAGCCTTTTGAAATTTAGAGGATTGACTGCACAGTGTGGCAGCGATTTCCTGTCTGGGTCATCCGTATTTGAATTGTGCAAATCATTTCAAGATTGACGTAAAAGTGTACAGAATGATCACATGCTGCACCATCAGCCAGGTTGAAGAACAACGCAAACATCAGGTGAGCTGAGGATCTCATTTTGAGTGACCAACGAGTTTCTGCTCGCCATATTGGTTGAGAAGCAAATATCAGCATTGGCAATTCGAATCCACATCATTCATGACAAACTTCCGAAAAAGTCAACACAAGTTAGATTTCCAAAAGTTGCCTGATCCATTGTAAAATGGTGTCCTTCTGCGTGACAACTTCCCTCACACAGCACGTCTGATGGCAGCTGTGTTGCAGAACATTGATTGGATGCCCTGCTACCCTCCCCTTACAGTCCAGATTTGGAACCTCACATATTGTGCATTTGCAACTGCTACATGATCCTGTTAAGTGCAATAAACATCACAGCAACATGCTTCTGAAAAAGGGTATCAATTTGAATCAACATGAATAAAGGGGAATCAGGACAAGGATGGGGAGAGGTTATGACGATCGACACACCTTGATGTAAGGGATGTAAACTGGATTAAACGTTTCTCCACCCAGCCGCACTGGCACCAAGATGATGACAGCGCGCCAGGGGAATCCATGAGATACATAGCATGATCCAGATGGTGTGCTTCGGCTCCTACTTGCCCCATCCCTCAGGCCTCCACACAACTCCATCACATCCTTCTTGTACACTGTAGATACACAAACCAACAATAGAACGACATTCCTTTGTCGCTAAACATGACTATTTGCCATGTCATCAGCAGCTATTGGGTATGCCCATCTGAGCACAGAAACATTCCCACATTTCTCCACATACAGTATATAGTACAGGGCTCTCGGCTCATGGAGGAGCTCAATGACAAAAGGCAGTGGGTTCACAAGCTACCAAAGGCTGTGGAGGAGGGTAGGAAGAAGGAGGAGAGAGGGGTGGGGATGAATGCACACAAAGAGCAAAGAAGGAATAACACAAAAACGAGAGGAACAGAATGAGAAAGAATCTACATGAGTAAAAGAGATCACGGATGCGCAAGGGTCAAGAGCATGAGGTCGTGATCAGCAGCGCAATTCAAAGACTGAAGTGAGGAGGACAAGAAAATGGACTGTACAAGAAGTGTATTCCACAAATCAGGAGAATAAAGGGATGAATGAATGTAGATGGGCAAGCAGTTTGGACTTGAGGAGGGGGAGCAGGTGAGGGTTTCTCAAGGAATGCAAACAACCAGGGGAGGTTTGGGGAAGGCAGAAATTGCAGAGGGAAGAAAGAAAAAGACCAGAAGTAAGCTTGTATAAAGTAGAGATTGGAGCCTACCAACTTGCTGCTGGTGAGAATGACAGTCATTGGGAATCCTCCTGCCTCATGATATCAATGGTGAGGAAGGCCTTTTTTTCTTCAACCACCTAAAGAGGAGCAAGATCAGAAGCAGGAGCACTGGCCCAAAGTGAGAAGCCATACTCCATGTACCTCTTTATAATAGTCTTGTACACAGTAATGACCTCAATATGGACCGGAATACCTCGGCTCTGTGAGGAATCCCAGACAGCAACTGGCCTTTGATGCCAACTTCGTGATATGATCCTCTCACGAAAGGTGAGAGCGGATAGGAGGCCAAGGAGTTCCATGGACTGCACACCTCTTCCAGTGGATGTCCGGAGAAGTGTATTGGCTGGTTAATTGATGGTCCTTGTGGAGAGGCAGAGCGAGCGCATGACTTACCTGCACGTAACATTATTTCCAGGTAGCAACAAGCAGCTTATCTTGTCCAGGTATAATGAAAGGGATTCGGTGGTGGCTGACTTTTCATAAATGTGATTGAAACGTTCTGCACAGGGTGGAGTCATGAAAAAAATTAGTCCGGTGTCAACACCTTTCAAAATGACCTTGCTTAGGGTCCGCACAATGTTTTCTGCATTTTTTGCATCACCAGACCGACTGAATATTCCGATGTGAGAATACCTCTCTT
>CM068958.1:58315482-58331355 GCA_035128595.1 Eptatretus atami | reverse complement strand
CTAGATTCCTGTGGAACCTTCTTGGCAATTCGTTCTATGGAAACATCAATGGCGTCATCTTCATCTGATAGCTACTAAGTTGATCGCAGTAGACCTCTGCTGCGAAACAAGATTAAACTCGCGACACCTTCACCAGACAGAACCAGAAGCTCAGAGCCAAGTATATCCAACAATTTGGATAACAGGGTTGTCGAGAGTATAGCTTTCCTCCATGATCCTTGCATATTGTAGATTCTACTGAATTCCAGATGCGCAACAGTTCTTTCATCAATAGGATGGTAGAACTGACAGCTGGCTCAATTCCTGAGTTCTCTGCCACTGTGTGCTGCTGCTGCAACAGAACGGGGTGCCATGAAGGACTTTCTGCAGTCATCGTGATATCTCGCATCAGCAGCATGAAGATCGCTGATTGCGCCCGTTAATCGTATCTTGACCTGGCGTCCTCTTCATCCTGGCGGGAATCGATAACATCTAGAATAGTTTGTTTGAAAGTTGGTCTGATCAACACGATTCCGCTCTACAAAGGAGAACTCGCCCAACGATTAGGATTCTTCTTATCATCAAGTCCATGATGCACTTTTCTCCGCAAAAAATGCAATGTTCTTTAAAGTCAAATGCTGTCGTCTTTGAACGGCGGCTTCTTTGCTTGTTGAAGCATCTTCCAAACAGACATTACTCATTCGTTTCAAGTGTCTTTTATGTGTGACGTGTGTGTCACTTGACACAGTCTCTATGGCATTTGAGCTCGATAGATTCGTCTGCCTGTAATCTCTGTTCAAGCTCTTCATGTCTACCATCTTGTCTTGCTTTGCTTGACCGGATGATACTTCGCACTCTGTCTGAACCAACTGTTACCAGAGGTTTTCCAGCTTTAGTTGCATCGCAGGGACTGAAGACAGTCTCCCATGGTGATGGAGCCTCAACCTGTAACAATAGAGGTAATTATAAACATCAGGAACATTTAATTTCTTGTTCGTATTTTAAACAATTCTCAGGAAACAAGTTCCACCCTGTGTACTTTTAAAAATCAATAAAATACACAGTTGCTTTCAGACAGATCATGTTAAATAATAATAAAAAAAACTTGTTTGCAAATAATATCGATTGTTCTACTGTATCAGAAGACATTACCCTTTCTTAAAACTCAGTTCTCCATGTTCTTTCGTTACATCACAAGCCTCAACTTACTTGATCAGAAACAGTTCATGCTGTTGATTTCTGAGGTCAGCCATTTCTTCACAACTGTACTGGGGATAAACGGCTCTGCGCAAGATATTTTCAAACAGTTTTGTTGTTGTTGTATAACTGTACTGCAAAAAACGCCGATCGCGCGCGGACAATTCAGGGTAGGGTTATGCTAATTTGCATATTAATGAGCTAAATTTCAATGTTTCAAATTTAAGTGGTTTATCAAGACCAGTGACCCTAAAAACATGGGTTTGGACACCTCAACCAGGCTGTTTGGATGCTTACTTCTGAGATATTAAGAAAATAGTAATTTTGACAATGGCCACCCTAATTTGCATATTAAGGTTTCTACAAAAATGCTCAGAGGTAGCAATGCCAGAGTGGCATCAATTTGCAGAGCAGATGCCAGAGTGGCATCAATCGGAATATTCATTCAGATGGTCTGGTGAGTCACAAAAATGCAGAAAAACATTGTGCGGACCCTAATGCACGCTTTTCTGGCCAACACTCGGACTAAATGGTAAAGTTGGTTTTCAAGAGACTCAGACAGATCAATGATACAGATTCAAGAATAATGCAGGTCCTAAAACACTGCTTTGTGGAACCCCAGACTGAAGGGACAGATTATGGTGAAGGACACCACCAAAAGCTATCCACTGCTTCCGCTCATAGAGGAAATCAAACAACTACTTGAGCAGGGGACCCGACATCAAATGAAGACAACTTAGAAATCAAGTCTGGATGCCAGACAGTAACAAAAGCTCAAGAGATGTCCCTAACCTTTTGTTTGTGGTTCAGGGCATTCATCCACCACTTTGTAAGGAGTAAGATAACGAAGGTGGAATGGTCAGGACATCAGAGATTAGTGAGTTGGAGAAAAGAAAGTGCCTGATGTTGGTTACAATGACAAACTCCATTATTTGGTTATGATGGGAAGAAGGCTTATAGGTCGAGAGTTAAGATGATCAGTTTTGGAGCCTTTCTTTTGGAAATTTGATGTTTTCACCATTCCAAGGAGAACTTATGAAAGAGAGGAGAGAAGGTATGACAGGACTGAAGCACAGTTCCAACCTCAGCCCCAATCACAGGATACAATCATTTTTACAAGTACTATGTTGATATATTCATCATCTACTTGTAACCTTGCAATTCACAACAAAGTACAACAAAGTCTCCTTTCATCCTCATCCTGAATGATACATGTACAAGCTCCTTCAAAAGCCCAAATACAGAAACAAGAAAGATGTCATGTATGATACTTGCAAAATCCATAAAACAAATTTGAGCTCAAAAATAATTGGTGGTTGAATTCAATGACCAAATCTGCAACACCTCTTCAAATTTCAAGTCAATGGGATGAAAATTGAGGATTTTAGAAATTCCAGCTTAGTTGTTGACCTTTGGCCAATGTTGACCTCAAATATAATTGGCTGGTTGAATTCAGTGACCTGAAATATAAATCCTCTTCAAATTTCAAGTAAATTAGATGATTATTGAGCATTTTAGAAAATCTCACCTAAGTCGTTGACCTTTGGCCTATCTTGATCTTTTGGCCGATTTGACCACAAACATAATCGGTGTTTGAATTCAGCAAGCCGATATGAAAATCCTGTTCAACTTTCAAATCAATCAGATGAAAAATGAGGATTTTAGAAATTTGACCTCAAGATGACCCTTGACCTTCAACCTCAAAATCAATAGGCCTCTCAGTTGAGACGACCTCGACAACCTAGTAAAGTTTCATGACTATCTGTTTCGAATTGTGACATGTAGGCGATTGGCAGACAGACAGAATAACAAAATTGACTGACCAACATACTTATAAAATCTTCGATTTTGCAAGTAACAAAGCCAGGAAAAACTTACCAAGATAAAAGGGACACATTACTTTGTGGGAACCACACCTGTGCAGTCTTGGGCGACATAAAGAGTTAGGTCTTGCAGAGTGAGCTCATTTGTACACTCCAAGGCCTTCCTGCAAACACACCTTTAAGTCATAAAAAATCCTTTGAGGAAACAAAAATTACAATCACAACAAACCTTACAGAGCACAAAATCACAAGACCAGTATAGTTGAGTAAAGAGACTGGAAATAAGTGCATCTTTTGCCACATGTACAGAATGGCTAAGGATTATTAGTTTTCTTAAGATTGTGTTCCGATCAATGCAAAACCGGAGGAACGTTTGAAGAGATAAAAAACAAAGAAAAATAAGAAAAAATAAAAAAAACAGAAAAAAAACCATCCATAAAATAAAGGAGCTCAGTCTTGGAGTGCCTGCCCGCATGCGTGTGTCTGTTAACAATCGTCCGACAGCGGATACCATAAATTAAACAATAGCGGTACCCCAATCTGCAAACAGTATAATATAGTTGAGTAAGGTGAGGATAGATGGGTCGGTTTCAAACAGTATGATATGGTTGAGTAAGGTGAGGATAGATGGGCCGGTTTCAAACAGTATGGTATAGTTGAGTAGGTGAGGATAGATGGTCGGTTTCAAACAGTATGGTATAGTTGAGTAAGGTGAGGATAGATGGGTCGGTTTCAAACAGTATGGTATAGTTGAGTAAGGTGAGGATAGATGGGCCGGTTTCAAACAGTATGGTTTAGTTGAGTAAGGTGAGGATAGATGGGTCGGTTTCAAACAGTATGGTATAGTTGAGTAAGGTGAGGATAGATGGGTCGGTTTCAAACAGTATGGTATAGTTGAGTAAGGTGAGGATAGATGGGTCGGTTTCAAACAGTATGGTATAGTTGAGTAAGGTGAGGATAGATGGGCCGCGTTTCAAACAGTATGGTATAGTTGAGTAAGGTGAGGATAGATGGGCGGTTTCAAACAGTATGGTATAGTTGAGTAAGGTGAGGATAGATGGGCCGGTTTCAAACAGTATGATATAGTTGAGTAAGGTCAGGATAGATGGGCCGGTTTCAAACAGTATAATAGTTGAGTAAGGTGAGGATAGATGGCGCGTTTCAAACATGTGATATAGTTGAGTAAGGTGAGGATAGATGGGCCGGTTTCAAACAGTATGATATAGTTGAGTAAGGTCAGGATAGATGGGCCGGTTTCAAACAGTATAATATAGTTGAGTAAGGTGAGGATAGATGGGCCGGTTTCAAACAGTATGATATAGTTGAGTAAGGTGAGGATAGATGGGCAGGTTTCAAACAGTATGGTATAGTTGAGTAAGGTGAGGATAGATGGGCGCGGTTTCAAACAGTATGGTATAGTTGAGTAAGGTGAGGATAGATGGGCAGGTTTCAAACAGTATGGTATAGTTGAGTAAGGTGAGGATAGATGGGCCGGTTTCAAACAGTATGATATAGTTGAGTAAGGTGAGGATAGATGGCCGGTTTCAAACAGTATGATAGTTGAGTAAGGTGAGGATAGATGGGCAGGTTTCAAACAGTATGGTATAGTGAGTAAGGTGAGGATAGATGGGTCGGTTTCAAACAGTATGGTATAGTTGAGTAAGGTGAGGATAGATGGGCCGGTTTCAAACAGTATGGTATAGTTGAGTAAGGTGAGGATAGATGGGCCGGTTTCAAACAGTATGGTATAGTTGAGTAAGGTGAGGATAGATGGGTCGGTTTCAAACAGTATGGTTTAGTTGAGTAAGGTGAGGATAGATGGGCCGGTTTCAAACAGTATGATTATCGTTGAGTAAGGTGAAAATAGATGGGCCGGTTTCAAACAGTATGGTATGTTGAGTAAGGTGAGGATAGATGGGTCGGTTTCAAACAGTATGGTATAGTTGAGTATAGGTGAGGATAGATGGGTCGGTTTCAAACAGTATGGTATAGTTGAGTAAGGTGAGGATAGATGGGTCGGTTTCAAACAGGATGGTATAGTTAGTAAGGTGAGGATAGATGGGTCGGTTTCAAACAGTATGGTATAGTTGAGTAAGGTGAGGATAGATGGGTCGGTTTAAACAGTATGGTATAGTTGAGTAAGGTGAGGATAGATGGGCCGGTTTCAAACAGTATGGTATAGTTGAGTAAGGTGAGGATAGATGGGCCGTTTCAAACAGTATGGTATAGTTGAGTAAGGTGAGGATAGATGGGTCGTTTCAAACAGTATGGTATAGTTGATGAAGGTGAGGATAGATGGGCCGGTTTCAACAGTAGATTATCGTTGAGTAAGGTGAAAATAGATGGGCCGGTTTCAAACAGTATGGTATAGTTGAGTAAGGTGAGATAGATGGTCGGTTTCAAACAGTATGGTATAGTTGAGTAAGGTGGGATAGATGGCGGTTTCAACAGGATGGTATAGGTTGAGTAAGGTGAGGATAGATGGGTCGGTTTCAAACAGATGTATAGTTGAGTAAGGTGAGGATAGATGGTCGGTTTCAAACAGTATGGTATAGTTGAGTAAGGTGAGGATAGATTGGCCGGTTTCAAACAGTATGATATAGTTGAGTAAGGTGAGGATAGATGGGCAGGTTTCAAAACAGTATGGTATAGTTGAGTAAGGTGAGGATAGATGGGTCGGTTTCAAACAGTATGGTATAGTTGAGTAAGGTGAGGATAGATGGGTCGGTTTCAAACAGTATGGTATAGTTGAGTAAGGTGAGGATAGATGGCCGGTTTCAAACAGTATGGTATAGTTGAGTAAGGTGAGGTAGATGGGCGGTTTCAAACAGTATGGTAAGTTGAGTAAGTGAGGATAGATGGGTCGGTTTCAAACAGTATGGTATAGTTGATGAAGGTGAGGATAGATGGCCGGTTTCAAACAGTATGATATCGTTGAGTAAGGTGAAAATAGATGGGCCGGTTTCAAACAGTATGGTATAGTTGAGTAAGGTGAGGATAGATGGGTCGGTTTCAAACAGTATGGTATAGTTGAGTAAGGTGAGGATAGATGGGTCGGTTTCAAACAGTATGGTATAGTTGAGTAAGGTGAGGATAGATGGGTCGGTTTCAAACAGTATGGTATAGTTGAGTAAGGGAGGATAGATGGCTGGTTTCAAACAGTATGTTAGTTGAGTAAGGTGAGGATAGATGGGTCGGTTTCAAACAGTATGGTATAGTTGAGTAAGGTGAGGATAGATGGGCCGGTTTCAAACAGTATGGTATAGTTGAGTAAGGTGAGGATAGATGGGTCGGTTTCAAACAGTATGGTATAGTTGAGTAAGGTGAGGATAGATGGGTCGGTTTCAAACAGTATGGTATAGTTGAGTAAGGTGAGGATAGATGGGTCGGTTTCAAACAGTATGGTATAGTTGAGTAGGTGAGGATAGATGGGTCGGTTTCAAACAGTATGGTATAGTTGAGTAAGGTGAGGATAGATGGGTCGGTTTCAAACAGTATGGTTTAGTTGAGTCAGTTTCAATTACATTAAAACAAAAACTTTTGTTCCTTCATCGTCTTCTAAACTTATAATAATTGTGAGTAATTCAATCCCATTTCTCATATCGATGAAATTCAGAGAACACTTGCTGTATTCAATACTTTTCCTTTTTTTTTTTCCAACATTTCCATTTTATTCATATAGCAGTAATATGTTGCCCTATTAAACACTATTTCTGATTGTACACGTCACAGAGCAGGTCGCTCCACTTGCAACACAGGTGAGAAAAGGATACGAACAAAAAAAGCAGCTGATATTTAAATAATTTATTCACACGATTTGTAATGGATGAAAGTTCGTCTTTATTTACTTCCACTGAAAACCTGTGGGGAAAAACACTTTACCATCGATTTATTACATAAGCAAAAACAGCCAAATTTCTCTCTTCCCCGCCACACTGTATTCTCCATATGTGAAGGGTGGCAGACTGATGCGACATGGTGCTTCACGGAAGAGAGGCGGCAAGTGACGTCAAAAATTCCTCTCATGTGCAGAAAAATCTATTATAAAAAGGAGTCGCGTCTGTCTTCTGTTTGTTGTGCTACGACTTGAGAACGCATTCACAGATTTAACCCACGGTGGATTCAGGGAACTCACAGGTAGGTTTGTGATGCAACAACAACAAAAAATAATAAAATAAAGGAAAACGCTCATCTGTGGGTTCATGTGCACGTGTGGCAAAACTGTAAACGCCAACTCGCGATGCTGGTTATCCCCGCATGGAGCACAGGATGTCCCAGGAATCCTTTGTTGTTCTTGCTGCATAGATTAGCCATCGCCACAAACATTGGTATTCCCATCAGCGAAGCGATGGATCTTACAAACTAATTACCTGAAAATGTGTGCGACGATGGCTGGCCCATACCAGTCACCAGCCTTCTTTCCAGAGCTTCTTCCGAGCGTGACCAACTGGTGGATACCAAGAGGTGCACCAGGTTGATCGGCAAACAAAGCGAGGATATGCCGGTGCTTGGCAACTTCTGACGAGCTTTCCTGCGATGCAAACAAGTTCCCTCTCTCACTCATTTTGTGCTGTGAATAATGTCCATCAGATGACATGTTTGCCATTCTGAGATATCTCATTTTTATATAGAAAGCCTCGACTTGTGTAAGAGTGCAGGTGACACGGTGGAAGCAAAAATGCTGAAGTAATGGGGACAGTGGGACATGTGGACAAGTAAAGGGATGAACGAATAGGATAGGGAGAAAAAAAAGAAAAAAAGGAATGAAACAAAACATCCCTCAAGTGCACTCGAGTTAATTGGGGGGAATATATATATATACACACATAAGTTAAAATGTCAACCCACGTATGTTCGATCTCAATTAAAAGTTGCAGGAAAAATTAAAGATAAGTCTGGAGACGGCGATGGTTCATGAGCAATGTACACGGTTCGCCTTTTTTATTTTTTGACCTTCGAGGGGACGCCACGGGCAAACTGGCGGGAATCGGGAAAAACGTAAATGATGAAAGTTGTAGTACTCGAAGAGCACTACTTGCATACCAACTTTCATTCGAAACAGTTGAAAACCCTAGGAGCTCGATGCCCAATTTATTGATTTTTATTGACATTTTCTAAGTTCGTGACCTTGTGACCTTGACCTTGGGACGAAAATGAAAAATCGAGCTCCGTGGGGCTATGCAGGTGCCGTTGGGCTAACCAAATACCGAAACTCCTGCCAGATTCGACAAACCCCCTCGGAGAAGATGTAACTTGAAACCGGCTACCCCCTAAAAACACACGTTTTTTGGGCGCAGCACGCCCATTCTCCAGAAAACACAACTAGATCATGATACAAACCTCGCACCCTAATTTTATCAAGATCGGATCAAAACCCACGGAGCTATGCTCGGGACAGACAGACAGGCACACACACACACACCCATAACGAATATAGTGGTCACTTACTGACTCGTGAACCAACAAGAGACATACGAGATAAATAGAACATAAACAGATGTTTATAACTGAAGTTATCGGCTGCAAATGATTTTCAAAGGGCACAATGACCTTTGATCTGTTGAACCCAAAATGTAATCAGTTAATCTTTGTGTTACATTCTATGCTTGTGCCAAGTTTGGATGAAGTTTCTTAAGTGGTTCACAAGTTGTAGTAGCAACAACAAACCGATAACGGAACCGACGCATGGACAGCTAGCCACACTGCTGGATGGCCAACCCAAAAGCATAATGCCTCTGGCCTTCGGGTGCAGAGGCATAAAAACAACTTAGCAGGATGGGAAGAAAGAAAGAGGTGAAGTGAGCAGAAGATGAAGGCGGAGGTGGTAGGGTGAAGAAATCAACCGCATGGAATACAAACAATTAACACAGGTAACATCAAAAATGTACACCAAGATGTAAATGGTTAACAACACAAGGGTCGATGCAATCGACATTCACAATGTATACAGGAAAATATTTGTCCCAAAGAAGAAAGAAAAGATGGGGAATGAAAGACCAAATAACTAATTTTACACCTTCAGTCTTTTGCAAGATGACAAAAAAACAAAAACGGGAATGTAGGAGGTCCACAGAGATAAGGTAGTGATGGCCCAATAAGAAACTTGAACCACCAAAATGAGTACAAAATGGATACAAAGACATACTTCGTCGTTACTTCTCAAGAAAAGTAGAGGATACAATCAAGTTTGGCAATTGTAAAAAAGACAGTTACAAGCAGACAAATAATCCTCCCGGTTAAAAAAAAACAAAAACTTAGCTTTCTTTACAGGACCAAAGCTTAATGAGGTATAATTACTCCACCACCAAAGGTGGAAGGAGGTTATTTTTCACCTCTGTCTGACTGTTTGTGTGCAGGATATCTCAAAAAGTTGTAGACACATTCCGACTAAAATTGGTGGACACATTGGTTGGGTGACAAGGAAGAATTGATGCAATTTTGGTGAAGATCAGAATCCGGATCCGATAATTTTTTTAAGCGATTCCTCACCTTTGAGAGATCGGGTTAAACCGATATATAGCACCCCATCTCAAAAAGTTGTGGACTGATTTGGATAAAACTTGGTGGACACGTCGGGTATGTGACAAGGACGAACTGATTTTGGTGAAAATCAAAATACGGATCCGGATAAGAGAATTGTTTGATTTTTAAAAAATGATTCTTTGATCACCATTGATTGATAGGGCCAAAAACGAGATATAGCATGATATTTCAAAAATGTCTTGGGCCTGATATGTTCTCGTGGATCAAGCATTGCGTGACAGAGGTATGCGCTCTACTGAGTGCCCTTCTAGTTCACAATGTTGAAGATAATTCTGCTTATGCCATGTCAATCAACTTACAGCTTCGACATGTATTCCGTTCAGCCTAGGTGAAAGTAGACTTTTCTCAAAATGTTCAAAATGCTGAATGACAGCACAACATTCCCATAGGGGGCGCTTCTAGCACCATTCTATCTGATTGTTGATGGTAGTAGTAAGTAATACTAGTAGTATTGCTCTCCTGTCCTTTGAAATCCCATCAATTGTCTTTGACAGGTATATCACCTGGTGATGATATTCTGGAATACGGATGGAGAGCTGCCCTTCGAGAGGGATTTCCGCGTCTACCCTCATGATAAATCTAAGCAACCTGAGCACCAACTTGGATCCCATGACATATTCAGTGTTCTTCCCTGATGGTGAACCAGGATGCCAGCCGCATATGCAGATGAATATGGAGGGGAGAGAATGCTCGCCGCACGAACATCAGCCTGCTGCTGTACAAGGTAGTGCAGTGAGAGAAGGAGAATTGAATCCCATATGACATGGTGGGAAGCTATTTCAGCATTGGGCAGTTGACTCCTATCTCCAGGTTGAAGCCAAGAACTTGAATTTCATCAGAGCTTAGAAAGGCATGTTAAAAGTTAAGTAATATAGTGGCCGAGCAGATCATCTGGCGAATGGAGCAAACAATACTGGCATGCACGAGAGGACTGTGATCCTAACTCCATATTTTATGGGATCCCCGCAAAACATGATGGAGCATTACCACAATGCTATGGTGAGAGTTGCTACTTATGGAAAGCTGGATTTATTAATTACGAGCAAATACAACCAGTTACTTTGCTGATGAGAATTTAGGGGGGGGAGGAGGAGAAAGAGAGGGAGAGGGAGAGGGGTGGAGAAAGAGGGGAGAGGGTGGGAGAAAGGGGAGGGGGAGAAGAGGGAGAGAGGGGTGGGAGAAAGAGGGAGAGAGGGGTGGAGAAAGAGGAGAGAGGGGGGAGAAGAGGGAGAGAGGGGTGGGAGAAAGAGGGGAGAGGGTGGAGAAAGAGGGGAGAGGGTGGGAGAAAGAGGGGAGGGGTGGAGAGAAGGGGGAGAGGTGGGAGAAAGAGGGAGAGGGTGGAGAAGAAGGGAAGGGTGGGAGAAAGAGGGGAGTGGAGAAGAGGAGAGAGAGGAGGAGAAATTCGGCAGATGTGACGCCCAGTTTAACATCCATCCAAGAGACGGCACCACACATTGATTATCACCCGGACCAAGTTAAACACTGGGATGACAATTTATAGCTGGGTTGATATTTGAACCCAGGCTAGACAGCTTAGAGCAATTGTGCGTACATCTCGGCTATCCTGCCGTGGTGTGGGGATTCATAGATTCATTGCTTTGTAGCCACTGAAATAATTTTTCAATTCTCTCTTGAACTTGCAATTCGCTTGCCCTGTTGCTTTACTCATTCTAATTCTCCAATTTATTTTGCCTTCCTTACTCCAGAGATGTTCCCACAGAGAACTGAGCCACGGTATCACAATGGAAGCTTGTAGAGATCGAAGCTTGTAGAGCACTCACCAAAAGGCTTAAACACTCAAGCAAGCACTCCAACAAAACGGTTGATAAGGAACGGCTGGCTTGGCAAGTCATAGCAAGCTTATTGGTAATGGGATCCATACCCACAAAAAACAAAATATCAACGATTTCTTTAAATTTTCAGATTTCACTCCAGATTTCAAGTTATTTAATTAATCCACATGTTCCGATCCTCAAAACCAAAATCATATTTTGATGATGTACTTTAATTCGTCCATGAAAGGTCATCCTGGGAAAAATTTGCATCATATAATGCATAAAATTGCTCCAAGCTCCCAATTTTAAAATTATAGCACTTACAAAAGCAATGGATCCAGCGATTTGAAGGTATGACAATCAGGCATTTGATGATAGTGGTGACGAAAGTGAAAAAAGTGTGTTACTCAACGACGTGCACCAGATAAATCCATCCATCCATCCAGACCATACTCTGTGCAGAGCGTTGGTGCTGCCTAAGCAGTCTCCTTGGTTATTGGGCACAATCCTGGATGGTCGCCACTCCGACACAGTATACCAGCAAGCTGGCACTCATTTTGCCGACCTCGGAAGGATGACGGGCAGAGTCAACCCCACCTTGGTATAAATTCAACAGCCGAGTGGGATTTGAACTCAGGATCCTAGGATCCCAAGACCACCACCCTAACCATGAAGCCAACACCAGGCATACCAGATAAATACTCTGGAAGAATCAGCAGAAGCTGAGGACAGGATTCAAAGCCTGAATCCATTGCAGCGAAATGTATGAGATAATACTGGACGCAATAGCTGACAAAGAAGCAGAGCACCGATTATTCCTCCTCGACGGACCAGGAGGATCAGGGAAAGTGCATCTCAACAATATGTTGATGAGCTTTCTCAGAGGAAGAGGCCAGACTGTTCTTCCCTTCACCACTACAGGAATAGCAGCTGATTTGCTGAAGGGAGGAAGAACAGCCCACAGTGGATTCTGGCTTCCAGTTCTGATATTGGAAACCTCAACCTCATCCATGAGAATGCCATCAGGTGACTCTCAGCGCATACATAAAGCAGCTCTACTCATCATTGATGAAGCTTCAATGCTGTGAACAAATGAGTTGTGCCTTATCGATATGCTCGTGTGGATGCAAATTTCTCCAAAATTAGCATTATGGTTTTAAGGGTGATAAAAAGATATAAAATGTTGCCAAATAAACTTGATTGATAATTAACTTGGAAAAGTAAATGTTTTTAGCATTTAGCACAATGTACTGTCATAACTTTTCAATGGGAAATGTATTCAAATACAACATGATTATTACATCTATGTGCTTGAATATGTATCTATTTAAATAATATTTATTTGCATTTTAAACAACCTCATATATCTTGACTGTATTGGAAGGTTACCAGTCTGATAAGTAAAATACCCCTGTTCCCCAAAACAGATTGGCCTCACAAATAATATTTAATCTTCATTCAGTAGAATAGAATAATCTACTTAGCTTATTAAGGGATTCTTATACAAATAATTATATACTGATGTCTGAAAGTCAGGCTGGAAGCAGGAGTCTAGTTTCAATGGAATATGTGTGAAGATAATTTCCAGAACTCCCATCAACCTTCAGGTCATAAATATTCCCCGCCCTTTGAATTTAAGCTAACCTCCAGATGGCCACTACGATAAGGCTATGAGTGATCCCTCCCCTGAACCCCAAACTGTCAGCCTTGGCCCCATTATGTCTCGAGGATGACCACACATAGTCTTACTGAATATTATATATGAATTCAATGTCTCAATGTACTGCAGAATCCGAGGATGAGCATGTTGCTTGTTTGTGTTACCTCTAGTTCTCCATATATGCACATATGTTTTTGATTTAATAAATGACTCAAATGTACAGGAGGAATTGAGAATTCTTCGACACTCGTAAAGAAACTCTGCACAGCATTAAACCATTTGGTGGCAAAATTCTGCTGCTGGGAGGTGACTTCCGCCAAACAGCCAACATGATACCTAGAGGATCAAATGCAGACATAAGAGTCATGCATTAAGAACTCGCCATTGTGGAGGAACTAAACCTCACTGAACATGAGGAGAGCAAGCTCTGGAGATTGGAGATAGGACGACTCAATCTGGAGATTGGAAATAGGAGCTTAAGCAATGATTCTGGATTGAATGCAGATATATAATAGTGGAGATCTCACAAGCAATGGTTGTTGAAAAATACATTGTCAGCACAATATACGGGGAAGCAATCGATCTCAGCAATGATCAAGCAGTTGCGGACACATCAACCAGAATCATCCTCACCCCTAAAAACAGAGAAGCGCTCAAGCTGAACAATGACATTCTTGCACTTATTCCTGGAGAGACAACAGAGTACAGAAGCGCTGATTCCATTGTCACTGATGAGAGAGCAGGAATAAACTTCCCAATTGAGTTGCTCAACCAGCAAACTCAATCTGTGATGCCACCTCATGTGCTACAGCTGAAAATTGGATCCAATTATGCTCATAAGCAACCTGAATCCATGAAAAGGTTTCCTCAATGGTACGTGTTTGATCATTAAAAAAAAAATCCACTCATTTCACACATGCAGAAATTATCAGTGGCAGCAACAACAAAGAAAATGTGTTCATTCCCAGAATAGAGCTGGCTCCCAGCGAGACCAATCTGAGAGTCATCCTGAAGAGGAGGCAGTTCCCCCGTCATACCCGCATTTGTGATTACAGTTAACACGTCTCAAGGGCAATCCTTTAGCAGGGTTGGAGTTTACTTGCCGGAACTAGTGCTTGGTCACGGACAGCTTTACGTACAGTCGTGGCCAAAAATATTGGCACCCGTGCACTTTTTTCAAATAACTCACAATTTTCTCCAAAAATAAGTTGAAATTGACTAAAGTATTTGGTCTCCATAATTCTTTATTTCACTGTTAAAATTACAGAACCTTTGTTTTTGATTCAGAACTGAATATATGCTTTTAAATCAGGAAATAAAAAGAAATGGCACTGACAAAATTATTGACATTCTCGATTTAATATTTGGTAGCAAAGCCTTTGGACAAAATAATTACAGTCAAGCGCTACCTACAGCCAGCCATGAATGAGCTTCCGACACCTCTCTACTGGCATTTTGGCCCACTCTTCTTGCACAAACTGCTCCATTTCTCCCAGATTTGAAGGGTGCCTTCTCCAAACTGCTGTTCTCAGATCTCCCCAATGGTTTTCAATGGGATTTAAATCTGGACTCATTGCTGGTCACTTCAGAACAGTCCAGCATTTTGTCTTGAACCAATCCTGGGTGCTTTTTGATGTGTTTTAGGGTCATTGTCCTGCTGCAAGACCCATGACCTTCAACGGAGACCCAGCTTTCTGACACTGGGTTGAACATCCTTCCGAGGTCGGCGAAATGAGTACCAGTGTAGCAGCCAAAAGGCTGCACACGAAGGGAAGGGGTATTGACAGATTTATTAAAATTTATTTATTAAAATCTGGTATTGGTGTGATGCAGGCATGATGGGCCGAATGGCCTCCTCCTGTGCAAAATTTACTTGTAACATTGCACTCCAAAATGCCTTGTAGTGTAGTAGATAGTAGAAAAATCGTGCAAATTATGATACAAGCATCAAATTTGGCATTCTGTTCTGCAGGGCTTTCTGATCAAATCTGCCCGATTGGCCATTTGAAAACCAAATTTTGAAAAATTGGAAAAAAAAGAAAAACTTCAAAAAAATTTGAAGTCACAGCTGGCTGAAATTCTTGAAGTGCAAGTGAACATCCCAGACAGAGAACCAAGGGGAGATGCAGTCATCATTGATGGCTCAGCACTTATCAATGCCATACCTCCACGCACTTCAAAGATATTTGATGACTATGCTAAAGAAGACATCATCCCAAAGGTGGAATCCTATGGTGCCAGGTACGAGAGGGTGGAGTGTGTTTGATGTGTACAAGAAGTCAAGTCTGAAGTCCGAGCAAGGTCGAAAATGGGGCAAGGAATCAGAAGAAGAGTGACAGGAACCGGTAAGACCCCAAGTAACTGGAGAAGCTTTCTTCGAGATGACAGCAACAAGACTGAGCTGTTTCACTTCCTTGCGGAAAAGATGTGTGAAGCACAGACGACAAGCACAGTCATTGTCACCAAAAGGAGAGATGCCATTAGCAACACAAGGAAGTCACTGTATGCTGTGTCTCCATGTTGTCATGAAGAAGCTGACACTCGAATATTTGTACACGCCAGGGATGCAACGACGGATGGTAACAAGTCCATTATCATTAAGGCTAATGACACGGACGTACTAGTCATAGCAATATCTTGTACTGCCATTCCTACAGGAACTAGGTCTTGAGAACATGTGGATTGCCTTTGGCCAAGGAGCCAAGGCACGATGATTCCAGTCATGAGGTGGTTTCTGCAATAGGGCCTGAGAAAGCTAGAGGGATCCCATACTTCCATGCATTCACTGGATGTGACGTCGTGTTTGCCTTCCGCGGCAAAGGGAAGAAAACTGCATGGCAGACTTGGAACGTCTTTGATGATAGTAGAGTTCCCACAATAGGGTCCCGTGACCGTT
>CM068958.1:58260075-58273966 GCA_035128595.1 Eptatretus atami | reverse complement strand
AGCCGACACCGGGGTGGGAGGGGGTGGTGGGGCGGGGGGGGGGTGTTGCGGTACACTTTCCGAGTGCGTAGTTAACCAAATAAACTCCCCCCTGTCTAGCCCCATTGATTTTTCAACGTGTGACTATCCAGTTATCAGGAATTCACTGCATGTGGGTTATTACTGAACCAGCAGACTGGATAGAGGGATCTTGGTTGAACTTGCTAAATTTGGTGATGGCTGTGAGACTCGCTTGAGGATGAATGGTGGGGAAAGGTGGCGGGGGGGGGGGGGTAAGAATGTGGAGAAACCTACGTTGTCTTATACGAAGAGTCGGCAAGTTTACATTGCACTCTGAGGAAATTACAAATTCATGACACAGTTGAATATTAGGCTGCCCAGCTGGTTTGTGAAACTTTCCCTGGTACCCCATGAGAAGGTAGGAGTAATTGAGGTTGTCAAAGAGCGTTTTCATGCATTCTTGTCTGGATTTATACTGCTAGCCTAGCTGGTCTACATAAACAATGTGGAGTTTGCACAGTTGCCAGCTGAGTTGCACATCGTAAGACCCTCGGACTTGAACTCTCAGCACTGTGAGGCTTTGCATGACCTCCGCGACCTCAACCCACTCTGCCTGCCAGAGCCTGATCCTGCTGAGGACCAACGATATTCAGAATCCGAGGTCCAAGTGAACTCTTCGTTAAGGTCCAGCACGGCACAAGAGTCACATATCCGCAGGACGAGCAAAGCAGACGTCCAACTTTTGTAACGCAGGCAAACTTGTGTTTTTGTGGACACCTCTTCTTCCAAGCAAAAGGGTCACCTATCATAGGTGGTTATATAAGCCAGTGATGTTGTTTATATGATACATTTGATGTTGTGGCATTGGGTAAATCTAATGTGTTTTTTTCTCACATTCATAAAATTAAGCTTATTTCCTTAAAATAATGCTCTTTGCAAATGCCACAACGATAATCATTGCCCATAAAATTACAGAATGCATCAAAAGTGTGAAACCATATGTGGACTGAGCTTGTTTGTGTATGTGCTGTGCTCGTGTTCGATATTGAATGTTTTTTGTTTTGTGCTTTTTTGGACCGTTTGCGCTTTTATGGTCGCGCACGATGTGCCCATGTATTGACCCTTCTTTTCAGTCATGGCCATTGTGCACTCAGAATTGTTCGCTGTTGGGTGTTTTCGTGTTTCGGATAGACCCAAAAATCTCTTGATGGACACTCGTCAGTTTGGCTACCAGAAGGATATCTGAGCTACACGAGCTTACTCTGCCATACCCTTAAAGCTAATTTGATCCACCTCCACTGGCAAATTTGCATTTTGGCTGTTTGGTTCAGAGTCACATCTCTACTCGCCGAGTTGTACATTCAAAAATGCGGCATGACAAACCTGCACCAGCACAGCAATTGCTGAAGTTGTCAGGACATTTGTTTGAAATGCTGTCTTGTAAATAGCTTACATGCTATTGTCTTGTGAAGGCAGCCATCTTCGATAATCTTGCTGAACACAATCACAGACATGTCCTTGACTCACGACTGTCACAGGCCAGAGAGCCTCCTCACCCCTCACACCACCTTTCCCCAGTGATATGGCTGTAGAATGCTAAGCCTTTCAGACTCTGAGGACACCACCCTGACAGGTAATGCTCCATGAATACATCCAATTGGCAGCACCCTCGGCCAGTTTACAAAATGCCGTATTACTCTATAACTGACGGCAGTGTGTGGACACCATTTTGTGTAGAAATTGTTGACATGACAATGTAATCTTTTCCTATGCACAATGCTGCAGGCCTCGAGGCTTCTCATTGTTACTTTGAATGTAGAGTTTGCTTCCACCAATATTTGGTTCCAATTCCAACAATTCTGGACTTGGCAGCTTGGAGATAATGCTTTAAGTGCTTATTCTTGTGGAGTGAATGGTGTCCATGTTGCATCCCCAGTTCCTTTAAACCTCTTTGTTCTGAATCATACCTGGCTCATTGTATTTTTCATATTCTTCAACAATATTTAATATTTCATTTCAGGGCTAATCAATATATTTGGATTTTCAACTCTTAAGTGTTGCTCACATGACAATTGCTCAACCTTCTGACAGACATGATTTGTGATTCTTAGAAATGACTTGTATTTGAGTTGGGTTGAATAAGTCACTTTTTCAGTGTTTACCAGGGATTGCCTGCAACGCAGCCTGTAAAGATGAACAAACATAAACTCTGTTAGAATACAGGTGAGCTTGTGTTTACAGATGCAGGAGAAGCCTGTTAAAGAATAAATCTAAACAATCCCCACCAGGTTTTTATTTGTAATTTACTTCTATATTAGCAGATAACCCGGTTACACCAGGCTGTTGCCAGGGAATTCATTACCAAGAGTGTGTAATATTGAGGGAGTTTACGAGCAATGTCCTTTGACAGCATAATAGCAGGGACCCATGGAAATTCCATTCAATGCAAAATGTGACTTCAAGTCCTGAACCCCACTCTCACTCACAGCCCCAAGTCCTTACCACCAAGTTTTCAAGCCCCCTCACCACCACAAATCCTCAACCGCCCCCCCTCCACCAGCTCTCTGCCCCCCCCCTCACCACACCACAACTCTGTCCTCTCTTCAACCTTTCTTCTTCAAGTCTCAAAACCCCCCAACCACAAGTCTCAAAACCCCCTCCCAGGCCAAGTCTGCTCCTCAAACCCGCAACCCGTTGTTGTGCAAGTCCTTCCTTGGCACACCTGAGCTCGTGACCACGTACAACGCTTTCATCCGCAGCCTGATGGATAGTGCTCTCCCCTCTGGGCTGGTGCTCCTGCCTCTCACCTTTCTCGACTTCACGCTGTGGAATCCAAGGCATTTAAGATCATTGGTATTTCCCGCGACGACGCTGAGGCTTTGGTGTCTCGCTCTCTCACCGCAGGCAGGTCGGTGTCATTGTCTTCTACAGTCTCCTCTCTGGCCTCACCCCCTCCTGCTTTGCAATATGTCCTTCCTCCCTCCCCCCCCCCATATTTCGCAGGGCACTCAAGGTCCGCCAGCAACCCCCTTTCTGGTAAAACTACTAAAATCAAGAAATCAACTGCTCACCTTCACTCTTTCGTTCTCTTTTTTTTCTTCCTGCCTTTGGAACAAACTCCCACACTCTTCAATCCCACTCTTCCCTCCACGTCTTCAAAACAGTTGTTCACCACCATCTCTTATCTTCCCCCATCCAAAGCCATGATTTTTTCTACCCCCGTTAATCCACCCCAAACCCATCTCCTTTCAAATTCCTGCTTTCTTTCCTGAAAGTCCCTGTTGTGTCCATCTTGTTTACCCTGTGTACCCTGCCCCAACCCTCTCCTTCCACAATATCTCCTCATGTCTCTGTTCACTGTTTTTTTTTCCTTCCCTCTCCCTCCCCTCTTGTCTACTGATCCCCTTGTTGTACGTTCTGTGTGTTGATGCCTCGTGTTAGCTTAATGGTACGGGTGGTGGGCTTGGGATCCTAGGATCCCGAGTTCAAATCCCACTCGGCTGTTGCATTAATACCAGGTGGGGTTGACTGCCTGTCATCCTTCCGAGGTCGGCAAAATGAGTGCCAGCATGCTGGTATACTGTGTCGGAAGTGGCGACCAGTCCGGATTGTGCCCAATAGCCAAGAGACTGCTTAGGCAGCACCAACGCTCCTGCACAGAGTGTGCTCCAAATGATGGATGGATGTGTGTACGCTCTCATACGAGCCTCGACAGTGTATACAAAAAAAAGAAAAGCTCAACCCCCCTCTCCTAACTCTGTCCCTTCTCTGACAATCCCCCCACCCTCACATTCAAACTCTGTTTCTCCATCCCCCTTTCTTCTTCAAGTCCTCAACCCCCCCCCAACCCAAGTCCTCAAATCCCCATCCCCGGTCAAAGCTTCAACCCCCTTTCCAAATGTTGTCCCTTCTCTGCCCCCACCCCCCCCCCCCCCATTCCAACTATCCTCCTACACTACCTCTTTATTTTTCAAGTCCTCAACCCCCACCCCAAGTATGCATAATAGTCACTAACTGTTAAGACTGCTAAAGTTTCTCGGTGAAGTAAATTGATGAAAAGGAAATTATTCTTGGACTAATTGATTGAATATCTTGTCGCTATATATATATATATTTTTTTTTTTTCTTCTGGTAAGGTCCAAAATGGTTATGTTGTCTGCATTATGAGGCTGTTTGTATGGTGTCGGGTGGAATGTGGAATGTCGTGCATGAACGGATTATAAGAGTGTGTGGGAGAGGACTCAGTCTTGAGGGATTCAATTACAAAAGTATCGTGTGCGTGATGACTTGTCATTAAAAGTTATGTTTAACTGTCTGCATGATAGGTAGTTGGCCAGCCAGTGTTTGGTGTTGTCCATGTTTGTGTTGAGTGTTTTGTTTGTCAGTAAGAGTTTTGGGAGTGTGCCAAATGCTTCACTGATGTCTATTGTGAGAATGGTGTGTTTTGGTTCTGTTCTGTTCTTGCGTATTTCAGCTTGGCTGCCGGGGTAGCTGTCATTTCTTGGAAGTGCAGATGTGCCGCTGATGCTGTGCCCCTCTACCAGGACACTGGTACTCATTTCGCCGGCCTCAGAAGGATGACAGGCTGTCAACCCCACCTGGTGTTAATTCAGCAGCCAACGGGGCTCAAACTCAGGACCCTAAGATCCTCAGCCAGTCTCCGTAACCGCTAATCCAACACCAGGCTTCGTGTGTTTTGGTGGTTTTCTATTGTTGAAGCCTTCAAAGGTGTTTTGTGTGAGGTTTGTGAGGAGAGTTGTGGTGGAGTGGTTTGTTCTGAATCTGTTGGGTGTGTGAGAGAGTGATGTGAGGGTTTGTGAGTGTGAGAATCAGACGTTCTTGGATGTTTGTATCACAGCCTTGGAGGGTGTGCAAGGTAATGTGATAGGTCTGTTGGACGTTGCTTTGGTGGGATCTTTGTTTGGTTTAAGGATGGTAATGATTTTGCCAAGTTTCCAAATTTGGTGAATTGTTGAGTGTTGGGAGGAGAAATTGCTTGTATTTGTGGAGGATGATATGCCGTGTGCTTCAAGGTGTTTTAAATGTAAATTGGAGTTGTTTTCAGGGCCGGCAGCCTGCGGAGATGATGTCAGGGCCAGTAGCCTACGGAGATGTTGTCAGGGCCGGTGCCTGCTAGAGATTTGTCAAGCGCGACGGTAGCCGCGGAAGATTCAGGGCCGCTAGCCTAATTACGGAGATGATGTCAGCCGGACCGCGGAGATTGTGTCCAGGCCCTAGCCTCGGAGATGATGTCAGGGCCGGTAGCCTGCAGAGATGTTGTCAAGGGCCGGAGCCTGTAGAGAATGTTGTCAGGCCGGTACCGCGGAGATGTGTCCAGGGCTGGGAGCCTGCAGAAGAATGTTGTCAGACCGGAACCGCGAGATGATGTCAGAGCGGTAGCCTGCAGAAGTGTAGCCGTAGCCTGCGGAGAGTTGTCAGGGCTGGAAGCCGCGGAGAGAAGTAGGCCGTAGCCTCGAGGATATTGTCAAGGCCGGTAGCCTGCGAGATGATGTCAGGGCCTAGCCCTGCGAGATGTTTCAGGCCGGTACCCTGCGAGATGATAGTCAGGCCGTAGCCGGCGGAATGTGTCAAGAGGCCGTAGCTCTGCGGAGATGATGTCAAGGGCCGTCTGCAGAGATTGTAGGCCGGTAAGCCGCGGAGTGTCAGGCCGGAGCCGCAAGCAGATTTTGTCAAGGACTGTAGCCTCGAGATGATTCAGGGCGGTCAGCCTGCAAAGATGTTGTCCAAAAGTGCCGGTAAGCCTGCGAAGGTTGTCAGGATGCCGTAGGCCGCGGAAGATGATGTCGAGGGCCGTAGGCCTGCCAGGAGATATGTCAATGCCGGTAAGCCGCGGAGAATGATGTCAGGGCCGGAAGCACTGCGGAGATTGTCAGGGCCGTAGCCTGCGGAGAGAATGGTTTCCAGGGCCGTAGCCTGCGGAATGTTTCAGGGGCGTAGCCTGCGGAAGATGAGTCAGTGGCCGGTAAAACCTCAAGATGTGTCAGGGCCGGTACCCGTGCGAGATGTGTCAAGGGCGGTAGCTGCGCGTTATGCTGTCAGGGCGTAGCCTTGCGAGTGTGTCCAGGGCCGGTATGCCTGCGAATGGCTGTCAGGCCAGGTCGCCTGTCGAGATGTAGTCAGGCCGCTCTGCCAGAGTCTGTCGGGCCGGTAACCTGCGGAGATGATGTCAAGGGCCGCTAGCCTGCGGAGAATGAGTCATGGCCGGTACCTGCGATGATGTGTCAAGGGCCGGTAGCTTGCTGAGATGGTGCAGGGCCGAGCCTGCGGAGATGTGTCAGGGGCCGTAAAAGCCGCGGAGACGATGTCCAGGGCCGTAGCCCTCGGCATGATCGGCCCGTAGCCTGGCGAGTAAGGTTGGTCAGGGCCGGGTAGCCTGCGGACAGTTGTCAGGGCGGTAGCCTGCGGAGATGTTGTCAGGGCCGTAAAGCTTCTGCGGAGATGAATTCAGGGCCGGTAGCGCGCAGGAGATGGTCAGGGGCCGTACTCCGACAGAAGATGTTCAGGCCGGTAGCTCTGCGGATGTGTCAGGGCCGGAGCCCTGCGAGAATGTGTCAGGGCCGGTAGCCGCGGAGATTTTCAGTGCCGGTACCTGCGGAGATGAGTCAGGCCGTAGCCTCGAGATGATGCAGGGGCCGGTAGCCTGCGGATGGAGCATGATGTCAGGCCGGTAGCCTACTGGAGATGATGTCAGGCCGGTAGCCTGCGGAATGTTGTCAGGGCCGGTAGCACTGCGGAGAGTTTCAGGCCCGTAAGCCCTGCGGAAGATTTTGTCAGGGCCGTAGCCTGCGAAGATATGTCAGGGCCCCGTAAGCCCTCGGAATGAATGTCAGGGCCGGTAGCCTGCGGATATGACAGGGCCGGTAAGCCTGCGGATTCAGGCCGGTAGCCTCGGAGAATGATATCCGGTGGTACCTGCGGATTGTTGTCGGGCCGGTTGAGCCTGCGGAGATGATGCAGGGCCGGTACCGCGGAGATGTTGTCAGGGCCGGTAGCCTGCGAGATGATTCAGGGCCGTGTAGACCTGCGGAGATGAGTGCAGGGCCGGTACCTGCAGAGTGTTGTCAGGGCCGTAGCCTGCGGAGATGTTTGTCAAGGGCCGGTAGCCTGCAAGATGATTTGTCAGAGGCCGGTAGCCTGCGGAGTATGTCAGGGCCGGTAGCCGCGAGAATGATGTCAGGGCCGGTAGTCCTGCGGAGAGTTGTCAGGCCGGTAGCCTGCGGAGATTTGTCAGGGCCGGTAGCCTGCCGGAGATGATGTCAGGGCCGGTATGCTGCGGAGATGTGTCAGGCCCGGTAGCTGCGGAGAGTTGTCAGGGCCGGTAGCCTGCGGAGCGAATGTAATGTCAGGGCCGGTAGCCTGCGGAGATGATGTCAGGGCCGGTAGCCTGCGGAGATGATGTCAGGGCCGGTAGCCTCGGAGATGATGTCAGGCCGGTAGCCTGCGGGAGAATGTGTCAGGCCGGTACTGCGGAGATGTTGTCAGGCCGTAGCCTGCGGAGATGGTGTCAGGGCCGGTAGCCTGCGGAGATAGTCAGGGCCGTAGCCCTGCGGAGAGAGTCAGGCCGGTACCTGCGAGATGAATGCAGGGCCGGTAGCCTGCGGAGATGTCAGTGGCCGTAGCCTGCGAGATGATATCAGGGCGGTAGCTGCGGATATGTTTGTCAGCGGCCGTAGCTGCTGCGGAAGAATGTCTAGGGCCGGTAGCCTGCGGAGGATGTCAGGGCCGGTAGCCTGCGGAGATTGGTCAGGGCCGGTAGCCTGCGGAGATGATATGCAGGGCGTAGCCTGCGCGAGTTGTCAGGCGTAGCGTGCGGAGTGAGGTCAGGCGGTAGCCTGCGGAGATGTTGTCAGGGCCGTAGCCTGCGGAGAGTGATCAGGGCGGTAGCTCTGCGGAGATGAGTCCAGGCCGTAGCCTGCGGAGGATGTCAGGGGCCGAGCCGCGCGAGGTGATGTCAGGGCCGGTAGCCCGTAGTGATTGGGCCGTAGCCGCGAGATGGTCAGGCCGGCAGCTGCGGAGATGAGTCAGGGCGTACACTGCCGAGAGTGAGTCAGGGCCGGTAGCCTGCGTGTGTGATGTGCAGGCCGCTTGCCGAGATGAGTCAGGCGCGTAGCTGCGGAAGGATGATGTCAGGCACGCAGCTTGCGAGATGAGCAGGGCTCGGTAGCGCTCGAGATGAGTCAGGGCCGCAGCTTCCGAATGAGTCAGGCGCCCCCCGGTTTAAGCTTTGCCGAGATAAGTCAGGGCGCAGAGTGAGCTGCCGAGAATGAGTCAGGGCCGTAGCAATTCCGAGATCATGTTCAGGAGTGGCGCGGTAGGCTTAAGGCCGAGATGAAGTCGGGGCCAGAAGGAGCCTTGCCAGAGGAGTCAGGCCGACTTCCGAGATGATCAGGGCCGTAGATCCAAGAATAGGTCAGGGCCTGCAAGTTTTTTTGATGTTTTTGTGAGGGAGTGAATGGTGTAATGGTGGTGTCGATTTGGCAGCTTCATTTGCTTCTTGTAATCCTAAATAATACTCCTTCTTTCTGGATACGATATGACTTGTGTTTGCATTGTGGTCTATGAGGATGTGAGCTTGTTGTTTCTCTGATGGTATGTTGTATGTGGTAGTAATGGCTGCATGTGAGAGTGTTATGCCACTGCTGGAGGTAGTGATGCTGATTATGGTTTTGTACAAGTGTTTGGTGTTGGTTGAGTGGTCTAGTTTTTGTGGAAAGGAGTGCCAGTCTTGTGTTTTCTTTCACTATTATTTTGTTGTTGATTTCTGTGTTTTGTGTTTGAATCATTTTTTATTATATTTGGTGCTTTGGGTGTTGGTGTGTTGTGTTTTTAAGTTCTCTCATTGTTGTTGACTCATCGTGTTGTTTCACATGCAGGATGAGGCATCAATGTGTGCATCGTCCCTCCAATTGACCTCAAATTGGAAGACCAGTCAGTCTGCCTGAACGGGGCCATTGGTGGACATTAAATAAACCATTGTGTCTTTCACGAAGAAGAGGCGACGCATCACCGGAACCCTGAACAAATTACAAATTCCTTCCTCAAATCGCCTTCAGTCAAAAACCAGGCCTGAAGAGGCATTCATGAAACACTTATTGTGCTAGAAACCTTCCCCAGGAAACTGCAAAAGAAATTCTGAATAATTGGGGTCGTTAAAGAAGCAGTCATGGAGCAGTGTTTGTGACGTCATGGAGCAGTGTTTGTGACATCATGAACACTTTCTTCACTGCTTTGCTGCTTCTCCTTTCCTAGATTTCATTGACAGAGTGAAAAAGCTCCCACACACTTGTGCCATTACTTTCTTCATTGCCTCCAGTTCACTAACTCCGAAATCATTTTGTAGACATTGCCAATTTTTTCTCTGTGAACGATGTACCAAATATTTTGCTTCATTTACCCTGGATCATTACTTTAATTGTATTACTATTACCCGCATGCTTTTCACAGCCAATCAAGGATCCGCATAAACAAGACCTGGTGGCTTCCACACAAAGTAGAGGGGAAATCTTTAGATATATTATTTTGCTGTTTTGTGATGATCTATTTTCACTCAAGCATGTGAAGTGACCAATTATATAATCTTCTCCTTCATTTGTATACAGCACAAGGCCGTGGGGTGGCATCATTGGCTGAGGGCGTGGCTGTGCCTCTGCTGTGCTCTGATTGAGCTCCCTGCTTGTTTTGCCAGGAATTTGGAATTTGGCCATCGTTCCGGTGATAGCTTGTCTCCCCTTTGTGAAGGACACGATGGGATCTTTAATGTCCACCACGATGGGAATGGTGTGTGTGTGTGTGTGTGTGTTTGTTTGTTTGTTTGTTTGTTTGTTTGTTTGTGTGTGTGTTGCGTTGATTGGTATCTACATATGGGGTTTCAGAATGTGGAATGGAGTCCTCCCAGGGTGGGCTCAAAGTGTCCACCTTCATTTCAGTAAGGGGTCACGATTCATGGACCAAGCTGTTACTGAGATTCAGGATCGTTACTGAGCCCAAGATGGCTTCCAACTGTAGTTCGTTTGAAGTGATATTCCCAGGGATGGTTTTTAATATTTCTGTGAGGTTCTTCTTCATCATTCCCATGAGGTTATTCTTCAGCTTCCAGGATCTTTTCACTTCATGAATGAGGTCTTGGTATTTGGTCATTTTCTTGATTTCTGCATCGTTAGTCCAAAATCACCGGGATGAACACCTCAATTAGCAATGCCTTCTCTGTTTTTTTTTGTACCTAAGTTTGATATCTGTTCGCAATGCTTTGTTTTCGATGTTCACGCTCGATGGGATCATGAGGTTGAACGTGAGCGGTACTTCACTGTTTTCAGTCCATGCTTTTGGTTCATTTTCCCACAAATTTTCTGGAAATTGGATATCAAAGTTTTTGCAGATGTGTCAGCGGATTACTTTACAAACTCTGTTGTGCCATTGTGTGTACAGCTGTTCTGACATGTTTTTTTATGTGTGTTTGGTCATTAAGCATCACATATCATTCTCTTTGCTTACCCCACCTCCACCCCTCACCTGTCCTGTTTTTCTTTCCCCCCCCCCCACCCTTCTCTCTTACTGTGCCCTCCTTGCTACCCCTCGATAAATGAAGCTCTCTCTCCACACTCTGTTGCTGTCCTGTCTGTCTGTCTCTCTACCTCCCGCAGTGAATCGCAATGTTTGGTGAGGTTGTCGTCTCCCCACCTCTAACTAACTCCCTCCTCTCTCTCCTCTCTAGCCTCTCTCCCCTACCTTCCTCCTTCTCCCCCCCCTTTGTTGACTATCAGCGAAGCGACAGGTTATTTTGCTTGGATTCAATAAGAATGGGGACTTGAAAGCAAACGAACAGTTGGTGAAGGACTCGACGATCCCATGAATAACATTTGATTTGTGTTACTAGATGTACGATTCCACCCCTCCGCCCCATTTGATTTCGTGTCCCGGATATTTTCTGTAACCGTGTTCTTTGGAAACTTGAATTGACTAGTGCGGCCTGTAGGTGCGTAAGAGCGACTGGATTGGGGCATTTTTTTTTCACCCCCCTCTCACCCCTCCCCCATCTCTGCCCCCTTCTCTCACCTCTCTCGTAGTGAGCGTGCCAGTATGGTGCAGTTCGTCCTTCGCTCTCGTAAACGCGACTGGATTGGGCATTTTTTAAATTAGATCGGACAAACATATCATAAATGGCCATAACTTGGAACACTGGGAAACATACTCAGGTCCCCAGCGTCAATTGTGAGTCATATCAAACGAAGAAGAAGAAGAAGTAATGTTGACGCCCTTCTCTCGCTCGCCCTAGTCGCCCCTCTCTCCCCCTCTCTCTCTGCCGACTCTCACCCTCTCGCGACATCTCACCCCTTCTCGCCCCCTTCTCTCTCTCTCTCCTTGAATTGTGACGCCCTCTCTCTCTACCTCTCCTCCCTCTCTTCGCCCCTCTTCTCCCCTCTTCCCCTCCTCTCTCGCCCTCCCTCTCCCCTCCTCTCTCGCTCCTCTCTCTCGCCTCTCTCTTCGCCCCACTCTCAAACCTTAATATCAACCTGAAAAGGCACATCCGCGGGTCCCAGCAATATTCCTGGCAAGTTTCAATCAGATCGGACCGTCAATCGTGCAAAAATAATAATAAATAAATAAACATTAATTGTGACGTCATTCGTGACGTCATAGGCACACGTGTCTTGTCATTGGTCAACAGATAAATGGCGTACTTGGGAAGCTTTCCGATGATATCAAACCTTGAAAAGGCACATCACCGGGCGCCCGGCAATATTCCTGGCAAGTTTCAATCAGATCGGACCGGTGGTCGTCGAGAAACTGCGGTCGCCATACAGAACACACTACACACACAACCACACATAGATGATGCAACACAGACACACAAACACACATACAGACGCACACACACACACACACACACACACACACCATCAGATCGCACACTAGATGGGTGCATCGACAAAAATTGACACACATACAAGACCGCACAGCACGAACCAACACCAACACGACAGCACCAACACTTCTGGATTATGATAGATGTTCTGGGATATGCTTTTGCATTCGTTTACGGCGTGGACCACCCTGACCCGAGCCGACCGTGATTATCATCCACGTGAACCCAAACCCGCGACCCCCATTGCCTCCGGTATCCAGCACAGGAATAAATCATAAAGTAAAGGTGAGTGTGACAGGTGAAATGGCGGGTTTGTGAGTGTCAATGATTCCCCGATCACTGCACGTGTTCAATGTTAAAGGGATTCCGAGGATCGATCGAAGACGTTCCGAACGTGGAACGTGTATTTCATCCCCCTGGTCGTGATAAACCCCAATGGACCTTGTGTTCCCATCCCTGAGATTCACTTTCCACGGTCACGGTTCGGAAAACCCCTAAAGGGTGACGACACCTTCCCACTGCTGGACCAACAGTCCCACAAAGGTCTCTGATCACCAGGAAGCGTTTAACGTTTTGAAGAACACCTCCATCTTGAACGGTCATTGGTTTGTGCGATTAGTGATGGAAGGTAAATATAACAATTAGTAATAATTCATAAACTAATGGTCTGTTAAAAAGGTACAAGTCGTGTAATTATGTACGTACTTTACACCAATCACGGCGAACTCGACCACGTGACACGCCTGGCAATGACGTCAGAGAGGTCCAATGGCCTCGTGCAGCTGTGTTTTTGCGTTCACACTAAAACCTTCTCCCACCGGTTATAAAGGTGAACACTTGTAATGTTGGTGTTTTCCAATCTCGTCAACACCTGTACAAAGGTAAACCTTCGGGTGAACGGAGATGGACATCGTGAAGGAGTTTAAATAAACCCTTTAAACAACGAACAACCCGCTCCACGTGGTCTTGTCGTCTCTTTAACGGAGTTCGTGAGGAAAGGGAAAGGTGATCGATGGGTTGTTCCGGTCCAGATACATGACAGAGAGTGACATTAGTAAACTAAGGTGTTGGGGGTTTGATAAGATCAACAACCGTGAGATTATGAACAAAACGAGAACCGCGAGAAACACAAACGGGAATGAAACAAGTGGAGGTGTTTCCAACGAGGTCCGCGTTTAGGGCGTGGTCTCTGAGTTCATTGTTCATTGTTTATTGTTCGGAGTCTTACATGGTGATCGGACGTGTTATTGTTTACGGAGTGTTCACGGGGTCTTCGTTCAATTGGATCTTCTCTTCAAGGTGTTTAACGTGAGTTTGTGCTGATGTTGGATCGATGGTGATTTACCAAAGTTCACACGAACTGTACGTGAGTTCTCTCCGGTGATTCTCTTCCTCGTCTCTTCCTGCACATACAACTCCATTGTTCTTTTCTCATCATTATCCCTCGGCGATGTTCAGGAAAGCCGTTTTGAATTGGTTATCGTGTTCCTGGCGTGACGACCTGTTCAAATGACTTACCTGAACGGAAGTGTGTCGGTCACGTGACTCGGTTCTTTTAATTTGTGAGATTTCAAATACGTCATAGTGCGTTATAATTATATAAATGTGTAAATTATTAGGTGTAAATTATATAAATGATACGTCACGGTGCGTTATAATTATATAAATGTGTAAATTCAGGAGGTGACCTCAAATTTGTCAAATTTGAAATCAAATTTTTGGTATGCAACCTCGGTTGCTAAGCAACACATGAAAATCCGCCATTTTGTTACTTGGCAAAATGGAATTGATTGAAAAAGCTTGTTGACATTTATGGCGGGGGGGCAAAATTAAAATCGCAGTCGATGTAAATATTGTTCATCGGATGTTTTAAAAATATCATATTATGCGTGCGGGCAGTTTTCCCCGTAAATAGAGATTTTAAAGCGTTTTTTCTCAAAGCAACGCCCAGCCCGAGCTCCCTAGCAACGCCCCAGCCCAAGCTCCCTAGCAACGCCCCAGCCCGAG
>CM068958.1:58246299-58257695 GCA_035128595.1 Eptatretus atami | reverse complement strand
TTGGGCTAAATTGTATGGGGGAGGGAAATGATGACGTCATCGGTCACGTGGTTCGGCAGCTATAATTGTTTTCCAATTAGAAACCTTCAAAAATCTTCTCCGAAACGGCTGAACAGATCAAGGCAAACCTTTACAGGTGTGATCGCCTCTCCATGAGGAACAAAAAGTTATTGAACGATGATGTTATCGGTGACATGGATTGGCAGCCATATTGAATTTACCCTCAAACCTTTAAAAACCTTCTCCAGAACGGCTTGATAGATCAAGGGGAAACTTCACCCACATGTTCCCCAAAACTTTGGGATACCAGGGTTTTCACGAATAATTACAACAAGTCTGAAGACGACGATGGTTCACGAACGGTATTTGACGATGTAGATTGTTTCAGAAGTCAAGGATGAGACAATGTGATAATGTTTGACCAAGTTATAAAAATGATCAACATGATGTGGTACGAGTGACAGGTTATTAGCTGCAAAATGTCGAAAACCCGGTTTCGTTCAACAACTTTCAAAACTTGACCTTTGCATAACCTTAAAAGGTCACAAAACAATGTTGTGGACATTAAAATAAAGAAACAGGATACGTGCTATAGCTTATTGGAGTTAGTTCGTCGAAGAAGGTCGAAAACCAGGTTCGATTCCCACAACTTTGAAAATTTGACCTTTGTGAACTTTAAAGGTCAAAGGTCAAGGATTATGACCTTTGGTGCAAACTTCCTCTGGAACATTCCAGGAACAATATAACGTCATATAGGCTATATGGCATTTCGCACTCCTCGGATTATCCATACTTTGATGAAATCAGAGTAAAAACAAACTTGAAGGGGGCGCCACGGGCAAGGTGTTGGAGATAGAGCAAAATGGTTTCAAGACTTTAGGTGGGGAATGACCTCAAGATTATGCACAAAAATATTGTCATCCTCGCTCTCAAAGTTTAGGCGGTCGTATGATTTTTATGTCAAAATTCGCAATTTTCTAAGTCGTGACCTGTGACTTGACCTTGTGACCTTGACCTTGGGACGAAAATGAAAATCGAGCTCCGTGGGGCTATGCAGGTGCCATTGGGCTAACCAAATACCGAAACCCAGCCAGATTCGACAAACCCCTCGGAGAAGATAATTTTTTATGTCAAAATTCGCAATTTTCTAAGTTCGTCACCTTGTGACCTTGACCTTGGGACGAAAATGAAAAATCGAGCTCCGTGGGGCTATGCAGGTGCCATTGGGCTAACCAAATACCGAAACCCCTGCGAGATTCGACAAACCCCTCGGAGAAGATAATTTTTTTGTCAAAATTCGCAAATTTCTAAGTTCGTCACCTTGTGACCTTGACCTTGGGACGAAAATGAAAAATCGAGCTCCGTGGGGCTATGCAGGTGCCATTGGGCTAACCAAATACCGAAACCCCAGCCAGATTCGACAAACCCCTCGGAGAAAGTATTTTTTATGTCAAAATTCGCAATTTCTAAGTTCGTGACCTTGTGACCTTGACCTTGGGACGAAAATGAAAAATCGAGCTCCGTGGGGCTATGCAGGTGCCATTGGGCTAAAAAAATACCGAAACTCCTGCCAGATTCGACAAACCCCTCGGAGAAGATAATTTTTTATGTCAAAATTCGCAATTTTCTAAGTTCGTCACCTTGTGACCTTGACCTTGGGACGAAATGAAAAATCGAGCTCCGTGGGGCTATGCAGGTGCCATTGGGCTAACCAATACCGAAACCCCTGCCAGATTCGACAAACCCCTCGGAGAAGATAATTTTTTTGTCAAAATTGGCAAATTTCTAAGTTCGTCACCTTGTGACCTTGACCTTGGACGAAAATGAAAATCGAGCTCCGTGGGGCTATGCAGGTGCCATTGGGCTAACCAAATACCGAAACCCCAGCCAGATTCGACAAACCCCTCGGAGAAGATAATTTTTTATGTCAAAATTCGCAATTTTCTAAGTTCGTGACCTGTGACCTTGACCTTGGTACGAAAATGAAAAATCGATCTCCCTGGGCTATGCAGGTGCCATTGGCTAACCAAATACCGAAACCCTGTCAGATTCGACAAACCCCTAGGAGAATATGCAAATTGAAATCGGCTACCCCTAAAAACACATGTTTTTTGGGCGTGGCTCCGCCCATAATGGGCGCACCATGCCCATTCTCAGGAAAACACAACTAGATCATGATATAAACCTCCCACCAAAATTTTATCAGGATCGGATCAAAACCGACAGAGCTATGCTCGGGACAGACGACAGACAGACAGACAGACAGACAGACACACAACAATAACGAATATAGTGGTCACTTATTTTTTTCGTGAAAATATTTTTTCGTGAACCAAAAGGTCATATGATCTGACAGCTATATTGGTTTCAACGAAAGTCTTTGAAAAAGTAATTCTCTTGAAACGCTTCATCAATCGACATAAAATGTCACAGTTAAGATCGAGTAGTCATGGGAAATATATGTTTTAAATTTCAACCTGATCGGATACATGGTCTAGCAGCCAGAATAGTTTAATATGTTGAATCTTGGTTCAGGGATTTAAATCAAATTTGGTGCAACTATGTATGTATGATGAAATAATGTTGAGGAGGCATATCTGGTGACGTCTCGACATTGAATCGTGTCCTTCTGGTTTTTTCCTGGGATATTGGCTTCAATTTGCAACAGTACACCAAATTTAATGCCTGGTGTTGACTGAATGGTTAGGGTGGTGGGCTTGGGATCCTAGGATCCCGAGTTCAAATCCCACTCGGCTGTTGAATTAATACCAGGTGGGGTTGACTCAGCCTGTCATCCTTCTGAGGTCAGCAAAATGAGTGCCTGCTTGCTGGTATCCTGTGTCGGAGTGGTGACCCGTCCAGGATTGTACCCAACAGCCAAGGAGACTTGCTTAGGCAGCACCAACGCTCTGCACAGAGTGTGGTCCCAATGGATGGATGGATGGATGGATGCCAAATTTCCTCTCCCTCACCTGAAAGGTACAAAACATTTATACGAGTGAGTGAGTCAGTGGTTTGAAAGAGCTCTACATGTTGGAAGATTTAATGTGGTGTGTGTGGAGAGCATACTCTTTCCCCTGCCTTTATGATAACGAGAGAAAAAGAGCCAAAACCCAGGATAAATATGTGGGACGACCGTGTGTCAGCAGACGTGTTATAAACCATGATGTTTGGGTCCAAAGCATGTGACGAATTGATGTGCAGTGTATAATCCATCTATAATTCCAGCAATCTCTGTGTGTGTGTCTGTGTGTGTGTGTGTGTGCTGTGCGGGACTTTATCTGGAAGTCAGATCAATAAGCATGTCAATCAGTACAGGAGGGGGATACAATACAGCAACTGGGAGTACGATATGTGTATGTGTGAGATGTTAAGACATTATCAATCAGACAAAGGAAAGATATACCATACTGTGTATAAATCCCAGAAGGTACTGACCTGCTCATGATACTTCACATCGTTGTCTTGCAGCATCTGCTCTAAATGATGCAGCTTTGCATCCAGATTTGTAGTTATATTTCACAATTTTCTGATTGTCAGAAATCTGACGACCCTGCCTGATCATTTATTTTCAAGCTGGTTTCAGTTGCTCGATCTGCAAAAGTCAAACCATGTAGAAAATAAGCTTCTCCAAGTTCTGTCGAATTCTTGGTGTGGTACTGTTATACACACTACCTTTGCACCACTCCTACTCCGTGATTTCAGGCGTTTCGAGAACAACTAAGAACTGACACAGTCATGTCACGTTGAGCAGGAATTGGAAAAAGAACCCAAGTCAATGGGAATGAACACCCAAAGCTACGTACCTGCTGCATGTTTTCTGCATTGTGTTGGCGCACCTGTTCCAGGTGTACCTCCTCAGGAAAGTTTTCAGGTTCCTGAGCCACCTGGACATCATTTTCAGGAACCCTTCCACTCTCCTCCCTTTTGCTGATTTCTATCAGGAAGATTTTTTTTTTTTAATCACAAGGTGTTAAGACATTGCAAAAAAATGTGGTTGTGTTCCGTTCTCAAAAGTGTTGTTTTCCCGTGACAGGGTGACTGGTTTTGTGTAGTTTACCTTTCGCTTTCCGAAAAGCCTTTTAAGCCAGTTTTTCATTTCTTTGTACATGGGATTTCCCCTTTTGAATCAAGTCAATCCTGGGGGAGGAGAGAGAGAGAGAGGATGGAGATGATGAGGGACACAGGGGGAAATTGTCACCTTCAAAATTTTCATTTCAAACAGGTGGTAAAGCATTTAATGGCTGTTTTTTTTACCAGATGCTGTATCTCAATGGACACACAAGTGTCCGTATTAATGCTCTTCATGCTAAAAGAGCAAGCAGTTGGAAAAAAAATTCAACGCCTCCAAAACTCCAGCGAACGAGTCCTCTCACCACAACTCTTCTGCATTTGAATAACTAGTACGGGCCCGTAGGGCAGGCCCATAGGTGAATGCCAGTATGTGAGCGTCTCTCGCCCCCTCTCTCTCGCCCCCCTCTCTCGCCTCCCCCCTCTCCCCCCTCTCTTTGCCCCCCTCCTCTCCCCCTATGTCTCGCCTTCCTCTCTCCCCCTCCTCTCTCGCCCCTCTCTCGTCCCCTCTCTCACCTCCTCCTCTCTCCCCCTCTCTTGCATTGTGACGCCCCTCTCCCCTCTCCTCTCTCTCTCCCCTCTCCCCCTCTCTCCCTCCTTCTCTCTCCCCCCTCCTCTCTCGCCCCTCTCTTGTAAATGTATTCACAAATGTCTACCAAGCACAACAATTAATTCAAACCTTTGGGAAAAAAAACAGCTTTCAAAACCTGGGAAACAGCTGTTTCCCTTGGGAAAATTCAACCTTTGGATTAATTAATAATTTGAACAATTAATTCGAACCTTGGGAAAAAACAGCTTTCAAACCTGGGAAACACTTGGAAACAGCTGAAACGGCTAAAGAACGATACAAACCTTGAAAAGGCACATACTCAGGGTCCCCAGCGTCGATTGTGACATCATACCAAACGAGAGAAGAAGAAGAGAATTGTAACGTCAATCGTGCAAAAATAAATAAAGAAATAAAGAAAATAAAATAAATTGTGACGTCATTCGTGATGTCATAGACTGTGTCTTGTCATTGGTGACATTGGTTGGCCGTAACTTGGGAACGCTTGTCGATTCATATCAAACCTTGAAAAGCACATCTCGGTCCGACCATCCGGCAGGCGGCAATATCCTGGCAAGTTTTAATCAGATCGGACAGTCAATCGTGCAAAAAAAAAAAAAAAAAAAGAAAAAAAAAACATTAATTGTGACGTCATTCGTGACTCATAGCACCGTGTCTTGTCATTGGTCGACAGATAAATGGCCATAACTTGGGAACCGCTTATCCGATTAATATCAAACCTTGAAAGGCACATCCGCGGGTCCCAGCAATATTCCTGGCAAGTTTCAATCAGATCGGACGTCAATCGTGCAATAATAAATAAATAAAAAATAAATAAACATTAATATGACGTCATTCGTGACGTCATAGCACCGTGTCTTGTCATTGGTTGACAGATAAACGGCCGTAACTTGGGAACCGCTCGTCCGATTGACATCACTCAAAGGCAATCTGCGGGACCCCGGCAATATTCCTGGCAAGTTTCAATCAGATCGGACCAGCAGTTGTCGAGAAACGGCGGTCGCAGACAACAGACAGACACACACACCACACACACACACAGAGATTCTGAATTATAATAGACTAGTCGGCCCGTTGCAGGTCTCCAGTATGTGCAGCTTTGCCTGCATTATAGTCCCAGCATCAATTGTACGTATATCAAACGAAGAAGAAGAATTGTGATGACCCCTCTCTCTTCTCCCCCTCTCTTCCCCTCCTCTGGCCCCCTCCTCCCTGTCCCCTCCTCTCTTGCCCCCCCTCTCACCCCCCTCTCTCGCCCTTCTCTCTCCCCCTCCTCTCTCCCTTCTCTTGCCCCCCTCTCCACCCCCTCTCTTGCCCTTCTCTCTCCCCCCTCCCTCTGTCTCCTCCTTCTCCCCTCCTCCTCTCCCTCCCCTCTCTCCCTCCCTCTCTTGCCCCCCCCCCTCTCACCCCCTCTCCTGCCCTTCTCTCTCCCCCTCCTCCTCTTGCCACTCTCACCCCCCTCTCTCGCCCTTCTCTCTCCCCTCTCCCCCCCTTCTCCCCTCTCTTCCCCCCCCTTCTCGCCCATCTCTCTCCCCCTCCTCTTGCCCTTCTCTCCCCCTCTCTCTCCTCCCCTCCTCACCCTCCTCTGTCCCCCCTCCTCTCTCTCACCCCCTCTCTCCCCCCTCATCTCTCCCCCTCCTCTCTCCTGATCCCCCTCTCACCCCCTTCTCTCTCGCCCCTCTCTCCCTCTCCTCTCTCCCCCCTCCTCTCTCATCCCTCTCTCTGTAAATGTATTCACAAATGTCTACCAAGCACAACGATTAATTCCAACCTTGGGATAAAACAGCTTTCAAACCTTGGAAACACTTGGAAACAGCTGAAATGGATGAGGCAGAACGATATCAAACTTTGAAAAGGCACATAATCAGGTCCCCAGTGTCGATTGTGACGTCATACCAACGAAGAAAAAGAATTGTGACGTCACAATCGTGCCAAAAAATAATAATAATAATAATTAAAAAACATTAATTGTGACGTCATTCATGACGTCATTGCACCGTGTCCTGTCATTGGTTGACAGATAAATGGCCGTAACTTGGAACCGCTTGTCCGATTGATATCAAAACCTTGAAAAGGCACATCCGCAGGGCCCCGGCAATATTCCTGGCAAGTTTCAATCCGATCGGACCGGTGGTCGTCTGGTTATTAATAATTTGGGAAAAAATGGCATGATAAGGTGAGAAGGTGGAAGGACACGTTCAGCTGCCATATATACACCTTTTCAACACTGAAAAAGCAATAAAATGGCCGTAACTTGGGAACCGCTCGTCCGATCGATATCAAACCTCGAAAAGGCACATCCGGGGTCCCGGCAATATTCCTGGCAAGTTTCAATCCGATCGGACCGGCGGTCGTCGAGAAACTGCGGTCGCAGACAGACAGACAGACAGACAGACAGACAAACAGACATACACACACACAGAGATTGCTGGAATTATAGATAGACTAGTACGTGCCCGTAAAAAAAAATAAAAAAAATTCAAACCGCGAGCAACAAACAACAACCACACAGGCCGTTTTCTCGCTCTGGCGTGCCCGCACGTGCATGCCCGGAAGTTGGCATATTATTCGCAGTTACGATTTTCGCAATTTAGTTTTAATACCCAATTATTCAATTAGCGCCAAAGGATTTTACCTTTTCGCAATGTCGTGGCAAGGAAAAACAAAAAGAGAAGAGAAGAGAGAGAGAAAAAATTTACTTCCTGGTTCGGAGCACACCAGCACTCTGATGTACCGAAATTTATGCACCGTCTAATATGAAAACGATCATAACTTGGGGCATTGTGCTTATCTATAAATGCGCATAAGAAATCGAGAAATTATTAGAATACACGAAGTCATCACTCTCCGGAAGCCCGTACGTTGTAACCCGTAATGGGAACGCGGCTGAGCTTCCCTTCCCATCGGCCACGCCCACGCAACAACGTGTCCTGTCATTGGTTTGGTAAATAAATGGCCATAATAGTCCTTGAGCCAGACCAAAAGTATTGCTCCGGCGGGGGGAGTAATTCTCATGATGAATTTCCATTAGACAAATGTCTCAAGTGTCATAAAAGGTGTGATGGACATCTGAGAACGGTAGCTTAGTGCCCGGATGGCCGCCATCTTTGAAACCACCAGCGCGAAAATGCCCATTTGGTGGGGTACATTGTTGCACGTGTATCTGGAGTTCTATACTAGCTATCGACGTGCGGTTGACGACTAAATATACGTCCGATCTGTACCGTCTAAATAAAAAATAATATGAAGTTTTTGTTATACATTATTTATAATAAAAATCAATTATGGACAAAAAATCATATATTTTTTAATATTTTTTTCATTAAACTTGTACTGTTTTTAGTGAAACATCACTTGTATGATTTCCAAATTATGCATTCTGCTACACCGTTCATCTGCTGTAAAAATAAATCAAAAAATACAACATATAATTTCTTACGAGTGTACAAATAATATATATGAAGAGGCCGAAAATTACTTAGGCCGCCGCTGGCATTATCTTATTCTGACGATAACTCAAGTTAGGAAAGTCAGAAGAGTGATCCCTTGGTGCTTCGCAATGAACAAGGTGAACTATGCTAGATTTCTACTAGTGTACTATGCACAGATGACGCAACTCCACGAAACATGCCCCGAGTTGTACAGGCATTTCATGCAAGGCTACTTCTCCGTACAGCTTACACCAGGGAATCCATTTGCCAGAATCGCTGTTGACCAGACAACAGAAGAAACAGTCAACAAAGATACGCAAACAGCTGGAGGAACACGAGGTTTAGTCTTCGACAAGGGGCTGTGTCACGATACTATCTAACTGCAGAACATCGGGCTGCGTGCACTGAGGCAACTGCGAGAAGATATCCTTGTGAATGGCAGCGACACATCTTACGCCAAGCACCCTGACTTGTCTAGTTCTCGCATCAAACGTGATGAGTCTTGCGTCAAAGCTATCTGTGATTTACTGGAAAATGACTGGTCCAATCCATTCGCCGATGATCCGTCATGTCTTCTCAGTATATCTACCGGAGTGGCTGCGAGGGAGGACGTTTCTAATGATCTACTCAACGCCATGCAAAAAGGGGAAGAGGCGTACCAAAGCTTCCAGAAACAACGTCTTGAAGAGGGAACTGGCTTCTATGACACAGTGAAGAAGCTAAACTTGAAGACATTTTGTAAGATCAAGCAGAAAGTTGTGAGGCACAAACAAGGAGATCTCCTGAGAGCTGACAGACAACTGTTTGCCACCATGATACTCATCGCCAAGACAAGGAACCTCGACATGCAACTTGTCCTTTGTCACCCATTAGGGCCGTTACCATGGTCTTTGGCAAACGTTGATGGGTCAATGAAGAAAACAAACAAAGCTGCACTTGCGAAACACATGGAAGGTCTTGTGGAACCAGCCGAGAATATTGACAAGTCAAATGCAACAATAATCGATGCGATGGCTCTCATACAAAAGATGAATGGCGAGAACGACACGTTCGAAGAACTATCTGACCGCATCCTTGCTGCAGCGCTTCACGCTGGTCAAGGCAGTCAGCGCATCGATGTTGTCTTTGACACATACACAGAAGGATCCATCAAATCAGCTGAACGTGTGAACCGTGGTTCAAATGAAGGCATCAGTTTCAGCGTGATCAGACCCGCCACACAAATCAAGAACTGGAGGCGTCTCCTGCTTGCAGCGAGACAAAGGAGAAACTGATTGTGTTTCTGGCGGAGTCGTGGAAACATGAAAGATATCGCGGAAAGCTAGGCAACAGAACACTGTATGTCACCTGTGGTGATAAATGTCTGGTACTGACCCGCGACAGGTGGAAGTTGGTGCAAGCACTCGAATGTAGCCACGAGGAAGCAGACACGCGTATGTTTCTCCACGCAAAGCACGCCGCTACCCACTACAAGACATCATCTTAGTGGCAGATGACACCGACGTTCTGATGATCAGTCTTCATCTGAGCAGAACCATCGATAGCTAGTCAGCTCTTCATCAGACGAGGAACAAAAGGTTCGAGTCAGAATGATCGACGTTGGGAAAGTTGGCTGCGGTATTGGGGTGTGGAGTTTGCTCTGCATTGCCAGGGCTTCATGCATGGAGCGGTGTTGACACTGTGAGTGCTCTGGCTAGCCAAGGAAAGATAAAGGCTTTGAAGCTTGTGCAAGCGAATGATCTGTATCTCCAAGCATTCACAGATCTGGGATCTTCGTGGAATGTACCAACAGAAGTCTTCAATAGCATTCAGGCCTTCACGTGTCAGCTGTACGCCAAGAACACCAAGATCGTCGGTGTTAATTCGCTCCGTTATCACATGTTCTGTGCAAAGAAGGGCCAGATCGAATCTGGACAATTGCCGCCTTGTGAAGACTCCTTGATGCAGCATACGCTTAGGGCCAACTATCAGCGCGCTATCTGGCGACGCAGCCTTGAAAACCTGCCAGCCGTCCCAGCACCATCAGCAGGACATGGCTGGGAACTCGATGATGGCGGTTCGCTCACAATCCGATGGATGTCGGGTCTACCAGCTTCAGATGTCGTCTTGAATCTCATCTCATGCACATGCAGAAGGATGTGTCGACCGTCAGATTGCTCCTGCATACTGAATGGGTTGAAGTGCACTGTTGTGTGTAAGCTGCAGGGATGCTCCAACATGGTGCAGGAAGATGCTATCGTGACTCAGGATGCCAATGACTCTGATGGCAACTCTGATGATTAACTTTGTGTGCACTGTATATTGTATAACATATGGTGTTGTCTATATAATGGAGGCTTAATTACCTTAAAATCTTTAGAAAGAGATAAACGGTTTAGCAAAATGCATAATTCGGAAGATCATACCGGTGATATGTGACTAAAACATGACATGTTAAATGATAAAAATGTCGAAACTATAAGATATGTTGTCAAAAATTGATGTTTATTATATCTTATCTATAACAAAATGGTCCAAGATGGCCGCCACAAGCGCAGATTCCCTATGTAACAATTCCGACTGCTTATTAGAAATCGTATGGGTGTCAAAATCATCTCCGTACGACTTTTCCTAACTTGAGTTATCGTCAGAATAGATAATGCCACCGGCGGCCTAATATAAGTAATTTTCGGTCTCTTTACATAGATTTTTTGTACACTCGTAGTGAATTATATGTTGTATTTTTTTAGTTATTGTTGCAGACAGATGAACGGTGTAGCAGAATGCATAATTTTGAAAATCATACCAGTGTTGTTTCACTAAAAAAAGTACAAGTTTAATGCAAAAATAGTAATAAATATATGATTTTTTGTCGATAATTGTTTTTTATTATACATAATCTATAACAAAATACTTCATATTATTTTTTATTTAGACGATACAGATCGGACGTATATTTAGTCGTCAAACGCACGTCGATAGCTAGTATAGAACTCCAGATACACGTGAAACAATGTACCCCACCAAATGGGCATTTTCGCGCTGGGTGGTTTCAAAGATGGCGGCCATCCGGGCACTAAGCTACCGTTCTCAGATGTCCATCATGCATTTTCTGAAAGCTGAGATATTGCCCTAATGAAAAACATAATGAAAATTACTCCCCCCGCCGGAGCATTCACTTCAAAATATGGCCGGTTGGCTCAAGGACTATAACTTGGGAAGCACTGTCGATTAATATCAAACCTTGAAAAGGCACATCCTCAGGACCCCAGCAATATATCGGCAAGTTTCAATGAGATCGGACCAGTGGTTGTCGAGAAACAGCGGTCACAGACACACACAGACAC
>CM068958.1:58217624-58245478 GCA_035128595.1 Eptatretus atami | reverse complement strand
TGATATCAATCGGACAAGCGGTTCCCAAGTTACGGCCATTTATCTGTCAACCAATGACAGGACACGGTGCAATGACGTCATGAATGACGTCACAATTAATGTTTTTTAAATTATTATTATTATTATTTTTGGCACGATTGACGTCACAATTCTTTTTCTCCTCGCTTTAGGACTGACGTCACAATCGCACACTCGGGACCTGATTATGTGCCTTTTCAAAGTTTGATATCGTTCTGCCTCATCCATTTCAGCTGTTTCCCAAGTGTTTCCCAAGGTTTGAAAGCTGTTTTATCCCAAGGTTGGAATTAATCGTTGTGCTTGGTAGACATTGTGAATACATTTACAGAGAGAGGGAATGAGAAGGAGGGGGAGAGAGGAGAGGGGAGAGAGGGGCGAGAGAGAAGGGGGTGAAGAGGGATCAGGGAGAGAGGAGGGAGAGATGAAGGGGGGGAGAGAGGGGGTGAGAGAGAGGAGGGGGGGACAGAGGAGGGGTGAGAGGGGGGGAGGGGAGAGAGAGAGGGGGAGAGAGAAGGGCAAGAGGAGGGGAGAGAGATGGGCGAGAAGGGGGGGGAAGAGAGGGGAGAAGGGGGGAGAGGGGGGGGAGAGAGAGAGGAAGGGCGAGAGGGGGGTGAGATGGCAAGAGAGGGGGAGAGGAGAAGGGCGAGAGAGGGGTGAGAGGGGGGGGGGCAAGAGAGGGAGGGGAGAGAGGGGAGGGAGAGAGGAGAGGGAGAGAGGAGGAGGACAAGAGGGAGGAGAGGGCAAGAGAAGGCAAGAGGGGGGTGAGAGGGGCAAGAGAAGGGAGAGAGGAGGGGAGAGAGAAGGCGGAGGAGGGGGTGAGAGGGGGGCAAGAGGAGGGGGACAGAGGAGGGGGACAGAGGAGGGGGAGAGAGGGGAGAGAGAGAGGGGTCATCACCAATTCTTCTTCTTCGTTTGATATGACGTCACAATTGATGCTGGGGACCTGATACTGCAGGCACGAAGCTGCACATACTGGCACGCACCTACGGGCCCGCACTAGTCTATCTATAATTCCAGCAATCTCTGTGTGTGTGTGTGTGTGGTGTGTGTTCTGTCTGTTTGTCTGCGACCGCCGTTTCTCGACAACTGCTGGTCCGATCTGATTGAAACTTGCCAGGAATATTGCTGGGGACCCGCGGATGTGCCTTTTCAAGGTTTATATTAATCGGATAAGCGGTTCCCAAGTTATGGCCATTTATCTGTCGACCAATGACAAGACACGGTGCTATGACGTCACGAATAGCGTCACAATTAATGTTTTTTTTTTTATTTTTTTTTTTGCACGATTGACTGTCCGATCTGATTGAAACTTGCCAGGAATATTGCCGGGGACCCGCAGATGTGCCTTTTCAAGGTTTGATATGAATAGGACAAGCGGTTCCCAAGTTACGGCCAACCAATGTCAACCAATGACAAGACACAGTGCTATGACATCACGAATGACGTCACAATTAATGTTATTTTCTTTATTTCTTTATTTATTTTTGCACGATTTGACGTTACAATTCTTCTTCTTCTTCTTCGTTTGGTATGATGTCACAATCGACCTGGGACCTGAGTATGTGGCCTTTTCAAGGTTTGATATCGTTCTTTAGCCGTTTCAGCTGTTTCCAAGTGTTTCCCAAGGTTTGAAAGCTGTTTTTTTCCCAAGGTTCGAATTAATTGTTCAAATTATTAATTAATCCAAAGGTTTGAATTTTCCCAAGGGAAAACAGCTGTTTCCCAAGGGTTTGAAGCTGTTTTTTTCCAAAGGTTTGAATTAATTGTTGTGCTTGGTAGACATTTGTGAATACATTTACAGAGAGAGGGGCGAGAGAGGAGGGGGAGGAGAGAAGGAGGGAGAGAGGGGGAGAGGGGGACGAGAGAGGAGAGGGGGAGAGGGGGCGTCACAATGCAAGAGAGGGGAGGAGAGGAGGAGGTGAGAGAGGGGGACGAGAGAGGGCGAGAGAGGAGGGGAGAGAGGAAGGGCGAGACTAGGGGGAGAGAGGGGGGCAAAGGAGAGGGGGAGAGAGAGGGCGGAGGCGAGAGAGGGGGCGCGAGACGAGGGGGCGAGAGAGGCTCATCTCATACTGGCATTCACCTATGGGCCTGCCCCTACGGGCCCGTACTAGTTATTCAAATGCAGAAGAGTTGTGGTGAGAGGACTCGTTTCGCTGGAGTTTTGGAAGGCGTTGAATTTTTTTTTCCACAACTGCTTGCTCTTTTAGCATGAAGAGCATTAATAACGGACACTTGTGTGTCCATTGAGATACAGCATCTGGTAAAAAAAACAGCCATTAAATGCTTTACCACCTGTTTGAAATGAAAACTTGTGAAGGTGACAATTTCCCCCTGTGTCCCTCATCATCTCCATCTCTCTCTCTCTCTCTCTCTCCCTCCCCAGGATTGACTTGATTCAAAATGGGGAAATCCCATGTACAAAAGATGAAAAACTGGCTTAAAAGGCTTTTCGGAAAGCGAAAGGTAAACTACACAAAACCACGTACACCTGTCAAGGGAAAACAACACTTTTGAGAAATGGACACAACCACATTTTTTTGCAAATGTCTTAACACCTTGTGATTAAAAAAAAAAATCTTCCTGATAGAAATCAGCAAAAAGGGAGGAGAGTGGAAGGGTTCCTGAAAATGATGTCCAGGTGGCTCAGGAACCTGAAAACTTTCCTGAGGAGGTACACCTGGAACAGGTGCGCCAACACAATGCAGAAAACATGCAGCAGGTACGTAGCTTTGGGTGTTCATTCCCATTGACTTGGGTTCTTTTTCCAATTCCTGCTCAACGTGACATGACTGTGTCAGTTCTAGTTGTTCTCGAAACGCCTGAAATCACGGAAGTAGGAGTGGTGCAAAGGTAGTGTGTATACAGTACCACACCAAGAATTCAGACAGAACTTGGAGAAGCTTATTTTCTACATGGTTTGACTTTTGCAGATCGAGCAACTGAAAACACAGCTTGAAATAAATGATCAGCAGGGTCGTCAGATTTCTGACAATCAGAAAAATTGTGAAAATATAACTACAAACCTGGATGCAAAGCTGCATCATTTAGAGCAGATGCTGCAAGACAACGATGTGAAGTATCATGAGCAGGTCAGTACCTTCTGGGATTTATACACAGTATGGTATAATCTTTCCTTTGTCTGATTGATAATGTCTTAACATCTCACACAATACACATACTCGTACTCCCAGTTGCTGTATTTGTATCCCCCTCCTGTACTGATTGACATGCTTATTGATCTGACTTCCAGATAAAGTCCCTCTTGGTTGAAATTGAAGTGAAGGACAATCAGCATCAGGCTGTGTGTCTTGAAAACAAGGTGCACACAGACACCATTAAAAAACTTAACAGCGACTTGCTGTGTATGGAAGAGCAGATAAATCATCAAAAACTGCAGCAAAACAACAATGAAGCGAAGTTGAAGGAAGAGGTACGCACCCTTGCATGGTATTTCTTGTTTCAATTGTACTGTACACTCTTCCATGTGAGTGATTCATCCACGAATTTCATTATATTTGCTTGTATATGTGAATTATATTATCTTGGTGGTTGTTACCATTGTTTCGTATGCAGCCTCTGGCTGCTGGCTGCATCATTTCTGGAAGCACGGTTGTGCTGCCGATGTTTCCAGTAAACTGGTACTCATTTTGCCAACCTCGGAAGGATGACAGGCTGAGCCAACCAACCTAGTGTTATTTCAATGAAACGACGGTCAGATCTTCTGACCCTAACATCTCAAGCCACCCATGTCGGGAAGCTCACACCAGGCTTATCTTTGGTGGTGTTTCTTCGTTATGCTGTATCTGTCTATTCATGAGCGCAATGTTTCTTCCACACAGGTCGAGATGCTTTCTCAAATGTTGAGTGTGAAAGACCAAAAATTCAAATCGATTTCCTTGAAAAATGACAAACTTTCAGAGAATCTTGAAAACGTGATGAACGACTTATCAGAAGTGGAATCTCAGCTCAAGGAGCAGCGACAACAGGAGGCGCAACATCAACAGAAGGACGTTGAGAGCTGCAAAAAAGTAAGGAACAGTTATCAAACGTGGGACGACAGATGTCAAGGGAGTGAACATTATGTTCACTTCCACACTTTCCAGAGGTCATGCTGCTCATGTGACATTTACAAGTGGAAGACTGTTTTATGAAATTTGTGAAACTCCATGTGAATGTTGCACCTTTAACCAGAATTAATCCCAGTTTAGACTTTTTTTGTGTGTGTTTGTACATTGTTGAGGCTCGTATGATAGCTAACACACAACACACAGTAAGGGGGACGAGAGTGGGAAGGACAAAACAGTGGGGAACAGAGACATTAGGAGATCTGTAGAAGGGAGAGGGATGGGACGGGGAACATGGGGTATACAAGATGGACATTGCAGGGAATTTGAAGGAGATGAGTTTGGGGATGGATTAACGGGGGTAGAAAAGATCGAGGATTTGGATGGGGTAAGATTAGAGGTGGTGGTGAACAGCTGTTTTGAAGGCCTGGAGGGAAGAATGGGAAATGAAAGAAGAGTGAGGAGTTTATTCCAAAGGCAGGAAAAAATAGGAGGTGAAAGAGTGAAGGTGAGCAGTCATTCGTGATTTTGGTAGTTTTACCAGAAGGGGGTTGTTGGCGGACCTTGAGCACCCTGTGGAAATATGTGAGGACAAATCGCAGACAGAGCGGGGGGGCAAGACCGGAAAGGAGACGGTAGAAGCCAGAAAGACCACCGACCAGCCTGCAGTGAGAGAGTGAGAGGCGCAAAGACTCAGCTTCACCGCGGGAGATACCGATGATCCTAAATGCCTTGGTTTCCACAGCGTGAAGCCAGAAAGGTGAGAGGCAGGATCACCAGCCAGAGAGGGAGAGCGGTACTCCATCAGGCTGCGGACGAAAGCTTTATATGTGGTCAGGACTCGAGGTGGGCCGAGGAAGGACTTTGCACGATGGAGGATTCCCAGTCGGCGACTGGCTTTGGAGGCTAAGTTGGAAATGTGACTTTCCCAGGAAAGATAATGGTGGATAGTGAGACCCAGAAGCTTGAAAGAAAGGACTTCTTCCAGAGGATTGTTGAGAAAGTAGATAGGGGGTTGGAGGGGGGGGGGTTCCAAAAGGTCCTTTTGGAGAGACATAGTGAGAGTGTGAGATTTATAAGGATTGAAAGACATGAAAGACATGTGTTGGACCAGCTTGTGATTTTATCCAGATCTGCAGAGAGACTTGAGAGGAACCACTCCGTAAAGTCTTGATGTTTATTGATTGAGAATTAGGATGCTCAACTACGTGGTGCCATTGAATTTTCTTTCAAACATGTCGCTTTCTTTATTTCTGATTATGTGGAACAGAAAAGAGAAAGTTTATTGGTCAATCACACTGTCATGTTTCTGCCCCACAGATCGAGATGCTTTCGCAACGTTTGAATGCGAAGGATGAAGAACTCAAAGCGATTACGTTGAAAAGTAATGTACTTTTAGAGGATCTGATGAACGTGGCAAACAACTTGTCAGAAATGCAATGTCAGCAAGAAAAGGTCATTGAGAGCTGCCAACAAGTAAGGAACCGTTATCAAACATGTGGGACCACAGATGTCAAGGGAGTGACCATCATGCTCACCTCCACATGAGTTTTAACACCTTGCAGGGGTCATGATGATAATGAGCCATTTACAAATGGATGAGTGTTTATTGGAGTTTGTGAAGCTCCGTGTGAAATTTGTGCCATTAACCCGAATTAATCCCAGTTTAGACTTGAGAGGAACACCTCCAAACAGTCTTCATGTTTGTTTATTGAGGATGAGAAGGAGTGCTCAATTACGAGTTGTTCACTGTTGAATTTTCTTTCAAACATGTTGCTTTCTTTCTGGTTACGAAGAACAGAAAACAAACTTTGCTGTCGATGACGCTGTCATGTTTCTGCTCCACAGATCGAGGTGCTTTCGCAACGTTTGAGTGCGAAGGATGAAGAACTCAAACAGATTACCTCAAAAAATATGGTCCTGTCAGATGATCTGATGAAGGTTACAAACAAGTTTTCAGAAGTGGAACGTCAGCAACAGGAGCAGCTGCAAGTGAATGAGTTACAGAAACAGAAGGTCGTTGAGCACTGTCAACAAGTAAGGAACCATTTTATCAAACATGTGGGACTCCAGATGCCAAGAGGGTGAACATCGTGTTCACCATCACAAGCTCGAATGAGTTTTAACTCCTTGCAGGGGTCATGACGATAGAGTCATTTGCAAATGGAAGAGTGTGGGAATTTGTGTACTAATGGAAGAGTGTTTGTGGGAATTTGTGTACTGATGGAAGAGTGTTTGTGGGAATTTGTGAAACTCCGTGTGAACTTTGTGCCTTTAACCCGAACTAATCCCAGTTTAGACTTGAGAGGGACACCTCCAAACAGTCTTCATGTTTATTGATTGAGGATTAGAAGGAGTGCTGAATTACGAGCTGTGTGGCGTTGGATTTTCTTTCAACCATGTTGCTTGCTTTCTTTCAGGTTACGTAGAACAGAAAACAGAAACTTCACTGCCGTTGACGCTGTCGTGTTTCTGCCCCACAGATCGAGGTGCTTTCGCAATGTTTAATTGTGAAGGATGAAGAATTCAAAGGGCTTACCTCGAAAAATACAGAACTTTCACAGGATCTGACGAACCTGAGAAGCGAGTTTTATCAATCGAGGCAGCAGCTGCAGAAACAGCTGCAGAGGCAGGAGCAAATTCACATTGATTCCCAGCAACAAGTAAGCAACCATTATCTCAAAATGTGGGACTTGCTCGATACTGTCTGACCTTTGAAGACAAAATAACTGATCCTCAAGAGTTGAAGATAATGTTTCCCTGAATGTGTGCTGATGTGTTTTTAATCACTTACAGGTCACACTGCTGATGGCTGATTTCCAAAGTAAAAACGAATGCTTGGATGCAGTGGTTCTTAAACATAATTCCATCATAGAGGCAATGTGCCACATGCACATTAAAGTGCAGAATTTGGAGCAGCTACAACAACAGCAACCCCAGCAGCAGCCATTTTCGCAGCTTCCTTTCAAGGGAGTGAAGCTTCAGAAGCCTCAGACCCAACAGATGTACCAAAATAACCTGCAGCGTCATCAACCTCAGCAAAACAAGGTACAGCAACACAATCTCAAGAACCCAACAGAAACACTCCCATTCCCAGCCGATATTAAAAACAACCTTGTCAGTCAGTCATCAAAAGCTTGAAAACAACTCACATTATTGATCATTCGAATCATTTTACAATCTGTTTTTACTTTGGAATACAATATTTATTTGTGATTCCCTCGAAAATGGCACCTTTGAGCACAACTTGAACCATTGACTTACACCAGGAAGCAACATATCATAAACATTTACATAGAGGGAATTGGTGTCTACCCCCACTCCCTACCCTGAACCCTGAACACCCCACCCCCTCCCCACAAGTGCAACCAAAGGTTTTCAACTTCCTCTGTTTAAACAACAGATATAAACAATCACATGAACATCCACTTCTCAAATTACAAGTTGTACGATTCCTATTATTATAATTTTTGGAACGGGTGCAGTGCCTATTTCACAGTAACCGTCAATCTCATGTTTCTCTGCTGCTGTGTTATTTTAAAGACTATTTATTATGTTCAACAGGAACCTCGTGTTTTGCACCATGTGAGTGAATATGTTGAGCCACTCAAATCTTCCAGTAATGCCTGGAGGCCCACGAAGAAGAGAGGGATGACGAGTGATGAAGAAGTGAGTTTGTTGTTCCATTTGAAAATGTGGTCATTTGTGGAGATTTAATGTTAAAATATACTTTTCTTTCTGAACTCATTTATTGTTTTGACTCCTCACGAATGACGCCTCCTTTGTTTTTACTCCCATTTCCTTTCCCAAGGATATAATTCGGCAGTTTCGATCTCTGCTCAATAAATTGACGCCGGAAAATTTTGACCGGATTATTCATCAGATGAAGCGCATCAATATCACAAAGGAAGGTCATCTGAAGGACATTGTTCAGCTTGTCCTGAACAAGGCAATGATGGAATCAAAATTTTCAGAGGTGTACGCAAATATGTGCTCCCACCTTTCAAAGGTAAGAGAAGTACACCATGACCACAACTCATCAGGGAAAGAACACGACTAACAGACATCCTTTCTGAAAATATCTGCTCTTCTCCCCACTTCCCATGATCTCCACCTCCCTGTTTCACAGACTGATATATACTGCCCCAGCAATCTCATTTCCTCCCAAACTTGTTTACCCTCTTTCACCACTTCTTTCTCAGCCTCACTATGCTCTTCCCTTCTATTTTTTTCACTTTTTATTTTCCCAATTTATTTTGCCTCCCCCACCCCCCTTTAAAAAGTATTCAATGAATAGATGCCCCTTTTCTTTAATAACATCCACCATTCTTTTCTTTTTTACAGATTGCGGTACATGAAACAAGCAAGCCGGGTAACATCCTCAACTTTCGCATACTACTCATTCAAGGCTGCCAGAATGAGTATGCTATAGGGATGGATGGGAGCTCCAGCTTGGACGATGAAGCGTTCAAGGAGAAAGCCCGACAGCGTGCTCTGGGTAACGTAATCTTCATCGGGGAACTATTCAATGCAGAAGTTTTGCATGAATCTGTTATCTCCGATATAGTTAGGGAGTTGCTCAAAGATGGGAAGGAGCAGTCACTTGAGTACCTCTGTCGTCTCCTTGGAGTTGTTGGACAGAACCTGGACTCCAAACAACCCGCAATGGTAATGAAACATCACTTTTGAATTCTCATAAACACATTTACTCTTATACTGTCGATTTTCATCATCTTTCTTGCACATCTTCATTTTGCCGACTTAGCGCCGTATGTTTGTGTCTCGACAGATGAATGAGTATTTCACCTCTTTGAATGAACTCTTGAAGGGGAAAAAAATGTCATCACGCATCCGCTTCATGCTGCAGGATCTGATAGATCTTCGCAAGGTAAGTCATTCCTGTCTTTGTCTGGTGTGCCAATTCACAATTAATACCTGCCTCAAAGCATCTGCGTGTCTAAGTGCATGTATCCTCTTCCCTTCCTCAGCGGAAATGGATTTCACGTCTAAAGGTTGAGCGACCGATGTACCTTCAGGAGGTTCGTGAGGAAGCTTCTAAACAACAGCAATGATTAAGATGACACTACATCTGAAGGTATGACACATGAAAGAAGACGAAGAAGATCTGAAGTTACCACCGACTGTTGTTTTATTTTCGAAGTCTCATGAGATTATTATTTTATTCTCCAAAATGTATCCATTTGCAAACGATGTGTTTGGACCAACAAACAATTGTCATCTCATGGAAATTACAAATTTGTGACTCACATCATCACTTATGCAAAACAGCTGCTGCAAGAGAATGATGACAAGTATCACGAGCAGTTGAGTACCTTCTGGGATTTACTCACAATGCAGTATAATCTTTCCTTTGTCTGATTGATAATGTCTATCATCTCACACAACACAGCGACCCACACTCCCACACACATGCTGTACTGACTGACATGCTTATTGATCTGACTTGCAGGTTAAGTCCTTCGTGGAGATACAAGTGAAGGCCTGTCATGACGAGGATGTGTGCCTTGAAAAGGAGGTGCGCACAGACAACATTTCAACACTTTAAACACTCGCTGTTTATGGAGGAAGAGCTGCATCATTAACAACTGCAGAAAAATTATGATGAAGGGGGGAAGTTGAGGAAACAGGTACGCACCTTTGCACGGTATTTCTCGTTTTATTTGGATGATACACCCTTCCATGTGAGTGATTAATTCACTAATTATATTATCATTGTCTATGCTTGTATGGGTGAATTGTATTGTCTTTCATGGTATTTCTTCATTATGCTTTGTCTGTCTCTTCATGAGCACAATGTTTCTGCCGCACAGGTCAAGTGCGAAAGATGAATAATTCAATGTGACGACCTTGAAAAACAAGGTAATTTCGGAAGATCTGAAAAATGTTACGACCTAGTTATCAGAAGTAGACGTTAAGCGCGAGGAACAACGGCATGAGGAAGACCTACAGAAGGACGTTGCGAGATGAGGAAGAGCTACAGAAGGCCAACAAGTAAGGAACTGCCATCAAACATGTGGGACTACAGATGCCAAGGGGATGAACATCATGTTCCCCTTCACATGCTCTGATGAGTTTTAACACCTTCCAGGTGTCATACTGGTCATGAGACATTTACAAATGGAAGACTGTTTCTTGGATTTTGTGAAATTCCATGTGAAATTTTCACCTTTAACAAGAGGAGGAGGAGATTGGGACCACACTCTGTGCAGAGCGTTGGTGCTGCTTAAGCAGTCTCCTTGGCTATTGGGCACAATGCTGGACGGGTCGCCACTCCGACACAGTATACCAGCATGCTGGCACTCATTTTGCCGACATCGGAAGGATGACAGGCTGAGTTAACCCCACCTGGTATTAATTCAACAGCTGAGCGGGATTTGAACTCAGGACCCTAGGATCCAAAGCCCACCACCCTAACCATTAAGCCAACACCAGGTGTTTAACAAGAGTTGACCCATTTTGCATTTTAGCGGGACACCTCCATAAAGTCTTGACATTTATTGATTGAGGATTAGAGGGAGTGCTCAATTGTGGGCTGTGTGGTCTTGAATTCTCGTTCAAACATGTTGCTTTCTTTATTTCTCGTTATATAGAACAGGAAACAGAAACTTTACTGTCTATAATAACACTGTCATGTTTCTGCCACGTAGGCCAAGGTGCTTTTGCAACGGTTGAGTGCAAAAGACGAATAATTTGTTGTGATTACATTGAAAAATAAGGTAATTTCGGAAGATATGAAAAAAATATTGCGACCAACATAGCAGAAGTGCAACTTCAGCTCGAGGAACAATAGCATGAGGAAGACCTACAGAAGGATGTTGAGAGTGAAGGAAGAACTACGAAACGACATTGAGAGCCTCCAACAAGTAAGGAGCGGTTTTCAAACATGTCCTGTTCACCGCCACATGTTCTGATGAATTGTAACACCTTCCAGGGATCTTGCTGCTAATGAGACATTTACAAACGGAAGACTGCTTTGTAATTTGTGAAATTGTAAGTTAACTTTGCACCTTCAATCAATTTAACTTTCTCAATAGCCCCCAATGTTCTTAGCTTCTTGTGGGGTCACTCAGAGAATGTTTTTGTACCAGGTCTTTCACGAAGCACTTGGCTTGGCCTGGGCTCCACTGAAGGTGGTTTGGGCAGGAATTTGTAATTTGTTCAGGGTGCCGATGATCACTCACCGAATCTTTGTCAGCCACAAAGGGATCGTTAGTATCCACCGGGCAGCTGGCACGAGTACGTGGGACACCCGGCTCAATGGCCACATTGTAGGGAGTAGGGTGTGGACATTAAGCCTGCCAATCCTCATTCCGACCCTTACCTGCCAATCCTCAATCCGACAGTTTAAAGTCAGGTCAGGAATCGAACCCTAAATCGACAGCTCAAAGGTAAATGTGCGACCTCTGCACCATACTATCAGAACAACCAGTAACCATCCCAAAACCAGGCTGTTCAGATAACATCCAGATCCTGTTGTCTCGATTCAAAATTGTCACACAAGTGCGTTCAGAATTGTACAACTGCAAGCAGATGTACGATTGTCTCCGAATTATGCACACGTAAACTTGAGGTCCATTCAACTGAAAGTCTTTGTCCAAGGTCTGATTTAGTTTTCTGTCCACAAGATGTAAACCATCTGCTGGGTGCATTTGCATGGCGATGACACTATAATGGGTACTCTGGCAATGATATAAATAATTATGAATGCCACTTATGGTGACGTTGTCCTGAAACAAAGGTGTATATGTTTCTTCATTTAACTTACTGAGCAAATATAATGTGCATAATAGTACTGTTTATATACACGAGTGCACTACTGTCGCCACATTGTCTTGTCACACCTTGTAAGAATTGTGACATTGCCTCTTACCACATTAGCTGGCAACACTGAAGTGTTGTGCAAGTTATATCACATTCATTTGTAGTACTCATTTACTTTATTACACATTGTACAGCATACGACACGAGCCTTAAGTGTTTCAGTGGATCCGTTTGTGCTCCATTATTGTCATTACAGAGAATAATATTGTGCCTTGATCTGTGGAACATTTTCCGGAGCATTTGTGGGGTGTTACGATGAAAAGCAAGTGTCACTTCTTGTTTAAAGTCATCAGTGCAGTGGTGTTCACACAGAGGCAATGTCACAATTATTGTTACAAGGGGTGACAAGACATTATGGCCACCCTGTACAATGTGACTACTGCAGTGCAGTGCTGAGTAGAGGTACACATATTTGCCTCTCAGCTATCTAGCTTGGGTTTGAATCCCGACCCAGCTGTAAACTGTCATCCTGGTGATTCATCATTGTGTGTGTCGTCCCTCGGACGGACGCTAAACGGACGTCCCATCTGCTGGCATTAGCTGGTGAGGTGGACGTTAAAGATCCCACGGTGTCCTTCGTGAAGAGAAGGCGAGCTATCGCCAGCACCATTAACAAATTACAAATTCCTGCCATATCCTACAAGAGGGCATTGCATCAGCGGCACAACCACCCCCTAGCCAATGTTGGTACCCGCAGCGTTGTGCTGCAGTTGAAAGAAGAAGAAGAAGCTCTGTGCCAACTGGGTAGGAGAGTTTCTCAACTGTGCCCCACAATTCTACACCACAGCCTCTCTCCTGTGATGGATGTATTGATCAAAATAGCAGGAAATTATATGATCTGAGATTATTTATTTATCACTTATCTTCACACTCAATCAATTCCATGATTGCCTTCATTTCAATATCTAATGTAGTTCGTCAAATCAATTTTCACGCTGTTCATCATTATCATTTATTTATTCATTCTATAAATCATTTTAAAGGGATCCACGCAGCACAACATTCAAAGTCAACGAGTCAATGCAGATTCTCCAAAACAAAACAAAACATTTACAACAGGGGGCACTATCGCAGTCTTGACTCCCATTTGCCACCTATGGGTGAAAGTTCCAATCGGTTTATAAACCCAAGAATCCTGACTACTTGCACCAGACATAACTTGTCGATGAGTGGGTTCACACGCTCGTAAAAAGCATCTTGAAAAGGATTAATTTTTTTAAAAATCCCACAACCTGATTATAATTGTCCTGCAACAATGGGAGGCAATTTGCAACATCCTGAGGGTGTAGCTCTTCATAATGCAAGTTCATATGGCGACCCGTCAAGCGAAACTCATTCTCCTAATCTCGCACAGAATAATAGATACACTAACCAATGATAATCGCTTCTAATAATGCTACAGGCCAATTAATTAGCCCAAGCGGTGGATTGACCTTTGATAGATGATAGGGAGTGGCGTGTAACGTTGGTTCGCTCGGCCAATTAACATCCTTTGACCAACCGCTGGCACGGTTCCCCATCTACTTCAGTCATCTTTCCGGTACGGTAAAGTGACATGGATGAGGATCCAACCAAAGGTGAGTGTAGATGGCATTTGTGGTCTTTTCAAAGACACGTCGGCCTTTCGGAGTTATCCCTGCCGCGTCCGCAACAATGTGTTCAAACGTACATCACACCTCTTGCTGGCAGTTAGTGCAGGTTGTGCAGCAAAGCCGGTAACAAATTAATAACACCCGATAGCCATCTCCCGATTGTACCACATGGCCCAATGATGCAATATTTATAACAAGGTCAGGCTAGTAGTCTCTCGTGGTCAGAAGTTGGGTCATCCGATGAAGATCGGGTTGTTTTTGACTTTAGTAAACCATCAAGAAGATTGATATTTGAGGTTGTCCGGGATCGTGCGACTGCTACTTAACCTCAGTGGAGTCTCGTGGAAAATGTTGAACCTTTGTTTATCAATTTCCATCCTGTACACAGAAACAAATAGTAATTCAACTTCAAATTTTCTGAATCGTCAGCCGGGCTCCTCAGCCAGCCTGGGAGGTGTCTCCCTGCCAGTGTTGGCTCCCGTCATCCGATGCTGGATCACCCTGAACACCGTGATTTATTGTTTTACCATCGATTTGATTAAGAATAACAACTTTCATTGTGATTTTGACCTAACTGGTGTTGCACAATGTGGTACAGCAAATTTTGGTGCAATTGGCCCGGGGGAATGGAATTATTGTACAACAAACCAACAAAAGTGTCACACGCACGCACGCCTCGCTCTTGTTGAGTGCAGGACTGTTGAGAAATTCTAAAACGATTCTGTGATTTATTCTTTCCTTGGTCGTGTTCTTCCTTCATTCTGTCACCAATGAAAGCGGCGATCATACGGTTGATGTCGTCATGTAACTATTACACATGAAGATCACCATGATCATAACCTGTGTTCTTGTAACTGTCATTTATCAGGAACGAAGTGGGAATGAAGAACCTTCACTTGGTGAGTTAAAATGATCTTTTTAAAATGCAGCGCTTGATGTGTAAACAGAACAGAAGAATGGTTTTCCTTTTTCAGGAAGTACATTTGGAAGTAAGTTCTGTACATGTCTCTTGGCTCCAAGTTCTCTGTCAAAGTGTCTGTGGCATGGTGTGTCCGTGTGTGATGTGTCCGTGAGTGGTGCATCAGTGTGTGGTTTGGTTTGTGTCCGTGAGTGGTGCATCAGTGTGGGCTTTGGTGTGTCTGTGTGTGGTGTGTCTGTTGTTTTGTGTGTGGTGTGTCTGTGGTGTGTTGTGTCCGTGAGTGGTGCGTTGTGTCCGTGAGTGGTGCATCAGTGTGTGGTGTGTTGTGTCCATGTGTGGTGTAGTGTGTCTTTGGTTTGTCTGGGTGTTTGTTATGTGTGTTGTGTACGGTGTGTCTGTGTGTTGTGGTGGTGGTGGTGGTGTGTCCATGTTTGGTGTGGTGTGGTGTGGTGTGTCCTGGTTATAAGTCCAACCCCTCCTCAGCGTGGTAACCAGGTGAACGGCGGTGTCTCATCACCTGCCGGCTAACGGGGCGATGGCATCATCATACTCTAGGATTACAATGAACCCAGACACAAAGTGCCAGCTCATGCCATGATCTCAATGTTCCCTTCAGCACTCATGCTTTCAGAGAACTTGCAGAACTCCCAGGTGAAGATGAACTGTCCACAGAGAGCAAAGCAAGACAAGAGCTGAGTGAACTGTGTGGACCACAACGCCTGAGGGGATCACCCCTTGAACTCTCTAGCTTTGCCCCCTCTGTCGGGGTTGGAGTGACTGAATTAGGCAGAGGATGACGGGTACGAGTATGGTTGTCCCATTGCTGTTTTTACCTTGCACACGTATGGAAAAAGCTCCGACTGTCTACAAACGGCAGTTTATGTCGAGGAACAACTTCATTTCAATTCACCCCTATATTTTGAACACGGATAGGTAAAGGAACCTGTAGTTTCGCACTACTTTGGCTCTGAATTAGTCCCGATCACACATGTGCAGAGAGGGGAGTGAGATAATTTTTTTTACTCTGACCACCTGTCAGACAGTCAAACAAAATTGGAAATCATTCCAAACAGGAAACCTACTGTGTTCGATGATGTCATAAAGGGCACAAATAACAGGCACGAAGAACTAATGTCACGTGTTAACCCTTAATACGTAACCATCCCGCAGTAATATCTGGACAACATGGGATCTTTCGGAACACCCCTCCACCCCCCAGAAGGAAAAAAATTCTCGAAAAAGGAATAATTCAATCATTTTATTGCAATAACATTAAGTTCACATCAAATTGAAACCCTTTGCAATATTTTAAGACTAAATATAGATTAATGTCCTATTAAAGGGGACCCCAAATGTAATTTTTTAAAACCTGAAAACCATTTAGAATCATTAATCACAGTCTAAGTTGAAGGGAAGAAAAATTAGAATTTTTTTTTGCAAATCACAAAGTATCCCAAAAATCCCTCAAGTGTCGATTTCCAATTTCGTGAGTGACGCCACACCTTGACGTCATATTGATCAGTATGGTGGCTTTACATCGAGAAACTGTATTTTGAGCTCGGATTCAGATACCGATTCCACCGTCATGAGCAACTCTGATGGTTCTCAGGATTTTGTAACTGATTAGTGGGATTTTGGAGGAATGGTTGGAGACAAAAGTAGTAATGGAAATGCTTTCTGGGGAATTGTGAAGCCGTATGTATCATTTTGTACCTTGTGCGAACGATTCAGAGAAAGAAGGTGGAGGTGGTAGTGAAGAAGAAAATGCTGGTCACATGATCACTTCAGCTCTGTGAGGTTGGATTTTCTGTTAAATATAGGTTTATAAGGGAATATCCGTTTATATTATTACTCGAGCAGAAATCATTGCCCAACACATGACACCGCGGATAAAATGGGCGATGAATGCTTTGTCCCACTGTAGCAAGCTGACGAGGTGTCGTGTATGTTGTGGATCGTCCCCTTTCAGACTTTCCCCGGACACCATTTGTGTCTGGAAGGTGGTGATGTCCCTCTCCGGTGGGATGGGGGATTGTAGAGGAGGAGGTGGAGGGGAGAAGGGGCATGGGATTGTAGTGGGTATTGGATGGGGTGGTGTGGAATGGTGGTGGGTTTTGCAGGATTATGGTGGGTGTTGGGGAGTGATTGTGGTGGGGGGGGGGTATTGTGGAGGAATGGTTGAGGGTGAGACCCTGAAAGTCTTAGCATCCTTGGTCAAATCATCTCAGAGGAGTAGATACAGTACATACAAACACACATACACACAGTGCCTAAAGAAAGTACACACCCTTTCAAAATTTTCACCTTTTGTTGCCTTATAGCCTGGAATTAAATTAAATTAATTCAGACTTTTACCACCTATATTTATACATTGTAACCACACTCCGAAGTGAAAAACAAATTCTACAAATTTAAGAAAATAAAATACAAAACTCAAATATCTTGGTTCGATAAGTGTCCACCTCCCCCCCCCCCAATCATAATAGCAATTGTAAATTAGCTCAGGTGTAACCAATCACCTTCAAAATCACACACCAAGTTAATTGTTCTCCACCTGTGTTAAATTGTAGTGATTTTGATTATTTCAGAATAAAATCAGCTGTCCTGTAGGTTTCCTCTGCTTGGTAGTGCATTTCACAGCAAAGACTCAACCATGAGCACTAAGGAGCTTTCAAAAGACTTCCAGGATAAAGTTATGGAAAGGCACAGATCAGGGGATGGGTATAAAAATATTTCAAAGGCTTTGAATATCCCTCAGAGCACAGTCAAGATAATCATTAAGAAGTGGAAGGTGTATGGTAGCCCAACACCCTGCATAGATGAGGCCATCCCTCCAAACTGGATAACCAAGCAAAGAGACTGATCAGAGAGCTCACGAAGAGGCCAATGGCAACTTTGAAGGTGCTACATGCCTTTATGGCAAAGACTGGTCACTGTCTGCATGTGACAATAATACGCCAAGCACTCCACAAGTCTGGCCTGTACGGTAGGGTAGCAAGAAGGAAGTTGTTACTCAAAAAAGCCCACCTTGAGTCCCATTTGAGGTGTGCATAAAACCACTCTGGAGATTCTGAAGCTAAGTGGCAAATGGTTCTGTGGTCTGGGGAAACCAAGATGGAACTTTTTGGCCAAAATATAAAACGTGACGTTTGGCACAAACACAGAACATCACCCAAAGAACACGATTCCTACTGTGAAGCATGGTGGTGGCAGAATCATGTTATGGAGATATTTCTCAATAGCAGGGACTGGGGCACTTGTCAGGATGGAAGGGAAAATGGATGGAGCAAAACACAGAAAAATCCGAGAGGAAAACCTGCTTCCCTCTGCAAGAAAGCTGAAATTTGGACGGAAGTTCACCTTTCAGCATGACAACGACACGAAGCACACAGCCAAAGCTACACTGGAGTCAGGTCAGGTATGGGAGCATGTGCCAGAACAGCGCGTCGTGGCTAACGAACTGGAGTGGCTCCAGAACTCCAGAACTGGAGTGGCTAAGGAACAACAAGATAAGTGTCCTTGAGTCAGGGCCGTGACCCAAAAGCAATCGAAAATCTGTGGCAGGACTTGAAGATTGCTGTCCATCAACGCTCCTCATGCAACTTGACTGAGCTTGAACAGTTTTGTACAGAAGAATGGGCAAATATTGCCCAATCAGGGTGTGCAAAGTTGGTGGAGACCTATCACAACAGACTCACAGCTGTAATTGCTGTCAAAGGTGCTTCCACCAAGTATTAACTCAGGGGGGTGGACACTTATCCAACCAAGGTTTTCTAGTTTTGTATTTTTGAATTAATTTTTTTGAAATTAGTAGAATTTGTTTTTCACTTGGCAGTTGTGGGTTACGATATGTAAATAAAGGTGGAAAAAAGTCTGATTTAATGCAATTTAATTTGAGGCTACAAGGCAACAAAATGTGAAAATTTTGAAAGGGGGAGTGGACTTTTTATAGGCACTGTACATGTGATTTTTACAACCATATTTTTAATCATGATCTGAAGCTCATAGTTGGACCTGTCCATAAATCACACGCAGGACAATGGCACTCGTAGGTATCTGTGTACTGCAATGTGAATTGCAGTGACATTAGTAAACAAGGGGCAAGTACATACAGTATATAGGAGATGAATCTGGGTTCCCTGCATCATGATAGTGAAGGCTTCCAATGGGAATACCAGAACGGCACTCGGTAGAGCGCACACCTCCACCAGGCTGAACAATTTACATTTTGTATCCCACTGATAGGCCGGATATGCATCCGGAGCTGAATCAAAATCGAATCGGCTTGTTCTTGTCACCGATCCAACTCATCCATCAAGTTTTGTCATAACTGCTCCACAACTTTTGGAGATATCGTGTTATATTTCGTTTTTGGCCCTGTCTCTCAATGGTGTAGAATCACTTTAAAAATTCTCGTATCCAGATGTTCAGCTATGTGGAATCAATTGGTCCTTGTCACACACCCAACGTGTCCACCACGTATCGTCCGAATCCGTCCATAACTTTTTGAGATATCCTGCTTAGACAGACAGCCAGCCGGGGTTTGAAAACATAACCTCCGTCCACCTTCGTTGGCGGAGGTTACAAAGAGGCCAGCTGAATTGCCAATGAAAAGTGATTAACAATAATTCCAGCAACTCCTAAACCCACACTCGATTGACAACATTCCAGTATTTCAGACTCGAGTTAGAAAATTCTCCATGATACTGCGAGTGGTAAATCGGATTGATAATCGCAACGTTCTCTTCAAGTCAAAAAGTAGTCAATGAATGGAGTGCAATGTCAGTTGGATATAGAATTAACAAGTGTCTGATGGTTTGTGGGTGATTCTCTTTCGTGAGGGCCATTAAGACCGCTCAAGGAGGACGGAGTCGAGAGACAGTCGAGGAAAGGGTGCCAGCGAAGTGTAGGAGTGAAAATGGGAATTTTATTGAAAGGGAAACACAAAAGCAAGAGAAATTTTATACACACAACAAAATATGGACAACAGGAAGAAAGGTTCTTCCTTCCCTTCTGGCCGGACGTTTGGCTGTTGCTGTCGGGCAAAGGAAAGGGTGTGAATGAGATAAACAACAAAATTCAGTGTTTTTTAAGGCTTGGCTCATAGTGCAAGTCAAATCGGAGGACCAGTCTGTTAATAAATCCACATGGACATTGCTAGTTTAATTGACTAAAAGACTTCAATTTGAAAGACCTCAACAAAAGTACCTTTTTGTTGAGGTCTTTCTCAACTCGATAAGTTAGAGGCTTAAACCATTGATGATGCAAGCAGGTCAATAAGGTAGCAGTTTAAACCATTGAAAATGTAAGCAGCTATGAAGTTGGGGGGGTTGTTAAACCATTGAAAATTCAAGCACCGAATAAGTTAGAGGTTTAAGCAATTGAAAATGTAAGCAGCTCAATAAGTTGTAGGTTGAAACCATTGAAATGTAAGCAGCTCAATGAGGTGCTTGTAGATGAAATCCATACGGATGGTTCGTCTTGGTCTCCATACGCAGCGCTTTCCAAGCAGGTTAGTGTTGCTGATCTACTTTACACCTTGCTAATGCTATTGTGCAGTTTTTCCATCTCATTGTGGACGAGTTCACATCTCCGTGTTTAAACTTTAATTGCATTAAGTTGACACCTCCACGTCCAAACCTGCATATTCCCCTTTGGGTTGGATGACCGACACGTTCATATAACGGATCGTGGAAACCAAGTTTACGCAGTTGATGGAAAATTACGTAGGCAATGAAAAAAGTCCATGGAAGGGTAAATTGAAAGGTAGTCGGAAAAAAGAAATATCTTTTCCCCGAATATTGATTCGTTGAAAGAGGAATGATATCCAGAAGGATCAAATTTTTTTGGAAATACAAATGGTCTTTACCTCATTCATAATATTCTTTTCATCTGTTCCAAACGCTCAGGTAGTTTTAGGGTATGTGTATAGAACTGGATGTAGATTTCGACCACAGGAGGAGTCTAAATTAGAAACTGGTGGTGCTACAGCTGCCAAGCTGAAGCAACAAAAAGGGGAAAATAATAATAAGTGGGATAGTTAAAGGGATGCGGGGGGAGGAGGGGAAACAAAACAAAAACAGCAGCCGTGGGAAAACAAACGAGATGTAAAATAAGGGAGGGGAAGGGCAGCATGGTGAACCGGATCACCCCACCCTGGACTGTGTGCTTGCAGCGTCATGTGTGTTTCCCGTGCAGTCCACAACTACGCAGACGACTGCCAGTGGGCTCAACCCACACATAGTTCAGCGCGAAACACCAGTAAAGCTGGATTTGAGTTTAACACGAGGAGATAAGTCGGTGCCTGTTCAAATTAACCCGCTGGAGGCAAATTATCAAGGACATCGTACTGCGCCAGAAGAATGAAAGACGTCCGAAAGGTAAAACTAAATTAATAACTCCAGATGTACATCCACTAAAGGACAAATCGTAGGAATGGTATGTCCACCGGTGAGGTATTTGTACCATGAAGATGCCGTTGGAAGTCCGTTGGACGTTCTGACACCTTGAGGACAAGCCCATCTGCTAATTGTCGTGCAACTTTCAAAAGCCTCCATATGTCCTCCCAGCTATCCGTTGGACGAAAGTGAAAGGTTGTTTGTCATCTTGATCACCTTTGCAAGTGTCTGGGGATGTAGCCTCAGCAAACTTTCGGCCTGGGGTGAGTGGAAAGGACATATGAATGATCTTCTGTCATTGCAAACAACCTACGACTCTCCCTCTGCCTTTCCACCTGGCCATATTTCACCATCTCCTGCCAGCCAGTCGATATACCTGCTCGGCTTAAGCTGTGGTATGGGTAACTGTTCATGCACGGTGGACGCATGCAGCGATGGTGGTTCTGAGGCTCTGGCTTCATACAATGCAAGACCCGGCAGCAGTGGTGGCAGTGCAAATGGCCTAGGACCGAACGTCCCGAGTGGACCATCATTCTTTGTTGCGCTCTTCGACTACGAAGCACGCACAGTAGAGGACCTCACATTCCACAAAGGTGATGTGCTGCGAGTGGATGACCCTATGGTCCTCGACAGTTGGTGGTATGCGGGCCTCGTGGCGCCGGAAGAAAGTGAGACCCTTTTGCCAGGGGACGACCCCGATAGCTGTTTGCATGGCTGGATCCCCGCAAACTTTGTGGCAAGACTACAAAGCATCGAAGCCGAGCCGTGAGTCTTTTGCTCTCACATTCTTAAGTACAACCAAGCAGAACCTTCCTTGTTATGAATTCTGAAAACATAATTGTTTAAAATGACCATGTATCAAAATATTGACTTTAAGTTCATGTCAGTTAACAGTCAAAGAAACTTTTTCATACTTTTCAACATCATGCATAAGAGTCGCATTTCGGATTATTATCGGTCGTTGCATAATAGTGGAGGAAGTGCTGAAACCCACTGTGTGAAGTGCTCCACGTATTTTTGAGTCGAGCCAAAATACATTTCACAACATTGGGTTGTCCTAAACAACAGCAGCTGAAAATATAAAATATTTAAAATATATATTATGGGGGTCGAGGCTCATACAGGAAGAACTGGATGACAACTGGGAAAACACAATGCAGTGTTCAAATATGAAAGAGCTAACATCTAATGTAAGCTGCCCAGCTCGGGTTCAGGTCAGCTGATTAGCATGAGTTGGCCTGTTGGTTCGTGTTCCTGTCTGAACCTCATGATGCAGGGATCCGAGGTTCAAATCCCATATGCAATATGTGCTTGTCCATCGTCTACTTGTGTTCTTTAATGCATGTAAGAATACACTGACGTTTACTAATGTCTCTGTTCTGCATGTGATATATATATATATATATATATATATATATATATATATATATATATATATATATATATATATATGTATATAACATCCCCCTCCGCACAAGCCTCAAAGGGGAACCCAAGCACTCAGACCACCTCGACGCTAATCTATCCCTCGATACTCTACTACGATACCGATACCCTACGATTGAACTCAAACGGTGAATAATTTTCGATTTTCCACAAATATGCCAAGTCGATACGTCCTTGGTGATTGTATAGTAATACGAACCGCGATGGTTTCATGTCACACCAATTGCTGAAAGACTAGGTTTGTCCAAAATATCTGAGTGTGGATCAGGCCGACACAATGCTCGCTTTTGGGCTCAGAACATTTTATGGAGCACTGTTATGAGACAACAGAGATGGTTAGATGTTGGGGTTATCTGCCACGATTGAGAGAGGATGCCATCACTAGAAATTAGCGGAAGAAACACCCGTCCTTTGAAACTGTAACACCATCTCTACCCAGCTATCAGCGTATGTACAGGGGTGATTTGAGCGGTGAATCAAACATCTGTTCCATTTCCCAGCAGTTACCACAAGAGCATCTGGAAATAATTATCTATTATCAAGACAAATTTCTACAAATCAAATGAACCTCCATCTATTTATAGTTGAGAGAAAGTATGTATGTATGTATGTATGTATGTATGTATCGTCATCTACTCCTCCGAGAGGATTTGATCTCAGATGCCAAAACTTTCAGGGTGCCCTCCTCCACAATCCTCCATCAACCATCAGTCCCACAATACCCACCACCATCCTACACCCTCTTCCACCCCCCCCCCAATCACCCATCAACCATCCACCATCCACCCCCACAATAACCACAACTACCCCACACCCACTCTCCCCCATAGCACCATCTCCCCTCCACTAGGGCAGGACATCGACACAGTATGACACAGCACCACAATGCGGCCTAGCACCACATCATAAATATGGCACAACACAGCACAGCACCACAGCACAAACACAGCACCACGTCACAAATACGACATGACAGCACCACAGCACGACCACAGACACAAATGGCGTCCGTGGAAAGTATGAAATGGGAAGATCACATAACGTACAAGACACCTGGACAGCCTGCGACGGTGGGGCAAAGCATTTGTCGCCCATTTTGTCTGTGGTGTCTGAGTGTGCCTGGGCGGTGTCGGCTGGCGTGTGATGACGGGTATTTCTGCTCGAGTGATATCACTGATTTATCAATTAATACAAAATCCCTTCCTTATAAAGCGTCCATTGAACGGAAAAACAAAACCTACCAATCTGGAGAGAACATGCGACCAGCGTTTTCATCTTCACGAACACTTCCGCCATCTTCGTCTGAATCACTCGCATAAGGTTTGAAACAATTTGGCTCCATAATCCCCCCAGAAGTGCTTCCATCACTAATTTTGTCTCCAATAGTTTCTTCAAAATCTTAATGATCAGTTGCAACACACTGAGAACCTTCCAATTTGCTAATGACGGAAGAATCGGTATCAGAAACTGAGCGTGACATACACCATTGGTCTATGTAGAGCTGTCATTTGGATCAAGGTGTGACGTCATTGACAAAATCGAAAATAGACCCTCATGGGCTTTTTTTTGACACTTTGTGATTGGCAAAAAAAATTCCCAAAAATTTTTTCCCTTCAAATTAGGCCGTCATTAATGATTCTCAATGGTTTTGAGAAATTTTTTTATTTGCGTTTGGGTTCCCCTTTAAATCACTGTAAAACAAGCAACCGTTCGAACACCGAGCAGTCTCCAACCTGGATTATGAGGCCGTAGTATGTCAGGTGTTGAGCATCTTCCCAACTGGGCGAGCCGGTCATTACGTGATTAAAACCACTTTTGGTCTCAGCGTCTGCATGCATGGAATGGTCTCCTCATGCACAATGTTCCTTGTCCACCAATGTCCTTACTCCCCTTGAGAGGATACTTTACACCTGGCAGATGATGCCTGCAATGTTCTGGATGAAGAGCACTCGATGGTCGCAACTTCTCATCTGAGCTTTTCCTGTTAAACAACCATGCTCATCGGCGATGCCTTCATTTTTGAAACTTACTACTTTGTTTTGATTGTATTTTTAAAATGCATTTAGTTGGTCGTGGATTCATATGGGAAGAGAAAGGAGGTTGATGGTCGAGAGTTTTATTGTTGGCAATGATTCTGGAGGAAATTTCAGCTGTGATAAATACGAAAAGGTTGGGTTGGACGATTAATATGTTGAGCAGAATTTATTCCAAAATGAGTTTAATTCAGAATGACTTCGCTTCGTTCGTATGCACGACGAGGCTGCGAGGTAGCATCATTGGCTGAGGGCGTGGCTGTTCCTCTGATGCAATGCCCCTCTGCTGGTTAGGGCAGGAATATGGAATTTGTTCAGGGTGCCAGTGATAGCTTAGCGACTCTTCATGAAGGACACAACGGGATCTTTAACTTCTACCAACGAATGCCGGCAGATGGGATGCCAGTTTAATGTCCATCCGAGGGACGACACACACACACTGATGAACTGCCCTGCCTGTGAAACACCAGGATGACAGTTTATAGCTGGGTCGGGGATTCAAACCTAGGCTAGACATCTTAGGGGCGAGTACGTGTCCTCTCGGCTTCAAAGTCATGATATGATGAATCGGTTTCAAATTTGAGATGACGCTTCTACTTGAAGAGCTCAGGTGCCCCACCAACTGATCCTGATATCATGAATCGCCGGTGATGGTTCCTGAGAGCATGATCAGTTGCAGGATTCATGGCGGTTCATGATAGTATCCATGAATCCAGACTCGATTAACCCATGCACCTCGTATGTTGTCATATGTTTCCTGATCGCATCGTTAGTGAGTGTGACTATGCTGGTGATGTGTAAATTAGGGTGGCATTTTAAAATTTGGCCGAGATACAAACGCAAGATGGCCTGCTCTTCGTGAAATGTCCCGTGGAAGGTCTTCCAGTGTCTGGACAACATGGAGACAACAAGATATTTAACATCTTTGCAGGACATTCAACCCTTTCATCCATGTTGTTTTGCCCCAAATGTTTTTTGGGTTCACTTGGTCAACAACATGCTATCAGATGCAGTCATTGGCTTTGATAAATGTAATGATAATATTTGCAGCAATGTTTTCCACCCATTGTTCAATTGTGCATGGTGAAACGAAATGATACACTTCCACCTTCCATGCACGTGTCCGCTACACACTCCCTGTTTTGGGTGGAGGTTCAGGTACTGCCCAATGGAGATTTCCTCCTTCTCCCACTCCTTTCTCACGAACAAAATTTCACAGTTGGCATGTTTAATGACACAACATGATAACTAGCTCATTGTTTCCAAGTTCATGAACCACACCCATTTCTTGGTTCACCACCAAGGTGATTAAGCACACTTCACTTGCAATTGCTTGGACTACCTGAAAGCATTCCTACGAATTCAATGGGAATTGACTGAAGGGTTTGTCTTTTATTGACTGAAGGGTTTGTCAAGATCCATCCATGATGTCATTGATACCAGCTTGGAACAATTCCAGGCATCAGCTTCTCCAATAATAGTTAATGGTGCTGGCAGGATGGCCAAGACCTACAGGTAAGCACATTCGCCTCTGAGGTGTCTAGCTTAGGTTCAATTCCCGACCCAACTACAAACCAGCATCCTGGTGTCTCGTAGACAGGGTGAGGCTTCAATGTGTGCGCCATCTCTCGGATGGATGGATGTTAGAAGGCAAGTTATCGCCGGCACCATGAACAAATTAAAAAATTCCTGCCATAACCTACAAGGGGTGTTGCCTCAGCAGCATAGCCTCACCCTCAGACAGTGATGTTATAAGCAGCCAAGTGCTGTATATGTAAGAAGAAGAGTTGTAGTTGAAGCATGGAATGGTCTACTTGGAAAGGTAGTGGCAGCAGGAACAGTAGATGGTTTAAACTGAATGTAGACAGGTGCTGAATTTCGATGGTATTGCAGATTGAGGGCTATTTTGATATTGGCAAGATTGTGCACACCTATTGGGCCTAGTATGCAATGTAAAAGAGGGAGAGGAAATAGAGACAAGCCTTTAAAGAGAGAAGAGCAATCAATGGGAACTTCATTTACATAAAGGCACAGAAAATATGGCAACTAGAGGCAAGTACTACTGTAGATCAGGAAGCATAAATCCAGAGTGCAGGAAGGTTACCTGTGTGTGTGAGTAATAGCCTTCCCTTTTGGATGAAATTTTGTGGAATCCTTCGTGGCCACGAGGACAGCCTCACAAATTTGACAACTGGCTTAAACCACACTCAAAAGAATCCACCATTATGTTGTGTTGTAACAACCTTGCATGTAGACCTCAGGACGTTGGATGGGATTTCTTTAGGCATCAAACCCAGACTCCAAAACTCAAAGGCAAGTCTGCCACACCTGAGTTATATTGTAAGTTACAGGTTCATATCAGGTATTGCGTTGGCCTTTGCGTCTCAGAGGTTGTGGATAAAAATCCAGCTGACGGTAACGGTGTTAACATCAATATTATAAGATTGTGGAAACTGAGCTCATCTCAAGAGAGATACCACGTCGCTCATTAGAATGTCAGTAAAAACCCAGCTGACTTACTAATGACCATCAGTTCTGTTCTTACGTATGGCAGCTTGGGATGGCCGTTGACCACTAAACTATTACCGATGAAAATGGGGTGCCACCCAAAAATCGCCCCCTTACCCGATTATAAAATACTTGTTTAAAGACTGTCTAAATACGACCTTCCAGTCTGGTAACTTCATGCAGCATGCGTGAAACGACAGAAGAGCAAGTCACTCAGTGGCTTATTCGTTAGAGCATCCCCTATGAGTCTGGAAGGTCGTCGGTTCGAACCTGACCCCGGCTGATTCATACCAAAGACTTTTAAAATGGTGCATGCTGCTTCCTTGCTTGACACTCAGCATTTATAGTGGATAGAGCATGGACAAACAACCATAGGTTGGCAACACTAGCACAAGCTTTGATGTTTTGCCTCCTCCTATGTTGAAGTTCCTTGAACTCATATTAATGAAAAAGTCATAAAGTTAGCCACATAGATAGCGACTAGTCTTCATTATCAAGAGTAACTTGAAGCACCACTGCTTCTCGGAAGCAATGCTCACTGAGCTTATATTCAAGTCCAGCAAATAACTCATTGCCATCCTACACCCTCTTCCAGCACAAGAGAGGTGCGACGAGGAAGGACAGAAGTGTCAGGAGGGCCAGGTCAAAGAAAGCCAGCGCATCCTTGGCGGAGGGCCAAAGGGATTGCACTAGATGTTAACATTGGATTCTCGCCCAAAGTGAGACAGCCCGGCGGACTTCTCATAAAATTCACCAAACAAAGGCGAAGCAGCGAAGGAGCAAATTGTTTGCATACTTTGGTCTAAGATTTGAAAGATCTGGGTGAACCATATTACGAGCTATGGGATTATTATGTTTATGTTTAGCATATGGAGGGGGAATGAAACAGGCCGATGAAACGAGCTTTCAAAAAGGAGTAGTAAGAAATCTAAGGCTTAGATGGGTTATTGTTTTAAGTCAATAAAAGTTAACAAGGAGGTTGTTAAGGTCAAGCAGTCGTCGAGTTTGTAAATGCTCAATGACCCCTATACTGT
>CM068958.1:58179593-58207814 GCA_035128595.1 Eptatretus atami | reverse complement strand
CATTAAATCAGGAGTTTACCGCCGTTGATGCACCGTCTTTTACACCACCTTATTTAACATGTTACATTAATTCTTCATGCCTGTTGTTTGTGTCCTGTGTGGTGTTCCTGAAAACAGTAAGTTTCCTGTTTCGAATGATTTTCTGTTTTCTGCCAGACTGACAGACAGACTGTAGCAATTATTGCTTTACCACGAATGCACATACACACTCAGGACAAGATTCCGTACAATTTGCCAAATTGAGAGCCAAAGTACTGCTCAGCTGCAAGTTACAATTCATGTTCTACAATGTTAAAAATATGAACTTTAATTGAAATGATGTCGCTCCTCGATCACACACTGACATCCGTCAGACAGACAAAGTGAACCAATTGCTTAACCATGCTTTGTGCTCAGTGTGCAGCGTAATAAATCCATCAAAGCCAGCGACTTAATTTCATTGGGGAGGTGGGGGGGAGGAATGTTGATGAGAAAAGTGTGGCTGGCTCAGGGACATCACCAGGTTGTTAAGAAAAAAACAAGTTTTTGTGTGTTGTTCTTTTTTTGTATTATTTATTTATTTATTTATTTATCCTGGGAAGGCAATGGCAAACCACCCAGCATAACCCTCGCCAAGAAACTGCTTTGGCAGCACCGACCCTCTGCAACAGAGTATGGTACATCAGAATCAGAATTTTTTGGGGGTCGTGGTTACTGGGTGAAGGTGTTTTGGGGTGAAGAACGTACAACACCGATCACACACTATCCCTTGAGGAGACCCTCTCACAAACATCACAATCAGCACAGATGTACACAACCACCCATCCATACTCAAGCTACCTACAAGTACTGCCAATATCCCTATACCCCTCTATATCCATTGCTTCTCGGTTCCTATGTAACTTCAAATTTAAACCTATCACCCGTTTCTGCTGTCACTACCTTTCCAGGGACACCATTCCATGGATTAACTACTCTCTGAGTGAAAGACCCTTGCCTTACTACCATCTTAACTCTCCTCTTCTTTGACCTCAGGCTGTAGCCCATGATGCTCTCACTGTCTATTCTGCAGGATAACTCTTTTGCACTTATTTTGTCTGTACCCTTCATTATCTTAAGCATCTCTTTATAAATATCCCCTCATAATTGCCTCCTTTCGAGTGTATAATGTCTTGTCTCCTTCAGCTGCTCCTCGTAGCCGAGGCTAGATATGCCTAGAACCAATCTGGTAGCTCTGTGCTGAACCCTTTCTATGACAGTTATGTCCTTCCTAAGTTGTGGTGACCAAAACTGCTTCCAATAGTCTAAATGAGGCCTCACTAAATTCCTCTAGAACATTAACACGATCTTTTTTATTTATAAATCATCCCCCTATGAATACAACTTAAAACCCTGTTAGCTTTACTTATAGCTGCTTGGCACTGTGCTGCTGCTTACCCGCTCCCCTCTTTATATATTAGCACCCCCAGATCCTTCTCCTGTGTAACACACTTCAAGATTGCCCTCAGCATCATGTAATCTCTATTTTAATTATTCTTACCCATCCCTAGCACCTTAAATTTCTTTATGTTGAACTGAATATACGAATCTTTCTCTCAATCTATAAAAGTATCTAGAATTTCCTGAATCTTATCACCCCTTCTCTGCTATGTATGTTACTTCCAAGATTAGTGCCATCTACAAATTTGGAACTCTTGATTCCACTGTCCAAATCATTGACATAAATTATGAACAATAATTGATTGGCCTCATCCTGATCCCTGAGGTACCCCATTACCACATACATCCAGCAAAACATCCTCCCACTCACAACCACTCTTTTCTTCTCATCACTAAGCCAATGTCCAATCCAGTTAGCTACTCTACCAGCCACTCTTCAAGTATAAACAAGACCTCCCTTTGGTAAACCCATGCTGACCACCTTTAATTAGTTTGTATTTATTTAAATGGTTCCTCATTTGATCCCTAATTAATATCTCCAACACATTCCCCACAACTGAAGTCAAACGAACAGGTCTATAGTTTCCCAATTCTTCTCTGGATCTTTTCTTAAATAAGGAGTAAGTGATCACGAGTAAGTTCAAATAAAACATGAACACTAAAGTACGAGTATAAATAACCTAATCTTGATCAGGTGAGCCAACTTGTCCAATATATGTGCAAAATGATGCTCGCATGTCGACAGATCTGATGAAGTTTCATTATAGGGAAAGAACACACAGCTACAACCATGACGGCAAGGTCGCAGGGAAAAGTGCGTTGTATATACAGTTTCCCATCCCCATGGAAGACATGCAGTCGCAGTCCCCCGACATCATAATCCTTGGTTACTTCCTGTCATCAAAAATTGTAAAGGCAAGCAACAAGGACAAAAGAACAACCTGCTTGAAAGCAAGTTGTGCTCAGAATTGGCTATCACTGGTAGCTAAAGCACAGATGGCAGATTGAAGATATTGATACATTGAGAGGGAGATTGAGATGCTGAAAGCAGCCCAAGTCAGAAGAAGCCCATGCCGGTTTTTCTGAACTTAAAGGTGGGAGCTGAGTGAACTCTGTGTGAGCTGTGACCTGTAAGTGGTCTTATCCACTGATCGCTATTATACTGACTTGATAGCGGGTTGGACCATTCACGTGCACACAACCGTGATGCCGTCGCACACTAGTGGTGGCCATTTTCAAACTTGCAAAAGGAACATACACATACATACATACGATGCATATGGAGAAAACACTGTTTTGGGCTAGTTTGTGTAGGATTTTGTTCTAACAACGTGGTTAATTAAGTTGCGGTGCCCATTTGTACGTAGAGTGCATGCATGGATTATTGAGGTCACCTTGTATTTCTCGCCAATCTTTCATCAACCGTTGCATTTCTTCTTTTGGTATTTCCAAAAAATCATAACGATTTGTTGATTTGGGATGCAAGTTCAAGCTGTTTTTTTTTTTCTCGTTTCTTATATATTCAAAGACGAGCTTTTCTTTAATATACAGACGTTGGTTCTCTCCCAGAGATTCCCTCAGTTAATATTATCTCTCAAACGCTCTCATCTGTAGCTTCAAACTAGTTTATCAGCATAATTTTGTCGTGTCGGTCGATGTTGTTGCTTCAACTGAAAGTAAATTATTATTATTTTTTTTTTTATCAAATGGGGTCTGAAATTATAATAAAAGGGAGAGCTGTTTCAATTGAGAAGTTTCATAAATTTCATAGTAATTTCAATGAAGAAGAAAAAAAGAGAATCAGCTTACTGTCCCAATGTACAGTTGATTTCTCTCAAACATATACATGTATCAAATTATAATTTCCTGTTGTTAAATAATGAAATAGAAACAATTTTTTGTTGTGTAATTAATAATAAAGTACGTCTTGTACTCACTGTAATTAGCATGACCGCTTATGAGAAAGAGAAAAACGTTAAGAAATTTTATAAAATAAGATTTGGCTATAAATGATGACAATTGCTATAAATGGTGACAATGGTTATAAAATGATGCAATGGTTATATAATGTATGACAATGGCTATAAATGATGACAATGGTTATTATAAATGATGACAATGGCTATAAATGGTGACAATGGTTATAAATGATGACAATGGCTATAAATGGTGACAATGTCTCCTCCAATATCAACAATGAATGAAAATTATCACAAGAAATATGCCTGAAATATTTGTACAAGATAGAGTAGGCCACATCAGATCAAAGAACGACCAACGCACGCCACTGGCATGGCAAAGTTGCATCATTTCGATTTTTAAACAACCTTATATTGCACTCTATTTTTGAAACGAATACAACAAAATTAAGGACTGACAGATGGAATGTCTTTCGCATCCATGGGATTGTCTGTTTGTGCAGTTTATCGATGCACAAGCTGGCATTATTAGTGATGAACGAATGCCAACACAACATTATAACACGAACAGGAAAGCCCCTCAAAATTCCGGGCGAACATGATGTATTTTCACACTATTCGGCCTCGAAATCTCTGGCAGAGTTTCCGTTATACACAGTCACACACACATTACCTCAACAGATGCCATTTTCAAAAAAAAAGCTGCAACACCAGTCACAGTAAAAATCGGTTAAATTGCTCATCCCTTTCTTTGGATTACATACACGAAGGAAAACACCGGGCGTAGTGGCGTGCGCCTGTAATCCGGCTACTCGGAGGCTTGGGTTGGAGGATCGCTTGAGGACGGGAGCTCTGCTCTGCGCTGGGCCGTGCTATGAGAGGGTGTAGGGCAGCCCGGAATCATGGCGAAACCCAATCCTTATCCCTGTGTCGTAAGAGGCGACCAGGGTTGCGTCAGGAAGGGCATCCGGCGTAAAACCTGTGCCAAATCAGTATGCGGATCATAACGGATGATCCGCTGTGGCGACCCCTAACGGGAGCAGTCGAAAGACAAACAACAACAACATACATGAAGGAAAACCCTTCTGTATTTTAAAATATTTCCTTTGAACAGTTTGGCGAAAACCAAAATTACGTGCAAAAACCTTAATTTATTACACAAGTTGCTCATCCATTTATTTGGGCAGTGTATAGGCCACACACCACTGCTGCGATTGCTCCCGAAAATTATTTTTTAAAACAACCCGGGTTACATACTTGAAGCAAAAAACATGCCTGCTGCTTATGTGCATATACAATACATTGCAGTTATATCGCTCAGATAATTCCACTTGCACGACCATGGAATGGCACCAGAGGCCTGAGGCCTATGCTCCTTCACAAAATGGTGGACGTATGTTTGTCTTTGTCAGGTTGCAATTGTAGGTAGACTCGGGCCAGCTGTCCATCCAATCGGACAAAGGCTGTCCATCCACACATACATGCATTCATTGTCCAAAAATGAACTGGCTTTTATACACAGTAGATGCTCGTATTTGCATTGCAGGTTTTACGTGAACTTCAAAATGGCGTCTGGTGTACTGGTGTGACCTCATCCCATGCACACGACCTGCTACCCAGTCAATATAATAGAGATCAGTGGTCTTAACACTTCCTTGTGAGGTATTAGGTAATTCCTGAGGTATTAATTCAGCCAAAGCCTCTACATAAATGTTCCCGTGAGCAACTGCAGGCTTTTCACTACTGTTTGCCTGGTGGTTGAACAATGATGAGCAACCACTATTTTGAAATATCGCGCTGGATCCGCTAAACGCAGATTCTTCCTCCTCCTATCCTTCGGCTGAATATGTCTGCCTGTTTAGCCTCTTGTTCACATATGCAACTCAAGTATTTGTGATTAAGAACTAGAAAGAAAGAACGAAACAGCAAAAGTACACCTCCTCTTTATACGTCCACGCGTCTCTTGTGTTCTCTGTATAAAGATCTGTGCAGATTTTATGTTAAACCCATTTTTACAAGACGCATGTTCAGACTCCCGATCCATATCTGTTTGTTGACCACAGTCAGGAGGGTGTGTGTGTGTGGTGTGGGATTCATGTGGCAAAAGGCAGTATGGCACATGGTTCCGGGTAAAGAAAAGAAACAGTGTGAAATTCTATAATACCAGAACGGTGAAAGACTTTTTCTTTGAAAAACATTTTCTTTTGCTGAACAGGAATTACAGCAAGTGCACGGACATAGTATCTGGCTTAGCGTCTCCGAAGGATGGCTTTTATTCCACAACATTGCGTTGCATAAGAAGCAGCAATGTTGTGCGTGTTCTCTGAAGTTTGGTGAACCTGCCACCAACTTAACAAAGGCAATTCCTGAGATATTAACATTTATAATATCTCTTACCCATAAGTTTTTTTTTTCCTACACCAAGTGTAAGATTGTGGAAGAGCTAGAATGCAGACCGAAACACAGTTCTCCACATGCCTGCAGTGTCATAAAGATGATTTTTTCGCAACATCCGTATGAGCTTTTTGATGATCTTTTTCAATAATGGCTTCTTTCTTATCACCTGTCAATATAGGCCAGCTTTGTGAAGGGAACAGGATATTGTTGATTGATGAGCACAGGCCCGCAACTCAGACATAGAGCTTTGTCGATCTTTGTAGAAGTTGTGCCAGAACCTGAAGAGAGCAGTTCATGCAATAAATCCCACAAATATCTCTGAGTTGAAGCAGTTCTGTGAGGAGGAATGGACCAAAACTCCTCCAAGCCAAATGTGCAGACTGATCAAGAGTTACAGGAAATGTTTGGTTGAACTTATTCTTGCTCAAGGGGGTGCCACCAGTTACTAAATGTAAAGGTTCACATACTTTTTCCAACATATAAATTGAATGTTGGATCGTTTTTATAAATAAATAAATTAAAAGTAGATTTTTATTTGTGTGCGATATTTGTTTAATCAGGTTCTCTTTATCTATTATTAGGACTGAGATGAAGATCTGATCACATTTTACATCAAATGTATGCAGAAGTACAGAAAATTCTAAAGGGTTCACAAACTTTTTCTCACCACTGTAGAATCTTTTCTCAGTTGTATAAGTATTCAACCCTATTGTCCAATTAACCCTAAATCACTTCAGGAGCAAATTATTTGTTTGAGAGGTTACAAGATAACTGTAATAGGTTTCATCTATATGTAATCAGTGGTTTAACTTAAGAATTTAGCTCCACCACTTATCTAAGGAGTTCTACGGTGCAACTCACTTGGTCAACCAACTAGGCAAACATAAAGACCAAGGAGCTTTCCAAAGAAATCAGACAAATCAGAAATCATATTGACAGGTGATAAGAAAGAAGCCATCTAAAATAAGAAAGAGCATCTAAAAGCTCATACGGAGTTTGTGAAAAAAAGCATCTGTATGACACTGCAGGCATGTGGAGAATTGTGTTTCGGTCTGCATTCTAGCTCTTCCACAATCTTACACTTGGTGTAGGAAAAAAAACTTATGGGTAAGAGATATTATAAATGTTAATATCTCAGGAATTGCCTTTGTACTCATTTTGCCAACCATGGAAGGATAACAAGCTGAGTCAACCCCACCTGGTATTAATTCAACAGCCAAGAATGATTTGAACTCAGGATCCTAGGATTGCCAAATCTCAAGCCTGGCTATCCTAACCATTAAATGACTAAACCAAGAGCAGGTATAACTAAATTTCCGTGACAGTCCTATGTGCCTGACAGTATGGGAGGGAGGAGTGGGGGTGCTTTCTTCCATCATTCTTTCGATGATCTCCAGCAAATGATCTTGCTTACTTTTGTTGATGCACTTTGAGGGTGAGCTCGCGTAGTTCACTGTCTGAGTTGTAGAAATCTATTGTTTGCATATTTGTTCATCCTTTGCCAGCGTATTTTAGGCTGTGCCTATCTTTAATGTTTCTAAGCTGTTTGTAGATTGTTCCAAATAGTTTGGGTGAAGAGCATCCCCCTCTGCAACTAGAAGGGCACTCGATAGAGCACAAACCTCCACCAGGCTGGTTAGTTTATGTTTTGTATCACAGTGATTGGCCACATCTGGATTCGGACTTGAACTAAAATTTAATCCGCTTTTTCTTGTCACCTATCCAACTCATCCAGCAAGTATCGTCCGAATCCGTCCACAACTTTTTGAGATATCATGCTATACGTCACTTTAGCCCTATATCTCAATGGTGAAGAATCACTCATAAAATTCTCGCATCCGGATCCAGATGCGGATCTTCAACAAAATCGACCCAATTCTCGCTTGTTACATACCCGGCCTGCCCACCAAGTTTCGTCGGAATCCGTCCACAACGTTTTGAGATATTTTGCTCACAAACAAGCAGACAGACAGACAGATCGGGGTGAGAGCAATCTCCATCCACCTTCGGTGGCGGAGGTAATAATGTCATATAAAGTTGTAGAACTGTTCCCTACATATTCAGCCTGCAGGATCACCTGACAACAAATGTGACCTCAAGTTAATTTGGAGAAAAGTAGCACCTGTTCTAGATTTTATTTACATAGTATGTATGCTCAGAAGGAAACGTTTCTGGCTTATGCACCATTTCTGGAAACACTCACATGTGAAACACTTGGACCATCTTCATTATGAGTGAAAACTCAAAAAGACAAGAGATAAACAGTTTTGTCCCAAGAGGCTGACTTGTGAAAAAAACTAAAAAAAACTTGTTATAGACAGATGTGCATTCATTCAACCTCATTTATTAACAAAATTATTATTATTATTACTCTAATATTTTGTGACAACAAAGCAAATTGTGCAAATTGGACGAATTGAAGTTTGTGGGTATGCCCTCGTTTGGAGTGAGATGTGGATTGGTCTGGTGTGATATCTCTCAGGAAATCAGCATTTTCCATGGTCAACGTTATGCAGGTTGCTTGTGGTGGAACAGGTGTTCAGCCAAACCGCAGGAAATACTCAAAAGTAACATGAAAAATTAGTATCGATCGTGAAAGCCAAGTGAAGGATTCTTATTACCGCGGGAAATTGCTTTAGAATCAATTTATTAATGATGGAATGTTTGAAAAATTAATATAAAGTTCTGCCGTCGAACTTTGTTGAACTCGTGGTCTTGAGTGGAAAAATAATCACCTCTCATGATGACCAGTTATCTTGTTCACTGTTATTTGCTTCTCTGACCTTCTCCTTGTAAACTGAACCTCCATGTTGAGTTTCAAGATTTATACTGGTGCTCTAGGAAATGCAACTACTCATAATATAGACGATGTGACCTGAGATTTAGATAAAGATCTTGGTTGCGCTCAACTTAATAATATTGTTGTTATGGTCACGCGGTTCATCCAGTCGCATGGTTCGAATCCGGCAAGTCGGTTCAGTGCGACCGCAATGGTCGACTGTTTCAGGGATGTTCCCCTCTTCCGTCTAATGCCGCAATACCGTACGGGTTGGAAGCCCCGAATCGGCCCAGCGTTACGCCAGTTAGGGACATTGCACGTCTCGGTGCGAGTTAGGCCGAGCAAGCCTGACGTGTGATGTGGTCTGTATGTAGCATTATATTCCGCAGCCAATTATCGCTCAACATGTCTTTCTTAATTATCCGAGGAGAACCACCACAGTCAGAATTCACCCCGAGACCAAGTATGTTTAATTATAAATGGCATGGGGAGAGAAATATACAAGAAGCAATTACAAATCAATAATAAATGAACCAACTAACCCTTTACCCACTACTGATCATACACGCCCAACAAAATCAATAAACGAACAGGATTCCTCAATTACCAAAGTCATTAGGGCCCAATCAGACAGACACACCAGGTGCTAGAAACAAAGCGAGAAGGACAAGACAGAAGAGAGTTCTGGCAAACTCTAATGGAGCTTGCTGGAGAATCCAGGCCCAATCCCGGCTTATTCGGACAGGACCAACCGGTGACCGCAGTCATCATCCGGGCTTGTGAGGAGAGAAGAGGGTGGAGCTCTTGGGTGGGTGAGGTGTAGCTCTGGCTGGATTGGAACGGTGAGGAACGTAGAGCTATTCCCAAGCTGATTCCAGGTAACTCCCCCTCTTCCCCTCTGCACACTCACCTTGATGGCCTCAGGCAATATGTCACCAATGACGCACCATGCACCTCCCCTCTCACTCACCATTGGACGCCGCCTCAGTCGGGTGGGTGGAGCGACTCTTTCGTGACTCCTCACCCAGATCTCCTGAGGTGGCAAGGCCTGGTCTCGATTTGTTTTGCAGTGTTTCCCGCCAAACCTTGCACCACTGGCTGAGTGAACACTTAAAATAACATTTATGACTGATTTCCAGAGGCTAAAACAGTCAAAATGTGGTGAAAAACGATGGATAATTTTAGATACACACATTGGGATGGGTGGACAATGTCTAACTAGATATTGTTACGAATTTGGGAATTCGATTGCACACAACATTCAGGTTCCTTTAGTCAGCTATGTCGATAAGTGCTTGTTCCCTAGATAGCTCACCTTCCATTGTTTAAATGTTCAGAATTCGATTAGATGCGCTGCGGATCGATTTAATAGTTAGGGAACGAACAATGGAGACATCCCTCCCCTCTTCTGCGAAAGAGCAAGAAGAACCCTGCCGTCCGTGACTCATGATGTCAACAACTCCCTCCCACCTGTGGTTGAGCGGGGGATGGAGCACGAGGGCATGAGTCATGAGTCACGCCGGAGCGGGGAAGGGCGGGAGAAGGATAAGAGGAGATCTTTTCTTTGTTCGTGTGTCGGGAGTTGTAGGAGTAAGCTTTTTGCTTCGCAGAGAGTAGTCGTTCAGCAGACCTCCGGGTCCTGTTTGGCTTGGTTAGGGTTGAGGCCTTCGGAATTTTTTGCTTCGGCTGGCTCAGTGAGCTTCGCTGAGGCCTGGCTCGGGAGGAGGCTTTTTGGAGGCTTTTTGCTTTGATGGTTCCATGAGCTTCGGCTTCTGCTTGGCTTGGGAGAGCTTTTTGCTTCAAGCTGCCTGTTTGGAAGAAAGTTAAGCCGGTCGCTCGGCTCGAGCTGCGAGTGGTGGCTTCTTCTTCTTGGTTCGTGGAGCTTTTTGTTCTCCATTTTGGTTCCCGGCTTGGTGCGACTCATCGACTCTTCGTGGAGGTGGTTCCTCGGGGAAGCGACGCATCGACGGGAAGGTTCGGTGCCTCGTCTCACCAGCACGTGTTGAGAAGCGTGGGAGGATTCGCGGGAGCTCGGGAAGGATCGCAGCTCACGACGATTGGGTCCAGCTCGCTCTCGCAGAGCCCGGGTCGAACAACTTGAAGACCACACGAGGTGGAGAGGTTCGAGATAGGTCTGGGTTCAGCTCACCTGTCCTCCGAGCTGGAGCTCGTTATTAAAGGCTTCTGCCACCATTTCTTGGGTGTGTGTGTGCGTACGTGTGTCCGTGGCCCGTTTAATAAGTGAAACTGCTGTTTAAGTGCAAGTGACTGTACATAATAAGTAGACGGTTGTAGTTCTTTTGTCATGCTTTTGTTGCTTGTATAATTGCATACGTGTTTTGCCTTGTATAATTGCATACGTGCTTTATTATAATAAATGTCCTTGTGTGAATGTAAACCTGTTCGTTGCGTCCATTCCCTCATTGAACTCCCCATCTTGCACTCGGAATATAGTTTGTTTTTAAATAGCCGGTAAAGTCAGGGGCGTAGCCAGAGGTCCAAAAGCGATGAGGCGAAAAGAGGTGAACTTGGTTGATGTTATGTGCGCGTAGCGCAGCGTGTCGAGCGCCAAAGGCGCAAGCCATTACGGCGAGGATCGGGGCTTGAGCGGCCCCCAGAAGCAATGCATTTTGATGCCCAGAAACCTATTCTGGCTAATTTCAATGCTCAAAATGGGAGCTCAGATGGCCAGAGGGCTCAGGCCAGATCATATTTCAGGAAATGAGCGACGAGGCAACTGCCTCGTCTGCCTGAGCCTGGCTACGCCATGTGAAAGTGATCGGGTCCAACGGACTGTGCGATAATACCCCGCTCGGTTATCCAAAGGAAGCGAGCTGCTTAAGCGGCTCGTTTCCAAGCGGTCCCGTTGAGGTACAATCTCTCGGTAACCTACCCGCGCGAATAATTAGGTAAATCAAAGATTTGGCGATCGGACCCTGTAGACAAGGTTGTGGTGTGGTTAAAAACACACCCGTGGCTGGTTTCCGGCGTTGATCCGGAAAGCCGCGACTGGATTGTCCGTTCGGTGGCGAAGCGACCGCTATTGGTTCGACGCGTGTCGTTCACAGCCGACGGGCGGGAAATCCACAACACTGGAGCCGGATCAAGGGTGTGCGAGGCGACCCTTTGGTTCCATCAAATTCCGAGCTTTTTAAATTATTTCCGTCCACAACTGGCAGCTCAAAGCGAACAGGCGCAGGAGGATTAGGAATATTTTTAGCCGCTGCTCAGCTCATAGAGAGCTCGGCGTTGTTCTTCTGATTCTGATTCTGATTCTTCTTCTTCTTCTTTCGTTCTTCTTCTTCTTCTTCTTCTTCTTCTTCTTCTTCTTCTTTCTTTCTTCTTCTTCTTCTTCTTCTTCTTCTTCTTCTTCTCAAAACCCTAATCTCTAGGCACATGTACACATCCTCACATAGACGGTGCTTTTGAGCGTCTTATCATGAACTTTTAAATATATTCGGACATTTGCTTTAAAGTTTCGAAAAGTTCACGTTACTATTTAAAGATTATTCCATTTATCGTATTGTAATTTCGTAAATACATTATTTATTTCGTAAATACACGATATATCGTAAATACGTAAATACATTATGACGCGTTTCGCTATTGGCTTAACAAGGCACGTGAATGATATCGGAAGTTGTTGTTGTTGTTTGTTTTTAATTTAATTTAATTTAATTTTTTTTTTTTAGCCGACAAAACCTTTAGGAATGTGCCACACGCTGCTCGTGGACACATTTGTCCTTGTTTAGTTTAGTTGTTTAATGTAGAATCCATGGCCAGGACGATAGCGCCATGCAGGTTGACCACCCCCACGGTGGTTTCCAGCACGGACCAGATGTTGGAGGTGATGGACGATTGATGGAGGATATGAACGAAATGAGGGCGAATGCGCAAAACACATTGGAGGCCGTCCATGAGAGTTTATGGGGCGATTTGTGGAAAGCATGAATGCCAGGGTGGACGTGATGAATGCAGACAGGCAGGCGTGGAGAGAGGGGAGGCGGACGATGGATTACAAAATGGCGGCGCCACGTGCTGGAGCGAGCGAGCTGAGAGGGAGTGTGAATTGTGTCGGCCCCGCGGTGGAGGACAAACTAATACGAGGGACGTGTAGGACGAGACTCGTGCAGGTGACAAAGAAAGTGACGGTGACACGGGAGGTAGAAACGGTAGAGGAGAGACTACACGATAAACACGAAAGTAAAGACGAGCACACACACACACATGGAGGTAGTGGAGGACGATGAGGGGGAGCTCGGGGAATGTCTCGTGACCCGGTGCAAGCAGCCGGATAGCCTCCTTCAGGAATGGAGGGAGACGCTATGCTCCCTTGAAGCGGATCTCGACGAGGTGGGTCCGGTCGAGCTTTGCGGAGTTGAGGGGGCGAGTGCTGTTGACGGGTACACGCGGAGCTTGGGGGGTATGGAGACCCGGGACCCCTTGTCGTAGCGCAAATCCCCAGCGTGGTCGTCCCGGTATGTGTGGTTACGAGTGTGGCTAAATGCGTGCTGGAAAGCACGCATTGTGTGAGTGAAACCCCCCGTGCAAGTGGAAGGCCGTGTGTGAGTGGAACCACGTGTGCGAGTGGACGGCCGTGTGTGAGAGAAACTGTGTGTGTGAGGTCGCTGTGTGCGAGGGAGATGGCGGCTGGCATGCGGGAACATGTAACCGCATGTCCCGGTGTGAATGCCGTGTCGAGGTGTGTGAGCGTCGTGGCACGGGGAAGTTTGTGCGCGAGAGTGCGACGACGACGGTGCCTGACGGTGGACAAAGGCCGAGTAGCGGCCGTAGCTATTTTGGGAACCGTGCCGGGTTTGCACGGCAGCGCGCGCGGCCGCGCGGGCTCCGTGCTGTGCAGAGCAACGAGGCCGCCACGTGCGCGGCTACGCGAGTGAAACCCGGTCCGGAAATGCACGCGGTGGATTAGCCGATCCCGCGGACAGACAGAAGGTAGGCTGGATAATGGATTTGGACCGGATGGGTTCTCCAGGCGGGCATGTGTGTGAATCTCCGACGAGCAGAGCACATGTGCTCGCGTGGGGAACCCCTCGAAACGCGAGGCTTGCTTTGGATGCGCAGGGTGACGTCGTGGCTGCATGGTTGGAATCCGGCAGGAGGGAAATCCCTGCCGGATGGTGCCGTCCGATAAGGGACGAGGTGCGAGAAACGCAAACAGCTGCCATGACGTCACGGGGAAAGAGCGCAGGTTGCGAGTTGCCGCGCTGGTGTGCGCATGGAAAAAAAGCAAGCCTCGCTTCGGGTGAACAGGACTCCCTGGGCAAGGGGTGGAAGACCCCCCTGTCTGGGGGGCACAGGAAGTACTAGTTAGGGGGATGGGTTAACGATAGTTAGACCGGCTTCATGGGGCAGGGACCAGTCCTCATGGAGCCCGTGGAATGGATTAGTTAGAGGGATTTTAGTTCAGATTTAGGAAAGATTTTGAGACACGGACAGACTGGAAATGTTAGTGGAGACTATTTAGCTAGGTAGAGTAAAGAGTTTTAAGGGATGATGAGGGAGCACGAGTTAGTCAGAGGATTTAGTTTGAAGGATGGCAGTGTGGAGTGTTGGTGTGAGTTGCGAAATGCAAAGTGTGTGGGACAGCGGGCCCAAGTGTGCGAGTGGAGCGAATGTGGTATGCATGGTGCGAATGACTGGTTGGGGGAGGAGTGATTCCCACCCAAGTGACCCTGGGTGTCAGTTTAATGTAGCTAGTGGGTTATTCAAATTTACTAACAGGAGGTCGTTTTGTTGTTGGTGTCGAGAGAAGGCACGAAAACCCGTTTGGAGGGGTGCAAGAGTTCATGGACCGGCTGGGGCGTGGCTGTGGAAAGTTGAGTATTTGTTTAGTGGCACCCCAGGCACCGGACGAGTCGGCCAAGTAGGGGGCCAAGCAGAGGGCCGGACAGTGTAGTGGGCACCGGCGCGACCCGTCGGAAACGGGACCCGTAGCGCCAGAAGTCACGGGGCAGTGTAGTGGCACGGGCGACCCTCGGAAAGGACCCGGGGCACCAACACGCCACGTGGGCATCGGGGGGGCAATACCAGAGAGGCAACCCCCACGTTTATAGGGAGCAGCTCGGCTCGGTGGCAGCCTGCGGGCCTGGGTTGCCATGGTTAGAGTTCGGCAGAGGGAGTTCCTGCCAGTTGAGCCACGCTGCCCAGCCAGGAAATTGTGCAAGGACACGAATGAAAAGTGAGGGCAAGGCCCAAATTTATAATGGACACCAACACAGGCGACGGAATCATGGTTTTAGAACCGATAGTTTTAAAGTGTGAGGCGTTTTTGGAAAGCCCGGGGTAGTTCAGTGTAATAAATTTTAGGTAGTTAGGAGATGTACCCCTTCGCACCATCCATCCCTTCGCTCGGTGTAGGCGCTAGACTCACTAGGTAGATTGCTGAACTCTGAGGAGGCCATTCTGAGGCTTTGTTGGGCCTCGAGACAGGACACTAGTCTCTCCTATTCCCTCCAGAGAGGGAACGAGGGTTGGGAGTAGGCTAGGTTGACAGGATTGGTTAGCCAGACAAGACGATAAAGGGGTTAGGAGACAATTATAAAAGGGAAATAAAAATAAAGAGGGGCGAAATTTTGTTTTGTTTTGTGGCAAATTAAGGGAGTGGGTATGGACAGAGACAGGCAAAGGCGATAGAGTTGGGGAGACAGTAGGCTAGGTCCGAGCCCGCCTTCAGAGCGGCCGGCACCACCGCACTCCTGCAGACCTGATGGAACCACACCAGAGCCGGCCAGCTTCACCTGCCGGCCTGTTGTGCTGCAGCCGCCTGTTCTGCATGGGCTTGCCTTGCCATGCCTAGTTTGCTGCCTCTGCCATGATCCCATGCCTGCTAGCCTTGTTTGCGTTGCCCCTGTGTCCATCCATCACCATGTGCGCCAGGACCATCCAGTTTTGCAAGGACTGCCCTGCAGGCAGCCCGTGCATCCATCATGCTCATTTGTGTTTTGCGACCATCTCCATCCATTCCCTGCATCAATGGACTTTGAAACGACTTTTACCTTCTCCCCTTTCACAGATCACAAGTCCTGGGCCATGGTTAAGTAATGGATAAGTTGAGTGGAAATTGTAAATACGTGGAACCCACCTGCATGTTTGTTTTAGCGCCGCAATTTTAGTTAAGTTGTCCGAATGAGTCTGAGAGTTTGTTTAGTTAGTTAGTTACGCAGCGCATTAGGTTATTTATTTTTGGGACACATATAAAGAAATGTCGCACTCAGGGATCCGAAGGTAGAACGTACTAGGGGAAAACTTACATATGCTGGTCACACAAAAATTTGACGACTCGGGACGAGTCTGTAAAAAGGGGAGGGGGTGGTGTTGCGAATTTGGGAATTCGATTGCACACAACATTCAGGTTCTTTAGTCAGCTATGTCGATATGTGCTTGTTCCCCAGATAGCTCACCTTCCATTGTTTAAATGTTCAGAAATCGATTAGATGCGCTGCGGATCGATTTAATAGTTAGGGAACGAACAATGGAGACATCCCTCCCCCTCTTCTGCGAAGAGCAAGAAGAACCTGCCGTTCCGTGACTCATGATGTCAACAACTCCCTCCCACCCGTGCTGAGCGGGGATGGAGCACGAGGGCATGAGTCATGAGTCACACGGGAGCGGGGGAAGGGTGGGAGAAGGATAAGAGGAGATCTTTTCTTTGTTCGTTCGGGAATTGGAGTAGTAAGCTTTTGCTTCGGCAGAGAGTAGTCGCTCAGCAGACCTTCGGGCCTATTTGGCTTGGGTAGGGTTGAGGACTTTGGAATCTTTTTGCTTCGGCTGAGGCCTGGCTCGGGAGGAGGCTTTTGGAGGCTTTTTGCTTTGATGGTTCCGTGAGCTTCGGCTTCTGCTTGGCTCGGAGAGCTTTTTGCTTCAAGCTGCCCTGTTTGGAAGAAAGTTAAGCCGGTCGTTCGGCTCGAGCTGCGAGTGGTGGCTTCTTCTTCTTGGTTCGTGGAGCTCATTGTTCTCCATTTTGGTTCCCGGCTTGGTGCGACTCATCGACCTCTTCTTGGAGGTAGTTCCTCGGGGGAGCGACGCATCGACGGAAGGATCGGCGCCTCGTCTCACCAGCACGTGTTGAGAAGCGCGGGAGAATTCGCGGGAGCTCGCGAAGGATCGCGTCTCAAGGCGATTGGATCCAGTTCGCTCTCGCTGGAGCCCGGGTCCGAACAACTTGAAGACACCACGAGGTGGAGAGGTTCGAGATAGTTCTGAGTTTCAGCTCACCTGTCCTCTGAGTAGAGCTCGTTATTAAAGGCCTCTGCCACCATTTCTTGGGTGTGTGTGTGTGCGTACGTGTGTCCGTGGGCCCGTTTAATAAGTAGGAACTGCTGTTAAGTGCAAGTGACTGTACATAATAAGTAGACGGTTGTAGTTCTTTTGTCGTGCTTTTGTTGCTGTATAATTGCATACGTGTTTTGCCTTGTTTTATTGCATACCTGCTTTATTATAATAAATGTCCTTGTGTGAATGTAAACCTGTTCGTTGCGTCCATTCCTCATTGAACTGCCCCATCTTGCACTCGGAATATAGTTGGTTTTTAAATAGCCGGTAAAGTGATCGGGTCAACGGGACTGCGCGATAATACCCCGCTCGGTTATCCCAAAAGGAAGCGAGCTGCTTAAGCGGCTCGTTTCCAAGCGGTCCCGTTGAGGTACAATCTCTCGGTAACCTACCCGCGCGAATAATTAGGTAAATCAAAAAATTTGGCGATCGGACCCTGTAGCGCGCGGTAGAGTGCGGACAAGTTGTGGTGTGGTTAAAACACACCCGTGGCTGGTTTCCGGCGTTGATCCGGAAAGCCGCGACTGGATTTTCCGTTCGGTGGGCGAAGCGACCGCTATTGGTTAGACACGGTCGTTCGCACGCTGACGGGCGGGAAATCCACAACAATATATAAGTAATATCGGTTCAGCCGTCGAGTCGACGGATGTTATTATGCCACGCCACATCACCGTGCCATGTTGTCGTTGTTTGCCGGCGTCATCGTCACCATTGTGGCTCTTCTGTCATGTGCCCGTTAGTGGTTCAGCAAACCGATGGCTGAGCGGCATACCATTGAGCATCAATCGCATGGATGGCTGCCTGGCACAGCAACCCCATTCTTTCTGCCACCTTCTGTGGTACTTCAACTCTTCCACCCGTGAACACTCGCACTTATTCACCCTTTCTTTACACTCAGCATGCCATTTTGACCTGTCAAGGGTGAGGGCCTCTAACCCGGTGTCTGGCATTTGGCATCGTTTCAAAATGGCCTTCAACTGATTTTTTTACCGCTTCTTGGGGGCACCGATGTTCCGCAGGCCATCGGTCAGTTCACCGTAAAGAAGGGCCTTTGAAAGTCACACATAAATAGACATATAAGTGATGCATATTTAATAACACGATTAATTACTTCACGCTTACTCCAGAAATTCATTTTGAGGAAATAACTGCTCTATACTGAGCATTATTATTAACCCCTAAGGAGGCGTTTCCACAACAACAGTTTTAATTTACTTGCATAAAACGTTCCAAATCATGATCTCAGATGTTGTGATCTTCATGATATCCATACAAATGTTATGTTATCACACTGTTGATCTATTTATCTTCATATTTAATACTTCATCTCGCACGAGGATACAATCAAAACTTGTATCAAATTTTGTTCAACCCCAACAACCATGTAAGTCTAACCCCTTCCTCCTCTATCTCTGAAAGGAACAACACAAAATAAATATCCTTTTTAATATTTATAATGCAGGTATGGACACTTGAAATATGGTCAGAGTGCTGGCAATAAGCGGCTTACTCTTTGTTAGGCCTGCCCAGCCAATTCCTGAACTTTGGAGACACAAGCTTGAAGATATGATCTGCCCATGAAAGGGGCTGTAAATAAAATAAAGTGACTTTTGACAGTTGTTTCACCCCTTCGCTGTACTGTGTGATGCTCCGTGACACTTCACCTGACCCCTCTCCCTCCTCCTATAAAAACATGTGATTTTAGGAATGAGAACAATGTCGCCTTTTAAAATTTTGATCAGTTTCCATTTTGCAAGTTTTGTATATCAATGGCATCCAACAAACAGTGTTGCTCTTCAGCTCCCTCCAAGTTTTTGCAAATTTCCTGTTCAATGGTGTGATTTCTTCTTCATGAAAATGCACTCTCATAGCCTCGATTCAATGATTGAAACAGTGCCCCTGTCATTTATGGACGAATTCAAGCGAAAGCCAGGTCATTCCAAATTGACACATCCCGTCGTACTGAAGAAAAATCAAAATAGCTATACCCATGAAGATGAAGAAGGCATCATTGGAGTGTGGCTCCACCACCTTTCACACACCCTCCCCCTGTTACTCTGACGCTCTGGGAAACACTCACAATCCCCCAAAGTGTCATGAGTTTTGTGTAGGTCCCAAAGATTATTATGAGGATAGTGCTGAATTAGGAGGTTATTATGAGGATAGATAGATAATTATGAGGTTTTTATGAGGATAGAGTGTACCTCTCTCAGAGACTGACCAGAAAAATACATTGGGGAATTTTCCTGCTGGTTATTACAGAAAAATGTAATAAGTAATGCCAAACCGGGAGTCTATTACACACACAGAGGGATAAAGAGGGGACTGGGGTTTTTCTTCCACGAGAAGAGATATTCCAGGTAGATGACCAGGTCTTTATTTTCTCAAGATTGACAGAGAGGGATGCTGCCAAAGACTGCTTTTCGGTGGGGCTAGACAGAAGCAAATGGACGGGAGATGTCCAATGAGATAGCTCTAATGTCTTTTTCAGATTGAGGGCATCTGTCCATTGCTGACACAGCAGAAGCAACAAGCCCAAGGTGGAATGTACTGAGCAGGGTGAAGGTCAGGTCAGGTATGGGAGCATGCACCGGGGCAGCACGTCGCTGCGTCCACTTTCCGCCGGTATTCCAGGGGCCTCCGTCTGGCCATCCCTTAGGCAGATGCCTGGCCCTCCCCATTTCCTTGAGATGCTGATCAACCTGCTGCAACCATGAGGCACATGGTCAGCCCATTGGCCTCCTCCACTCACGAGGCTCCCTCACTGAGAGAATTTGGTGAGCAGGATCAGTGTCAGGAAAACGAGCTACATGTCCATACAGCCGCAGCTGACGCTCACGGACTATGCAGATAACAAATCTCATTTGAGTCTCTCTCAGCAACCACTCGTTGGACACAATGTCTGACCAGCGACAGCCAAGGATTCTGCAAAGAGACCTGGTACCAAAGGAATTAAGTCTTCATCTCAGATCTCTCGTCAGAGTCCAAGTCTCACATTCGAAGAGCAAGACTCAAAGTACCAAGGACCTGAAGACTCGGACTTTCGTCCTCCCGCACAGGAACTAGCAGCACCACACCCCATGATCCAGTGAATCCATGACTCCCCAGACCCAACCCAGATGTCTGTTGACCTCTGGCTCACAGTGAGCAGACACATAAATATCACTGCCAAGGTAAGTGAATCTCTCCACGACCTCAACATCCTCACCACAAACAGGGCACAGACAGGACAGCAGTATCCAAGATGTCATTTAAAGCCTGGATCTTAGTTTTGACCCAGGAAACCTGTAATCCCAGTGGCTCCGACTCCTCATTCAGCACCTCGAGGGCCCCCAAAAGGATATCTAAAGTCTCCGCAAAGATGACTGCATCATCTGCGAAATCAAGGTCAGAGATCTTGACATTCCCAAACGATGCACCGCAGCTTGATCTCTCTGACATCCTCCCTATAATCCAGTCCATACAAGTGCTGAAAAGTGTGGGGGCCAGTACACACCCCTGACGAACTCCAGTAACAACTGGAAATAAGTCAGAGATGGTACGACCACATCTCACAGCACTCTCAGTACCAGAGTATAGTACAGACATCAGATTTATCAGTTTTGGTGGCACCCCACGAAGACCAAGAATCCTCCAGAGGGCATCCTGATTCACTGAATCGAACGCTTTACAGAGATCAACATAAGCTGCAAGCAGCCCCTGCCGAAACTCTCGTCTGCATTCAGTGAGCGACATGAAGAGCAAGGATACGGTCAATCGTTGACCTCTTTGGTGTAAAGCCTGACTGCTCTGGACCTATCAGTGGTTCTATAAAATGTAAAATGTTCATCCTGGTGGAGGTACACACTCTCCCGAGTGCCGTTTTAATTACCTCTGCCACCGAAGGTGGATGTAAGTTATCTGTTCACCGGTTCACCCCTGTTTGCCTGTGTGTCTGTTTGTGAGCAGATCTCAAAAAGTTATGGACAGATTCGGACGAAACTTGGTGGACAGGTTGGGTGTGTGACAAGGATGAATTGATTAGATTTTGTTGAAGATCTGGATCGGGATCCAGATACTAGATTTTTTAAATTGTGATTCGTTACCATTACCAAAAACTACAGTATACATAGCACGACATCTTAAAACGTTCTGGATGGATTTTGACCAAACTTGGTCAGTGAGTTGAGTAGGTGACAGGAACAAGCTGATTAGATTTTGATTAAGCTCTGGATGTAGATTCGGCCTATCAGTGGGTTACAAAACCTAAACAGTTCAGTCTGGCGGAGGTATGAACTCTACCGATGCTATTCTAGTTGGTTGTGTTTTCATGCCATTTTCTCTGTTTAACCGTACCCTGTTGTGGTGTATTGTAAAATTTGTGTCCCTGTAAGTGTCTGTCTGATTTGCCAAGGCAAAGTCAGCGTTCCAATTCTGTCTCTGCTCTGACACCACGTTCTTTATCCTAAATGCTTTTACGCTTATGCTAAAACCTATGATCAGTGCTCAGACATCTAGTTATGTCAAATTACTCAATGTTTCGGTCAGCGACACGGAACAACTGTACCTCCACTAACCTTTTTAAAGAGTTAACTAATTCTCTGATTTACCTCTCCCCAGATATACGTCAAGTGGGTGGGTGGGAATGGAAGATGGGATAAGTCAGTCACCCAATCACAGAACTGGTATCAGACCTCACGATGACTTGTCAGTTATAATGAATAGTTAATCAGCCAATGACAGGACCGTATTACCAATCTATTATAGTTATTAAATTGTGTTAGTAGTATTTCAAATGCAGCATTGGTCATACAAACCTGTCATTGGCTGGTTAACCTCCCATTATAATTAACTAAGCCTCATGCGATAATTATGGAATCACACACACACACACACAGGTTATGCACAAATAATGAGTAATAGCATGCAAGAGATGTATACAATATAAACACAAAGCCTTATTGCCTTACATATCTTCTCCTCTTCTTCTTCTTTCGGCTGCTCCCGTTAGGGGTCGCCACAGCGGATCATCCATATGATCCGCATAGTGATTTGGCACATGTTTTACACTGGATGCCCTTCCTGACGCAACCCTGGTCGCCTCTTACGACACAGGGATCTGGTACACCTATTTTAACCGGGGTATACACCGGCCCAGTACACTGGTACTCATTTCGTCGACCTCAGAAGGATGACAGGCTGAGTCAACGCCCTGGTGTTATACGACTTGGTATATACATATATACACATACATACATACGTATATATATATATACATACATACATATGTATACATATACACACACATATGCAATAAATATACATATATATATATACATATATACACATACACATATATATATATTCAGTGGCCCAACGGGGTTTGAACTCAGCACTTTTTGGGTCCCAAGCCGCTGCCCTAACCACTGCGCCAACACCAGGCTTTATTGCCTTACATATACAAAAACAAAATATATCTTATTTATATATACAGTACTGTATATGTATATATATCACTAGAAACGACCCTTCTGACCCGAAGGCGATACGACAGTAAATGTCATGCGCACGCCAAACACCACTTTGCCTCCAATTCCAGATGACTTCCGCAGGGCCATTCAGGTCTTTTTAAAGATGGAGATTTTAACAGGTCACAAGTAAAGGAAAGCTGAGCCGCCGACCATGGTTTCACCCTCGCCGACCATGGTTTCACCCTCGCCGACCATGGTTTCATCCTTTTTGGGCTCGTCAGGATGGCATACCACACAATCGTTTACTTGTGACCAAAAAACCAAGTTGCATAAATTATGAATTCAACTCTACTTTCCTTTCGTTGTGGCGTTTGGATTGGACAAACTTGGACAAACGCACAGGCACATTCCAAGCTCCACTCCCTCCCCAGCAGGGTGTCAGTAGTTTAAGTATGTCGGACAACATGAGTATGTCAAGCATGTAGTATAACGTAATTAGTGCTGTGAAGGTGCTCCTTCCACATATATGTGGGTAGTAGAATGTACTTATAGCTGTGAAGGTGCTCCTGCCACCAACATGGGATGTATTTATTTTACACTCTGCAGGATTCTTCCTCAGCCATAAACAACCATCACAAAAATTCCTGTTTTTCAGCCTCGGAGCAAATATGTTTCTTTAATTTTTGCCAGTCGAAACGAAGCCAAATTACATTAAATGAAATTTAAAATCCCCCCAAAAAGTTCATTTTTCTTTGCATTTATTATGCCAATGATATGTTTCTTTAATTTTTGCCAGAAGAAACAGACAAATTACATTAAGTGCATTTTTAAATCCCCCCCAAAAAGTTCATTTTTCTTTGCATTTATTATGCCAATGATAAATCCACTCATAAATCTCCGAAAAGTTTCAAAATATTAAAATGAATACCTAAATACAATAAAATCTTTACTTTCAGCAAAGAAGTGGAACTCCGTTTCAACTTATGTACCCACCTCTCGGATATAGGTAAGTTTAAGAGAAATTTGATGCGATCAGACATGTTCGACCGGACGACACGATGTCGAAATGAATTTGTTTTATTCAGTACGCACTTTATTCTCCCTGAAAAAGGGGATAAAATAAAACTTTTTTTATAGAAGTTTTTAGAGCAAGGTAAAAGGTTTAATGTTATCCAGCATCGTTTATAATCTGTTTCGTTCCCCTTTTTTTTCCTTTAGCTGTCTTTTTCCTGGCAAAGCAAACAATCCTTATGTGATCGACCTGAGATATACTCTGAATTTTGGAATATCAACAACCTGTGGCTGGCAAGATAGCCTGCAAGTATGCACACTTGCTTCTGAGCAGTGTAGCCTGGATTCGAATCCCGACCGAGCTAAAAACTGTCTTCTTGGTGTCTCATCGGCAGAACGAGGCGTTAATGTGTTTGGAGTTTTTCAACTCGATGTAAAACCGGGCGTTCAATCTGTTTCTGTGTAATATCGTATTTGTTGGTCGACGTTAAAGATCCCATGGTTTCCTGGTGATCGACCCACCCAGGATTGTAACGCTAGCTAAGAAACTGCTTTGGCAGAACTGACGCTCTGTATATAGTATAGTGCATTAATGATCTATGCACTTGGGAAGGTGTGTTTGGATTCAGACTTATCACGTCTCGACTTGTCAGAAACATAGTTAAAATGGAATCATAACTATCATGTTTACAGTTAATATATTTTTTGATGTTTCCTCAAAATCAGAAGAAGGGAAAATTAAAATTCAATCATGCTCAAGGAGAACATGATGTTACGAGTATTCTTTTTCACACCCTGAGGCTATTTCAACTGAAATAATTTAAACAAATAATTTTATTGAATCACCCTAATGAACTTTCCTTCTCCTCTGCTTTTTGTTTTACCTTTTGTTTTACCCTGAGATTGTATTTATTTTACTAACTGTCAACTTGTCGAAAATTACATCTTCCTGTTCTATCCAGATCTAATTACTCTGTAATTATTTGCAGCTCATGGATTTAATTGTGGTTCAATTATGATCCGTGCCCCGTTGGTTTGTACCTGTGGAGTGTGGTGGTTGCCCTTCGTATCCGAAGAATGAATATTCACATGAAACACAAACCAAATGGTCACTTTGTTGCTTACAGTGCAGAAGTTGCTCCCCAGATCGCAACCACAGTGTAACCAGCATGTAGAAGAAACCAGTTTAACCTGGTATCAAGGAACCTCCAAGAAGACCAGGCCACTTGCTACCCGCAGTCCAAGCAGCAATTTTAAATTTCTTCCTAACGCCGCCGATAGTTCGCCGACTCTTTGAAAAGGGCACCGTTGGATGGCTAACGCCCACAAACTAAGACTGGCAGAGGGGCCAACCAGTTTCACGTCCATCCTATGGACGGCATACACACGAATGATTCACCCTGCCAGCGAAACACTAGGATGACACTTTATACCTGGGTCAGGATTTAAACCCAGGCTAGATAGCTCAGAGGTAAATGAACATACCTCTGAATTATCCTGCTCGCCCACCTGTGGGTATTGTATCTCAGATGATATTATTAACTCATTATTATTCTTTTGATATATCTTTACCGATTGAAATAAAATCTCGCGTTGGCTTTTTTAAGGTTCATTCTTAAAAGCAGAATCTCTAAGATGGATGAAAATATTTTCATTAATCATGTAAATGTTCTCTGATAAAATAAATTGTCTAATTTTACTTCTTATTTTAAAACGCTATATATTTTGCTCATTATCTAAAATTGTTGCGTTGAAGGCATCCCATCTGCAGCTAGAGTTTAAAAGGAATCTCTGGTTAATTCAAAAAGTTGTCCAGGAAGTGTTTACTAACATTTGAAAGTACAATGCAATAAAATAATACCAAATACAGCAATCGATGTAGTTTTATTTTGAAATTCAGTAAATAGGAAGTGTGCGTTACATATGGAATCCTTTATGTTTGCTCATTTAGAGTGTTTATTGGGAAACTTGGTAAATTAAACATCATAATTTGTAAAAAAACCAAAACATAATTTACTAAAGTTTTGATTGCTTTTTATAAATTTAAAGCATGGTGGATTCAAGTGGATGAATATAAAAAAATGATGATGAATATGGCACGCATAGCTTGCTGCAAGTTGATGTCTTTCAGCTAACAAACTTCTGTGCACATTCCTCAGACTACACATTCGAATCATATTGCACCTTCAGATTTTTCATTTCTTTACAGATTGCTTTGTTTATCTCTTCAGAAAACTATTCCATTACACGTTTCAAATGTGTGTATAAAGAGCATCTCCAAACATTCCTGTTCAAAATAGATTCCTTATGATGGAAATTCTCAAAATTGTAACAGACCTTTGATCAGTATCAGCAATAGCTCACTTTAAGGACACTATTGGATTTTTAATGGCACCAACTAATTCCGGCAGGTGGAACGCCCAGTTTAATGTATATCCAAGATTTTGTGCACACACCAGTGCCTTGCCTAGCATGCGAAACACCAGGATGGATGGCAGTTTATAGCATGGTCGAAATTCAAACTCAGGCTAGACAGCTCAAAGATGACTGTGTACCTTTAGTCTATCCTTCCCATCATATATGAAGAATTGGCATTTATAAAATTAACATATCAATCTTTCATAAACTTTTGGTTTCTAAGATTTATCTGCAAATTTTGTTGTACTATTGTTTATATGAATATTCTTTGAGAATAATAATTTTAGATTAAATATGAGCAAAGAAAAAAATTAAAAGTCAATAAAAATATATCAATTATCTTTTTTTCAATTATTCTTATCAAAATAATCTCGAAGACTATTGGCTGCATTGACAATCCGCAGTATTGTCAGTATTGTGTAATGATAGTTTACCATTCTTAATTTGCTTTGTTCTTTGTAAGTTTTCTGCTTGCAGCATTTTACAACAGGATAGTTTTGTAGTTTGTTTACTACTTTACTTTTAGACAATTTTTAACAAAATGTACATCTCATCATACAATGTCACCCTGCCAATGTTAATCTGTCTTCAAATCTGTGCATACTTAACATTGTTCACCTCTAATTTTGCACTTTTTGTGATCATTTAAGTCTTTATGCATCCTTGTTTTATGAATGAATTATAATCCACAGTTGTATTGGATTTCCCGAATTTTCCTTTAATTTATTTCTCTGGATTGGTAATTCTTACCTGCGGCATTTCCGAGAACTTTTGGCAGGTGCATTCGGAAACACTGGTCACTGTGTTGTTTTCTTTCTTTAAAAAGTTTTTCTCCTTTTGACTGTTGGAATTTCAACCCAACATTGCTGTAAAAGTTGGTTTTTAAATACAAATATGCAGAATGAGCAAAAATCAAAAACAATCTGGGTTTTCTTCCTGTTATTCAGCGTAAACTCCCAAACTTCTGTTGAGGTCTCTCGTAAAAGAACAAACCACGTTACTTAACTCTGCTTGGCTTGAAATATTTGATAAGACCAAGCGCATTCAAGCCAACACATCATTGGTTTAAATATTTCACTTTGTTGTTGATAAAGCTTTCTCTTTCTTTTTCTAAATTCTCGTTTCCTGCCCATGGGATCATTGCCAAAAGACAAGTGTGAAGGGCGCAAAAGCTGTTTTGTTAGCTCGCATGTTTTTTTTTTCTTTTTTGTTTTGCTGTTTCACTATTATTTTTATGCGTTTGTGATTTTAGGGGTAAGGAAAGAGAAAAAGTTATGGCTCTCTTGTGGCTTTTATAGCACTTTGCAATAACTTCCTTTTTTGCAAAAAGCAATCGGTACAACTGAAAACCCTTGTTTTTTATAATTCCAAAGTAATGCAAGAACAAATGGGCCTCACACACTTGATGAAGACATTATGGATTCTCAATCCTGGTTTGAATGCCAGTTCATGCAACACCAATTACGAAAAGGTCAGAAAACAAGTTTTCTTGTTACAGGTATCTGACTTCCAGTGGTGTTTTTACAATCTCATTCTTAATGTTGCAACAAATGCAAATTAGTCTTATTGAGTAGTCACGTTAATTAACGTCTACTCATTTGAGAACACACACACACGATACATATTATATACACGCATATTGATATGTGATCGCAAACATATGATATGTGACATATTACACACACACACACACACACACACGTTAACGGAGGTGGATAGTTTGAGACCTGGTAAGTCTCCGTTCCATCTCCTTAAACCCACCCACGTGTGGAGATCGCAGCCAACAACAGCAATTTCCACAGGCACGAACACAACACAACACAACACAACACACATTATTTGGAAAAAATATATAAAGGCAATGCCAACCAACAAATACTACTCAGAGTTCCTTTGCCGATTTGGATGACCAAACTCAACTCTACTCATACACACTCGCCATGCCTGCTGACACACAAATTTCACGCATTGCTTGTCAGCACACTTCACATATACACCACCTGGAGAACCATCAAAGGAGAAACACACTCAAAAAATAGATAAACATATAAACAGATGTTTGGTACGACAGAACTTTAATATGGATACAAACAAACACGACATAATAGTGACTGAAGCTTTTCGTGCTGCACTCTTCAGGGTAAAAATCACGGCAAGCGAAGAAGGAAGTGAAGGCGTGTGCTTTATACGCAGGTCTCAATAAGGTAGACAGTGATTGATTCAACCGTAATGACGTCACGGTTAATCCGAACGCCCATTGGTCGGCTCATCATCTTCACCTCGAGCTCCCATTGGCTGGAGCAGAGTTCGTCGATGATTGACGTTTGCAACCGCATCCTGAATAGAGGGGGGATGGGTTTCCCCAAAGGTCCATTCACCATTTGTTACCGTACTTCCCTTGATCTTTCCATCCTGAAAGAGGCACAGAGATCGTACAAATTCCTTTTGATGACATAGTATTGGATTGGTGGTAAGGATGAAGGTTGCTTCCAACATACGGAAATGAAACGAGCTCTGACCTCGGCTCAATATCCTG
>CM068958.1:58121085-58171855 GCA_035128595.1 Eptatretus atami | reverse complement strand
AAAGGAGATGGTAGTAATGGTATATGCACAATTTTGAAACAAATAGGAGGAAGAGATATTGACATTTTATTCATGATCCACAAACACGCTCAGCATATGTCCCATTTTGGTTCATTGTGTCCATTGATATCAGTTTGCAACTAATTTCTGGCATGTGCAGTGCACGAAGTTTTCGAGTGTAACCACCGTCAGACATTGTTATCATTCGTCTGCTCTTTCGAGTATCACATTTGGCGTAATCTGCTGTATTATTATGATTATGAACACGAGGGGTTTATTTGAACAGTTTTCTGCTCACCATACCTCCGCAGGTGCACCGCATTGCTTTGTGTTCTCAGGCACACCTTCTTTTGGTGGTTCTCCGGGTGGTGTATATGTGAAGTGTGCTGACGAGCAAAGCGTGAAATTTGTGTGTCAGCAGGTATGGCGAGTGTGCATGAGTAGAGTTGAGTTTGGTCGTCAAATCGGCAAGGAACTTTGTAGTAATATTTGTTGGTTGGCATTGCCTTTGTATATTTTTACAAATAGTGTGTGTGTGTGTGTGTGTGTGTGTGTGTGGTGCGTGCGTGCAAAAGTTGCTATTGTTGGCTGCTTTCTCTACATGTGGGTGAGTTTCAGGAGATGGAACGGAGACCTACCAGGTCTCAAACTATCCACCTCCGTTAACGTTTGTGTGTGTGTGTGTGTGTGTGTGTGTGTGTGTGTGTGTGGTGTGTGTGAGGGTGTGTGTATGTGTGTGCACGCATGACGTGTGAGAAGGTTGCTATTGTTGGCTGCTATCTCCACACGTGGGTGGACACCTACCGGTCTAAAACTATCTTTTTTTCTGTTAAAAATATGCTGCGATATGTTTGCTGTTCAGAAATATGATGAATTTGGAATTTGATCATACTCTACACATCATTTATATAATAATCATCTAGTTCGTCATTTGTTTGCTTGTAACATTCCTTCCACCCATTGGCCATTAAAACATCATATGTTTTGCCATCTTGGTCTTACGCAGCGCCACAGACTTATTCGGAGCGGTCAAATTTACAATTGGCATGCCCTCCTATAAGTTTTCCCTTCTGTGTAAAATGACCAATGGACTGAAGGATCATCCAATGTCAAAAGGTTGGAGCCATCGGCCTTACGTGCCTTTGTAATGGTAGGCCTCATGCTTAAGGCCTCTGATGAGTGCAATTGGAATCTATCCGAGTTGTATAACCACGATCAATGTATTATGTATGCACAAAGGCAGTGAACATGTTTTTGCTTCAAACATGGGGAGTATTTTCTTTTTTGGCATGGTATTGGCAGCCATCTGTTTCTGAGTTTTTTTCTCTTTAAAAACTCGACCATTGACCACACCAAAACCCCCATGTCATTACAATTGTCTTTGTCCAAGTAATTCCGGGAAGGTCAGCGATGTTGTGAAAAAATCCCCATCTAGTTATTTACTTTTTAGGATGTGGATTAAGCAAGTCTCTGAGGCAGGCACCATTGTGCTACGGTGGAAGTCTGAGCCGGCTGTGCAATTCTCGTGCTGGAACGCCTCACACCTGACACGCAAATTACGATTTGGGCTCGAGTGATCATCACACCGGATGTGTGGCTGCTATCTGTGCAGACAATAATCGTTCAAGCACAATCCAGGTGGACGTGGCCATCTGCATAGTTGCCACATTGAGAAGAAGAACAAGAGGTAGGATGGAAAGGATCTGTGGTGCGTGGGAAAGAAGTGACCAAGGGAGGGGGTGGGCAGTGGTGGGATCTAGCATGGTCGAGAAGGGTAGTAACTTCAACAAATAATTTGCATCTGAAGTGATTTTGGGTTAATGAGGCAAAGGGTTTGGATATGTATACAACTGAGAATCATCTGATTTTCTCTGTTAATCTAACTTATTCACAGTCTATCTGCCTTTTTAGTTTTATCACTTTGGAGTAGGGGAGACAACGGGGTCCATTGGGACACTGGGTCATGGGACACTTTGATTTTCAGTATGCAATGTGAGGGGGATTCCCCATGATCTCACTATATATATAGCCCTGGGGATTCCTGCACACATGTTGGCTGAGAGACTTCAAGTACAGAATTGTTGAAGAGGTAAGTAAATTTGTATTTTTTCAACATCTGAGTAATTTCTGTCACTACTTGTTGAACCATGTGTACTTTAGAACACATAGATACTGAAATACTGTGATTCATGGTTGACACATACAGTATAATAATAAGCTGCCAAATAGTATGAACTCACAAGCATCTCTAACTTTATTTTCAATATGGCCTCTTGATTGAAAAATGTGTGATCGGGGGTCCTCGGGACATTATATATGGGGTCATTGGGACATGTCCCAATGGACGATGACCTGTCCATATTGATCTGATCTATGTCCCAATGGACCCAATATAATTTAAAGAGTATTATTGATGTGTAATTAGTATAAAATGTATCATCATTGTAAAAATCTTAATGCCCAAAGGGGACATTGTATTGTAGACATTTCAACATATATTGGCTGAATTTGTTTGTTATATTAATGTGTTAAGGTAACCATGATGATACATATAACATGACAGTATTATTTGATTCAATGTTCATTTATTTCTAGGCCTATGTAGCCTAATATAAATTCAAGAGACCATAAATACATTCTAGTCTTATTGTTTTAAAGTTCTATGTTCTATTAATTGATATAATAAATAAAATATGCAATGTTCTGTACAATTGAATTTTATTGTGATTTGTTTTTGTGCCTACATACAAGTGTAATTCCAATAAAAAATACATGCATGATGAATTTAGTTTGTATACTATGAGGACTGAACACATGTATACATTGTCCCAATGTACCCATGTACTGTCCCAGTTTACCCAACCCATGGGGGCCATTGGGACACATAACAAAAATTTTGCCATCCAATTATATGTGTTTATATAGTTTTCACCGGTAAGTTTCAATGTTGATTATATGTCATTATAATATAGGTACTTATTAAACTGAAATAGATGTGTCTGTTTGATTTTTTTTATATCAGTTTTGGAAGAAATATTTTTTTTTGTCCAATGGACCCCGTTCCCCTAGTTTGTGAAAACTATGTATTAAGTTTGATTTGAAAGAATCATGAAAAAAGCTCAGGTGGCATTAAAATGTGAAAACTTTGGAGGGAAGTGAATACTTTTGCAGACCACTGTGTGTGTAATATATATATTATATATAATATATATATATATATATATATATATATATATATATATAATATATATATATGTGTGTGTTGGCTGTGTTTTTTGATCTTTGATTTCTTGTGTGTGTGTGTGTGTGTGTGCAGGTGGTTCTTTGGGAGAATAAACCGAGCTGATGCAGTCAAGTTGCTGTTACTTCCCTCCAGTGAATGATCATGGGGCATTTCTTATTCGTGAGAGTGAGAGCAAGAAAAATGCATATGCTCTCTCCGGTATGCAACCACGACACGCAACAAACGAAACAAACCACAGTTATGTCACATTGTCACTTAGTAATGGCACAACCAAAATTACCATGAACACAATTATTTTGTAAAGAAAGTTGAAGACGACATTTCACTCATGTATACACCGTGCATATCTTAAGTTTTATTCCTGAGTCCGAGTCAATCGTCATATCATCTGGAGTTCAAAGACAAATGAGAAACAATAAAAACAACCACCTTTAATATGAACTTCATTCTCTCTATTCAAAATTCTAAAGTTTGGTGATGGCATGTTTGAAGTTCCCATTAGAGTTAAAAAAGGGAAGGGCCAAATTCAGAAAAGACGTTTAAGAGTTAGCCATGTCGAATCGCTAATCGTGCGATGATCTCACCCGTTCAAAGTTAGTCGCCAATCATCGAAGAGTGTTTATCTCATGTCGCGATCAAAACGCGTTTGAATTACAAAGAAACTTTTACACATCGGTGAGGCGAGGGCAGGTTGGATTTGCGAAAGGCATCGAAGAGTTAAATGGTGTAGAATCGTTCATGCGTGTGATAGTCACCCATTCAAAATTAATGGACTTTCACTGAAGAGTGATTATCTAATGCAGATCAAAACCTAATCACAGAGCGTTTAAATAACAAAGTAACTTTTACACATCTCGAGGCATGTTTATGCTCTGCCAACAAGAGGAAGGAGGGTGTTTCACCCTTGTCGTCGTTGTTTTGTTTGTGAACAGGATATCTCAAAAAAGTTGAAGATGGATTCGGACGAAATTTGGTGGAGAGCTTGGGTATGTGGACAAGGATAAAATCACTAGATTTGGGTGAAGATCCAAATCGGATCCGAGAATTTTTAAAGTGATTTTTCACACATTGAGAGATAGAGGCCAAAATGACAATATAGTAGGATATCTCAAAAAGTTTGGATGGATTCAGATGAAACTTGGTGGGCGGTATGTTGGGTAACAAGGAAATAGATTCGATTTTGGTGATAGGTCTGAATCCGGATCCGGATCCGAGAATTTTTAAGTGATTCTTCACCATAGAGAGATCGGTAGTAAAAAAATCGATATATAGCACAATATCTCAAAAAGTTTGGGACAGATTCGGACAAAGCTTTGGATGATTGGTTAGTGCACATACAAACCTAATTTAAATTTTAGTTGAGGTCTGAATCCAGATCTCTGTCAGTGGATACAAAACATAACTTAATCAGCTGGTGGGGTATGGTCTGCCTGAGTGCCATTCTAGTTAAGAGTGTGTTTAAGGCCTTGAAGCAAGCATTGCGACAGCTTATAATTGGTAGTTTACAAAGGATGGTGAATATGGATGTGTTAGGAGTGCTTGAATTAGCTCAAGAGGAGGCAGAAGAGGATAGGGAAATTCATCGACCTGCATTGAGAATCCTTGAGGATACATGCATTCCACTGGAAAAGTATGACAATATCAAATTAGTATCTTCCTCTTCAACGTAATCTGCAATCTTCCCCTTCTGGAATGCAATCTTCTCCTCCACAGGCACTATAATAGAAAAAGAAGTTCATGTATTTTGAATACATATATCAATATTTCATTAGATCAAAAGAATGTGCATGGATTTACAAAGTAGTTATTTCTTTTCATAATACAATTCTACTGATCATAAAGAAAACTAGAACTGCACTTTATAACTGCTAGCAATGATGACTGGATACCAAGACGTCTGGCTTTGATACAACCTGCTTTGATATAACACGGGATTTATGAGTTACGGACCTAGTTACATTTATTAGATGCATAGTTGACCCTATTTCCTGCGTCATCATCGTATCGTAGTCCCCATTTTAATTTATACTCCCTACCTCATCCTATCCAGGCGTAGCCAACAAAGTGAGCCTGATTCAACAACAAAAAAAGTTTATCAGATTCAAACAATTAAATCATCTGGCGGCCAGACCATGTGGGCTGATTGGGTTGAAATTTAAAAACATACATTACACATGTCTACTAGATCATAATTGTGAAGTTGCACATTAATTGACGAAATGGTTCGAGAGAAATATTGTTTTTGAGATTTCCATTTAATCCAACATGGCTGTCAGACCATGTGAATTAATTTATCATGAACACCCTGGTACCTGGGTATCTGCAAGGCTTTGAGAACATGTGTGTGAAGTTTCCCTCGATCTGTCAAGAGGTCTGGAGAAGATTTAAAAAAAGTTTTACTCTTCAAAATATAACTGTGAGAACGATGTGACCTATGATGTAAAATTTAACCACCATATATTCCTCAAGGGCAATAGATCATGGGTGTGGCATTTTGGATTGATCTGGTAAGCTTTTCTGGAGGAGAATATTTTTAAAAGTTTTATTAAATTTTTCAATCCAATATGGCTGCCAAACCACGTGACCTGTGACACATCATAATTTACATTCTGCCTCTAATTTGGTAGGGGATCAAGCCTGTGAATTTCTGTCAATCGAATAAGGTGCGTTTTCCATCCAAGATGGCTGCTAACCCACATGACTTGTGACATAATTTTCACACGGAATACAGCAATGATGTTAAGATGACAAGTCCTGAAGACGACGATGGTTCACGAGCGGTATTTGACGATGTAGATTGTTTCAGAATCAAGGATGAGACAAGTGATTAAATTTTGACCAAGTTATAAAAATGATCAACATGATGTGGTACGAGTGACGGGTTATTAGCTGCAAAATGTCGAAAACCCGTTTCGTTCAACAACTTAAAAAATTTGACCTTCATAACCTTTAAAAGGTCACAAAACAATGTTGTGGACATTAAAATAAGGAAACATGATACGTGCTATACGCTATATGGAGTTAGTTCGCTCGAAAGAAGGTCGACAAAACCCGGTTCGATTCCCACAACTTTGAAAAATTTGACCTTGTGAACTTTAAAGGTCAAAGGTCAAGATTATGACCTTTGGTGGAAAACTTCCTCTGGAACATCTCCAGGAACAATATAACGTCATATAGGCTATATGGCATTTCGCACTCCTCGATTATCCATCTTTGATGAAATCCAGCATAAAACAAACTTGAAGGGGGTGCACGGGCAAGGTGTTCGAGATAGAGCAAAATGGTTTCAGACTTTGGTCGGGGAATCACCTCAAGATTAGCAATAAAAATATTGTCATCCTAGCTCTAAAGTTGGGTGGTCGTATGATTTTTTATGTCAAAATTCGCAATTTTCTAAGTTCGTGAACCCTTGTTGACTTTGACTTGGACGAAAATGAAAATAGAGCTCCTTGGGGCTATGCAGGTGCCATTTGGCTAACCAAATATCGAAACTCCTGCCATATTCGCCAAACCCATCGGAGAAGATGGATTTTTATGTCAAAATCGCAATTTTCTAAGTTCGTGACCTTGTGACCTTGACCTTGAGATGAAAATGAAAAATCGAGCTCCGTGGGGCTATGCAGGTGCCATTGGGCTAACAAATACCGAAAACCCCTGTCAGATTCGACAAACCCCCTCGGAGAAGATGCAAATGAAAATCTGCTACGCCCCTAAAACACATGTTTTTTCGGGCGTGGCTCCGCCCATAATGGGGACGCACGTCGCAGTCTCAGGAAAACACAACAGATGATGATATAAAACCTCCCACCAAAATTGTATCAGGATCGGATTCAAAACCCACGGAGCTTATGCTCGGGACAGACAGACAGACAGACATATAGACAGACAGACATACAGACACACAACAATAACGAATATAGTGGTCACTTATTTTTTCAATCAAAATATTTTTTCGTGACCAATAATTTGGAAAGTTCAGCTTTGATAGGACAAGCGCTTCAGAGAAACATTATTTAATACTGTTACGGCTGTGGAAATTCGCAAACCACCATTCAGGCCCGTAGGTGAGATAGCTCTAAGTACATTGTAGTTAGACCCAAACCCGTTTGTTTAGAGGGAATTATGTGATCATTCGGGCTGCGAACGCTTTGAGTCAGTCGTTCTTCTTTTTCTATTTTTATTTCAAAACAAAAACCAACAAGGGTCGCCTGGTTTTCACGCCATTCTTCTCCGCACTGGTGGAGGGAGGAGAAGCGGGTGGGGGCAGCTGGCGCCCGATTGTGATGCGCGGGTGACGCTGCCAGGGAGAGGAACCGCCCCTCTTCGAGACTTTCTCGAAGCGCACTCGAAGGGGTGGAGCAAATAAAAAACAGGGCGGGGCAAGAGGGCGGAGCTCTGGGTATAAAAGTCGGAGACAGGCGAAGCAGTTTGGTGGATGCTCTTGCTCGTGGATGCTCTTGCCTCGGTGGATGTTCTTGCTTCGTGGTGCTCTCGCTCTCGTCTTCCGGCTCGCTCGTCCTGGTGGCCGCTGGCCTGGTCTTTGTAGGGCATTCCAAGACCCCGCTGGCGGGAAGGAGCGTCCGCCATTCCCCTCTCGCCGACTTCGGGCATTCCACGTTTCCCCCCTCTATCCGCGCTGGGATAGCGCCCGAACACTCCATTCCGTGGCATCGAGTGGCCAACACGTCAGGCGCGAGGCACGCAGGAGAGACTCGCCTACCACGCCAGGGCACGGAGTCGCGGCCAGGCGGGACCACGTCGACGGACGTAGGAGAGGGACTCGACGGCCAAAAGGGAATGACCATATTTCTTTCGGGTTTTTGTATGGAACTTGTGGCGCCGTGTCTTGTGAAGAGAACGTATAAGTGTTGCAGTGTGTTTGCGTAGTCGGTTGTAGATCTGCATGTTGTTTTGGTTTAAATTGCTTTATGTGCATTTCTCATCCTGTATGGCTGATATGTTGCTTTCCGTGGTGCCGCGGAATAAGTGTTGTGTGAACTGTTTTTCCCGTTTCGCTTTGTCTTTTCTCCATTGACCCTCCATCTTGCTTCAACGTAAAAGGTTCGTAGTGGGGCTATACGCCCGGTAATAATCTGAACCGTCGAGGTCGACGATAGCACCGCTTGGTTATCCCGATAGTACGGAACGGGCCGCCCAAGCGGCTCGCGTACGGAGTCGACCTGCGGCGAGGTGCGATCGCCCGGTTTACCATCCGCGTGGGTACTTAGGTAGGTCGAGTTTGGCGAACAACCTATCCCACACGGGTGGCCGATTGGCACGGTCATGGTGAGGCCGAAAGGCCACCGTGACTAGCTCCCGGCGTTAGTCCGAGAGGGTCACGACAGAATTGGTCCCTCCGTGGGCGACTGCCGCGATTCGCGATCACGTGGCCCGTCGCACGCTACGGCGGGCGTGATTCGTAACACTGGTGTCGCGGAGTGGGATTCGAATCCCTCCCGCCTCCAAGCTAAATTCACGGGGAATCGTTCAGGGGTGAGAGGAGCGACCCCCCGATCCCTCCAAATTACGAGCAGCGCTAAATTAACGCCGTTACGAGAAAATAAGATGGAGTCTCAAGGCGAGGGGAGCCGGGGGTATTAGAAATGGATTTTAGAATGTGTAGAATCCATGGCCCAGGATGAGATCCCCGTGCAGGAAATGTTGTTGTGCAGGAACAATTTCCCCCCAACTGAACCCAGAGCCCGAAATGGCGCGGCGGCGGCAGCGGTGTATGACACCTCCCCTCCCCCTCTCCCGCCAAAACCCCCCGATCCTGGCCGAATCGGCTCAGCCGAGTGCACTCGACATGGCCCAGCTATGCGCCATGCTGGCAGGAATCGGTGGGGACATGCAAGAAATGAAAACGAAAATGGATGGAAACGCACTCAAAATGGAACAAATTACAAATGAAATGAAAAATGAAATAAAAGGCATGAACGAAAAGATGGATACAAACACAACAAAATGGAAGAAATGCGGGGTGAGACGCAGAACATGGGCCCGAAGCCTGCAGGCGGGCATGAAGGCAATATCAGCGGAGTGCGTAATGGCGAGCCACGTGTGGGAGCGAACGAGCTGGGAGGGGGTGCAACGGTTGCCAGGCCGCAAGGGAGGCGGGTGAGGCCAAAGTAATTTCGGGGGACGTGTTGGGCGAGAAGTGTGAAGGTGACTGAGAGAGCACAGTGACGGTGACCGAGAGGGAAAAACTAATTGGGGTGACGGAGACGTGCACGAGGGAGATAACAAGGGAAGAGACGGAAATAAAAATAGCAGAGACACGGGAGATAGGGGTGAATTGGACGGGGGTAAAGACGCACACACACACACGGATGTAGTGGGAGGATAAAAGGGGCGAGCTGGCAGAACGTGTGGGGACCCGGTGCGAGCAGTTGGATGGCCTCCTCCAGGAATGAGGGAGGGAGTATGCCCCCTTGAGGCGAGTCACGACCAGGTGAGTTCGGTCGTGCTTTGCGAGTTCGAGGGACAGTGCTGCGGATGGGTGCACGGAGAGCTTGGGGGGTATAGAGGCCCTGGAACCCTTGTAGTGGCACAAATCCCCGTTGTGGTTGTCCCGGTGTGTGTGGTGCAAGGTGTGAGTGCGCCCCGTGTGTGGAAGCGACCCCGTGTGTGAGTGGTGTGGTGGCAAGTGTGCCGAAGTGCGTGCTTCCCAGCGCGCCGTGTGTGAATGAGACACCGCGGGTGAGTGCCCCCGTGTGTGAGGAAACGGCACGGTGTGTGAGTGAGCGGCCGAGTGTGAGGGAGACGTGTGTGTGAGGTCGCTGTGTGCAAGGGAGATGTCGGTCGGCATGCGTGAGCATGCAGCCGCGTCTCCGGGGTGAGTGGAATGTCGTGGTGTGTGAGTCTCGTGACACGCGGGAGTTTGAGCGCGTGTGTCGAAAGGAGACGGAGACGACTGCGACAATTGAGAGACAAAGGCCGGGTAGCGGCCGTAGCTATTTGAGCACCGTGCCGGGTTCACCCAGCAGCGAGCGCGAGGTCCGTGCTGTGCAACGCACGAGGCCCCCACGTGCTCGCTTGCAGGAGTGAAGCCCGGTCCGGAAACCACGGCGTGGATTTGCCGATCCGCGGACGGACAAAGTTTAGGCAGGATACGGATTTGGACGGATGGGTTTCCTCCACGCGAGCTGTTGTTAAGCTCCAACGGGCAGAGCAACATGCGTCCGCATGGGAGCCCCTCGGAGTGCGAGGTTTGCTTTTGTGGTGCGCACGGTGACGTCAATGGCTGCACGTGTGGTTGGGATCCGGTAGGAAGGTGGAATCCCTGCCGGATGGTACCGTCCAAGAGGGACGAGGTGCACGTGCAGCTGCATGACGTCACGGGCAAGGTACAAAGTGCGCGAGCTGTGAGTTGCCCGCGCTGGTACTGCACGTAATTGGGAAAAAAATAAATAAATAATAATTTAACAAAAGCAAGCCTCGCTTTCGGTGAACAGGATTCCGGTAAGGGGTGGAAGACCCCCTTACCTGGGCACAGGATGGACACTAGCTAGGGGAAGGGTTAGCTTAGCTAGACCGGCTCCATGGGGCAGGGGTAAGTCCTCATGGGGCCCGTGGAATGGATTAGTTAGGGGGATTTAGTCAGATTTAGGTGGGAAATGGATAGATGGGAATAATTAGAAGACAGTGACAGACTTTGAATGTGTAGAGGGACGTAGCTTAGCTACGTAGTGTTAAAAGGAACGTGCTATAGTGTAAGGGACGACGTGGGAGCACGAGTTAGTTAGGGGATGCAGATAGCAGGATGAGAGTTCAGCGATGTGTGCGTTGGTGAGTTGAGTGGAAGCATGTGCTTGATGAGTGAGTGAGGCCAGCGGGTCTGTGTGAAAGGAGCGAATGTGGAATGCATGGTGCGATGAGTGATTGGGGGAGGAGTGACTCCGCCCAAGGGACCCGGGGTCAGTGTAGAGTGAGTTAGCTGGGTTAGTTAAATTGACAAAATGGAGGTTGTTTTGTTGTTGGTGGGAGTGTAGCTCGATACCATTTGGAGGGTGCAGGAGCCCTGTTGATGGCTGGAGCGTGGCTGCGAAAGGTGAGTATCGCTGAGTAGGTACCCCGGGCACCGGGCTAGTCGGCCGTGGTAGGCCAAGGGCCCATGGGGGGCCGGGATAGCGTAGTGGGCACGGGTGCGCCCGCATGATGCGGGGGCCCGGGGCGCCGTAGCCGCGTGGGCAGTGCATTGGGCACGGGCACACCAGGGAAGGGCCCGGGCGCCAGCTGCCACGTGAGCGTTTCAGGGGACGCCTGGAGGGCACTCCCCGGTGTTTTAGGGAGCTGGTAGGCTCGGAGGCAGTGTAGTGCCGGGGGTGCCATCGTTGGAGTAACGGCAGAGGGTAGTGCCTGCCAAGGGAGCCACGCGTCCCAGCCATGAGACCGTGTGAAGGGCACGGAAAGAAATTGGGGTGCGAGGCCCATAAATTTGCGAGGACACCAACACAGGCGCCGGGAATCTGGTTTTAAGAACCAATAGATTAAGCGTGAGGCGCTTGTTGAAAGCCCCGGGGTAGTTTAACAGTTAAATGGATAGGGTAGATTAGGAAGTGTACCCCTCCGCAACTCCCATCCCTTCGCTCTCGTTGTGGGCCGCTGGACCCACTTTGGTTAGATCGCTGAAGTCTGGGGAGCCTCCTGAGCTTGAGTTGGGCCTCGACACATGACGCTAGCTCTCCCTCATTCCCTCCGGAAGGGAAGTGGGGTTGGGAGTAGGCTAGAGACGATAGGTTAGCCGAACAAAGACAGTAAAGGGGGTTAGGGGACGATTTGTAGTGGGGAGTAAAGATTAAAAAAAAAAACAACCAAAAAAATTAATTGGGGGCTATTGGTTTTTGACAAATTAAGGGAGTGGGTATGGACAGTGACAGGACAAGGCGATAGGTGGGGAGGGAGCAGTAGGTAGGTCGAGCCGCCTCTGTGTGGCCCGCACCACCGCACTCCCTCCACCAACCTGCACTGCACGGCAAGAGGCCGGCCAATTTCATCGGCTGGTGTTTGCTTCAAGGCCTGTGGCCGGCCAACTTCATCGGTGGCTGTGTTCTGCAAGGACTGTGCCGGCCGGATCGTCTGCAAGCTGTTTTCTGCAGGGCCTGTGCCGGTCATTCATCACGCCGGTGTTTTGCTTCAAGCCTGTGCCGGCGAGTTCATCTGCGGCTGTTTTTGCTACAGCGGCCCTGTTTTGCATGCCTTGCCTGCCTGCCTTTGCTTTGGCCCAGCCCACTGCCCCTGTTCACCAGCCCCGTTCAATTTTGGCTTTGCCCCTTATTTCATTGCCATGTGCGCCAGGATCAGGCAACAGTTTTGCAAGCTGCAAGAACTGTCCTGTTGGCAGCTACAACACGGGCCTGCAGTGGCGGCCCGTGCGCCGGTTGACTCTTGCCTTTTTCCTGCAGAGCCATTGATCCAGGGCCATGGTTTAGTGTAAAATTTGTAAGTTAAGGTAAGATGTACTGTACATATGAGTGCGCCCCGCGATGTTGTCTAGCGCCGGCAATTTATTTAAGTCGTCCGTATGAGTGGTTTGTTTAGTTAGTTACTCAGCCCTCAGGTATTTATTTTGGGGACACGAAACCATGAATGTCGCACTCAGGAATCCGAAGGTAAAACGTACTAGGGGGAACGTACACATGATGGCAACACGACAATTTGACGACTCGGGACGAGTCTGTAAAAAGGGGAGGGGTAGTGTACGGCTGTGGAAATTCGCAAACCACCATTCAGGTCCCGTAGGTGAGATCGCTCTAAATAACATGTGTAGTTTAGCCCAAACCCGTTGTTTAGAGGGAATTAATGTGATTCATTCGGGCTGCGACGCTTTGAGTCCGTCGTTTCTTTTTTTCTATTTTTTATTTCAAACAAACCAACAAGGGCTCGCTGGTTTCCACGCATTCTTCTCCGCGCTTGTGGAGGGAGGAGAAGTGGGGTGGGGGCAGCTGGCGCCCGATTGGTGGATGCGCGGTGTGACGCGGCCAGGGAGGGAGGATGCCCTCTTCGAGCCTTTCTCGAAGCGCCTCGAGGGGGGTGGAGCGAAAGAACGGGGCGGGCAACAGGGCGGAGCCCGGGGTTTAAAAGTCGGAGCGGGGCGAAGCAGTTTGGTGGATGCTCTTGCTCGGTGGGATCTCTTGCTCGGTGGATGCTCTTGCTCGGTGGATGTTCTTGCTTCGTGGTTTCTCTCACTCTGTCTTCCAGCTCGATCTGTCCTGGTGGCCGCTGGCCTGGTTTTTGTGGGGCAGTTCCAAAGACCCGCTGGCGGAAGGAGCGTCCGCCATTCCCTCTCCCGACTTCGGGCATCCACGTTTCCCCCCTCTATCCACGCTGGGATAAGCGCCGAACACTCCGTTCCGTGGCGTCGAGTGGCCAACACGTGCAGGCGCGAGGCACGCAGGAGAGGACTCGCCTACCACGCAGGGCACGGAGTCGCGGCCAGGCGGGACACGCCGACGGACGTAGGAGAGGGACTCGACGCGCCAAAAAGGGAAGTGACCATTTTCTTTCGGGGTTTTGTATGGAACTTGTGGCGCCGTGTCTTGTGAAGTAGAAACTGTAAAATGTTGCCGTGTGTTCGCGTAGTTGGTTGTAGATCTGCATTGTTGTTTTGTGGTTTAATTGCTTTATGTGCATTTCTCATCCTGTATGGCTGTATATGTGTGCTTTCCGTGTGCCCGCGGATAAATGTGCTTTGTGTGAACTGTTTTTCCCGTTCGCTTTGTCTTTTCTCCCATTGACCCTCCATCTTTGCTTCACGTAAAGGGTTCGTAGTGGGCTTAATACGCCGGTAAATAATCGAACCGTCGAGGTCGATGATACACCGCTCGGTTATCCCGATAGTACGGAACGGGCCGCCCAGCGGCTCGCGTCCGGAGTCGCCCTGCGGCGAGGTGCGATCGCCCGGTTACCATCCGCGTGGTACTTAGGTAGGTCGAGTTTGGCGAACAACCTATCCCACGCGGGTGGCCGATTGGCACGATCGTGGTGAGGCCGAAAGGCCACCCGTGGACTAGCTCCCGGCGTTAGTCCGAGAGGGTCACGACAGAATGTCCGTCCGGTGGGCGACGTGCGCGATTCGAGTCACGTGGCCGTTCGCACGCGGCGGCGGAATTCGTACAAAATACTTTCCTTCATCCAATATGTCCACCATACCATGTGATCTCTCAATTATCATGATCACCCTGGTATCACCAACACTTGGAAACATGTAATGTTTCACCTTAATCTGTTCAACCATTTGGAGAAGGGGATTTTTAAAGTTAAAAAAATATATATATCGCTGCTGAACCACGTTACCTATGATGTCTTCAATTTTTTTTTTTCTGTTGACCAATTTATCCCTAGATGACCTCAAAATTTTCTTAATGATCGGATGTAGCATTCTACGTGTCAAATTTTCCCGGATACCACTTCACCAATAACGCGAAAAAATCGCACTTATTCCCCATGTGGAGTACTTGCCATGTGCCAAGTTTCATTTTTGCATCGTGCATTTTCGGAGATACAGAGGTCCGAAATGTTTCAGTTTTTCCAACATGGCTGCCACACCACATGACCTATGACGTCACAATTATTATTAAAACATTCCACACGAGCAGTCGCACCTATGGTGAAATTGGTGTTATCGTTGCAGAGAAATTAATTTAAAAGGGAATAAACCCCAAAATCGTGGCTGAAGTATCCGACCGGTGTTTGCGTATTTGTTGGGTCACCGAAATAGGTGACCCTTATTGTCAGTAATTCTGTCTGTTTGTTTGGATGTTGTTTTGGATGTTTGTTCGTTTGTCATCAGCATAATTGGTAGTAACGTGGGCAGATTTTGACCAAACTCGGGTGGTAGGTACATCTTATGACCTAGTGCTTGGAAATTGTGATGGTTGCTAGGGACGCTTTGGTTCCCTAGCAAAACCGAAAAAACCTTCAAAATGGTACCGTTCAGCGAAATCAATTCCGAAAGCCATTATCCCACGTAGGGTTAGGAAATTTGGCACGAATGATCTACAGGTGATGCTCTATTAATTAATATTCGTTTTTTGTGATATATGGAATACTTTACCCGCAGCGCCCCCTACAATTAGGGTATGCAGAAAATTGGCGAAAATTGAAGGCCCCTAGCGACCAGGTGATGCATCGATACGAATGAAACTTTGCAGGTTCATGGTACTCAATGAGTACTACAACTTTGCCTCAGGACATATGACCGATTTCGCTTAGGTCAGGGGTCAAAGGTCAATAGTGCAAAAATCGATAATATGCGAGAGCTGGAGGTGCCTTCGCGCAAATGCTACTCCTCCTAGGGTTATGGTCGGATGGTCATGAAAATTCACACTAATCTCTGGAATACATTGTGCACAAACCATCGACCGGATTTTCGATTTAGATCTTGTTCACCCACAGCACCCCTCAAACTTTGGGGATTTCCGATTTCAAACCGCATTTTCGGTACTTTTCATTCAAATGGATACCGAGTAGTTATCAGTAGATGGAACTGGATGAGATTTGATATGCATAATCTTAAGGTGATCCCTTTTCCGCTATATATATGACATCCATTTTGCTCTATATCTTATAGTTTCCATGCTCGGCGACCCATCGCCGCCTACGGCTTTGTTTGTCACGCTACTTCTCCTACAGTTCTGGCTATTACATCCAAACTTGCTATATAGGATCAGCATGACCCCAATTAATCTATCAGGGTGTTTTTATCTTGTCGTGGTCTTGGGGAGAGAGGAAAGGGGAAGAAGTTCTCTATTAAATGTGTATCATGTAGCCCACTCCAGATGGGGAGGGTATTACAAGCCTCCATTATTTTACAGAACAGTATTCCTGTCCCCACATTTCCAGTGCAGTGAGGTGTTTTGAAAATCATAAGCAGGAGGTATTTTTTTTGCTTCATGCACGTAATTTAATTGTTTTTAGATCCTCGTGGAGGATCTCTAAGTCTTACTCACGTTGTTGTTCTTCATCCTTCTCTGTGGACTTTTTTAGATCCTCGAGAAGGAATCTCTAAGTCTTACTGCACGTTGTTGTTCTGTGGACTTTTTTGTTTCACAAGCCACAGTTTTCATCGAAACTTCAGAAACTTGGCGTATATATGTAAAATTACCCCCGCTAACAGTAACCATCTCCGATTTTGGAAAATTCTTCCTAGAAAAAAAGTTGACGTCATAATTCACCACTAATGGAAATCGCCTTACCATTATCTCCGAAACTAGGCAAGCTGTTTGAATTTTGTTTGTGGGAATCAAGCCGGGCATTAGCACAGATAATTTATCACAAACCTGATACATCACAATGACGTCATATTCGTTTTTATGACGTCATCATTAAGGGGATGAGGATCTTAGCTCATTTGAGCTTGTTGTTTCACAGCCTACAGTTTTCATCGAATCTTCCTGAAACTTGGCATATATATGTAAAAATACCCCACGCAGACAGTAACCATCTCCGATTTTGAAAATTCCCTAGAAAAAAAGTTATGACGTCAAAATATCTCCACTAATGGAAATCGCCAAAACATTATCTCCGAAACTAGGCAAGCTTTTTGAATTCTGTTTGCGTGGGAATCGAACAGGGCATTAGCAGAGATGAATTACCGCACATATGATACATCACTATGATGTCATATCAATTTTTATGACGTCATTCCTATTTTTTGACATTTTTTTTTTCACAACCCAGAGTTTTCATCAGATCTTCGTGAAACTTGCCATATATGCAGAAAGCCCACGCGCAGGCAGTAACCATCTCCGATTTTGGAAATTCTGCTAGAAAAAAGTTGACGTCATAATATCACCGCTAATGGAAATCGCCTATACCATTATCCTCCGAAAGTAGGCAAGCTGTTTGAATTTGTTTGCGGGGAATCAAGCCGGGCATTAGCACAGATAATTTATCGCAAACCTGATACATCACAATGACGTCATATTCCTTTTTATGACGTCATCATTAAGAGGACTAGAATCTTCGCTCATTTGAGGTTGTTGCTTTTTTTTTTGCCTATACAGAGCTGCCAGTTGCCTAATGCACTACCCAAAGTAAAGGTATGCGTCAGAATAACGTGTTGCATGCTTGGAACAAGATCGTCCATAGGGCCGGTACTCTGCAAGTAATAATAATAATCAGAAGAAAAACAAGAGGTTACCCAGCCTTGAAAGGCTTGGTACCCTCAAAATATAATTACCTGAAGTGAGAATTAGCTGTGCTGGTTGATGGAATCAGACAAATATTGTTTCAAACTACCAGCTACTGATGGAGCAACAACTACATCAGGATGTACTTGATCCAAGTCACCAGCTATTATTGTCAATATCGCAACAATTTATTCACACAGTTCGCCAGTCACAGCCTCCCCACCTCCTGTTTTTGCATGTCGAGTTTCTTCTCACGAGCTAGTGCCTTTGCCTTCATCTTCATCCTCCTCCAGAGTTCTCGGAGGTCTCTGCCAGAGGATTTTGTGCATTCTGAGAAATGGGCCACCATCCTTTTTGAAATATCTTCCCATGCGAACTTCTTTTTCTTATTTGCACCCATGCCACTTCCTCCTGTCTTTTATTGCTCCTTGGTGAACCTTCATTAGCTCGATTAAACGCATTCATTGCTGAATGAATAATTATCCCCTGTTTTCTTTGCCGACATGCTGCAGCCATTGGAACACACAAATTAAAACTTGTCGTTTGGCGAGGCCAATGTGGGGTCATTGAGGTAAATTGGTTTGGTAACCTCCTATATGGGGCGGTGAACAAAATAAATAATTCAAAGGAATGAATCCTAATTTAGTTGTGCATAACTAAACGGTTGTTCAGCTGTAGCACAGCTAAATGGATGTTAATCTCCCTTCGTAAATAGCTGTTTAAACTGGTTGTTAGCTAGACACATCCAAAGATGGTTTTTGTCAGTGTTTAAGGGTTAGGTATGTGCTAGCGAGTCATTCACTAAACACCTTTCCTAAATTTGGCCCATATAAGGGTATGGACAGAGTGGAAAAACGTCACCAGATATGCTTGCATACATAAATAGATAGCCACTAATTAATTTTGCACTGTGTGTACCACCCAAACATAAAACATAGTAGATGTTTCAATAACCATCATCGATCAGTTCAATCCAGATTACCCAGAGTGGGATACATGTGGGAACCACAGCTCATATACAGAGATTATACACCTTCACCGATTGTCTTCAACATGATCAATGGTTGGAGGGATGGATGAGTGGAAGGAGGGATGGATGAGTGGAATGAGTGGAATGAGCGATTGATGAGTGGAATGAGCAATGGATGAATGTAAGGAGGGATGGATGAGTGGAATGAGCGATGGATGAATGGAAGGAGGGATGGATGAGTGGAAGGAGGGATGGATGAGTGGAATGAGGGATGGATGAGTGAAAAAAGGGACGGATGAGTGGACAGAGGGAAGGATGATCTCGAAGGAGGGATGGATGGATCTCTTGAAGGAGTCATTTCATTGGCTGCTAAATCTAGAGAAAGATGACTGGATCAACCTACGATGAGGAGCAATGCGCTGAATGCCCTCCAACAATTGTCCGTGGTGCTGTGATTCTATGCAAGTGCATCATTTCAATTGGATGTTGGAGATGTGTGTGGTGTTTCACAGATAATCGGCTGTTTATGTCCCTTTGCAAATTGCTATTTAAACGGGTGATTAGCTGTGCATGTCCAAAGATGGTTTTGTCAGCGTTTCGAGGTTAGGTGTGTGTTACCAAGACGCTAAGTTAAGCACCTTTCGTAAATCCGGCCTTAAAGTTAAACGTGATTTAAAGTTAAACGTTTAAAGTAAGAATTGGTTTAAAGTATACATTTAAAGTAAGACATGGTTTAAAGTTAAATGTTTAAAAGTACAGGTTAAGGTTTTAAATGTTCAAGAGACTGGTTTAAAGTTAATGCTTTAAAGTAGACATAGGTTTAAAGTAAATGTTTAATAGTTTAATTTACGAAGTCAATGGTTTTTTTAAATAAGTTAAATGTTTAAAGTAGACATGTTTAAGTGTAATGTTTCAAAGTATGACATGTTTAGAGTTTAAACGTTTAAGTAAGAATGGTTGATAAATGTTTAAATAACGTTTAAAGAAGTAAGAAGCATGGTTTAAAGTTAAACGTTTAAAGTAAGACATGTTTAAAGTTAATTAAAGTAAGACATGGTTTAAAGTTTAAACGTAAGAATGGTTAATTTAAACTCATGGGGTTTAAAGTTAAATAATTTAAAGTAAAACCATGGTTTAAAGTTAAACGTTTGAAAGTAGACATGGTTTAAAAGTTTAAACGTTAAAGTAAGACAGCGTGTTTAAGTTAAACGTTCTAAAGTAAGACAATGATTTAAAGTAACGGTTGAATAAGTAATGGAACAAGTTAAAAATTTTCTTAAAGTAAAACATGGTTTAAAGTTAAACTAAAGTACTGATTTCAGTAAGTTAATAGCATGGTTGAAAGTTATACATTTAAAGCTAAGACATGTTTAAAAGTTTAAAGTTAAGTAACAAGGTTTCATGTTAAAGTAAAGTTTAAAGTAATGACATGTTTTAAAGTTAAATGTTTAAAGTAAGACATGGTTTAAAGTTAAATTTTAAAGCAGGGGTTCCCTCCAACCTGCGGCCCGCGGGCACAATGCGGCCCCTAGACGATTTGCAGGCCCGCTGGTGCCATATTAAGTTTACATTACAATGCGGCCCGCGATACTGCCATTTGTCAGGGTAATGATCAAAGCGTTCTGTAATTTTTATTATATTTTGATTAATATAGACCATGTGTTTTTTAACATGATTATTCCAATTTATCATATTCGTTGGCAAGAAAATATATCAGCACTAATTTTTGTTAATTCCCGCATATTAATTATATATATTTTTCCGGAATTTAGCGTCCTTTTTGGGTGCGGCCCTCGCCCTCACACTTTGGTTTTGGTGGCCCCTCCGCCCAAAAAGATTGGAGACCCCTGGTTTAAAGTAAGACATGGTTTAAGAGTTAAATTTTAAAGTAAGACATGGTTTCAAAGTTAAATGTTTAAAGTAAGACCTGGTTTAAAAGTTAAATGTTCAAGTAAAGACATGTTTAAAGTTAAAACGTTTAAAGAAAGACATGGTTTAAAGTTTAAAGTAAGACATGGTTTAAATTTAAACGTTTAAAGTAAGACATGGTTTAAAGTTAAATGTTTCAAGTAAGACCTGGTTTAAAGTTAAATGTTTCAAGTAAGACATGGTTTAAAGTTAAATGTTTCAAGTAATCATGGTTCAAAGTTATACATTTAAAGTAAGGCATGATTTAAAGTTAAAAGTACAAAGTAAGACATGGTTTAAAGTTAAATGTTTAATGTATGACATGGTTTAAAGTTAAATGTTTAAAGTAAGACATGGTTTAAAGTTAAATGTTTCAAGTAAGACATGGTTTAAAGTTAAAGGTTTAAAGTAATCATGGTTTAAAGTTATACATTTAAAGTAAGACATGGTTTAAAGTTAAAAGTTTAAAGTAAGACATGGTTTAAAGTTAAATGTTTAACATATGACGTGGTTTAAAGTTAAATGTTTCAAGTAAGACATGGTTTAAAGTTAAATGTTTAAAGTAACCATGGTTTAAAGTTATACATTTAAAGTAAGACATGGTTTAAAGTTAAATGTTTAACATATGACATGGTTTAAAGTTAAATGTTTCAAGTATGACATGGTTTAAAGTTAAATGTTTAAAGTAAGACATGGTTTAAAGTTAAATGTTTAAAGTAATCATGGTTTAAAGTTATACATTTAAAGTAAGACATGGTTTTAAGTTAAATGTTTAATGTATGACATGCTTTTAAGTTAAATGTTTCAAGTATGACATGGTTTGAAGTTTAATGTTTAAAGTAAGACATGGTTGAAAGTTAAATGTTTAAAGTAAGACATGGTTTAAAGTTAAATGTTTAACGTAAGACATGGTTTAAAGTTAAACGTTTAAAGTAAGACATGGTTTAAAGTTAAATATTGTTGCCTGATTGCAATTTCCCATTTAAGGATAAGAATCATGATTCATCGTTCTTAGGTTCAACATCCCATATACTTTGTTGATTTGTCCATTGTCTACCTATCTCCTTGTAATTTCATGTAAAAGTATGCTGATGTACTGACATTTTGTCCAACAGTTGATTTATATACAAGTTGAGTATATCACTTACACTGCTCATGTTTTTCCCAACATGGTGCATGAAACAAATGTTTTTTTGTGTCATTTGGGACAAACTTGACCAGTTATCACATCCCATAACATGTCATGTACCATATGTTGTCGAACATGTTCTATCTGTCCACGACACATCTATAAGAATAATAATAACGATAATATGAGTTATCTTACAAAGAACTTCAAAGCAGGAGACCATGAGGCCCATATAGCCTGCACTATGGTTGCCGACCTATGGTTGTTTGTCCATATTCTATCCTTTTAAAATGTTAAGCGCCAAGCAAGAAAGCAGCACACACCATTTTTAAAGTCTTTGGTGTGACTCAGCCGGGTTTCAAACTGCCACCCTCTAAAACTCCGAGCAGATGCCATAGGCTTAATCGTTATGCCACTGAGTGTGGTTATTATTGGCCAATGGGTAAACGCGATTAGGCAATAGATAGAGGGACAAGGCACGGAACTCAGCTATGTAAAAGTTCAAGGGATGGAGCAAGTTATTTGTAATTTTTTCCAAAGAATGCAGGAACAAAAGTTGCACACAACCCCAAGAAACATACTGTAGGTAACATGTTGGCCATTGTACACACACCTTTAGAGCACTTTGTAAATGTGCCTGAAAACTGTTCATGCCATCATGGAAAATTTTAAGAAGCTCATGAATGTGATGCAATTCTTACTCTCAGATTGTTCCTTTCTTTGCAGTACGGGACGGACACCAGATCCGCCACTATCACATCCAACCATTGGAGAATGGGTGTTTCACCATCAACAAGCGACAGATCTTCTCCAATCTGTACGATCTTGTGCAGCATCACTCCCACGAGGGGAATGGACTGAAGTGTCTCCTTACAATCCAGCTTGCAGGTCCTAACATGTGACGGGCACTATCTTGCATTTGCTCACCATGTCTTACTCTCTCACCAAATATGTCGCTCATTCAGTTCCTTGCCAATGAGCTGAGTAATCAATCCTTTAACGAAACACTGTGGTGTGAGCATGAGCAAGGTGTTCCCTTTTTACCTGGGAATGTAAAAGCATCAGCCTCCAAAATATGTATTGGTTGTTGGTGTTAATATGTCCCATATCTTTCAAAAGGAGTGGAGCATCACGTGCTGAACTCTGGTGAAAATCTCTACTTTAGGGTTAGTTGTCATTATTGCTCACTGCAATAGTTGGAATGCTGGGATGTAGATATGGACAGGCATGATGGGCCAATGGCCTTCTTTGTACTTTAATTACCTTTTAGGGTCAAATTACCAGCCCTCAGCAAATACACACTTCCTGAAGGTCCAGTGAAAGGGTGTAGTCAAATATTTATTTTCCAAATTGTATCTAAAAAGTACTTTGAATAGGGATGAAGAGGTTTTCTTTTTAAGGAATTGGGCAGATCTGAGAGTGGGTGGTAATGTGAGAAAGATGAGTAAATGATGATGAACAAAGGTAGTTGTGTGTATGCAATGATGTATATGTGCATGTGCTCGCTGGACTTGGCGTGGTGCAGGTGGAAAGACCCGTGACATTCGGTTTATCCTACAACACGGTGGACCAGTGGGAGGTTGAGCGCACGTCCGTTTCACTGCTGCGGCAGCTTGGAGCTGGCCAGTTTGGTGAGGTTTATGAAGGACTCTGGAACAACACAACCCCTGTGGCTGTGAAGACCCTGAAATCAGGTATTCTAGAAATTCATTTATTTTGTATTTATTAATTATAATCATCCTCACCAAATCCCAACCTCATAATCTTCATCAAAGGCCCACAGTGTCCTTTGCGAAGAGTAGCTAAGTGCCGGCACCCTGAACAAAATACAAATTCCTTTCCCTGAATACCACTGGGGAAGCAAAGGCAATCCACCTAGTTCATGTGGATAATCCACCTAGTTCATGTTTTTGGCCATCTTCGTTGGGGTAACCATCCTTGCCATGAGGTTTCTTTAGCAGCTCTGAACGTGCCTTCAGGTAGAGCACAAGGAAGAAAGAATCTTCACCCTCACCATCATAAGGCACCCAAAGATGTTTGTCATCAAGTCGTCCTTATCATGCTCGATTCCCAAGTAACTTGGTTTGAATTATTCAATCTGATCCATTCTCAATGAGCATTAGTTATTTTAAAACGATTCTTTATAAAGGAGAGGTTAGAAGCAAAACAAAAGTTCAGGTTTCAAAATTAAAGATGAAGCTCAATATTGATTCTCAAATTAAAAACTCTTCTCCAACAGTTTTTTTTCCCCCTTATTCAGCCAAGTCTTCTTTCTTTTGTCCTCGAACTCCTCATATACCACATTCTTTCAGCATCAGGTTCCCCTTTTCACATTGGCTTCTCTCTCCCAATTTCACCCCATGTGCATGATACCCAAACGATTGCACGTTATACTTTTAACTCGACCAAAATTTTACATTTTGGTAGAGTTAAAAGTAGAGGTGAGGGGTGGAGTAGCAAAACCTGTATGAGGTTAGCATTAAGATATGAATAAGATCTAGTACTTTTGGTTAAGGGATGAATATACATCAGCTGGTGTTTGCCTCATCAAAGGATTCAAGAGCTGCCTGAATACGAGAGAGTTTATAGAACACCTTTCCCCATGCAGTCTAAACAAAAGGGACATTGGCGGAGTATTTTGAACTCGTGCTTTGTGTTTCTAAGCACCATCATTATTTCCTAGCGAGCTACCATTTTGTCTTGATATCGATATTCCCCAACACAGAGAGCGTGAGAGACAAATTTGATTGGTCGAGATGGCGTAAAATGGCGTAATATTTTGTTCAGCACTGTCAAACTGGAGGTTTTTGGAAGTGCCAACAAGGTGATTTGTGTTCTACACTGTTGAAGTATATAATTCATTTGAAACAAAATAAAAGCTTTAAAGGCAGTAGAAAAAACAAACAAACTTTCTTTTCAGAAGTTTACCGCCGTTGATGCACCGTTTTTTACACCACCCTTTTTTTTAGTTGACTGTTGTCTTGTCTGGTGTTTGTGTTCTTTATGACATCCATAAAACAGTAAGTTTGCTGTTTGGAATGATTTTCAATTTGTTTAACTGCCAGACAGGTGTATATATATATATATCTTCTAACATTTTGAACACTTCCACTAGGAGCGATGGATCCGCAAGAGTTCCTGGCCGAGGCGCACATCATGAAAAAGTTTACACATCCAAATCTGATCCAGCTGTATGCCGTTTGCACTCTCAAGGAGCCGATCTATATTATTACCGAACTCATGGTCAACGGCAGTTTGTTGCACTGTCTGCAGAGTAAGCAACCTGGTCACCGTTCACTTTGACATTAATCAGTTGCACGCAATCATTTATATAAATACATGGCCATCTTCGCTGGTGATTGCCTTTTCTGTTTAATGATTCACAATGTGTCTCACAGTGGATGCGAATGCAGTCACTCTAAGATACCTTCCTGGCACTGCATGGTGTGGAAGTGTTCTATGGTATAAGTCAAAACTATCAACACTTTTCACTCTTTTCAATCATTAATACCATAAAACGTTCAGCACAAGACATTTCGATTGTTGACAACAACAACTACTACTACTACTAGGACTACAATAAAGAACTAATTTTGCTGGTGAAGTGGCTGGTAGTGTCGATATGCATTTCAGACATGTAGAACAAGTGGTGAAATCAACAGCACCTTGACTGAACCTTTGGAAGGAAGGAGAAGCTGACATTTCAAGTGTGGGAGACGTCATGGCGTTGAATGGTCCAAGACTCCTCTTCCATTTGTTTAACTTCACCCAACTGGACTGCTGTTTGATAGCTTATCTCCTTAGTAAAAAACCTGACCTTTCAGACGGGTTAATTCCCCCACATTTATGACTTACGACTTGTAATACAGCCCTCCACCAGGTGGCGATATACAATAACATTTCCATCGAGAGAATTGGGGTCATCCATTAACCTTAACCCACGGGGGCTATGGATATTCTTTTACCGCCTAAAACCATCTAAAACCAACCAGCAACCCCCTTCTAGTGAGACTGCAAAAACAAACAAACAAACAAAAAAACCAGCTTCACAGCTCATCTCACTCTTTCATTACTCTATTTTCTTGCCAGTGGAACCAACTTACACATTCTCTTCAATCTCATTTTTCCCTCGAGGTATTCAAGACCACAATCTGTTGTGTTCATCACCATCCCAGATCATCCCCCATCAAAAACCATGATCGTTTCTACCCCCATTAACCCTCCCCAAGCACACCTGTTTCCAAGTTTTTAGTTTTTCCTTCCTGAGTGTTTGCTTCTGCATCCATCTTTTCCACCTGTTTGTCCTCCCCTTTGTCCCATTCTTCCCCACATCTACTATTTCTCCAAGTCTTCCTCTATTTTGTCCCTAAAGTCTGCTATTGGTGTGCTTCCTTTTATTCTGTTATGTGCTGATCCATTCTATGTTCTTGCTCCTCCACTAGCCCTGGCATTGTATAGAAAAGGCAGACACCAACGATTGGTCTGCTGGGGCTAGCTAGATTCTGGGGCGAGCTTGATTAAGCTATGAGGAACAGCTGAGGAGACAGGACTTTACACATTAGAAAGGAGGTGATTACGAGGGTATTTGATAGAGATGTTTAGGATAATAAAGGGAATAGCCAGATTAAGTGCAGGAGAGTGTTTCAGCAGAATAGACAGTGATAGCAGCAGGGGCCATAGATTGAGAATGAAGGTGAGAGAATTATAACTGTAGTAAGGTGGGGTCTTTCACTCATGGAGTCATTAATTCATGTACTGGTTTCCCTGGAAAGGTATTGGTTGCAGAAGGAGGAGACAGGTTTAAATTAGAGGGCTTGATGCAATGGGGATAGAGGGGTACATGGATGATGGACGTCATACGAAAATACACAATTTGGTGTCTGTCTGAACATGATACATTCGGATGTGACTTATTCAATCTCAAACAAACTTGACAGGAAGAATAAGGGTCACACGATGGAGGTTGTCGCAACTTTATTTGCCCTTGGGTGAAATCCATGATAAGGTGTATAGATGGCTTATCGTGGTGAGTCTCCAAGTCCGCTTCTAATAACAAAAGTAACTAGAAATGACACTCGGTAAAGCACATATCTTCGTCAGGCTGAACAGTTTATGTTTTGTATCCCACTGATAGGCCTGGTATGGATCCGGATCTGAACAAAAATCTAATCAGCTTGTTCACAACTTTTTTCAAATATCGTGCTGTAAGGTATATATTTTTTGGACCAATCTCTCATCACTTAAAACATTAAAAACTTCTCGTATCCAGATCTGGATTATGATGTCCAAAAATTGAATCAATTCATCCTTGTCACACACCCTAAAAAAGCAGTATTAAAAAAGTACTAAAAAGAGTATTGTCAGGTCAAGCCAGATCAGACCTGTGACTTGCTCCAGGTACAATGTAAACCGATACTAACGTGTTTCATGGTTGGGTTGGCGGTGACTAAATCATCTCCCCTACCAGGTTTCTTGGTGAGGAGGGTGTATGATATGGACACCCAGCAGGATTTAAACAAAACTTGTCAAAGGACGGAGGAGCTCCTTGTGAGCCAACGGACATCCATATCTCGTGCCTAACTGTGTCTGCGGACGTCCTCCTGCAGTTAGGTTACCTTTTTCTAGGAGATTGGTGGCAGGACTTGCACGCCGGCCACCGCAAAAGCACTTAATTCAGGCACAACACATTAAAAAATGCAAAGAAAACTGAAAACCCACTCCGTGGGAGTACATCCTGTGCAGCTGCCCTTCGCAGGGCAGCTCACTGGATGACGGGATTGGGGCAAAGCCTTCGGGACTCCCAATCTTTATTGATAGGAGGGAAACCACGGGGTAACATTCCCGGGTCAGATTGCGGGAGAGTGTGTCGGGTGGTGTTGAGGTGTCGTCCACCAGACGGTGGTCTCCTTGGGTTAACCAAAGGCGGTCCCTTCGGGCAGGTGCCTGGAATGTCCTATCCCTAAGAGAGGACGATCACATGTCTCTGTTGTTTTTGACCTTTTGCTGATATGTTGATCTTTTGTTGATTGAACCTGATATGTTAATCTTTTGACCTGATCTGCAAATCCTGTTCAAATTTAAAATCAATGGATGAAAATTGACGATTTTAGAAATTGCACATAAGTTGTTGACCTTTGGACTATGTTGACTTTTTGGCCTTTATTGACCTCAAAAAATTGGTGGTTGTATTCAGTGACCTGATATGTAAATCCTCTTCAAATTTCCAGTCAATCGGATGAAAATTGACAATTTTAGAAATTTGGCCTTTGTTGACCTTTTGGCATATGTTGACCTCAAAAATAATGGTTGAATTCAGTGATCTGATCTGCAAATGCTTTCAAATTTCAAGTCAATTGGATGAAAATTGAGGCTTTTATAAATTTGGCTGATGTTGACCTCAAACATGGTTGGTGTTTGAATTCAATGACCTGATGTGCAAATCCTCGTCAAATTTGAAGTTAATCAGATGAAAATTGAGGATTTTAGAAATCTGAAAAAGTTATTGACCTTTGGCCTATGATGACCTTTTTACCTAAAAAAAAATAGCATTCTGTGAAACCACCAACTCCACCCTTTGGTGAAGTTTCATGAGGATCGTTTTAAAATTGTGACCTGTAGTTGATTAAAGGTGAGTGGACAGACAAACAAATGAAGCGATCAATATACTTGTCCAAATATATATTTTTTTGCCAAGTAACAATAGAACATTTTGGGGTCTTCGCAGATGTCCTAAGGTGAGTAGAAGGTTTCATAAATTCCTCGATGCAATTATGATTTTGACTTTCAATCTGGAAGTAAACACAATCACGGGTTCAGCAGAAACATTCGCTGGTTTGATAATGTCTCAAAATAATTTTTGAATTTCCAGCCGAACGACCCTGCTTTTACCCATTCTAAGGTGAATGGTGGTAGGTTTCATACATTTCTTAATGCAATAATGATTTTAATTTTCGATCCGTATGAAGTGTTTTGTATCCGCCCTTTCTCGCCGACTGATTTGTCTGTATTAGTTGTCACGTGAGAATGGCGTATAGTATTAATTTGTGATTTGAATGATGCTGTTTGGAATGAAAATAAAGAGAGATTGTGTTTAAAGTAGAATGAGAAAATGATGTGAGCGTTCCACCGGTGACATTCGCAGATTTAGCATTTGCAGTTTCGCTATTGACATCATTGAAATATTACCCACCTTATGTTGGGTTCAGCTGCAGTAAGTTTCTTGTTTTTTTTGCCAAAGCCCTTCACAAACTCGCTGTCCATGCCCGATGTTCGACTGAAGGTGTCACAGAAATGTGGAATTTATTGTTGCAAACTTCATTTTTTTGAGATGTAGCCCCCCTCCTGAAGAATTTTGATGACCAATTTCAATGAAACGACCAATTTCGATGAAACTTGACCATAACCTTCATCACCCATGATGTACCAAAGTTTGTTCATGACATAAAAAAAATATCAGGGTCTATGGGTGTTTGTGGGGGGTTTGAGTGACTGTTGCTTCTGATCCAGGTAAGCTTCAGGACGCGCTGTCCTATTTTTATTTCAACACCCTAGTGATATCCCTGTACCTGCCCCACCTTTTCATCCCCACTTCTCCCACCATCCCCCAGATGAAATTGAGTTGTTGACTTAATGGAGTTATATAATCTGGTCGTGGTGTTGGTGTAGCACAGGCATGATGGGCCGAATCTGAATGGCCTCCTTCTGCTCCAAACTTCCTTGTTATTCCTTATTATATTTTCATGGCAGGCTCACCTCAAGCCCAGCGCCCCCTGAGCTTGGCATCCAAGGTGGTCGCCTGGGGTGCCTGCCACTAAATCCGGCTCTGGGTTGAACACTTTGATGGTGTCGCCCACAGACAACGAGCGAACAATGAATAGGACCAGCCGCATGCTGGGAATGCAGTGTCAGAGGGGTTAAAAGCCACATAAACACATGTGCGAATCAGTTGGGCTTAAGCAGACATCTTGGCTCTCTCTCTCTCTCTCTCTCTCTCTCTCTCTCTCTCTCTCTCTACTTCATCGTTCCTGAGGGACGGACCACCCAAGAGACGCAGACACAATCTCCGCATCATTGCACCATCCTCTTCCCTCTCCCGCTGATCCGCACTTCACCTCGTGCCATGCCAACCTGCACAATACCATCGTCCTGCAGCCATGATCAGCTTGTGCCTGCCCAAGTCCTCGTCTGTTATGTTCTCCTTTTGTGGTCTGAATCTGTATTGTCGGCACCATTGGCGGGATTATTTATGTTATACATAGGATTGTGTTTTTTTTCCCCCCTTTCATCCCGATCTGTTTGTTGACCACCAGATCTGTTCCGTTACTAATAGCCTCATCCATCCTTATCCCCATATACACTTTAATAAACCCTTTACTACAAGAAGCATCTTCCTGCCTTTTGCCTTCCTGCGGGCGAGGAACCACCAGTCTCGGCTTTATTTGAACAATCCTTGGGGGATCATAAATGGTAATGAACACAGTAACTTGGTTAAAAGAACGCAGTGCGAATTCAAACATTGTTTCAGTCATTCACGGAGGTCTCAGACCTCTGGCGCAGAGTGTCTGCAATGGCTGGGCATCGGACGTGACATTAGAGCGAAGCGGCCTTGAAAAAATACTACGATAACGTGGAACGACGCTCAAGCCGCTATCTATACACCTTAAGATGGCGTTTTCGCAAGGATGAAAAAGGCAATAAGACTTGGGAATTCCTCGGGATTGTTTGCAGTCGAGTCTAAAGCAACATAGGCTGAGTGACTCCGAAAATAAGACAAAGGCCTCATTCGTGATAGAAAGTTGGTTGAATTTGGATAATTAATGACCAAATGCCTCAGCGACAGACATGCAGACAGACAGACAGACAGACAGACAGACAGACACCAAATTGTGTATTTTAGTATGATAGCAACACCCATTCTATACGAGAGTGATAAAGGTGTTCGTACCCACTCCCTCTGGCATGGGGTCAGTGGTTTAAAGCACTTGCAGATTACAAGTCTCCTCATTCTCACTGGGGGGTAGGGGCCGGGTGAGGGGGGAATTGTTTTGTGCCCATGACCTGACTGGGTAACCTGATAACATATGAAAAATGTGGTGGAGATTAGGCAAGCTGTATTCAATTATATAATGATGAGATGTACATACACATAGAGGCTACAGATAATTGCCTTATTTTATATAGTAGGATGACATTACACGTGTCATGGAAAATTACAGACGAGAAAGGGCCTTACCACCACTTTGTTTTCAGGAAGATATGTACTTGAGGAATGAGAAAGTTGTCAAACAAAGAACTGAGTGGATAATCGCAATGTATCAACCTGCCGCATATTCCAACTAGGCCCTTACTCAAGCAGAAGTAAAGTTTGATTGTGAAATTGTGACCTAAAGAAAGTTTATATTGATGTTGATGTAGGCCACAAAGATGCTCGACTGTTGGCATCCAACATTTGTAAGACTGCTTACCATTTGTTCTTCTTTTTGCAATGTGATTGTTCCTTCTGCTGCAGTCTTTATAGCCACATCCTTTTTGCCTTTGAGTAATAATAACAACAAATTGATGATGATAATAATGACAATAATGCTAAAGAATGTGCTCTTTCATCATCTGAACAGGCCCAGATGGTAAGAATTTGAAGATGGCGCACCTCATAAACATGGCTGTTCAAGTCGCATCAGGAATGGCATATCTGGAGCACCAAAATTACATCCATCGAGACCTTGCTGCGCGGAATATTCTCGTTGGAGATAATCTGACATGCAAGGTGGCAGACTTTGGCCTGGCCAGGGTTATAAAGGTGACATTATGTGTTCCTGCCTTTTGCAATTCATGATAAACCCCCAAAATCGTGATACTTTCATCAGCTTTGTTATTTCCATGATAGAAGACTATACACAATCCCATCAGACAATTCCAGTCGTATGTCAACATTAATTGATCCGAGGAACCATTTCGTAAAAGTAAGGCTATTTGAATAATATTATGGTATCAAAAATAAAATCTGACTAAATATATTGAACATAAATGGAAGTTTATTTCGAGCAACAGTTTCAAAATTCCGTCATTGAAAAGAAACTCAGAATAAGAAGTGAACGTTTCACTCTCATGCTGTGCTTGTTCATTGCAAAAGAGGAAGTTCCAAAACAACATCGTTGATAAACATTACAAATTTGACAAATCATCTCGCACTTCACAGTTTATTTTCCGGAAAAGCTAATTTCTGGAAAACCTCTGAATCTCAATGACAACCTCATCGGTGCTTCCCCTTCACACCCAAATTCATTCGGAGTCATGACCTCAACATTTTGATTTTTTTTTTTTTACCTATTAGGAGAAATAATTTGAAAAAAAAGAAAAGAGTATTAAACAAGAAGTCAATAATCTCACCAGACATTTATTCTTTTTACAATTTGAATAGGGAAGATTGAAGTTGATTGGTTTTGTAAGAGAAGAAGCATTCTTATGTAATCATCTCATACATACAGGGTAACCCAAAAGTCATAAGCCAGATGGGATTTGGGCGGTTGGACTACAATCATTAATTTTTACCTTGTTTATTATTTTACGTGTTTCATCAACGTGTGCGCCGTCCCTCAGATGGATGTTTCAAAGATATGGTGCATTCAGATCGGGTATTATTTAAATTATGTGTATTTAATTTATCTACCCATAAGAGATGTTTGTCTGTGTGTGTTGTGTGTGTGTGTGTGTGTGTGTGTGTGTGTTGTGTGTGTGTGTGGTGTGTCACCATTTTTCTTGGAGATGGCTGAACGGATCTTCGTCAAACTTTCAAAGTTGAGTGTTTAGGCCAAAAACAAATTAAAATTATTAAAAAAAGTTAGATTTTTTTTTAAAGATATATATTTTTTAATCGCTCTATAGTGCCTAAACTTTGTAGCGATGTAAAAAGGTAATATGTTAAATGATCCCCAACCCCATTACCGAGTGGGTGTGGGGAAGTGCTTTAGGCCCCCACAAAAAAAATGGAAAAATAAAATTTTTATTTCTTCAAAATGCCAATAGGGTTAGAACAGCACCAGGCAATGCCTGGTACTCCTGCTATGAATTACCCCCATCTTGCTTTCCAGATAAGTGATGGCAGCAAATTTAACAAAAGATGAGAGAGTGGAGCCTGTTGTGATGTGTTTGATTGAATCAAAAAACGCCTACAAGTTGATGGACAACAATTCGAACATTTACTGTAATCAGTGATAATCTCATGTGGTAATCAATTAATAAATTATCTTTACTATCGGAAAGCATTTTTCAGTCCTTACATTTATTTTTTTTACCTTTCTGGTAAGAAAGGGTGACTTTTGGGCCACCCTGTATAGTGAAAGCAACAGCAAAATAAATGTTTCCTTGCAATATGGATAATTTCATTTACTTGTGCTATTTTTGCCACTTTAAAAAAGTGCATTCTGTGTGCATTCACATACATTAGGGTGGTCCTTATTTGGAGGTAGAATTTAAAGTTAAAAATTCTAAAGCTTCCCTCCCCCCCTAATATTGTTCAAATATGTATTTTAAAAATCATTAATTCTGCTGCACTGGCCTGTACCAGTGGCCTGGCCAGGTTAGTCACTTTTGCATTGGTGTTGTTTCCTTTTTGCTGTTGGGGAAGCGACTTCTATGGTCCTGCACAAATTGAAGGAGGAATTGTTTCTGTTCTTCTTTCTTTGTTATGATAGCATTATACTCCTCAACAAGGGCGACAAACCTTTCAGCATCATATTTTACCACCTTCAAGTATTCAACTGTCTGTAGTTTCTCTCTGTGATCCTCTCTGAGCTCCTATGACTCAGTCAGAATCCATAAAATCAGCTGGAATTTTCAGGCACCTGAAGACGTCCATTGTGTTCTTTATGACAAGATCCTCAATTGATATGTCCTCAGACTTCCTGATATTCAGCTGGATGCACTTTGAAGGTTTATCCATGCGTTCCTTTTCATTTAGTGCCTTTGCTGTTGTTCATTTTGACTCTGTGGATACAGTTGAATCAAAGAATACCAAACCAATGAGCTCCTCATTGAGATACCATAGATGTCCAGGAAATACAGAACCAGCAGATTTTGAAAGGACAGAATTCACCTTCTCATACTTAATCATATGTTGTCGGAAGTTAAGGTCAAGATAATTGCGAAGAGCAGAAATGGCATGGGCAGTAGTGAACCATGCCCTACGGTTGACTCAAACAACAAAGATACAGATGTAACGGAGTCCTCTTTCCTTACAGCCAGTGAGCTTAAACTGTCTCCTGAAGATCCACATTGTGAGGGCATATGATGCCTGGCCATCCTTGCATGATTCTGGGCTCAAGGTGCTCAAAATTGCACTCCATGAGGAAGGATGTTATCTAGAATTATGTTGAACATTAGTCAAACAGCAATAAGTTACAATTCTGAAAAGCACCATCATGTGCTTGGTGTTTCATGCTGAAGTCTTGGATTATGCGTGACTTCTGTTCACTAGAATTGAATGCAGTCCTGAAAATTTGAGAACGAGATTCACTCCTCATTGTTGCTTCCATTGGCTCAGGCGAATTCACCAACAGAGGGGAAGCCCGACTTGAAAAAATATGCCCTACCGACCCTAGTTCATACCTGCAACAAACAATGGAACAGTGAGGAGACAGAAGGCTAAAAAAGCAACGTAGTTACAGTGAGGCAGTGGAACAACAGGTGGATGCAACAATCAATGGAATGAATGAACAGGAAAAAGGAAAGAGGAGTAAATTCAGTAAACTGCACGAAAGAAGGTTAGGTTAGATAAGGTCAATGATGTAGGGTTGAATGATTTCTGGTTGGTAAAGGGTGGGGGGCAGGAGAGAAAATGGTTGGTGGTGTTGTCATCTTGACGCCATGGAGAGAAGAGTGCGATTGAAATGCCTCCAGAAGGAAGTTCCACAAATGGGAGAAAAGAACAAAAGAATGGAGTCGTTAAGTCAGCCTGGAATTTTGGAAAAGAATCAAGAGGAGATTGCTGGAATAAGGCATACATCCAAGAGCAGCTTGGCAAGGTCAGGGGGCTATGAAAGTAGTGGAAGCAAGAGCAGATGAGAGGCGGTAAAAACAGAAGCTGTTAGAAGGCCTTGTTTGTGACATGGAAGCAACAGGCCTTATGTTTTAGCCTCATTGCAAGAGAAACGAATGAAGTTGAAAGCTTTCGCTTTCACAGAATCCTGGACAGACATATGTGAATAATTGGTTTCAGCCTGTAGAGCAGAGCAGTGTGCCATTGAGCTATGGACAAAGGCCATACGAGTAGTTGTTTATCAAGGAATGACTTGGGGGCACTCCAGTCTCAACTGGGAGGGAAGAGGAAAATATTCCATCAATATCGATACAATGCATTGAGCATGTACGTGGAAGGCATCAGAAATGTAGGTGTGAAGGTGGCCTTGTTTGCCATAGGTTGCAAGCTTGACAAGCAGAGCAGGATGCCAGACTGTGTTGATTGCTTGAGATCCAGGGAGAGGATTCTGCTTCTTATTTGAAATTTTGGGTCTCCAACCATTGCTGAGAGTGAAACAGCAGCATTTCCTTATAGATGAATTCCATGACTTTGCTTGTAATTGGAAATAAGTTTACTGGCTTGTAGTTGAGAGGATCTGTTCTCGATCCGTTCCTATGAATGAGCCTGATGTTTGCTGTCTTCCAGGTAGATGGTATGCAGCCAAAAGTGAAGGATAGGTTGAAGGGAACTGACAGAAGAGAAGCAATTCCAGCAAAGCAGGATTTGAGAAGAGCAGCACTGATGCCATCTGGGCCTGTCAGCAATGAAGAGTAGGGGCTGGACAGAACTTTCTCCACCTACTCAGGTGTGAAAGACACTGCATCTAGCCGGCAATGGGTACGATGGGGGTATGGTTGGACAGGGTGCGATGGCTATGGTAGATGAGACTTGGAAGCAAACACTGACTTGACATATCCTGCCTTATTTCCAGCAGTCAGCAGTGATGGTGTTTGAGATGAGGGAAGGGTTGGAAGGGGAGCATAAACAAGAAAAGGATTGATAAGGCACCACCAAGACATTCAAAGTAGTCTAGTTCTTCAGGATAGACACACAATTGTTGTGAGCCTTACACGAAGTAACATAAACGGTCCCACAGTTAAATTAGCCTTCCAAGTTGAAAAAGGAAGTTGCTTCACTGCAACTGCCTTACCACAGCATTCAATGTAACATTATTTATAGGATAGCCACAAACAGGATAAGATAACATGATGCATGAGACAAAGTATGCTTTTGTCAAAGTTGTTTTTAACAGGATCTAAGGCTCATAGTGGAGCTACCACACACACACATCTCACACCCCAGGCAGAACCAATATTTACTGCAGTAGAAATTGACAGTGCAATCCTTTGGAGAGGATGCATATTGCTGTCCCATCCAATCGGCCTGTGCAAACAGCCAGATTCTGCAGTGTTGAGGTCACGCTCCAACACTAGCCAAAGAGAAATGGCATTTGAGAATTATATGGTCAGAGGAGCCAAGTGTGGCAGAGGAGGAACAGGAGAGGTTGGATGGAAAGGTTGTTGTTAACAAGTCCACCAGGAGGGAGGATGCACCAGTTGCAGAAATCGAGTTTGAAAAGTTTATAAATTAGGTCAGACTGACAGCATCACAACAGGCCTTTGCTGCATTGCCATGGCTGGTTATACCTCATTCACACTTAAAATCAGTCATTGCACCAACACCCCCCTCCCACCTGATGGCAACCCCAAGGATTCATGCCCAGAGAGTGCTGCATGGAGATTAGGGGTGTGGGAAAAGACAAAAGAAGCTGGCATCACCAAGTGCCTGTAGAGGCTGAATTAATTATTTGCATTTCATCCGTGGTGATTTCTTAAAATGGAGTTCAACCGATATCATCCTTTTCTTTCAAACAGCTGTAACTTGTCCTGACACTCATTCTTTATCCTGATCTTGTATCCTCATCTCTGAAATTTCACCATGTCCTTTCATGTTTCACATTACTGGCTCCAGCCCAGTCTGTGTATTTACATTCACCTAAATTGTGAGACATTTGTTGACCTCCGCATCTTGTCTGGCCACTAACTTTCACAAGTCCACCATTTCATGCTCTCTGCAAAGAATCAGGAAGCAGGAGGCAGATCATTCGGAATATGGAAGCTACACCATATTCCTTAACGATATATATCTATGGAGTCGGGATTCCCATAAACAAAGAAAATGTGATCTCTGTGGTGCACACGCTTTTTTCCTACTTTTATCGACTGCAATGGTTCTTTTGCTGGTCAATGATCTCTATTCACTCTGCTAGTCAATGGTTGATGAGATTGAAGGTAAGACTGATTGCTTGAACTGTGTCTGCACATCCAAAAGTCATGTGGCTGAACCTTCTTGCCATCCTCATGCTCTCCCTCTCTAATCTCTCAATGACCGATGTGACCCTTTCTTTCCAGAAAGGTTGAAAAATGTCTGGTTGGGTGACATATATATGCACCAATAATTCTGACCACATCAGTGCATTGGTCATCAAATTCACAGTATTCTAATCGTATCCCTCAAAAGAGCTCCTTCATTTTCTGCTTATCACAAAATGCACTACTGTTGGCCACCTGCATTGGCAAGTCACCCCAATCTTCAATAAAAATCTCAAACATACCATGAAGTCTCCTACCGATATGCAAGGTCATGGAATTGATAATCTCAGATGACGTTGAGGCTTTTATTTTTTTCACTCTCAGGCCAAGATTATTGATTTGGCTTTCACCTCCATGACTCCACACTAAATGTGCTCTTTTTAGTTGGTAAAAACAAAGAGTGGGTGCTCTGTACAACAAACAGGTGGTCAAGGTAATTAATCTCTTTATGGACATGATCAGGCAGCTATACATATTATTCACACAAAGGGAGAGTGGAGAAGGTTGGAGGAGGGGGTAACTCAAATTCTGCAGTCATGGTTGTATCATACATGTAAAGATCAGCCACCAGCAGGTGATATTGAGTTGCATTGTTTTGTTTCATTTTTTTGGGGATAACCAGGATGACAGCATGAGAAACACAGGAAGGAAGTAGATAATTATAAGCTGCAATATGATCTGTCAATCAAATTTGTCATCGGCATCCCAATTGTTCTCTTCCAGGATGATGAGTACATTGCACGTGAGGGAGGGAAGTTTCCCGTGAAGTGGACGGCACCCGAGGCTGCCAACTACAACCGCTTCACCATCAAGTCTGATGTTTGGTCCTTTGGAATCCTCCTCTACGAGATTGTCACATACGGAAAAGTTCCCTATGCAGGTGAGCCTGAGGTTCTTTTCCTCAGTAATTGCTTCATTCATTTATTTATTGACCTATTTATTAAATTTTTTTATTGCAACATTTGATTCTCCGGAATAAATAGTTTGTTGTCCAGGACGAGTAGTTCTCTATTCACCCGGCTAGACAATACCAACTACTCAACAACAGCCCCCTTGAGGGTCCTTACTAAACTTTTACACAAAAAAATTATAGTGCACTCTGCCAAAAAAAACCCCAAACACGTGATTGTTGTTGATGGAATTTATTTATGTGACATCATGGGACACAGATGAGGGCAAACCTCTGACAGAGATAAATGGTGAATAATTGCATGCCCATTTTATTGTAACCTAATAACATAATGATGCATAATTGTGGAAAATGTTTTCACATCGGGATCCAATGTGGAAGTAACAATCTCAATAATGGGTATGTCCACCTTCGGCAGCAATCGCTGCATTGCACTGTCATCACATTGACCTTTTGAGCACTCAAATCTGAACCTGGAGAATGACATTCCATGCTCTAATCAGCTTCTGTTCCAGCTCATTGAGGGTCTGTGGCTGTCTTGGCAACATACAAACACGACGATCAATGATATCCAAGAGATGTTCAATTGTATTAAAATCTGGCGAGATGGCAGGCCAGAGTGACATGACATTAATGTCGGCATTGGCAACAACATTTCTTGTTTGAATGGCCCTGTGAGCATGAACATTATCATGAATAAAGCTAATTTCTGGACCATGCTTCTGAAGGGTAGGCAACAGACGTTGTAGTAAGATCTCAATGTATCAATCTGCTGTCAGATTGCCATGAATATGGATCAAGTTGGTGCAAAAGGTTTCAGCAATACCATCCCACATCATGACACGTCCACATGCACAATTTGTCGCTTCCTGGACACAGACTGGGGCATATCGCCATTGCGTCTTCTGTAGACCCATGCACAGCCATCATGCCTTTAAAGGAGAAACCTCTATTTGTCAATAAACATAACACTTTCTAATTGCCTACATGTCCATCAGATGTACTGATTTGACCACTGCAAGCATGCTTAGATATGTCATGGTGAAAGTCTTAAATGATGGGTGTGGATCCCTGCAACATGGAGACATTTCAAGACTGTGTCGACACTTCTTCTACGGGGTCCAAGGAGTGTGGTTGCAGGACTCTGGACAGTTAGAAAGTCATTGCCGAGATGGGATGTGCACAGCTGAACTCCTATCCCAGGTGTGGACTCTATATATAAGCTGTGCAAGGCATGAGACAGGGGCACCAACATAGACAGGACAGCAGTACTCCATCAAGCTGCAGATGAAAGCCTAGTAGGTGGATAGGAGTTCAGGTATGCCAAGGCAAGACATTGCATGACAGAGGATGCCCAGCCAGTGACTGGCTTTGAAGGTCAACTTTGAAATATGCGGGTTTGCCATGCGGTCCTTTTGGAGAGGGAGATAGTGAGAGTGTAAGATTTGTCAGGATTGAAAGATGTATTCCAAGTGTTTGACCAGCTTGTGATGTTGTCAAGGTCTGAGGAGAAGGAGGAGGCTGCTGCCTGCCAACTGAAGAAGGAGGGATGTCATGGCAGAGGGTGGAGTCATCAGCAAAAATAAAGGGTATTTTCCAGAAAGTCAGAGAAATCGTTGATGATGATTAGGAATAGGACTGCGCCCAGAACACTGCCTCGGGGCACTCCAGCCTTAACAGGGAGAGGAGAAGAAAGGATTCTGTTGAGAGGCGCACATTGGCTACGAGAGTAGAGGATATCAGTCAGCCATGTATGGAGTTTGCATTGGAATTCATGCGACAGATAGTTTGGAGAGCAAAGCAGGAATGCCAAGTTGTATAAGAAGCTCGATATACATTTAGAGAGACGGCCCTTATCTCACATCTGACATTGAAGGCCTCCATCCATTGTTGGGAGAGTAGAAGAAGCATGTCAAAGAGTGACCTGGAATGATTTCATGTCAACTGCGATGATGGATTCCATGATCTTGCTGATGATTCGAAGTAAGCTCATAGGCCTGCAGTTAAGCGTATCAATTTTTGCACCGTTTTATGTAATTCTGTGACGCTGGCTAATTTCCAAGCAATTGGAGGATCACCTATGGTAAATGATAGGGTGAAAAGTGCAGAAAGAGAAAGTGCAAGAGCAGCAGAGCAGGTTTTTAGGACATGGGAGCTGATGTCATCCGGTCCAGTTCCAGAATGAGAGTCAAGGGTTGAAAGAACCTTCTCCACTTTCTGCGGTGCAAATGCCACAGTCTAGGAGAAGTTGGGTACAACTGTGTATGGTAGGTAGATAGAGCGAGGGGTTGGGGACACAATATTTATAAGCAAACACAGAATTGAGGTATTCGGCCTTCTCACGAGTGGAGTTGGCAGTGGCGCATTTGAAGTGAAGGAAGGGATGGTAGGGGAGCATACAACAGAGACTGAATCAATAAGGCACCACCAGGGATTAGAGGAGGGAGAGAAGTTTGAAAGTTCAATTTTCAGGTTGGACAAATTTTGTTTTCTTGCTCTTCTGTGGACACACACTGGTTGCAGACTTTGTGGGATGAACTGAGATTGCCTCGGTTGTGTTTGCTTTCCAGGAAGAGAAGAGAAGTTGTTTCAGGACAACTCCCTCACCACAGGAATCAGTGTACCATAGGTGGGAAAAGGGTACGATAAGTGAAGAAGAGATGGGATGAATATGTGCAGAAGAGAGAGCAGGTTACTGTGAAAAATAATTTCCAGGCTGATTTAACATCAGGAGCAGTAGATATGGCAGACCAGTCTTAAAGAGAGATGGCAACTTGCTGTCCCTGCCAATCTGCTTGAGTGAACTGCCAGACTTGCCGGCTTTGAGGCAGCTCTCTGTAAATATCCAGAGAGATGTTACTTTCACAAGCATATGATCAAATGAACGAAATGGAGCAGAGGAAGAGTAGGAGACATTTGCGGGGAAGTTTGTCTTCACCAAGTCCAGAAGGGAGGATTTGCCATTGGGAGAAATCTGAGTGGGAAAGTTCACAGATTGAGCCAGACCCATGGAGTCACAGAAATCCTTTGTTGAAGTGCCATGGGTGGTGAGAGAGGTACAAACACCCAGCCAATTTGCATGGTGACAATTGAAATCACCACATATGAGGAAGAGGAAAAAAAAGAGAGAGAGAGAGAGAGAGAGAGAGAGGAGAGAGAGAGAGAAGAGGAAGAGAGAGAGAGAATATGAGTGGTTAAAAGCTGCTTCATGTTATGAGAAAGAGAAGAAGAGAAAAAAGAGAGAAAAGAAAAAAGAGGAAAAAAGGAGAAAAGAGAAAAAAAAGGAAAAAGAAGAGACAAGAGAAAAGAAAGAGAAAAAGGGAGAAAAGGAGAGGAAAAGAGAGGAAAAGGAGAAGAAGAAAAAGGAGAGAAAAAGAAGAGAAAAAGGCGAGGAAAAGGAGATGAAAACGGAGAGGAAAAAGGAGAAGAAAAGAGAGAAAAAGAAGAGAAAAAAGGAGAGAAAAAAGGAGAGGAAAAAGGAGAGGAGAGAGACAGAGAGAGAGAGAGAGAGAGAGAGACAGAGAAGAGAAGAGAGAGACAGAGAGAACAGAGGAGACAGAGGACAGACACAGACAGAGACAGACAGAGACAGACAGAGACAGACAGAGACAGACAGAGACAGACAGAGACAGACAGAGAGACACAGACAGAGAGACAGACAGACAGACAGACAGAGAACAGACAGACAGAAGAGACAGACAGACAGACAGACAGACAGACAGACAGAGAGACAGACAGACAGAGAGACAGACAGACAGACAGACAGACAGCAGACAGACAGACAGACAGACAGACAGAGAGACAGACAGACAGACAGACAGTCATCACTTTGGAGGACGGTACAACACAGAGACAAACAAGAGGTGGAGCAGAGGGGAAGTAGCAGCCAATGCTACTCCTGGGGATTGGGAGGTATAAGATCAGTACACAGACAGTGAGAAATTGAGCTTTGCTGTAAAGTGCAATTCTACCACAAGGGCGAGTTCAGGCCTATTAAATCAGAGAAGACAATAGTCGGGAAGAGAGATTGAGGAGTCAGGGACGTCCTGGGGAGGAAGGATTTTTTTCAACAGATAATATCTGGTTTATCAACAGCAGTCTGTATTGAGAGATGTCGGGTGGAGTGGAGGCCTCTATTCTTTGAGGTACACACAGTGAGGGACAGGGAGGGAATTGGGGGGGGGAGTAGGTTGGATGGGGAGGGTACAGGATGGGGGGTAGGTTGGATGGGGAGGGTACAGGATGGGGGGTAGGTTGGATGGGGAGGGTACAGGATGGGGGGTGGGTGGGAGAATATGGGACAAGGGGGGTAGCTGAGAAGGGTTGGGATGAGGAGGGAGTTTGAGGAGATGGGACAAGACAGGTTTGAGGAGCAAGGTGAGCAGGAAACTTTGAGAGGGCAGGGTGAGGAGCAAGCTTTGAGGGGTGGTGAGGGAAACTTTGATGAGTGGGTGAGGGGAAACTTTGATGGAGTGGGTGAGAGGAAACTTTGTGGGGTGGGTGAGGGAAAACTTGGAGGGGATGGCATGAGCAGAGTATTGAGGGGGTGATGTGAGGGGAGCTTTGAGAGGGTGGGGTGAGGGATAAACTTTCAAAGGGTGTAGATGAGGGGGATGCAGAATGAGGAGACATGATGTGAAGGGAGCAGAAGAGGGAGAGGGATGCAGAAGAGGGAGACATAGAAGGGGTGGGGTTGAAAGGACACGGTCTTGTAAGAGATGTTTGGGAGGGTACTGACACGGAAGTGTTTGACACTAAAAGAATGTGAAGGAGATTTGATTGTTGTGAGCAGCCAACCTCTGTAAACTGGACTCTCAAGATTCCCAAATTGTACAAATACAGACATAAAGATCATGGGAGTGGTGAAAGGAATTTTTGGCGAAGGCAAGGAAAAGGTGGTGCTGTAGGTATGCAGGAGGTTGAGGATCAAGGTACGGGAGGAGGTTGACGTTGATGGTATGGCAGGAGGGTGATGATCAAGGTACGGGAGGAGGTTGACGTGATGGTACGGCAGGAGGTTGATGGATCAAGGTACGGAGGGGTTGACGTTGATGGTATGCGAGGAGGGTTGATGGATCAAGGTACGGGAGGAGTTGACGTTGATGGTATGGCAGGAGTTGATGGATCAAGGTTGGGAGGAGGTTGACGTTGATGGTATGGCAGGAGGTTGATGGATCAAGGTACGGGAGGAGGTTGACGTTGATGGTATGCAGGAGGTTGATGGATCAAGGTAGGGAGGAGGTTGACGTTGATGGTATGGCGGAGGGTGATGGATCAAGGTACGGAGGAGGTTGACGTGATGTATGGCAGGAGGGTTGATGGATCAAGTACGGAGGAGGTTGACGTTGATGGTATGCAGGAGGGTTGATGGATCAAGGTAGGAGAGGTTGACGTTGATGGTATGGCAGGAGGGTGACCGCTTACGTGAGAGACAGGTTTGTAAAATATACTTGTGAAGTAGAAGAACGTGGGATACTTGTGAGACAGAAATAAGGAAAGGAAGCATTTTTAAATGTTTTGAAAAGCTTTTGAAGGTAGAAGGAAGAAGTGTTTTCTTCTATGAAGATTCAGTTTGGAGATATTGAGAAAGAAGAGAGAAACAATGAAGTACAGGATGTTTAGGTGAAAGCAGAATGAGATCGTGTTTTGGAGTAAAAATAAAGCTGTTTTTTTTCTGAAGCGAGGAGGGAAGGATATCGTTGAAGTGGAGAACGACAAATACTTTCGGAAAAAAAGATGTGCAACGAGGAAAAAAAACCTCAAAAGTGGGAGAGATTTTGCTCACTGGCTATCCGAGGAGTAGGCCTATAATTCTGAGCTACACGAAATCAAATTCGACAATACAGCACAAAAAAGATATGATTCAACGCAGAAAATTGGATGAAAACACAAACAGTGACACAGGGATTTATAACAGAAAAGCATGACGGATCCGGTTCAGAAAAGTTGGTTTTTATTGAGGTGGAAGGAGGAGTTGCAGATTTGACCTTTATGTGAAGCAACCTGGAACCGGAAGTGTCTGGCATTAAAAAAATATATAAAAAATCATTCCAAACAGGAAATCATAAAGGACACAAATAACAAACACAAATAACTAATATAGCATGTTAAATAAGATGCTGTAAAAGATGGTGGATCCCAGATGCACCAATGGTGGCAAACTTCCAATGCAATGGTTTGTTTCAGTTTTTTTTTCTTCTTCAGCTTTTACAACTTATTTTTTTTTTAATTGAATTATATATTTTGACCACTGTACAGCATGGCCTGAAATCCGCTTTACCCCTCCTCGGTAACGCATTCGTTGTTAAACTCTTTTAATATACAAGTTTTATTGTACAGTACTTACAATAATCAATCAGTCATTGTATCTGTATGAGCTCCATCATTGTCTTGAGTCAGTGTTGCTGCATACCATGGTGGGGGAGGGTGGAATGGAAGGGAGGGTGGGAGGTGCGAGAAATGCATCAGGGGTAAAGCGACTTTCAGGCCACCCTGTAGAACACAAATCACCTCGTTTGTGCCTACAGAAACCTTCAGTTTAGCAGTACTTTGGCAAAAGTGTACGCCGTCACGGCTAAAGTTGCTGCTCGTGTTCTCACACCGGGGGAGCATTGAGATTCAGACAAAATGGCAGCGTCCAGCGATGCAACACCTGAGATAACTTCGTTCAAAATATAAAGGGTGGGGGCTAAGCCTTCCCTTGTCCCTTTGCCGGTGGAAGCAAGGAGAAGCTGGTATTTCAGATGTTAACTTTTCAATGTAGTAAAAGAGGGTTAATGGCGAAACGTCAGCTTCTCCTTGCTTCCCACAATAGTTATCATACCTCGATAAACGTCCTGTTGATTTCATCTGTTTGTTAAACACGACCATCCTTTCATGAATGCTGCTTCACGGACAGGTAGGGCATTCCTCATAATGACGGTACACACCATTCACAGCTTCCAGAGACTTCACAGGATTGTCATCATTCGTTAAAGTTGGCTTTGTGAAAGTCGTACTCCATATTAATCTCCACCTTTGTGAGTCATTTTGAAGTGTCATGATGCGCCCAATTTCGACATTGTCCTCGTTGCTACGCACCTGCTGCGATTAATCTTAACCTTTCTGTAAAATCAATTGTGACACCATTTCTATACAAATTAAAGCATCTACTCCGATTGCTTTGTATGCGGTCGACATTTGTAGCATTCAAGTATTATTGTTCTTTCAATCGTTGTTTGCTGACTTTAACATCTCTGCTACAACATTGTAAATTCCCAACTCGATAATTCCTCAAAAAATATGGGAAGTTATTTTAAGGTCTCCCTTTGGATAAAACCATGTTGATAAACCACGCATGAATTCGTTAAAAATAAACATTGCGGCAATGGATAACTAACCATAAGTGAGATTTTGCTTTTCACCACTCAATTTACACAAATTTCATTTTTACGAAAGGTCAATGAATGGTATTTCACTTTTTCAACTCAAAAACAATAATATTAATAATAATTACAACAACTGGTCAAAAAGGTATCCCACTCTCTCAGAAAACACTTTTTAACTGATGGTTGTTTCATTGTTGTTCACCTCCATCCAATTCCCTTTGCATGCAATTCCGCCAGGTATGGCAAACTCGGAGGTTCTAATGGAGGTGGAGCGTGGTTACCGCCTGCCCTGTCCACCAGCCTGTCCACGCGATTTCTACAGCATCATGAGGGACTGCTGGAGGCGGGACGAGGCAAAAAGGCCTTCATTCCACCATCTGGAGCACCGACTTGAAGATCTCATCACGGACTACTCGGAACCGCACGACGTTGACAGATAGATCTCAACGTTTCAGAAACTTTACCTCCGACTCAGCTGCAGCCATGATTGGCTTGATAATCCTTGGAAATATTATTCTTCCTGTGAATAAACTATTGACTTTGTGTGATTGCTACTTCTTTCAAAGGAGCACCTGGGATGCAACTTGGACTTTATTTGCACTCCGTTGATTAACCATCTGTGAAGAACAAGTGTACTGTACTTTTACCTGGCAGCTAAAGTTTCCATTACCACTCATTTTTACAGCAGCCTGCCCAAATTCTTCCTTTGATTATGTTGACAAACAAGCATTGTACTAAATATCGCAGCAGAGGAATACCAGACTTTGGCAAGGCGGACAATCCAAACGAGAGGTTTTATCAACTAGATGTTGATAAAGGTATGCTTATCACCGTAAGAATCGACTTCCACCAATGAAGGGCTAATGCCTGAAATTTCAGGTTCAATTTGCCTCCAAAAGTGGTGAGCAGAATCTTATCAACCTCGGGTTGATAAAAACAAAAAAATGACATAAAAATTGTTTATCATATCAATAGTTTGCTTTTTCATGGGAGATTTTTGGGACGTCTTTTTAACATCGGTGCTATTGCAGAAATGGGATCTTTTCTGGTGCAGTGGAATTGATAAGGGGACCACAGGTATGGATGGCCTTCGTGCAACCTTTGAGGCCTTACTGTCGAGGTATATTGTTGGGACTATTTTGTTTATTTTGGTTCAGCCCTTTTCCTTTGCACTACGCTACTACAGCAATCAATTTAGTGCAGTGGAAATGGTTTGCAAACACAAGTTGGAGTTTCTCCTTGTAGTAAAGATGGATACAAATACATATCTTAACACCTTGTGCTGACACAGAATTTCAATCGGTCTTTTCCTACATCTGTGCCCATTTCAAGCAGATATTGCCCGTTGTTGCTTTCAATGTCACGCGTCGAATGAATAGTTATGTGTCAATAGTTTGCCTTTGGAATATTTGTTCTTCACCCTTACTCTGGAAATTGTGTAATGATCCTGAACCAAACGTTTTCGGAAAAACAAGCACATGATAGCAGAATAAATGGTTGAGTGTGAAATGGAAACAAATGTATTATTGTAATACTGGTCTCCCTAGGCCACAACATCGATATAAGAAGCATGTATGCTTGACTGCACTGGTAGCCAGAGTGTGTCGAGAAAATAATCAAACTTCAGCCAATGTGTTTTGCAAGGAAGTTGAGCTTTTGTGGGTAAGACCGTCATGTGAAACACATATCTGGAAGGAAATGACTGATCGAAACACCCACCCTCATGTCTCGTGTGACGTACAAATACCACAAAGCAAAGTCTTGCAGCTCACTCTGTCAATTATACTTCCCCTGGGTCTCCATCAGGATAAGGAGCTCAAGTGTGGTGCTAATTTTTTTTAAAATGAAGTATTCGGTAAGGGGAACAGTCAGGAGCATCAAACGAAGCATTTCAATTCATCTTGAGTAGGACGATATGGGCCAAAAGGAGTCGAGATTGCTTGGACCTCATAAAAGATGGATCGAACGGAAGAGGATACAGAGAAGTGAAAGACCACCACCACTGGGTGCAGAATCCATAACACCACCGGAACCTCATTCATCTGCTGTGCTGGCCATCGGCTCGGTGGATCATGGAATCCAAGAGAATGGGACTCTCACCAGGCCACGCGAAGTAAACACGAAGGGCCTGGGTTCACAACCGTAAGTTGGTAATGACCTTCACAGTATGTGAAAGTTTAAATTTGTGATCCGAGAGAAGTCTTACTGCCTTGCTGCTATGCAAATAAAGCGAAATGATACTTCGATTTTTTTTTCAAAAGAATGAGTTTGAAGGACCCACAGTGCAGGGTTTCAGGGGAGGGGGGGGGTAGATCTATATATAATTGCATATTTGTGAACATTGGAAGGTGAAATACGTCTGGAGAAACCATCAGTGTCAATCACTTCTACATTTTAATGTTGAAACTTTTAAAAACATTGAGAAGCTCCCAGGCAGTTAAGGGAAATTGTGGGACACAATAATGATTAACATTCAGGGAGAATGCTCCTTAATTGTAGTAGTAGTCGTGGCAGTAGTTTTGCTGTTGAGACCACTGACTCATGAGACTGGCCTTAAAAAAAGCAAAGTTGAGGCTCATGGAACAGATAATTATTTCACCCAGTAGTGCTTTGTTTATGTGTGCAAATCATGCTCAGGACTTCCTTAGAAATGGAGGACTAATTTGGTTGTTCCTTGAGCTTTTGTCATGTGAGGCCAAAACATTGATAAATGCAGCCTTGGAGACATCAAGGTTAGAAAGAACGAGGTACGGATGAAGCTTGGGTTTTGACTAGAATGTTAAAATGATGATTACATCACGGTTCCATCTCATGATGCTCGCTCTCCAACTTTCAGGAAATCTTGAACTTATTTTAGAAAAAATCCCATCAGATTGTTTATTCTTGAGGAAAGCCAAGCGTTGACGTCAGTGAAAGCACAGCTGTCGTGCCGTAACAACATTACCGATTTATAACTCCGAGTCTGACAATTGACAGGTAGTTTCTTATCCAAAGAAAAATAAATAGTGTGGCCTGGACCACTTGGGAGTAATGTCTAGTAAAGTTTTCTAGGTGATTGTATTATTCTTCTTCTTTTGCAATGGTGCACTGACACTCAGGTGGTACTTTGGTGATGTTACAAGAGAGAATGCTGAAGCCCTGTTGCTGGAGCCAAGTAATGAACATGGATCTTTCCTGGTACGGATCCGGGGAACCACAGCCCAGGGGCACTGCTTATCAGGTATTTGGAAATGCTTGAAAATTTTTATTTATTTATCATTGTGCATCTCATCAGATCAATCTGAGAATCTCATAAACTCTGGTGAGAAACTTCTAGAAGAGTTTTGAGGGACTACATGAATCATTTAACTACATTCTACTTACTATATTACTTACCACCTTGTAACTCGGTGCCATCTACTGTCCTTGCAACTTTTGAGTGGTATGTTAAAAACATTGCGAGTAATAGTTGTTATTGACCCCAAATCATGGCTCCAATTTCGATTCTTTGGAGGTGGCGTTAAGCTGGCTGTTCTGTATGCCATGACTTCAAGATGCCTTTAGACAATTGTGGCGTGATTGCGTGTCAGTCCTGTAGGCTGTGTGATATCAGCCAGAATGATTCCACAACCAAACCATAATCTTATAATAGAATCCTTGTTTTAATTTTCTGTTCAACCATATCCCTGCCTCTGCTGAGGCATTTTCCACTATCACCACCTTTTAGTTTCAGTTATCACTGTTTCACGACAACTAATACATTCAGTTATTGTAGCGATTCAGTTATTGCTAACTTAGATGCCCAAAGTTGTAGGTGATGAGGAGAGTCCATTAATAATGATCCTTCAGCTTTGGCATGTCATCAAGCTGGGGGAGGTGTCACGTGATTTGTTGGTATTGATTTCAATTGGGCACTATAAAAAGTTATCCCTCAAATGTTAAAGCATCTTGGATATCTACATGTTTTGGATATCTAATATGATATCTTTACACATTATCTGTATGAATACTGAAAGATAAACCAAACCAACAAGAGTTGTGCAAGGCCTTGGTTCTGGCCAGGATGAGGTTGTGTGGCTAAGTCGGAGTGCTATTTCCGCAACTGTAACTCCTGATAAGAAATCCCAGAAACTTTCCTGCCGAAATTGTAGTTTAAAAAACAACAACACTCTGTGCAACATACACACACACACACACACACCAAAAAAAGTATAACCATACAGGTTGTTTATTTGTTTGCGTCTCCCCAATGATAAAAAAAAACGAATCGACTTTTCCCAAATTTACTACGGTCTCCTTTGTCTTATCACCCTACGTCCCCCTGCCAAATTTGGTTGAGATTCCATAAGTGACGACCGAATGCATCTGCCACACACATGCAGACACACAGACAGGAAATCTACACCCCTTTTAAAAACAATAAAACTTATCTTTGGACATCAAGTATTGATCCCTTGTATACTAGTCTGTTGGGAAAAGATGAGATATGATGGGCGAACAAAGAGTTTATCGAAGTTTTCACATAACTACCCCGGCGGCAAACCAATGGACGTACTTTCTGACCCTCCCTCGAAACACGTCTAACATCCCCTTAATGCACACAAACGAAAATGGTGACTGCGGTTCTGTTTATCGTGCTCGATGCAGTTGTAGAAATGACATATCAGAAAGTTCCACTCATGTTCAAGAATATTTGAAACAGGTGCCTTCCATTCAAAAGGAATTGTAAAAATGTCAGTTTTTGAAAGCAAAAATAAAGGAATTAAGCTTCTTTTGCTCTGATGTAGGGTTAAAGCCCGAAACAATAGCTTCGCCTTGGTTCACACAGTGGTTACTGGTTGGTATGCCTTGATCAATGTTCCGTTGATTTCATCCATTGTTCTACCTGTCCGCCAACACATATCGACACGAGGCTTCACCAGTAAGAATAGTTCTTCATTCCTCAGTGAAGAAAAAGCAGTGTCCTTTACGATGAACTTTTACAAAATGGGGAACTTAGCACCATGTCGAATCTATACTGTAAGAGAGATGTCTGTCTGTCTGTCTGTCTGTCTGTGTCGCCATTGTTCTTAGAGATGGCCAAACGGATCTTTGTCAAACTTTCAGAGGTACATCAGTGAGTGCTGGAGAGTGTTTTAGGCAAAAATAAAATTTTGAAACTTAAAAAAAAAAAAATTGGGATTTTTGTTTACTCTCTCTATAGTGCCTAAATATGATTTTATTTTCTCCACCTTTCCCTCCACCCTCCTTCTATCCCTCTCAACTGTACCCTCTGTTTCATGTCTTAAAATATATAAAAAAATAGAACAAACTAGAGTAATTTGACTGCGCGCAGTCGACGGGTATACGTCCGCTCTCCCGCATAAACACTTGAGTATTGACATATTTGACCCTTGACCTTTATCATATCTGGCCCAAAATCTAAACACTTAATTGCCCTGTCTAACTTTACCTTTCTACCAAGTTTGATGAAATTCTACAATTTGCTTCTTGAGTTATCGTGTAAACGAAAATCCGGACGGACGGACGGACGGACGGACGGAAACACAATGCCTCCGGCACCCTTGGTGCGGAGGCATAAAAATACCTTTTACCTCACATTATACTCCACGTCACCATTTGACTTCCTGTACTGACTCTTCTTCCTCCTTTTTCTGCCAATCTACCAACTTCTACTTTTATCAACCCACATTCACTACACACCTTCTCGATTTTTTTTCTTCAACCTTTCCTTCCTTTACCTA
>CM068958.1:58085781-58110012 GCA_035128595.1 Eptatretus atami | reverse complement strand
TGTTGACACAGAATTTCAATCGGTTTTTCCTACATCTGTGCCCATTTCAAGCAGATATTGTCCGTTGTTGCTTTCAATGTCAGCGCTCGAATGAATAGTTATGTGTCAATAGTTTGCCTTTGGAATATTTGTTCTTCACCCTTACTCTGGAAATTGTGTAATGATCCTGAACCAAACGTTTTCGGAAAAAAAAAGCACATGATAGCAGAATAAATGGTTGAGTGTGAAATGGAAACAAATGTATTATTGTAATACTGGTCTCCCTAGGCCACAACATCGATATAAGAAGCATGTATGCTTGACTGCACTGGTAGCCAGAGATGTGTCGAGAAAATAATCAACTTCAGCCAATGTGTTTTTGCAAGGAAGTTGAGCTTTTGTGGGTAAGACCGTCATGTGAAACACATATCTGGAAGGAAATGACTGATCGAAACACCCACCCTCATGTCTCGTGTGACGTAAAATACCACAAAGCAAAGTCTTGCAGCTCACTCTGTCAATTATACTTCCCCTGGGTCTCCATCAGGATAAGGAGCTCAATGTGGTGCTAATTTTTTTTTAAATGAAGTATTCGGTAAGGGGAACAGTCAGGAGCATCAAACGAAGCATTTCAATTCATCTTGAGTAGGACGATATGGGCCAAAAGGAGTCGAGATTGCTTGGACCTCATAAAAGATGGATCGAACGGAAGAGGATACAGAGAAGTGAAAGACCACCACCACTGGTGCAGAATCCATAACACCACCGGAACCTCATTCATCTGCTGTGCTGGCCATCGCTCGGTGGATCATGGAATCCAAGAGAATGGGACTCTCACAGGCACGCGAAGTAAACACGAAGGGCCTGGGTCACAACCGTAAGTTGGTAATGACCTTCACAGTATGTGAAAGTTTAAATTTGTGATCCAGAGAAGTCTTACTGCCTTGCTGCTATGCAAATAAAGCGAAATGATACTTCGATTTTTTTTTCAAAAGAATGAGTTTGAAGGACCCACAGTGCAGGGTTTCAGGGGAGGGGGGGGTAGATCTATATATAATTGCAATTTGTGAACATTGGAAGGTGAAATACGTCTGGAGAAACCATCAGTGTCAATCACTTCTACATTTTAATGTTGAAACTTTTAAAAACATTGAGAAGCTCCCAGGCAGTTAAGGGAAATTGTGGGACACAATAATGATTAACATTCAGGGAGAATGCTCCTATTTGTAGTAGTAGTCGTGCAGTAGTTTTGCTGTTGAGACCACTGACTCATGAGACTGGCCTTAAAAAAAGCAAAGTTGAGGGTCATGGAACAGATAATTATTTCACCCAGTAGTAGTGTGTTGTTTATGTGTGCAAATCATGCTCAGGACTTCCTTAGAAATGGAGGACTAATTTGGTTGTTCCTTGAGTTTTGTCATGTGAGGCCAAAACATTGATAAATGCAGCCTGGAGACATCAAGGTTAGAAAGAACGAGGTACGGATGAAGCTTGGGTTTTGACTAGAATGTTAAAATGATGATTACATCACGGTTCCATCTCATGATGCTCGCTCTCCAACTTTCAGGAAATCTTGAACTTATTTAGAAAAAATCCCATCAGATTGTTTATTCTTGAGGAAAGCCAAGCGTTGACGTCAGTGAAAGCACAGCTGTCGTGCCGTAACAACATTACCGATTTTTTAACTCCGAGTCTGACAATTGACAGGTAGTTTCTTATCCAAAGAAAAATAAAGTGTTGGCCTGGACCACTTGGGAGTAATGTCTAGTAAAGTTTTCTAGGTGTTGTATTATTCTTCTTCTTTTGCAATGGTGCACTGACACTCAGTGGTACTTTGGTGATGTTACAGAGAGAATGCTGAAGCCCTGTTGCTGGAGCCAAGTAATGAACATGGATCTTTCCTGGTACGGATCGGGGAACCACAGCCCAGGGGCACTGCTTTATCAGGTATTTGGAAATGCTTGAAAATTTTTATTTATTATCATTGTGCATCTCATCAGATCAATCTGAGAATTCTATAAACTCTGGTGAGAAACTTCTAGAAGAGTTTTGAGGGACTACATGAATCATTTAACTACATTCTACTTACTATATTACTTACCACCTTGTAACTCGGTGCCATCTACTGTCCTTGCAACTTTTGAGTGGTATGTTAAAAACATTGCGAGTAATAGTTGTTATTGACCCCAAATCATGTGCTCCAATTTCGATTCTTTGGAGGTGGCGTTAAGCTGGCTGTCTGTATGCCATGACTTCAAGATGCCTTTAGACAATTGTGCGTGATTGCGTGTCAGTCCTGTAGGCTGTGTGATATCAGCCAGAATGATTCCACAACCAAACCATAATCTTATAATAGAATCCTTTTTAATTTTCTGTTCAACCATATCCCTGCCTCTGCTGAGGCATTTTCCACTATCACCACCTTTTAGTTTCTCAGTTATCACTGTTTCACGACAACTAATACATTCAGTTATTGTAGCGATTCAGTTATATGCTAACTTAGATGCCCAAAGTTGTAGGTGATGAGGAGAGTCCATTAATAATGATCCTTCAGCTTTGGCATGTCATCAAGCTGGGGGAGGTGTCACGTGATTTGTTGGTATTGATTTCAATTGGGCACTATAAAAAGTTATCCCTCAAATGTTAAAGCATCTTGGATATCTACATGTTTTGGATATCTAATATGATATCTTTACACATTATCTGTATGAATACTGAAAGATAAACCAAACCAACAAGAGTTGTGCAAGGCCTTGGTTCTGGCCAGGATGAGGTTGTGTGGCTAAGTCGGATGCTATTTCCGCAACTGTAACTCCTGATAAGAAATCCCAGAACTTTCCTGCGAAATTGTAGTTTAAAAAACAACAACACTCTGTGCAACATACACACACACACACACACACCAAAAAAAGTATAACCATACAGGTTGTTTATTTGTTTGCGTCTCCCCAATGATAAAAAAAAAAACGAATCGACTTTTCCCAAATTTACTACGGTCTCCTTTGTCTTATCACCCTACGTCCCCTGCCAAATTTGGTGAGATTCCATAAAATGACGACCGAATGCATCTGCCACACACATGCAACACACAGACAGACAGACAGACAGACAGACAGGAAATCTACACCCCTTTTAAAAACAATAAAACTTATCTTTGGACATCAAGTATTGATCCCTTGTATACTAGTCTGTTGGGAAAAGATGAGATATGATGGGAAACAAAGAGTTTGTCGAAGTTTTCACATACTACCCGGCGGCAAACCAATGGACGTACTTTCTGACCTCCCTTCAAAACACGTCTAACATCCCCTTATAATGCACACAAACGAAAATGGTGACTGCGGTTCTGTTTATCGTGCTCGATGCAGTTGTAGAAATGACATATCAGAAAGTTCCACTCATGTTCAAGAATATTTGAAACAGGTGCCTTCCATTCAAAAGGAATTGTAAAAATGTCAGTTTTTGAAAGCAAAAATAAAGGAATTAAGCTTCTTTTGCTCTGATGTAGGGTTGAAGCCCGAAACAATAGCTTCGCCTTGGTTCACACAGTTGTTACTGGTTGGTATGCCTTGATCATGTTCCGTTGATTTCATCCATTGTTCTACCTGTCCGCCAACACACATATCGACACGAGGCTTCACCAGTAAGAATAGTTCTTCATTCCTCAGTGAAGAAAAAGCAGTGCCTTTACGATGAACTTTTACAAAATGGGGAACTTAGCACCATGTCGAATCTATACTGTAAGAGAGATGGTCTGTCTGTCTGTGTCGCCATTGTTCTTAGAGATGGCCAAACGGATCTTTGTCAAACTTTCAGAGGTACATCAGTGAGTGCTGGAGAGTGTTTTAGGCAAAAATAAAATTTTGAAACTTAAAAAAAAAAAATTGGGATTTTTGTTTATCTCTCTATAGTGCCTAAATATGATTATATTTTCTCCACCTTTCCCTCCACCCTCCTTCTATCCCTCTCAACTGTACCCTCTGTTTCATGTCTTAAAATATATAAAAAAATAGAACAACTAGAGTAATTGACTGCGCGCAGTCGACGGGTATACGTCCGCTCTCCCGCATAAAACACTTGAGTATGACATATTTGACCCTTGACCTTTATCATATCTGGCCCAAAATCTAAACACTTAATTGCCCTGTCTAACTTTACCTTCTTACCAAGTTTGATGAAATTCTACAATTTGCTTCTTGAGTTATCTTTAAACGAAAAACCGGACGGACGACGGACGGACGGACGAACACAATGCCTCCGGCACCTTGGTGCGGAGGCATAAAAATACCTTTTACCTCACATTATACTCCACGTCACCATTTGACTTCCTGTACTGACTCTTCTTCCTCCTTTTTCTGCCAATCTACCAACTTCTACTTTTATCAACCACATTCACTACACACCTTTCTCGATTTTTTTTCTTCAACCTTTCCTTCCTTTACCTAATCTTTAAAAAAAAAAAACTTTATTCTTTCAACATCTCACATTTACACCTCCCGTAACCATGTTTCTCTACCCCCCTTCTTTTTTCCTGCAACTTTCGTCGGGCTACCTGCTCCTTCTACGTTTGCCGATCCAAATTCACCAACACCTACACGATTTTTCTTCAACCAGGCATAGTGGCGTGCGCCTGTAATCCGGCTACTCGGAGCTTGGGTTGGAGGATCGCTTGAGGACGGGAGCTTTGCGGTGGGCCGCGCTATGAGAGGGTGTAGGACAGCCCAGAATCATGGCCGAAACCCAATCCATATCCCTGTGTCGTAAGAGGCGACCAGGGTTGCGTCAGGAAGGGCATCCGGCGTAAAACCTGTGCCAAATCAGTATGCGGATCATAATGGATGATCGCTGTGGCGACCCTAACGGGAGCAGCCGAAAGACGAACACAAACACACAACTACACGATTTTCTTCAACCTTTCCTTTTCCTAATCTTACGTAATCTTTATCAAAATAAATAAATAAAATGTTACAACTTCCCCTTTCACACGGGTGGTTCTCAGTAGTGTATCAATTCACCACTCTTTTTCTTTCTTCCAAAGGCTGTTTTCAATCCGACATTTCCTTCATCCCACATCTAAAACGTGCCACTGTTACAACGTTTCTTCACTCCATTCTCTTAATTCTCCTTTATTGCATCCCTCACGTAATGTCTTTAATCGTATCTCTGACTTAAACATTTGAAAAATTTAAAATAATTAATTTTTTTTTAAATGCAATGCATGTTCATGTTCCATCAATCGTCCATTTTTTCAAACTTCAGTTCCAATTCACCTCACCTCACCTCACCTTAAATCTACCTCCTCCTAACCCCTCACCTGTTATCCCCTCTCCTTACCCCTCCCATCTTGCCCCTCATCCTACCTCTGCTCTTGGCACCTCTTCACAGTCTTCTGCTTCAGTATCAGCTCCTCCTCTGTTGTCCAAAACTGTGTGGAGTTCCAACATCTGTGGCCTCCATTCTAACCAAACAGACATCTCACTCTCTCGATCAGTGCACGGCCTCATCACCGCAAACATGCTCCTTCCTTCCTCTCAGTACCCTCCCCTCTTCCCAACCCCTCAAATCTTGTACCACCCCCTGCCCGCTCCTTCTTCACCATACCCCTACAAGTCTCATCCTTCCCTTCTCCCGACCTCTCCAATCGCCTCCTGCACCTTGGCATGGCCTGCTCTCATCGTCTCCCCTCCCTCTCAAAGCAACCTTCACACTCTTCCCTCTTCAAGCTTCCTTCTCACCTTTCTCAAAACTCCCCCCTCACCCTTCTCCCTCAACTCTTCCTCTCACCTTATCCCTCCAATCTTCCCCTCACTCCCTCTTCCCAAAGTTGCCCCCCCCATCACATCTACAAAACTGCCTCTTTCCCTACCCTCTCTCTTCCATCTCATCACTCCACCTCCTCCAATCTTCAACTACCCTCTGCCCCCTTTTTTATTGCTCCCCACTGTACATCAACCCAGCACCACTAAGCCTTTTCTCCTCCTCATCCGGCCCTCTCCCTAGCTCTTTTGCGATCCCCCACACTCTTTTAACAACTCTCTTTTCCTCCCCGTCCTACCCTCCCCTCCCCTGCACCAAAACCTCCTCCCTCGCTCTCCCTAACGTTGTGCACTTCAAACATCCAGGACCTTCGCTCAAACCTGACAGATCTTTCCATACAGTTTTCCACTGACAACCAGACATAATCTGCTCAACAAGTATTTTCCTCCTTCAAGATGTCTCTGACTCCCTCGTATCTTTCCCTGATTACTCCCTCCTCCCGTATGACAGATATGAGCCTCGTCCTGGCGGCAGAGTTGCTCTCTTCATCAAAACTTCATTACTCACATCCATGCACTGCCCTCACTCCCCAAACCCCCAGGAATACTCTGGCTACAGCTTCCCCTACACTCCCACCTCATGATAATATGTGGCGGTACCGCCACCAAACAGTGAGGATTACATTTGAATCTCGATTCCAAAAACATGGACCAACTTCTGTCCTCTCATCCAACTCTCTCTTCCTCATACATGTGTGACTTCAATTGTCATCGTGCCAGTTGGCTGGGTGTGGGCACCTCTCTCACCTGCCATTGGCATTTCAGCAAAAGACTTCTGCGACTCATTGGGACTGACTCAATCGGTCAATTTCCCAAACTGGATCTCAACCAAGGGTACTCATCTCTTCTGGATCTGATTTTGACCAATTTCCCTGAAAATTCAGTTCTGCTGTTCTTCCTCCACTCCAATTGGTTCTTCTGACCACATGCTTGTCAAAGTGGACGTCTCTCTGGCTGTTATTAGAGAACCACCTCAGCGCCATCGAGTCTGGCATTCACTCAGGCCGACTGGCAGGGACTTAAAGCAGCCATCAAACTTCTGGACTGGTCCATCTTCTATCTTCTTCCAACATCAACTTGGACTGGGAATTCTTTCAAAGAAACTTGTTCTCTCTCATGCACAGATTTATCCCTCTCGTCTTCAGTTGTCCTTCCCTTCCTTCCGCCATGGTGCACTGAAGTTTGTGGCGAGGCAGTTGTCCTGAAACAACTTGCCTTCGCCTCATGGAAGGCAAATCCAACTGAACACAATCTCAGTTCCTTCACAAAAGCTCAGAACAAGTGTGTGTCTACCTCAGGAGAGTCAGAAAACAACATCCTTCTCATCTCAAGTCTGAACTCCCAAACCTGTCTCTCTCCTCCAAATACTGGTGGCATCTAGTTAAGTCTGTTTCTGGTGTATGTTCCCACTCCATTCCCTCCCTTACCTCAAATGGCGCACAGCTGACACTGCATGTGAAAAGGATGAATGCCATAACTCCGTGTTTGCTTCTAAATCTTGTGTCCAAACCCATCGCTTTCTGTACCCACCTGACCCAGTCGCACACAGCTGTTCCTGGACTCTGTATCCTTTTCTCCTGACAAGGTGGAGAGTTTGCTGTCAAACCTCGACTCAGATTCTACAACCGGTCCAGACGGCATCAGCCCACGTGTCCTAAAACCTGATCTGCTACTCTTGCTCACCCTCTCTCTGTTCTATTCACCCTCTCATTTGCTCAAGGTCATCTGCCATCTGCTGGGAAATCAGCAAACATCACTGCCCTGCATAAAAAAGGTGCAAAAACAGATCCCTGCAACGACAGACAATTCAGCCTTCTCCCAATCATCAGCAAGGTTATGGAATCCATCATCGCTTCTGACATTTAAATCCTTCCTCTTCTCCAATGGCTTGATTTCCGATCATCAATTTGGTTCCAGACCAGGTCACTCTACCCTGGCTTCCTGCTTCGCTCTCCCAATAATGGATGGAGGTCCTCAATGTCAGACATGAAATCAGAGCCATCTAACGAGACATATCACGTGCTTCAATATTGGTCTGGCACCCTGCCCTGCTCACCAAACTCTCTTCCTATGGTATCCAAGGACATCTCCATTCATGGCTCACAGACTACCTCTCCCATCGCAGCCAATGTTTGGCCATAAATGGAGTTCTCTCATTCCCTCTTCCTTTCCAGACTGGAGTTCCTCAAGGCAGTGTTTTGGGCCCTGTTCTTTTTCTGGTTTTCATCAATGATCTCTCTGACTTTCTGGAAAATCCTTTGTCTCATTGCTGGTGACTCCACCCTCTGCCATACCAACTGTCATCTCTCAGATTGGCAAGCAGCAGCCTCTTCACTCTGCAGATCCGGATAAAATCACAAGCTGTTCCAACACGTGGAACATGTTTTTCAATCCTGACAAATCTCACGCTCTCAATAGGTCTTTCCGAAAGGACCGTTTGGAACCCCCCCCCCCCACCCCCCCCCCCCCATCTACTTTCTCAACATCCTCTTGAAGAAGACCTTTCATTCAAGCTCTGGGTCTCACTATCTGCCATGATCTTCTTGGGAAAGCCACTTTCAAACTCCCTCCAAAGCAGTCACCAACTGGGCATCCTCTGTCGTGCAAGGTCCTTCCTAGCAACACCTGAGCTCTAACCACAAACAAAGCTTTCGCCTGCAGCCTGATGGAGTACTGCTCCCTCTATGGGGCTCGTGCTCCTTCCTCGCTACCCCACCCTGCTTTGATAACCCTCCTCCTCGCTCTCCTCCCTCCTCTCTACCACCTCTCCCTCTCTCCTTCTTACTCCACCCCACACCCCTTAATACTCCCATCAGTGAAGCCAACGGTTGTATTTCCTAATCATACACTAATCAAATGTGTGTTGTGTGTGTGTGTGTGTGTGTTTGTGCATAAAACATAACATATTCTCTCTGCTGACTCCCTACCCCCACAACGTCTCCGTCTCCGTCTGCCTCTGCCTCTCTCTCTCTCTCTCTCTCTCTCTCTCTCTCTCTCTCTCTCTCTCTCTCTCTCTCTCCTCTATCTCTCTCTATCTCTCTCTATCTCTCTCTATCTCTCTCTATCTCTCTCTAATCTCTCTCTCTCTCTTTGTACTGTATCTCTCTCTCTCTTGTACTGTATCTCTCTCTTTTGTACTGTATCTCTCTCTTCTCTTGTACTGTATCTCTCTCTCTCTTGTACTGATCTCTCTCTCTCTCTCTCTCTACGTATCTCTCTCTTCTCTCTCTGTACTGTATCTCTCTCTCTCTTACTGTATCTCTCTCTCTCTTCTTCCCTCTCTCTCTTCTGTTCTCTCTCTCTTGTACTGTATCTCTCTCTCTCTCTCTTGTACTGTATCTCTCTCTCCTCTCTTGTACTGTATCTCTCTCTCTCTCTCTGTACGTATCTCTCTCTGCTCCTCTGTACTGTATCTCTCTCTCTCTCTGATGTCTCTCTCTCTCTTGTACTGTTCTTCTCTCTCTCTCTTGTATTATCTCTCTCTCTCCTCTTGTACTGTATATCTCTCTCTCTCTCTCTTGTACTGTATCTCTCTCTCTCTCTTGTACTGTATCTCTCTCTCTCTCTCTTGTACTGTATCTCTCCTCTCTCTTTATGTATCTCTCCTCTCTTTGTACTGTATCTCTCTCTCTCGTGTACTGTATCTCTCTCTCTCTCTTGTTATCTGTATCTCTCTCTTCTCTCTTGTATCTGTCTCTCTCTCTCTCTTGTACTTGTATCTCTCTCTCTCTCTTCTCTCTCTCTCTCTCTCTCTCTTGTACTGTATCTCTCTCTCTCTTCTCTCTCTCTTGTACTGTATCCCTCTCTTCTCTCTCTCTCTCTTCTCTCTCTCTCTCTCTCTCTCTCTCTCTCTTCTCTCTCTATCTCTCTTCTCTCATCTCTCTCTCTCTCTTTTCGTTCTCTTCTCTCTCTCTTGTACTGTAATCTCTCTCTCCTTCTGTATCTCTCTCTCTCTTGACTGTATCTCTCTCTCTCTCTGTCCCTGTATTCTCTCTCTCTCTCTCTTGTACTGATTCTCTCTTCTCTCTCTCTCTCTCTCTCTCTCCTCTCTCTCTCTCTCTCCTCTCTCTCTCTCTCTCTCTCTCCCCCCCCTGCTGGCCGTTTGGTTCGTTGTGTGTACTGTCATGGCGGTGCTTGCTTCGTGTCGTGAGTACCTGTCCTCCGTTGTGCTGTTTTTTTGTTTCCACCACTCCCCATTTCATTCCTCTGTGTCGTGTTATGTTTGTGGGTTGTTCCCCGTGTTTCCCCTCTGTGTTCGTGTTATGTTGTGGGTTGTTCCCCGGTTTCCCCTCCCTGTGTTCGTGTTATGTTTGTGGTTGTCCCGTGTCCCCTCTGTGTTCGTGTTATGTTTGTGGGTTGTTCCCCGTGTTTCCCCTGTTTCGTGTTATGTTTGTGGGTTGTTCCCTGTTTCCCCTCTGTGTTCGGTGTGTGGGGTTCCCCGTGTTTCCCCTCTGGAGAGGAGAGAGAGAGAGCTCGTCCCGACGCTTTCTAGGGTATCGTCGGTTTTCCCGGGCGGTGTGCCCTGTCCGTCGTTCTCAAAATCTAAAAACTTTTTCGTTTTAAAACCTTTTTTTTTGTTTTATTTCGCTTATCTGCCTTCTTTTTTTCAGTTAGCGCTCCCTTTCCCAAGATTCCGGAAAAAGTTTGAGTGTTTTTTAACTTCCCTTCCTGCAGTGAGGCAGACGAAAGGCGTGTGTGTGTAAAAGATGGCGGCCGCTCGTTCCAGCGAGACGTTGTGTACGAGCGCTGACCAGAAAGAACGGCTGGTTTGTGTCCCCCCCGATGATGTTCTCACCGAACAGATCTCTTGGCGGTCGGCGATGTTATCGGTGTGAACACGAACGGGCCCGCGCACGTACGAACCAGAAAGTGTAGTTTTCGTTCTCGGATGAACGTTTTGTTCACGACGCGTGAGCGCGGGTATCCATCACAGAGTGGTCATTTCGTCATGGCGTTCCCCCCATGGATGTCCCCCGCACGAAATTGTCGTTTCTTAATTGTCCTCCATTCGTGCCGAGTGAAAAATCTCTGTCCATCTTGTCTCGTTACGGAACGATCGTTCTCTACAATCTCCTGATCCCCCTTGGGTGTCGCCATGAAAAGGCGAAGCACGTGATGAGTCTCGGGCGCCAGGTGAACATGGAGCCTCCGGACCGTGGAGACGAACGGGATTGAAAGGTTTCCTCAAGGTAGAATGACATCGCGATTACCAATGTTTGCTCATCGCGACATAATAGTGTTTTCTGTGGGACTTGGCATTTAAAGAGATTTTGTCAAAAGCCAATTGTCAAAGATGTGGAGATCGGGACATGTCGATTGTCGATTGTAAAACCGGTAATGAACGAAACCCACTCGTGGGACAGAAAAGGTAAACTGGGTAGAGGGTACCTCGTGGGAGTGGACAGAGGTAATACCTCTGGGTGTGGAAGATGGTATACCTCTGGGTGTGAAAGGATACCGGTTAAATTCCTCTGGGTGTGGAAGAGGTGATATTCCATGGTGTGGAAGAGGATACCTCGGTGTGGAAGAGGTAGATACCTCTGGGTGTGAAGAGGTAATACCCTGGTGTGGAACGAGGTTCCTCTGGGTGTGGAAGAGGTAATTCCTCTGGAGTGTGAAGAGGTTATACCTCTGGGTGGAAGAGGTGATTCCTCTGGGTGGGAAGAGGTAATTCCTCTGGGTGGAAGAGGTGATACCTCTGGTGGGAAGAGTAATACCTCTGGGGTGGAAGAGGTAAATTTCTGGGTGTGGAAAGAGTAATTCCTCTGGGGTGGAAGAGGTGATTACTCTGGGTGTGGAAGAGTGATACCTCTGGGTGTGAAGAGGTAATTCCTCTGGGTGTGGAAGAGTAATTCCTTGGGTGTGGAAGAGGTAATACTCTGGGGTTGTGGAAGAGGTAATTCCTCTGGGTGTGGAAGAGTAATACCTCTGGGTGTGGAACTGAGGTGATATTCTGACGGTTGGACAGAGGTAATATCCTCTGGGTGTGGAGAGGTGATACCTCTGGTGGTAGGGTGTCCGGGTGGTAGTGATCTTGAGGGTGATACCTCTGGTTGTGGAAGAGGTGATTCCTCTGGGTGTGGAAGAGGTGATACCTCTGGGTGTGGAAGAGTGATACCTCGGTGTGGAAGAGGTATACCTCTGGGATGGTGGAAGAGGTTAGATCCTCTGTGAGAGGTGGTGTGGAGTGGGGAAGATGGTGATACCTCGGGTTGGAAGAGTAATGGGTGGACCAGAGTGTAACCTCGGGAGAACGGCGGTGACGCATGTATTCGCAGATGATAGCTTCCGCATGACCGTGTCCTGGATGAAGCGAGGGTTAAAACATGAAATGGTTTTGTAACGTAAAAGAACTTACTACGCACTACTTCAGTTATCCACTAGTTCCCTCAAGGTAAGGTCTCTACTAGGAATACGAGTAATGCGTAGTAACTGAGGAACGCTCCAAGATCGAGAAGTATAAATCCAAAAAAATGCAATGTGGCAAGCAAAGGGTGGTAATTGCGGTGTTATTGGTGTGTGAAATCTGCAGAACATATGGAATTTGGAAGTCATTCAACCAACAACAACTTTTCCAGAGCTGAAACTGAATAGTGGTTTGACTCTCCATTAGTCTCACACAAGTATCAGAATACAGTCTCTGTGACCCGTTAGAGGACCATGAAGGTTACAAGGGGAGGACGCATTTAGCAGTTGTATCCTCAGGTCGAGGATGACGTGCAATATCCAGTCTTCCGCAGACAATAGGTAGTCTCCACATCACTCCGGTACATCCCTTAGAGATCGCTCCTTGAAATGAGGTGAAAAAGATCACCGAGTTGAGATTTAGTGAACCTCTGACTGGGTTGGTCTTATCCGGGATTGTCCCTGAATTCAGGAGTGATAGCATAGAGGTGCAGGATCTGTCCCACTCGTTCTATCTGATTCAGACTCTGAAGTATCTACCCCCAGCGCGATTGTGAGCTTCTAAATGAGACGTTAGGCAGCGGAAAGCAACAATTCAGAACATTTTCCTTGACTTGCCTGCCTTCCTTGCAAACAGCAGATGATAATTAAAAATCACGAGGATTGGAATGGCAAAACTCAAACTAGTATAGGAACTATACTAAAGTGAGAACGGAATGTTCGCAAACAGCAGAACCAAATTTCCTTCAGTATAGGTGAAAAAAAAAAAGTGTTGTGTGGCACCTTAAACATCAATGGAGGGGTGCCACCATTTACGTAGAGGTCCAAGTTAAGAACTTAGTGTTTCAGAAACATATTGATATCTGCTTATTGCAAGAAAACATATAACGGAGACTGCACAATCTGATTGCTTCGTCTAATAAAGGACAGTGTTTCTTTAGCAATCTGTCCTCTGTTTCTGCGGAGTGGCTTTTTGCTTCGTCAGGGTTTGTTCCCGACTCTTGTACTTCCATGAAATGTTAAAGGGCACTTGGATCCTTGGAGTGGTTTTTCGAGGATTTCACCATCACGCTTACTCAATGTATATGCTTCATAGTTAGCAGTTGTAGCTCGTAAGATTTTTTCACATGTTTGGCTAATTATCTTCACGTGATACCTCTTGATCATTGTGTTTGTATTGGAGGAGATTTTAACTGTACGTTTCAACCAAATCTAGATAGAAACACACGCAGAGACCACATCCCAAAGCGCATAAAGATATCTCTCTGTTGTTTCACATCACTTGGGCTGCTTGACGCACTGGCGCATACAGCACTCGACGAGTCTCTTCAAGGTTAACCGTGGTGGCTGCGGTGTGCTAACGGTGTTGTCTACCGCTCGCTAGACTTGATCGATGGTATATAAATTCTACCGTACAGAAATGTACTGGTATCTTGTGAACATTTTTCCTCCGGTTTCTCTGTCACCACCTTGGCCTATCTTCTTCTCGGTTGGCTCATAAAAGTGCATCTTGGACTTTCAATACCAGCCTATTAGAAGATTGCTCATTCTACTGAAGCGTCGTTTTCTTGAAAACACTTTGTTCAGAGAAAATCCTTTCTACTCTTCTGTTCGTTATGGGGTAGGGACTACAAAACCCAAATCGCTGTTTTTGCCAATATTTTAAGTCGTTCTCCACAAGTATGAATAAAGATTCAGGTTTCACTTTTTAGAAACTGAAATTTTGCAATGAGAAGAGAATTAGCCGAATCTCAAAGCGGTAGGAAAAAGTAACGTTATAGCTGAAAAAAACGATTCAGAACTGAATTACGGTAGAGAGTAGGGGATTCGTTCAGACTGTAGAATTCAAATGTGAAGTTTCTGACACGTACCAACAAAAAATTTGTGATTGGAAGGTTTTAAGAAGTCCCAAGGCGGATTGTTCCCTGATAGGATTACCAGCAGGGAACATTACACAAAATGAGAGTGATGTTAAGATGCTTGTAAAAGGTTTTTTTCTGAATTATTTGGCGGATAAATCCGTGCGAGACATGCGGGAAGGAGTGATTGATGTCGGATATGATCCAATCATGTACCCCTGTTGAGTTGTGTCCAAGCGTCAATGTCGATGAAGTGCGGGCCACCCTGGAGGAATTCACGTACAGCTTCTGAGTAGCCTTGAACATGGAAAAACCCCTGGATTGGATGGCCTCAGGACCTTTTTACGAGGCGTTTGGGACGTTCTTGGTTCCTAGGAAGTATTTTGCTTGGTTCCATGCAAGAAAGCGTCAACGATCTGGAGCAGGTTCCTCGTCAGTGCTGTAAGTCTGATCAAGCAGCGGTGGTCCTCCTCCGCTAAAGCGAGATCTTTCCGGCGGGCGAGAACTGGCGTGTCCCATTCATTGCTGTGCTCGCTATAAAATTTGTTTCAAACTTGCCAATCGGTTGCTGTCCAAGAGTGTAATTGAACTGGTGTGTTCATGCTGATCAGAGTTACTGTATTCCAGGAAAGATCAATCTACTGCAACACTCTGGTCTTAATCAGAGATTGTTGATCTGTTGGCCTTTTTAAGGAAGGTCGCGGGGTTTAGGACTCTTTTTTAGACATTGAAGAAGGCCTTTGACAGTGGATCACGACCTACATGTGTAAGGATGTTTTGCAAAAAGTTGTGGTTCTTGGTGATAAAGTTTACTATGTTTGGTTACAATATTATACAATAATATATCAAACTATGCGAAATAGTTAAACAATTTCCCTGTTCCGCTTTTCTCAGCGTTCAGAGGGCGTTCAGGCCAGGCTGGTGCCGTTATGTTTCAGGTACATGTGTGTTGTCTTTTAACTCCAAGCCACTGTCTCATTAATCTTAGACCCATCTTGGCGTTTGATACTTCCCCAGAGGAGCCACCATATCGATAGTACTGCTACGCGTGATGATGATCCTCGCGTAATTATTAGGAACGATCAAGACCTAACCGACTCTCGCATCGAATCCCTACGCTATGTTTCATCGGGCTTCATCCTGAAGTCACTGGCAAAAGAGCAAAAGCCTGTGGGTGTCTTCTGTCACTCGTACATTCCGGTAGGGCTCCTTGGCACCACCCACTCACTTCCCAAGGTCTAAGTTTGGGAAGGAGAGGGTCAAGATCGGGTACCGGTCTGTCGGTTGCTTTATTTATCTTATTCCCGCTATTCTCTCAGATGTATTGGAAGGAATGTAGATATGTACATAAAATGGACCGGTAAGCGTTTGCATAAATAAAGAAACGTGTTCTTCCACAGGATAGTCTTCAGAGGTGTTTACTGATGTTATCACCTCAACGGTCCCTGCTTACATTTGTTGCATCGACACTGGGCCACAGGCACCTCGCCGGATCACGCACCTTATAGGAATATATCATCGGGTGTTGTGAAACGATGCATCTGGTCCGTGTTAATTTATTGGGGAGGCATCTCATGGTTGAGGTGGCATGTACTTTGTCGACCCTCCACTAGTTCCGGTATCGGTGGCACGGGCCCACTTGCACAGTGATATCTTAATAGTCGAATCTGATGGGCTTTCGGCTGAAATCAATCCAGCGAGAGAACTCTCGCAATGGGTGAAAAAACTGCCCTGGCGCCCCACAGCACACAATTCTGAGACAGGGTTGGATAGATTATGCTTCCGGTACGTGTGCCGAACTTTCGGCATTTGGGACGCGCGTTGGGTGGTGCAACAGGGTCAGAGTAATAATTGATGCTCGAGCTGATTTGAAGTATGAGTATTTACAATGAGCCCGTTCTGGACTGAATTTCCATGAGTACGTGAAGTCCATCGTTGAGCAATCACATGTGAGTTGGAGTCTCTCAGACGTCTGACCAATCTCTTATCGGTGCACACAGTGCGCTAATCTTTTTCATCTCTAATAATACGTGCTACCTCAAAGTCTAAGTATTCAAAAAGTTTCGGAAGCTAAGGCCGCTTTGTGCGGCAACTGGGCCAGCTGTGACATTCCTCCAGTACTCCCACACCCTCTTGGTTGTGGCGGCAGTGAGGGAGCTTCCATCGTGAAGGCCACGGGATGAAGTGCAAGTACCCGGTATGCAATTTCGCATCACTCCGATATTAGAAATTGGTCAGTTGGACTCACATCCCCTAACATTCCAGTGAGGAAAAGCTAGTCATCTAATTCCTCGCCGGTGTATCGCTCCTCTGCAGTATTTATGTTTCAGAAAAGAATTGTGTAATCAATAACTCGCTCACACAGCTCCTGCACTTGCACTACCATTGCAGGTGATGTCTACTATCTGTTCTTCCACCCCTAGTATACCTCAATTTTCTCCTGTTTATGTCTGTTCTCAATTTTGCCCAACGGGACCTGACTCTGTCTCTCGTTCCTCTTTGTGTAGATAGTGATTTTCTCGATCACAACCGAAAAATGCACAGTTGCATCAAGAGCTCACTGACTTGGCCAGCCAAGAATCACCATCACTCTCATTATTATAGCTCGCCACAACAGTATTTGTCTCCATTCATCGGACAATACTCGTGAGAGGCATTTTGGTCTGCTGGCACTCTTGGCGTTGGGCACATCCTGGACGGGTCACCACTTCAACAGAGCATCACAAGCACTACTCATTTTTGCTGACACGGAGTGACAGGCAGAGTTCAACCCCACCTTGGTTAATTCAACAGCGGGTGGATGAATTCAGGCATTCTCGAGATCCAGCCCACACCGGAACCATTAGCCAACACAGGCAATTTACTGTATTGTACTGTATTGTACAGCATTAAATGGTAGAGGTTGTTATAAGGAAATTGCATTGCTGTATGTATCAACGCTCTCTATGTATTCTTTAGAACTCCTCCTCTTTGCCTGCATCCTGTGAATAGTTGTGCATCTCAAAAAAATGCTCTCTCCGTTAAACAATCATTCAAACATTTGTGGTGGCACCTTAAAGCCATTTGTGATTTTTAATATTAATATTATTCATCAAAAATGTATATATACTCCTGTGAAGTTCATATGGTATTCAAATCTCCACGCTAGTTCCAGTTTAAGCCGTGATGTTGATAAACTTATACACACCGACTCGCTTGGAACGTGGATGGCAAACAGATGCTTGCGTGTGCTGATTCAGTTCGGCCAATTTTGTACCTATCGGAAATGTACGGTGGAGCTCTTTTAGGGCCAATTGAGCATCCATTTGAGTCTTTCGTGTATGACATCGGTCATATTCAATGTTTCACTTCATCTGTTCGCGGTCCAGTTGTTCAGTGCTTTGGACACAGTTGGGTGACCGAGTCAAGGACGTCAATACGGATATGACATGGATAGACTTATTAACTTTCGGAGGGAGGAAATTAAGTGGTTTAGTGTTGTGTTCTGGTGTTCTGCATTTTGAGTGCTAATTTTTCAAATGTAGTATCTGTGTTTTATTTTTATTAGCACCAATTTTCATTACTCTTTAATTTTTTCAAGAATTTTCCTTGATTCTATATGTCTGTTATAGTTCTTTTATTTATTATTATTCCATAATTCTATCTACTTATCTTTTAGTCGAGCGCAATTGGCGTATGTGTGTGTACACAGTGATATTCAGGTTTAATGTGGGCACTTGACAGTAGTCTCGATTTTTGGTTGCTCAATTGAGATACACTTTAGGCACATTCCTTAATCTTTCTTCACTTAATGTTTATTCCGAAACAGTAGAGAAAGTTTAAGTTATATGCTTTGACATTGTAAATATGAGTAGGGGCGAGGGATTCAAGCTCCTTATGTGCCTCAAATAAGTTACCTTTCATGTCCATTCCGGTTAAATCGTCTAAAGTTATAGAATCCTTGAATTTTTACAATTTCATGTTTCACTCGTGATTTTAGTACTTTATTTCTTACATCCGAGCATAGTCATCCTTCACTAGCTCTCAAAATCATATTTTTGGTTTTCAAATAGTACTTTAATTAGTCCTTATAGGGGCATCGTGGAAAATGCCAAGGCTTTTGAGGTGCGGCCGAAACAAAGTGGTGGATTAGATCCCAGCGCCGGGGTGTCGTTCTTTTCACTTGGCAGTGACAGGCCCCTGACCTAAGGATAAGGCCTGTTTTTGTTTTTTTCAGATGACCTGAGGTGGGGTGTCCGAGGATGGCACTGTAAAGGATATAATTAATTAAGGCCTTATTATCTTTCAAAAGAGGTTGTTTTTTAATTTACCTGAACACTTGTCATTCATTGCCTCCCTTGAATTCCTTGTGTGATGCAAGTTTTGGGGCACTAGGTTTCATGGTTTTGGAGTGTGGAGGGACACACACACCCACAACCACAACCACAACATATTTTATTTTTTATAGATTTCATGATTTTATTTCCTTAATTTATTTTTTTTAATTACTTGGTTATGGAGGACACATGTTTATTGGTGTCTGTGTTGTCTCGCTTTTTTGGAAAAACAAGCGTCGAATGATGCTAGATCTCGTCCTTTTAATGATGACGTCATAGAACAAATATGGAGGCGTAGACTATAGTGTGATTGTGTATTGGTTTGTCGGTCTTTGACTCTTATTGTTGCTTATCTGCGCTGCCTGGCTTATCTATTCCGCAAACAAAATTCAAAGCTTTGTCCATTAACACGTTTCGGCGGATGAATTGGTATCAGGCGCGATTTTCCATAGCGGATTGATGAGTAACTTTTTATCGAGGGATGAGAGTTTCAAAAGATCAGGTAGAGGAAATGGAATATGCGCTGCGCTTGTGGCTTTCCTGTCTTAACCGGAAACTTATGCAGTTTCTACGACCCGATTGACTCTCGTGAGGCCTTGTGAAAACATGAGAAAATGATGTATTGATGTTAAAATGAATACGCGTCACAAAACAATATGATATAGATAGTGAGTGATGTTCTTCTATGTGCGGTGAATTCATTCTTGCTAATTGCGTCGATGTTCGCATTCCCAAATAGGATTCGAAAAGCGTATTGCCTAGTTGTTTGTGGTACGATTATTTTTTATAGAGTGATTTCCATTGCGGAGAGTGTTGAGTCTAATTTTTTTCAGGAGGATTTTCAAAATCTGATATGGTACTGTCTGCGAGGGATTTGTACTTATTCGACTAATGCACAGTTATTATGTTTGTTTCGATGAAAGATGTGGTGCTGTGAACAAGAGTCCATCACAGAGATGCATACCTAAACGTGAGTAATGGACTCTTCTCAGAATCCCTCCCACGGGATTCTAAAAATGTTTTGTTTTCATATGAAACAGAAATTTAAAGTTGCTACAATTGGTATATTTACGAGTTGCTATACGGAACTTCGATCTCTGATGGAGCCCTCTAGTTTGGATATAGGAGAGCCCTCAGTGTGGGATGGGGTACAAACAATTCAAGGTTATGGGTATGAGTTATTTTGTATGCTTTTTTCAATATCTTGACCCAATTCAACTTTCTCTGTCTTCCAAACATGTTAGAGATTGTTTGATGATGCGGTGAGATGATCGTTTCTGACAATCTTTTAATGTGCAGTCCAACAAAATGGGGAATCTCATATAGAATAAGCTTTCTGACGTATGGCAGTTTTCAAGGTTAAGCGAGATATTTTAGCCTCTTCATTCTCATGGGATGGGAAGCGTTAATCGGTTACAGGCAGATTTCCTTAATTATTTATCTTTCATTTCTCTGATCTATTGTAATCTTAATCCGCAGGTTTCATTTTAATGCTCAGTTGGTTGTGTCCTCTCTCATACAAGAAGTTCCTTGTGGATATCTTCTCTTTGGACTCCCTATGAGCACAGCGCGTTCTATGCTTGCATACGGAAATTGCTCTATTCAAGGTGTGTTAAAATGATGGTCTCGATTTTTAACAACAAGAAACCTTTCAAAATAACAAATTGACGACTTTAGATTATAGGTGAATACAAAAATCTATCTATACCATGGTGCGGTAAAGTGGATTGCTCTGGATTGTGCATGGATTGTTGTGTCATGCTTGGAAAGAGACAACACTTGTGCTGACTTGCTGTAGCATTGCTTCACAAGTGTCAGTCAAGCACTTCTCTTTCCTCTTTCTTTTTATCTCTTCTTCTGGTCGGTTAAAGAAACGTGGGTCTATAACCAGATACTTTCCAATTTCATTGATATTTGGGTGAGCATTCTTTTATAAAGAGAACTTTTTTTAAAAACAAACCAAATTGCCCTTTGAATAAACGTGGCTACTGCAGTGCTCAAAGCTCAAGAATGGTGGGATTTGAAGGTTCTGCGAAACTTTTTTGCAATTATATTGGACCAGCGATTATGCAATTCAGCGAGTCATTGAACGTATGAGGCATGATTGGCGTTGCCTACTTGCACAGATTTGAATTTGGCCAGGGAACGGACCAGTGGCTATTCTTTTTGAAAGGGGGCACTCGTAGTGGGAACCCAGTTTGCTCATCGTGGACGATGCAACTCATGATGCACGTTGGCCCACTGCAATTGCCACGTGCATGACAATTCATTCGATCAAACAGACTAGGCGTTCAAAAAGGCAGTATTGCTCACTTCTTGGTTCCTGTCAGCCCAGTATCAGTTAATTAAATGAATTGATTCAAACTACTTTTGAAATCGATCAGATAGTCTGATTATCCATACAATCCTGTGTTTAGTTTGTCTTGCATTCTGCTGCATGGTGGACGAAGTCTGCGCCTTAGAAAGAGTGTTCTCATCGGAGGTCATTGGGCATGCCTTGAGCTCGGATCCCAGCCTTTCACACCGACAGTCGAAAGATTGCCGTCTTATCTCTCTCGTCATTGGCGCTCTCGAGGATGTATAGCAAGACATTAAAGGTTGTCCTTATTTTTGTACAATCAAGTAGATAAGAGATATATACCTGCTTTATCTTGCTCTATGCGCACATTAATCAAGTTAGCTTGATGTGTGCATGCATGGATTTATCGATCACTGAATGATAGGTAGAATATGCGATCTTTGAGACTCCTCGTGTACACTGGTTGGGGGCCCCGATAGACACGACCACACGACTTATGTTGTGCACGGATCTACTAACAGAGGGCTCGTTCCTGCCGTTACACCTCTGTGTGTGTTTTTGTTCCACGTATAGTGCTTATGAGTGTGGGAGCAGCACGAAATTACTACGGTAGAAGAGAAAAAAAGCAAGCTCGTCCAGTTTGACGGTAACAAGTGATCCTGCTTTTCACTTAGGCCCCCTGGTAGTGGGTGGAGTCCACGACTTTGATGACGGAGGGTATCTTGTAGGCGATCTCTCGAGGATGGCGCAAAATGTGTTGACGGCGCTGTCCGCTCTGGGTTTGAGAGAATTGCAATTACACTGTGTGTTCTTTATGCTGATGTGTTGAGTCTTTCTATTGTTTCGATTCCATCCTAGGTGTCATGACTCGCTATCCCTATCGAGGGTGTGCGTCAGGAGAGTTGTATCAGAAGGTATTTGTTTTTTTTTGGGAAAAACATCACGAAGCTCCACTGTGTGGGGTTTTAAGCCGGCAACAATTGCTATTTTTATAGTAAGTAATCCGTCAGATAAAAACTCATATAGACCAAATGTCCTCGGTATCTCACAAACTATCGTTATACAGTGGAATTGATAGAAGTACCTGCCTGCAGGATCGCTGAGTATTCTATGCAAAGATGGTGTCAAATAGTTAGCTCACTCGATATTGTCCTAAAGAGTGAACAATCTGTGACTGTCACTATGTCATACTTCATGATACTCATTACACACTCAGAAACTCAAGGAGTTACATCGACGCTGAAACACTACAGAACTGTTTGTTTTTCGAATTCTCAATCTGTTATCAAGATAAAAATCATGATTCAAACTATTAGTAACTTTTGATTCCTAATAGTCGTAATGTAGTTCTTCCATGCATGCCGCAAATTTACGTAACCTTATTGTGAAAGACAAGCAATAGTGGACAACGCGGCAATTGGGCAGGCCAGGGTCTTTCAGATATGTCTCCAGGCCTGCAAGTATTCATAGCAAGAGAAGCATGAAACATGTATTACGAGAGGTTACGGTTACTATTTATCACATCCTCTCATGAAGATAGGTAACGAGTCGTGGAGCTCAGTGAGAGTGCTCACGGTGGTGAGCTTAAGCCTGCCTGTATAAGGGCTTTGGCGAAAAAGCAGGGATTAAACGTGGCCCAAGTCGAAGAAATTTACTTATTGGAGGGAGATTTCACAATGAAAGTTTTTGATTGAAGAGGTGTCCAGTAGGAGAGCTGACATGAGATCGACTTGGAGCGCCGGTGAAGGCAAGTGCAGACGGCTTTCACCCACATCTTTATTCTACCTTTGATGTGTTTTGTAGGCCGAGCTTTTGAGATCATGGACCAATACAGGTTGAGGATTTTGGCTCAGAATAAGTCGGTCCAATGGATGGTTGTCTTCTCATTAGAAGCAATTATCTAATTTGCACTCAGGCAGGAAGCCTTGGCCGAGAAAGCCTGCTGATTTGATGGCAAAGCCCAGAAGCTTTCTAGCTTCGATACTTGCATGTACATTTTTATTTTTTAATCGAAGGAACATTATGGATTGAAATATGAGAGTGTGCAAGTTCGAGATTTAGGTTGTTTGGGTATTAACGTGTTATATGGGAGTCGTCTGATAATGGTTTTTGTTGGTAAGTTTGAGGTAGGGGAGGGGAGGGTAGCCATGTGAGTGTTGAGGTGTTGCATCGTTATCTTTGATGATGTGATTGGCGTGTGGGGTGGTGGGGTGGAAGGTTGTTTGAGTAGATAGGGAAAGAATCGGAGATGTTAATGCGAGGTTTAGATAAATGGGTCTTTTGAGTTAAAGAAGGCTGTAATTAGAGGTGTTTGATGTGGAGGGAGGAAGGTGAAATAATTTTTGAGAGTGATATTGTTGGACGTGATTATTGTTTGTAAAAGTCATTCGGTTAGGAAGTGAAAGAGAATGGGGTGGGTGTGTTTTTGTGGCAGATATGTTTTTTAGTGGTTGTTGTTTTTTTTGTTTGTTGTCTTTTGTCTGTTTGGTGGATAACTATGAGTTATGGGTTGGAGTTGGAAGGTGGGTTGTGGGTGAGTTGATTTGATTTTGGGGGGTTGGGTTGAAGTTGTTTAAGAGTGTTATATTATGTGGGAATTGTTTTAGTTGTGTGTGGGCCGGAATTTGTGTGTGGGTTATTTAGGATAATGGTGTGTTGGTGTGTGATGATTTGGTCCTCCGGTATTGTATGTCTTGGTACCTGTGGGTACTGATTCTTTGGACAGTTGTCTGTGTCACCTTGGTGGTGTTGTTCTTGTTGGTTTTGTTGTTTTGGGATTTGTGGCGGGTCGAATGTGATTTCACGTCGGATGAGGGTTTGTCCTGAATTTGTGATTGGGTATAGTTTTTTTAAATTATTTTGGTTTATCTAGATGGGAGGTTATGTTAGCGGATGCCGGGTTTGTATGTATAAGCTCGGTGTTTTGTTGTTCACATGCTTCATGGTCGTGGGTGTACTCTAATGAGAATTGTTTGTTTCTATTTTTTGCCTTGCGGTGTGTTAGTGGTATGTGTATTCTTCCTTATTGTTTCTGGTTGGTGATGTGGTTTATTGAACACTTGTTGTTAGGTTATATTGAGTAAGTTTTTAAATATATTGTATAGCTTCTTTTGTCATAAAATGGATCCTTAAGTGTCTTGCGGCTTCTCTTCTACGTGCCTCTCTCTTCTCTCTCTCTCCCTCTTCTGAGTCGTCTCGGTCTCTCCGCTCGCTTCGCTCGCCGTCGCTCGCTCGCTCTCTCGCTCTCTCCGTCTCTTCCTCTCTCTCTCTCTCGCTCTCTATAAAATGCCAATAATAGGTAATTATGGCCTATTCCTCAGGCGCATTCTTCTAAGTCACCGCTCCTATGAGGATTGAGGCGGGACCATGCTGGGAGCCACCAGGCCCTGTCTCAACCTTGCTTGACTTGGACAGGTTGCAACGAATTCTAATGAATTAAAGTTTTTTTTTCACTTTCCACACTCATATTATAATCTTAATGCCTGTTCATCATAGCTACAAGATCACTGGGTACATTGCAATCTGAAACGCCCGGAGGACTTCAGCGTTCGTTGCTT
>CM068958.1:58043939-58054616 GCA_035128595.1 Eptatretus atami | reverse complement strand
ATCAGCCACAGCTGACGGCTCACGGCTATGCAGTAAAAATTCTCATTGATCTCTCTCAGCAACGCTTCGTTGGAACATAAAGTGCTGCCAGACGATAGCCAAGGTTTCGAAGAGACCTAGGTCCCAAAAAAGAATTAAAAGTCATCGCATGTCTCCCAGCACTCCCTGTCAGAGTCCCAGCTCGCTACACTCATAGAGGCAAGACTGAGAAGCACAAGGACCTGCAAGACTCCGTACTTTGAGTCCGTCTCGCACAGGTACTGACACCGCCACATCAATGATCCAGATGAATCCATATACATACCACAGAGGCCGCGGAGCCAGACGTCTGATTGACGGCTCAATGAGTCTCACAGCCTGTCGGAGGATGAAAGTAAGTGAACGGTAGATTATGAATCTCTTTGGACTCTCATTCGCTCAGCCATACCGAACTCCCACTGTTTCATTCCGAATCTGTAACTGTTAAAAAATTCATCTAAATAATCGGAAAATTTATCATATTAATTGATGAGTATCAATTAATTAATAATATCTTCTCTTTGAGAGCCAAATCATTATGTTCACTGATCATGTCCAAATATCAGTTCCTCGTATCACATAGGTGTCTGAGCATATCTGCCAGGCATAGCCATAAATAAAAAATACTAGCAATGAATAACAATGCTAAATAATTTAAGTAATATAATCAATTATATTATTACTACCGCACTAATAAAACTTTTTCCTCTCTCCACACCACATCTTCATTTTGTCACCAATTTCAGCTTCCTAGATCAAAGGATGGCTGACGTATCATCGCCACCGACAAACAAACAACAGACAAGCGCTAGGCGACGTGTGGTCGCTATATTATTGCATACTAGTTCAACAGTTTTTGACGGATCGGGGCTCGAAAAATTTTGACAAAGACATTGATTAATAGTGCGCATCCAAAATGCGCGGTTAAGCCCGATTTTGCATCTTGCGAAAAAAACAATATATAAAAACTATTCCTTTCGGATTTTTTTCAAAAATTTTCAGTCCCGTTGCAGCCAAGGTGCTCCATTGGCAACGGTGCTCAAAATCATACATAGATCCTGGTATTTGAACCTGGTCAGGCAAGTTTCATCAAAATTGGTTGGATCTCAGGCCTCCAGAGCTGTCGATTCAACATACAGAGACGGAAACCTAGGATAACGTAGTCTAGCGACACCCACAAAAACAAAAGAAAGCAAGAGAACAAACGGAGTAAAAACCTGATAGATGGGTCATTACCATCAGACGTCTCAACAGATTCCAAAACAAAGGGTTTTCGTGTCTTTCTTGCCTACTGGGTGTTTAAACGACAGGAAAGTGTCTTTACCAAAATTGTACCACCGGGAAAGTGGTGGGTTAAAACTGGGTCAGTTCCAAGATGGCCACCGCTGACCCTGAAATGGGAGGGCGACTGTAATTCCCTTTTATTAGGTGGTTAGAACAAATAATTTTGTTATCTAAGGCCTTAAGTGCACATTTGCTCTTTACGCGAGGGATACGGCGGCGCGGATACCCCTCTGTGAATTACAGAACGTGTCGGCGGCCGCAGAGTCGTGCTCAGGGTGGCCCTACGCCGTTTTGGCTATCATTTACAGGCCGTAGGGTCGCCGTGGAATATATTCCGCATGGAGTTATTAACTTTTTTCATTTCTACGTTCGCCGTAGCATTCGACAAGCCGAAACAAAAAACTGTGTAAAAAAATTAAAAAAAAAACCCACTGTTACCGTCCGTCTGCCCGCACGTTCGCCTTAGGGCCCCCCTGCGGTCGCCTTGCGGGCTAATCCTTGCGTCTGCCTTGAAATTCTATGGCCCCGCAGGCCCCCTTAAGGTCACCGTGCGACATCAAAACAAAGACCGTACGGCACCCCACGTTTTCGGTCTCCACAATTTAAATACGCCGTGCGGCTTCCCGAAAAATAAAAACATATGTGACTGCACATTGTGTGACCGTGGAAATTACTGCGGCGCCCGTATAATTGCTAGTGGCCGTAATTTTGGACGACCCCACGGCCGCCGTGGCAAATGTGACTTCGCCTAACGAGGGTTTAAGGGGTCAAGCAATTTTATTTGGTGCCAATGCGATTTGTTGACGTTGTTATCGAATTCCATAAATCAAGATGGGTCTAAACAACGTTGAATGACGCACCCCATCAACAACTGCATATTATTTCACTGTAAATCTAGTTTTTTAGGGCAAATAATGCAAATATCCATTTTTTAGAGTAATTTTATTACATATGTCAGAATAATTGTATGTCAGATAGTACATTGAAGAATCAGTTGAAATTCTGATACATTACTAAATGCAATCGTAAGATAAAGGAACTCACTTTTCACACTCATTTAGTTTCCTCAGTTCTCTGAAAGGTGTGTGCTGAATTGTCACAGATTGTAAGTTGGCATGTCCACATGCAGAAGTAGCATGGAAGCCCATATCTTTTGGCACTGCAATGTGTGGTGGGTATTTGCAACCAGTGCACAATGTGCAATGTGACCATTTTCAAAAGAGTTTCAGGTGCAGCATTCACATCAGACATTATCCAACCCAGTTCAAAGGATCAATATCGCTGTCCATCCCATCCATGTCATGGTCTTGAAAGTACACCCTGGAAAATGGAATTTGGGTGGAAGTTCTCAGTTTTGGGAAGACGTCTGGGCGATAACAAATTGATGTTTGCAGAGGACGACTTTCTGAGTGAGTATAGCTATGCAATGTGCTAGAGGAAATGTAACTTTTCCTTAGCCAAACATAACAGCCATGCTGGCTGCCGATGGGTTTTTCTGAGTCAGTGCGGTTCTTGCCTCGTAAAGGTAATGCTATTTGCCCAGGATTGGAGGACTGGATCACCTTTCATTGAGGCTTTTTGTAGCTGATTTCTTTCCAAACACCATAACATGGGACGTTGAATCGCATCCTGTTACAGCATGAAGAATCACAATTGTGTACACAACTCACTGCGAGGAACACACTTTTATGCAATTGATGTTGTACACTTTTGGAATGGTCTCTTGATGACTGTTCGATCTAAAATGCAGGTTTGCGCCATCTGCTGTGGCGTAGTGAGAAGAAGAATTTACAAGTCCAGTGTTCTCTCAAATCAGCGTGGTGGATATGTGCGTTTTGCGTGTTAATGTGGCTTTAGCGTGTTCACACGTTGTCCCATTTCTGCTGAATGATCATACAGCCCACCTTCCTCAGTCATCACTTATTAAGCTGATTAGTGTTTGGCTTTGTTATCCCTTGAAGCAAATTATTCCTGCTTCCCCTTAAAGTCGTTTTCACTGGTGCACTTCATATACCGGATAATGATGGCTTTTTTCCCGTCTCTTCGGTATGCATTATCCCTTATCGAGGGACTGCCCATAACCCTCAAACAGCGTTGCTGCCCATAGTGTGCTTACTTATAAGTCAGCGTATGCCTGGCTATTTTATCATAGGTTATCTCCCCTCCTCCACTCAGCTTGCGTAGTAAGAAGCTCTTGTCAAGCACAATTCTTTCAGTCTTCGGGTAGCAGTGATGTCGCTTCACTTGATTGGTATCTTGTTATATGGTTCATCGATGGCTTGGGTAGGTGAGGCTTGTCGGCCTTTTCAAGATTTTTTTGTCCTTCAAAAGGGGTGACGGGTATGGACTCAGTTCATATCTGCATCACCTCCTCGAGAGACAGATTTCCTGTCCTGGACAGCTACAGAGAATCGCTTTAGACACAGTAGGCCAGATGATGGTTCTGTCAGGAGTAACCTTGACAGCAGATGAATTTCCAGGGCTTGGCTTGTCTTTTCCTCGTTGAAGAGAAGGAAATACAGGCTGTCCCAATCTTTCTGTCGATGATGATTCCTTCCAAGGATTCTTTCATGACATCGACGTTCTTCTTTCGCCACCATTCCACTTGATTGATATTTCTCAATAGGGCGTCAGAGGAAAGGAGAACATGAAATCAGTTTGTGGGTTATATCTTTGAAATGTCTTGATGCATCTTTTACAATTCTTGGGATCAGTTGAATCTTGTGTATTGTTCACTTGTGGTAGTATGTGAGTCATTGAACTCCTGCATGGCAAGTGTTGAACTCAGACAGTATTACAGAATAAAAACATTCAAATATTCAGCGAAAACATGGCTGAAAGAAGGTCAAAATAAGTAATATTAATTAAAGAAAACATTAAGCAAAAACCACTGTCCTATATCAAATAGTTTGGAGTGTTGCGTCACATAATGATGGCACCTTTTGGACTGACCCCAGTTTAACCATCTTCAGTGGTCAGTTTTGGTAGGACTTTTTTCTGTCGTTTTTAAAAAACACCCAGTTAGATAGGAAAAACATGGAAACCCTTTTGTTAGAATTTGTTGAGGGTTAGGGTGTTTTTTTTTCCCATAAATTGACTCGCCTATGAGTACTCTTTCCTTTGCACATGCAATGACGTCATGCATCGCCTTGATATGGAACTGGGAAGGGCTGTGTGCCTAGTGTACTAATTGGCATATGATATAACGAACGTTATAATGATACAAATAAAACCGTTTTCATGTCACCTTAAGCAGTTAAAAAGCAGTTTTTGGAAATAAAATAAAACTCGGTATGTGACAGGAGAAGGTTAATCAAACCGTGTGATAACACCTAAGGAACTTTCCAACAAGGATGATTGTTTAGTGGCTAGTTTCGGTTGAGTGCCAAGTCGGCAGGACTTCTTGGCCGTGAAACTTTTCCCTGGAAGTATACAGTACATACAGTATAGCAGTCTGGGTCAGGAAATATTTTCATCATTGCAATGAAAATGTGCAACGAGCCTTGGATAGTCACCGATCTAGAACTTGTTTTGAGGACACAAAATCTAGACTCATGAACTGAGTGAAGTGAAAGAGGAGAAAAAAAAAGGGCCAACAGAGATGCCAGTGGAGCAATTGGTGGATACAAACAGCAAGGAATAGGGCTTGGCACGAGTTGGGTCTAGACTCGAGGTACGCACACTCACCGGTCCAATTGTCTAGCTGGTTTTGAATCCCGGCCCCAGTATTAAACTCTCAATCCTGGTGTTTCACAGGTAGGACAATTCATTAATGTGTGTGCGTCCCTTGGAATGGACGTTGTAAATGGGTTGTTCCCGTCTGCTGCATTAGTGGTTGACGTTAGATTCATGGGTGTACTTTGGGAAGGTAGGCGAGCTACGCCCGGGCACCCTGAACAAATTCAGATTCTGCCCTACCCATAGTCGAGTTTCAGGCCTCGCCAGCGGTTTGTGAAGGACTTGAGGGCAAGCTTCCAACCGTACAAGAACATGGGAATAATTGTGCTGTTATAGTAGAATAGAAGCAAGGGGAATGATTTAACAGGGAAAAAAGGAAGGAGGGAACTACTGACTAAACCTATGTGAATAATGGTGGTTAACGGTGATGTGGCGTTAAGGGAAGTAGTTTCCTGTGAATGTGATCATGGTAGAGATTTGGAGATGATATAAGATGGTGGTGTTCCTTCAACTTGAAGCCCTGGAGAGGAAGAGTGGGGGATTTTAAGAGCCATCAGGAAGTTGTTCCCACAATGGGAGTAAGTGAACGAGAGTGTAGGTGGGCAATTAGCCTGGATTTTGGGAATCTAACCAGGATGGGGTTACTGGAAAAAACACATGCATCTCAGATGAGCTGGGGAAGTCAGAGGGCAAAGACCATAGGGAGAGGGAGTAAAAGGCAACGTCAACCAGCTGCCTTGTTCTTCTGCCACATTAATAAGAGATGCCTTCATTGTAAGAACTTTATATTATAAGATCCTGACGAGGAGACCAGTGTGATGTGTATGGGGCCCCCAGCCCATTGAGGGAGCCATTACACTCCATTGAATATGACATAGGCCTGCATGCCAGCCTTATTGATAGGTTTGAATCATACTAAACTTCAATTTGCATTATCGGCGAACTTAAACCTAAAGTCTTACGTGTCGACAACCAAGGTTCTTTCGCAAGTGATATTTCCGAAATATACAGGAATCTATATATTTCTGTATCATTGATATCATTCAACGGGGCCTGAAAACTCATTAATATTTCACTAGCCAGGGTGGATAGGTTTGTATAAACGGTCAGATGAGCATTCATTGTCAGGTCATAGTAAAAGAGGCTATGACAAGATGAGACTTGTAAGTTCCAAGGGTATTTGCTTTGTGCCTGCAGGAAAGCATGGAGTAAGTAGCTTTATGGATGAAGCACGCCTCATGAAGTGCTTCGACATTCCTCATCTCGTTCTGCTTTATGCTGTGTGTTTCAACGGAAGGAAACCCGTTTTCATTATTCACGAGAGTACTTGGACCCTGGGGCGCTCCGAAGACTTTCTGCGTGGGAGTTCCGAAACCAAGACTACTGTACTGTGCTGCTTTTGTATGTTATTGATATTTCTTCAAGTCACATAATCTGGTTGAATGGCCTGTTAGTAGTCCTTTGGAGTAGTGGCTCATGAGTTTCATGTTTAACTCTGAACCAGTGGCCTCATTATGGTCCGTTCAAAATAGGTATGTTTGTCCGTTGTTCTGTAGTTTTGAGAGAAGTACAATTAAAAAGCCAATGAACAAAGATGTCGATTTATAAGATGTGAAATGTGATTTATTATTTGACGAACAAGCCGGTGGGCCCAGGCCCACCTTTTTGTTTGCGTTTTAGGCCTCATTCACTTCAGGGGGACTGTTGTGTTGAGCTATGTTTTTTTTCTTTGGAATTGAAGGCGGGGAAAGAACCTGTGACGTAGGATGTATTAGACGTTTTACTAGCCAGAGCCCATCACAGTGCCCTTTGCATTCGTACAGCCAATCAGCAGCAGCTCGTGACTTTGCCGATTAATTTGGCGAGCAAGCAAGGTTGGAGTCCGTTTGGTTCCTGCTGCGTGAAACGCTGCACAGTAGGGTGGACCTGCAAAAAAATGATTTTTTGACGCCAGCCAGCATTTTCATCCCAATCATCATGTAACTTTGTAGGAAGCTTTACCATTACACACATTTCTTATTCAGTCAATTGCTTGTGGGATGGCTTTGAAGGCCATTAAAATACAAGTTGATGAATCTTTCCTTAGTGTTGGGAAGGAAGGAGGTGCACAGATCACATGCACAAGCGCAAGCACATCTACACCTTGTATGGAGATGTTGGCCCAATTTTCTAGACCGGATCCAAAACAAGTGGTGAAAGCAGGAATTGCCAATCAATTTCCACTTTTTCCAGGAAATTCTCAGGAAACGATTTACGAGCAGAAAACACTACCTTGTTGAAGAATACTGATTGTGAAATTCAAAATTGTTTGAAAATGTTGAGCCTTTACCATGTGATATCAATGCTTGTGGGTAGACAACGTACAAGATATGAGCACTAAATATATCCTAAACTGTTTGTTGACCAGAACTTTCAGGAGAGTCCTTTTTTTATCTCATGAACAAGGCCTCAGCGATGTTCCACTGTTGGTCAAGGATGGACTGTGAACGGGACCTATTCGACAGTATGGTCATTTTTAAAACTTCTGTGCGACCAGTGGTTATGGTTTGGGGAGAAGCAAGACGACACAGACGTGTGGGATTTTATGATTGTAGATTGCCGATTTAAGTGTCTTCAGTCAAAGATTTTTGTGTTGGTCATTTTTTGGGATGCTACAGACATCATGTAATTTGGCCTCCAGCATGTTTGACCCTGGACAGGAAGGGCTTCTTGCTTGCCTCAGCTACAGGGAGAGATAGCTTGGGAGAAACTCCGGTGACAAGATCAGGCCATGTTCGCCTCTTTTTAGTGCAGCAGGATGGTACTGGAAAAATCTTTTCACTTGGTTGGTACAAGCACCAAATTTGGTTATACATGTGCTCCAGGACTATTCTCTTCAGAAAAACGTTCACGGTTGAAAAACAAAATGGCCGCCATTTTCAAGATGCCGCATTTGAAGTGGTTTTGAATCTGTGTTTGAGCTAATTTTTGATGGAATAATGCTATTTTAATGTTTCTATGCATCGGAAATATATGTTTTTGAGTTAGAAATCCATTTCTGCACTTACAAATTCGTAATTATTGAAAACTAGATGTATGGCCGAATAAATGACGACAGTGCTCTTTTAGCGATACATTTTGCAAAAGAAAAAAATGAAGAATTAGTATAGCATATACATTCAGGAATTATTATCTTATTCACGTGGTGGATTAGTCAATCATTTTAGTCCTCCATTTTGCATGCACACAACATGTGTACATTGAGATGAAGCGGATAGCATTTACATCGCCTCGCATCGCGTCTTGCGCCAATTTGTTAACTGCTGACAACTCTGGCGGCAATTGGGTGGAAGGGTCGTCCAAGACTTGCCAGACCTCTCCATCGTTCTCCACCCCCAGTTAGCAGGCCTTCAGTTTGCATTTTTGCACACTGTTGCCTGGCCCCATATTGCAGCCTGCTTGGTAGGCATACCGTTTGACATGCTGTATGAGGCTTGCGCTTGTCGTTGGAATGGATCATAAGACCTTTGCTTCCGAGCGAACAAGTCCGTCTTGCCTCATCACTTTGTCATAGTGCTGTTTTCTTGTCATACATGGGTGATGACAACTTCAAGACGTTGTAGTCTGCATTTTCCACGCTGGAGTGGGTACTGACTTAACTTTTCTTTTTAAGACGGGAGTTCACTTGAGGAGGGTAACTGCCCATGCTGCATGCAGTTTTTTCTTTGCCGTTTCGCGAAAAGCTGACGAATATCACAGCAGTGAAGGCGTGAAGAACAAGCATGCCAACTGGATTTGTCTGGGCAAGATTCGCCACCATGTCATGAATTGGAACCCTTATGAACTGACCCTGGCCAAATTCAACCCACAAGCTTTCCATGCCTGCGTCTTGGAGGGTAGGCAAAAAAACACTGACTGCAACACGAGAACATCTGTGTCACCTGCTTTAATCACACAGACGTTCATCTGTGCTTGGCTGCCTGAAAGAGCATGGTAAAGATTCTTGAGTTCGGCTTCCTCGTGGTTGCAGGACTTAAGCCATCACGATGTGGATCTTTTGGAAAGAGCCTGATTCCTGTTGGTACAACACGAGCCCATTGTTCAGGACCATAGGTCACTATTCTTATCGCAAGGAACCCAAAAGAGGCTCTGTCTGTTGTTGTTGTTGTCTCTCAGGAACTTTTCCAGTTAGGTGCGCTTGGTTTTCTCCATCACTCGGCTCGATTCCCTTGCCTCTCTTTGATCTTGTTTGCTTCAGGCTGGAAGTCCAATAACATCAAAACTATGTCTGTCCTCACGAAATTCGATGAGTACATCTGATCTTTTGGAACCACATCTAGGGACAGGGCATATTCCTCAAAGTCTTTGATGTCTTTGGCAGACATGAACACTAAGGAGGACCCATCAATGATAACAGCATCACAATCGCTGGGTCTCGTGTCGGGGGAGTAACTGTACTTCCAGAATTTTGCAAGTTGCGACTTCTGCCAGTGTGGAGCTTTGCCCGCTTCACCTCAGCGCCGCAGGGAAAGACTGTGTTTTATGTTGGAAAAAACTCAAGCAGTTCACACTCTCATGCTTGGAGGATTATAAAGATTGCGGAACAGACGGCAATCTCTTTGAAGTACGCTGCTGCTTCTGTCGCCAAAGTTGCAGCTGCCTTTCTTGACGGCGAAGAGAGTCTGCTTTGTTTCTTTTTTGATGGGCTTATAGAGGAGCTTCTGTCACCACAGACCATTGAAAAAATTCTCGGAAGGCAATTTACTTTCTAAGAGTGAGTCCTTACAGTTCAGCGTACTGGGATGCATGTGGTTTTTGAGTCCAATGTGAGCAGGTCTTTTGATTCTTCCTGAAAAGGATTGCCCAGATCCTTCATTCACCAACACAATTTCTGGACCTTGTCAGAGAGGGATTCTGAGATAGGCTGGTTTCACTGGTGCAACGTGATTATCTTATTGCCACTTTGCTGTGTGGTTCTTTTCGGCCAGTGACGCAACTTCATACTGTGATATTAGCCAACGCTAACTTTGGTTCCAGACACCATTCCACATACTCAGTGCAGTGGATCCAGTAGCCCAATGGCACACCATCCCTTTCACTACTGCATTGGCCTGTTCATGTGCTTGTCAATGGCCAAGCCAGAAAACTCCCTGTTAGTCTGTGTACCACATTTCCCAGTTGAATTCATGAAAGACCTCCAGGGTGAATGATGTGTTTTCCAAATGGCCATGTCGTTCTAAGATGGCATGGGAAGCATACTGGCTTAGTTCACCTTTTGTTTGCCAAAGACAAGGGGATAGAAGCGCGAGTGCTTCGCATACAAACCGAAGTTTGGCCTCCACTGAAAGACCTGACCAACAGCCGGAACGTCACCAAATTCCATTGACAACACCAAAGATCCAGAATGAAATGGGACTCTCTTTTCTGCGTTTTTCTCACACCGTCAATTTCAATCCAGAGCTTCTTTCATTCTCTCTCCACAATTGATGCTCATATCTTTCCTTTGGGGCATGTAGAGGCAACACGCTGTGAACTTTGGGTGCTATGGCGTGTTCTTGTGAATCTCTCTCTTCACCACTGTTTCATCCGAATCTGTAACTTTAAAAAAATTCATTAAATAATCGAAAAATTACATAATTAATTGATGAATCAATAAATTAAAAATACTCTTTAGAGCCAAATCATTTGTTCACTGTCGTGTCCAAATATCAGCTTCCT
>CM068958.1:58031372-58038308 GCA_035128595.1 Eptatretus atami | reverse complement strand
GGTCAGATGAGACAATCATCTCAGGTCATAGTAAAAGAGCTACTGACCAAGACTGAGACTGTAAGTTTCCAAGGGTATTTGCTTTGTGCCTGCAGGAAGCATGGATGTAAGTAGCTTTATGGATGAAGCACGCCTCATGAAGTGCTTCCGACATCCTCATCTCGTCTGCCTTTATGCTGTGTGTTCAACGGAAGAACCCCTTTTCATTATCACAGAGTACTTGGCCCATGGGGCGCTCCGAGACTTTCTGCGTGGTGAGTTCCGAAACACAAGACTACTGTACTGTGCTGCTTTTGTCATGTTATTGATATTTCTTCAAGTCACATAATCTGGAATGGCCTGTTTAGTAGTCCTTTGGAAGTAGTGGCTCATGATGTTTCATGTTTAACTCTGAACCAGTGGCTCATTATGTCCAGTTCAAAATAGGATATGTTTGTCCGTTGTTCTTGTAGTTTTGAGAGAGTACAATTAAAAGCAATGAACAAGATGTCGATGTTATAAGATGTGAAATGTGATTTATTATTTACGAACAAGCCGGTGGGCCCCAGGCCCACCTTTTGTTGCGTTTAGGCCTCATTCACTTCAGGGGGACTGTTGTTTGCAGCTATGTTTTTTTTTCTTTGGAATTTGAAGAGCGGGGAAACCTGTACAGTAGGGATGTATTGACGTTACTAGCCAGGAGCCAATCACAGTGCACCTTGCATCGTACAGCCAATCAGCAGCAGCTCGTGACTTTGCCGATTAATTTGGCCGAGCCAAGCAAGGTTGAGTCCGTTTGTTCCTGCTGCGTGAAACGCTGCACAGTAGGGATGATACCTGCAAAAAAACTGATTTTTTGGAACGCCAGCCACATTTTCCATCCAATCATCATGTAACTTTGTAGGAAGCTTTTACCATTACACACATTTCTTATTCAGTCAACTTGCTTGTGGGATGGCTTTGAAGGCCATAAAATACAAGTTGATGAATCTTTCCTTAGTGTTGGGGAAGGAGGTGCACAGATCACACTGCACAAGCGCAAGCACATCTACACTTGTACTGGAGATGGTTTGAGCCCAAATTTTCTGAGACCGGATCCAAAAAATGGGGAAAGGCAGGAATGCCAAATCAATTTCCCACTATTTTCCAGGAATTCTCAGGAAACGATTTACCGAGCAGAAACACTACCTTGTTGAAGAATACTTGATTGTGAAATTCAAAATTGTTTGAAAATGTTGAAGGCCTATTACCATGTGATATTAATGCTTGTGGGTAGACAACGTACAAGATAATGAGCACTAAAATATTATCCTAAACTGTGTGTTGACCAGAACTTTCAGGAGAGTCCTTTTTTTATCTCATTGGAACAAGGGCCTCAGCCGATGTTCCACACTTGGTCAAGGATGACAGTGAACGACTATTACGATAGTATGGTCCAATTTTTAAACTCTGTGCAACCAGTGGTTACTGGTTTGGGAGGAGAAGCAAAAACCGGCACACAGACGTGTGGGATTTTATGATGTAGATATGCCGATTTAAGTGTCTTCAGTCAAAGATTTTTGTGTTGGTCATTTTGGGAATGCTACAGACATCATGTAGGATTTGGCCTCCAGCATGGTTTGACCCTGGACAGGAAGGGCTTCTTGCTTGCTCAGCTACAGGGAGAGATAGCTTGGGAGGCAACTCCCGTGGACGAAACAGGCCAGTTCCCCTCTTTTAGTGCAGCAGATTACTGAAATAATCTTTCACTTGGTGGTACAAGCACCAAATTGGTATACATGTGCTCCAGGACCTATTCTCTCAGAAAAGTACGTTACCCACGTTGAAAAACAAAATGGCTGCCATTTTTCAAGATGCCCACCATTTGAAGTGGTTTGAATCTGTGTTTGAGCTAAATTTTGATGGAATAATGCTATTTTAACTTCTATGCATCGAAATATATGTTTTTGAGTTAGAAAAATCCATTTCTGCACTTACAAAATCGTAATTATTGAAAACTAAGATGATATGGCTGGAATTAAATGACGACAGGCTCTTTTAGCGCTACATTTTGCAAAAAGAAAAAAAATGAAGATATATATAGCATATACAGCAGGAAATTATTATCTTTTGATTCACGTGGTGGATTAGTCAATCATTTAGTCCTCACATTTGCATGCACACAACTGTGTACACTTGAGACTGAAGCGATAGCATTTACATCGCCCTCGGCATTCCGTCTTGCAGCCACATTTTGTTAACTGCTGACAACTCTGGGCAATGGGTGGAGGGTCGTCCAAAAGACTTGCCAGACCTCACCATCTTTCTGCCACCCCCAGTAGCAGGCTTTCAGTTTGCATTTTGCACACTGTTCCTGGCCCCATATGCAGCCTGCTTGGTAGGCAGACCATTTGACATGCTGTATGAGAGCTGCGCTTGTCGGTGGAATGGCATCATAAGACCTTTGCTTCCGAGCGAACAAGTCCAGTCTTGCCTCATCAACTTTGTCCATAGTGCTGTTCTTGTCATACATGGTGATGACAAACTTCTCAAGGACGTTGTAGTCTGCATTTTCCACGACTGGGGGGACTGACAACTTCTTGAAGACAGGAGTCACGAGGGTAAACCTCCCATGCCTGCCATGCAGTTTTTTTGCCTTTTCCGCGAAAAGCTGACAGAATATCACAGCCAGTGAAGGTGTGAAAACAGCATGCCACTGGATTTGTCTGGGCCAAGATTCGCCACCATGTCATGAATTGGCAACCACTTAATGAACTGACCCTGGCCAAATTCAACCCACACATTTCCATGCCTGCGTCTTGGAGGGTAGCAAAAACACTGACTGCAACAACGAGAACATCTGTGTCACATGCTTTAATCAACACAGACGTCATCTGTTGCTTGGCTGCCTGAAGAGCATGAGTAAAGATTCTGGAGTCGGCTTCCTCGTGGTTGCAAGGACTTATGCCATCACGACTGATGGATCTTTTGGAAGAGCCTGATCTCCTTTGGTCACAACAACGACATTGTCAGGACACATGGTCACTATCTTATCAGCAAGGAACCCAAAGAGCTCTGTCTTGTTGTGGTTGTCTCTCAGGAAACTTTTCCAGTTAGGTGGCAGCTTGGTTTTCTCCATCACTCGGCGTCGATCCCTTTGCCTCTCTTTGATCTTGTTTCAGCCTTCAGGCTGGAAGTCCAATAAACATCAAAAACTATGTCTGTCCTCACGAAATTCGATGAGTACATCTGAATCTTTGGAACCACATATAGAACAGCATATTCCTCAAAGGTCTTTGATGTCTTTGGCGGCAATGAATACACAAGAGAGGACCCATCAAGATAACAGCATCACATCCTGGTCTCGTGTCGGGAGGAGTAACTGTAGCTTCCAGAATTTTTGCAAGTTGCGACTTCTGACCAGTGTGGAGTTTCCCACTGTCACTCAGCACCGCAGGGAAAGACTGGTTTTCATGTTGGAAAAACTCAAGCAGGTCACACTCTGATGCTTGGCAGGATATAAAGAGTTGCGAGAACAGACGGCAATCATCTTTGAGTACCTGCTGCTTCATGTCGCCAGAAGTTGCAGCTGCTCTTGGCGAAAGAAGTCTGCTTGTTTCTTTTTGATGGGCTTATAGAAGGAAGCTCTGTCACCAGACCATTGAAAAATTCTCGGAAGGCAACTTTACCTTTCTCAAGGTGAGTCCTTACAAGTTCAGCAGTACTGGGATGCAGATGGTTTTTGAGTCCAATGTGAGCAGGTCTTTTGATTCTTCCTGAAAAGGATTCCCAGATCCTTCATTTCACCAAACAATTTCTGGACCTTGTCGAGAAAGGATTTCTGAGATAGGCTGGTTTGCTCATGGTGCGTGATATCTTATTTGCCACTTTGGCCAGTGACGCCAACTCATATGTGATATTAGCACGCTAACTTCTGGTCCAGACACCATCCACTACTCAGTGCAGTGGATCCTCAGTAAGCCCAATGGCACCACCATCACCTTTCACTACTGCATTGGCCTGTTCATTGCTTGGTCAATGGCCAAGCCAGAAAACTCCCTGTTAGTCTTGTGTACCACAAAATTTCCCAGTTGAAATTCATTAAAGACCTCAGGGTGAGTGTGTTCCAAAGTGACCATGTCTCTAAGATGGATGGGAAGCCATCTGGCATAGTTCACATTGTTGTTTGCAAAGAACAAGGGGATTAGAGCAGCCAGTGCTTCGCAATACAAACCGAAGTTGGCCTCCCTGAAAGACCTGACCAACGAGAACGTCACCAATTCCATTGACAACACAAGATCCCAGAATTGAAATTGAGGACTCTCTTTTCTGCGTTTCTCACACCAGTCATCAATCCAGAGCTTCTTCATTCTCTTCTACACAATGATGCTCATATCCTTCCTTTTGGAGCATGTAGAGGCAACACGCTGTAACTTGGTGCATATGGCGTGTTTTTGTGACACTTGAGGCAGAAAGAAAGGACTCTGCCATTGAAGAAGCCACCCCAGACTTCACAAGAGCACCTGTCCACCCACTGCTTTGAAGTAGGGTTCCAAGAGACCTTAAAGCAGCCATCTCTATGTGGAGGCCCCCAAACATGACAACAAATTTATCCTCACACATACAGGTCAGGCCAGTGCCACTGGACTGTTTGATAAGTGCATAAATAGGCTGGTCTGTGGTTATCACAGGGACCTGTCCTGGTTGAGGTGTGCAATAGTATCCCTGACTTTGTTCATGGAGTGCCTTACAGTGGCAACTGAGTGAGCTTCATCACGAAGGAGGGGCAGAAGTGCTGTAATACTCACTTCAAATGCAAGACCCCTCTTTTTCTCTGCATGTGGGCTGACCAAGTGATGTTAACATTGTCATGTACTTCTTGTGTGAGGCTAATCTTCTGCAACCACTCATATTCATTGGTTAGGGGGAGACTTGGCAGAGATTCATATGTAACTTTGCCTTTGGGAGGAGAAGGGTTCTTTGTTGTGAAGAACGCAGGATAGACATTTGTATATGAGTCGGGGATTTCTGGGACTTTCTTACTTTGGTTTCTTAATTAGAATTGGTTCCCGTACTTCTCCTTGATTTCCTGATTGTATGTTGAAAGATGGATATGCTGGTTCCATGGAATGATGTGGTCGCGTTGTGGAAGAGGGATTATGGTCGATGTTATCCATCGCAGATGTGCTGAAAAGACCTTTCCTCAGTTTGGGAGGACAACCCACACCTTCCTCTACATATCTGGCTACAGCTGCATCTCCCAGCTGAGCTGATATGTCGAGTACTCGATCATATGGAATACTGAGACCATGGTCATGGAGCATTTCTACTAGGTGTCTCTTTTTTTGTCTTAGCATGAACAGACATCCCTATGTAGACCGGAAATGGGGTTTCTCTGTCTCTGGAATGCTGTTGTGTGCAGCACCTTCTTTGTATTTGGCAAAGCAGTTGTATTGAAGGAGCTGAGCCATAGCCAGGTCAGTTGTAGTTGCTCCAAACCTCAGTTGAGACTTTATGTCTGCTCCATCCTCAATCATGCAGACAATTGGAGCAAAGCTGGAGGTAATGAATCGTATACTGAAGTCTCATGAAGATTGCCCTCATATTTACATTTGTGATCAAGCATGTGCCTACGCAATATCTTGGCAGCTTTGGTGAGAATGATGTCATCAGAGTAGGTTGATGCTTCTGACATGACGGACCTACATCCTTCTTGAATGTCAGATAAACATCACGTCCATCCTTGTAGGTTTCCAACGCAGTATCTCTGCCAAAAGCTTTTCTTTCAGTCTGGTAGAGTTCACATAGGTATAGTTCCAAATTGTTCAAGTCTTTCCTTGTAAAGACTCACCAAGTTAGCAAGTCGAAACGAAACAGGCCCATCACTGCTGTTTCTTGTCTCAATGACATAGGTAAGAAGTTCAGAGAACACCAAAGGGAAGACTTCCTTTTCTTGGGATGACTGGACTTTTTCTTTGTTCTTGGCTGCAATGTGTGCCCTCTCTCTATGATACAGAGCTGTTAAGCAAGAGTAGTGGTATTTCAGTTCCAGGGCAACCACATCTCCACCGCTCAAGACAGCCAAAAGCTTGCCATCATTAAGATTGCGAGCACATTCATTAAGCCTCTCATTAGCTGCATGGTCATGGCTTGTCGCAACTTTGACTTTGGTTGTATCTTTTCACATAGGAAACACCGTTGCACTTCCATGCTAGTTCTTCGCATTTTTGAGTGCCCTTCTCCTGGATCATTTTGAATTTCAGCTGCTCTTTTAGTGGCACGCTCAAGTTTATAGCTGTCAAACATTTTGCGACAATTTGGTGGTACTTGGCACTATTTGGCCTCAGTGTATCCTCAATACCACCTCCTTCATCCAATCTGGATGGGTCTAACCTGATCGGTAACTGGTGGATTGCCTGAAGTTGTGGTAGTTTTTTGCTATCATGGAATAATCATCAGAACTACACTCATAACAGGTTGGGGGAGACTTCAACTCTTCTTTTGTATCAGTCTGACAGAGGCAACACTTCCTCCAGTCAGTTTTAGGAGTACAACTCAACGGATTATTAGTGGACATATTGAACAGGTTAAGGCTGAGGGTTTATCCTTTTACCACCTAACCGAACAAAATACATAAGCACATTGAGATTGGGATACAACTAGGTTCATACATACAATTGCCCTACACCTAGCCCGATCGTTCATCCAGTCATTTAAGTCCTGTGCGATCTGTACACCTTCCGGGTAACTGAAGCCCCGTTACCCTTGGCTCGGCCTCTCCGCGCTGGCACATCCTGTCAATTCAGGCGCGGCTATCTAATAGTGTAATACTAACTAGCTATACTTCTACCTGAAATATATACAGGGGCTTATGAGATAGCATTTGGGACACTCAAGTATACTACAAACTACAGTTTAGGTTAGTAAACTCCAGCTACAAGTAGTACACTATAAGCCGACACTGAACCCCTGCGAGTC
>CM068958.1:58008421-58023847 GCA_035128595.1 Eptatretus atami | reverse complement strand
TCTCTGTCTTGCCCATTGTGGAGAGGTGGAGTCTTGATTTGAGTGTGGACAGCTGTCTTTTATGCAGATAGCGAGTTCAAACAGGTGCAGTCAATACAGGTAATGAGTGGAGAATGGGAGGGCTTCTTAAAGACAAAACTAACAGGTCTGTGAGAGCGGAATTCTTACTGGTTGGTAGGTGATGAAATACTTATTTCATGCAATAAAATGCAAATTAATTATTTAAAAATCATACAATGTGATTTTCAGGATTTTTGTTTAGATTCCGTCTTTCACAGTTGAAGTGTACCTATGATAAAAATTACAGACCTCTACGTGCTTTGTAAGTGGGAAAACCTGCAAAATCGGCAGTGTATTCAAATACTTGTTCTCCCCACTGTATGCACAGTATGTATGACCTTACATTTCTAGAAGCAATCTCTGGCATATTTAAAAACTAAAACCTCACAGCTTATTTAAATACTTTAAATCTCATAGCTTCAGTGGGCTCTGCCCCTGCCCCCCAAAAGGAGTGCTGCCCCGTCATCTGGAAGCAGGCCGATGGCAGGCCCCTTGAGCCTTGCATGAGTATCCCTTATTATTTTTTCATGAGACCCTGGTCACCCTGTTTTCCACACCTATCCTTCACCTATCCACACTACGACAAGCAGGAAACAATAATATGTGCTTCGGCTTTGGCCAGGGTGCAGAAAGGAGTCATCTGGGAAGGGGAAAATTGAGTCCTATAAGAGCAATGGTCAATGCTGTACGAGGCTCATGCTTTGTCTTCTCATTGCAATCTGCCAGAGGAGTGAAATGCTTGTCTTGGTAATGAACCCCAGTGCAAAACTCTGAGCTTTTGGATTATTTTTGCATACAGAATCGAAGCTCATGGAGGAGCTGGAACATAGAATGGATCAGATATAGCTTTCAGTGGCAGAAGTAATCATCATATTGGAGGAAGAGAGAGTGGGATGGTGGTTAAAAGTTCGGCCATGCTGGGTGAGAGATATATGTAAATCGAGTCATCACTGTTGGAGGACGATGCAGAAAACAGAGGAACAAGACTTTCACCGTGACTTCCCCTAACTCCTAAGCTCCCGTCCAAGAGGTGGGAGTGGAGGGGAAGTCACGGCCAGCTTACTCCTGGGACTTCAGACGTGTAAGAGTAGCACACTTACAGTGAGAAATGAAGTTCTTGTTAACCTCCGCCATCGAAGATGGACGGAGGTTACTGTTTCACCCCTGTCGTTTGTTTGTTTGTTTGTGAACAGTATTACGGAAAAACTCCTGGACGGATTTCGACGAAACTTGGTAGGGGGATTAGGTATGTCCAAGGTCATTCCATTAGATTTTGGACTTGGTCCAAAGTCCAATATGGCCGCTATGGCGGCCATTTTGAAAAAAATATTTGAATTTTTGTTTTTGCATTTCTACATGTTTTAAGTGATTCCAACCAAAAGAAAATAATTTGTTAGAGAAAAGAAAAACAAAATTTGCAACTTTTTTTCAAAAAAATTTCGATTTTATTTGAAAAATATTTTGAATTTTTTTTTGCATTCTACATGTTTTAAGTGATTTCCAACCAAAAAAAATGTTAGAGAAAAAACAAACAAATTTTGCACCTTTTTTTTCAAAAAAATTTCTTTTTTTTTTTGGCATTTCTACATGCGCGTCGATCTAGTTTAGTTTATCCAATCGTGGTTCAGTAGAGTCTGATCCGTTTTGACCTACAATCAATAGGATATCAGGTTCACTTAAGTGACCCAGCAGTATTGGCGGCGGAGGTTTTGCACTCTACCGAGTGTCCCCCTCTAGTTGTAAACTGCAACTCTGCAACCGAGATGGTATGCAACTTCAGCATGTCAAAATGGAGGAGACAATAATCAGAAAGAGCTGATGAGTACCTGTTGTTGCCACCTAGGCCGGTGATCACACACGGCTTTTCTTGCAATCTCATTGTACATGGGTCAGAGCACATCCTGCGATTGGCTTTAACCACCGCGTTGCCTCCGCTACACCAGCGGCGACATGCCGGGCGCATGTGCGTCTGCTGGTACCCACCTGTCGTCCAAATGACCGAAGCTGCCCCAATCGGGTGCAAACTATTCGGCTTCTCTTGATATGCTTTGTTGTTTTTACATCAATTTTATGAAGAATTGAAAGTTTTTGCTGTGACGTTGACTTTCCACGTGCACAATTATCTTTACAATTGAATTCTAGGTTCAGTTTCCCATCCACTTCTGAGCTAGCACACGCACTACCAGGGGGCGCTATTTTGGCTACATACATACATACTTACATACATGATAGCTGCATATCGTAAGATTATTGAGCTGACCGGATGGCTTAGAGGTATGCACATTTGTCTCTCAGCTGCCCATTCTGGTGTATATCCCTAGCCAGCTATAACTGTCATTCCAGTGTTTCACCGCGTGTGCTGTCCCTCAGATGGACACAAAATGGGCGTCCCATCTGCTGACATTAGTTGGTGGATGTTAAAGCTCTCACGGTGTCTTCTGTGAAGATGGTGAGCTATCACCTACTCTTCACGTTAAAAATTCCTGCCCTAACCAGCATAGGGCATTGATTGCATCAGCGCATAGCCATGTCCTCAGCCAATGATGCTACCCTGCAGCTTTGTTCGATATACGAACAAAGTAAAAGTAAGATTCGTGATTGTGCCTGCCGCATAGAAAGAACAAAATTTCAGTGTCTTTTACTCTTTTGAGTGGCGTGCAAGCAAGTAATTGTTCTCTTTGTCCTTTCATTGAACAGGTCCCGAAGGCCAGACACTTTCACCGAGCATTCTGATCGGCATGGCGGCGCAAGTGGCATCTGGGATGGCCTACCTTGAATCACACAGCTTCATCATCGAGACTTGGCAGCACGAAATGTCCTTGTTGGCGAAGGGCTCATGTTGAAAGTGGCAGACTTCGGGCTTGCCAAGACTCTTAAGTAGGACAAGGCTGATTCGCTGTGATGGAGTTTATTATTCCCTGGGTTACTTCAGTTGAGATAGTTATACAAAAAAAATGATATCAAAACAAGTGTTTCATCGATTTACTTTGAATCTCCTGTGCCTGCTCCCAAAGCATCAAATGCCAGATAAATAGGACAAAATGGACAAGTGGTCAAATATCGGGTTTGTCATAAAGCAAGCAATTAGACGAGTGATAGTGACATTTGCAATTATGCTTTCATTGAAAGCCACTGGAATACAGTGTTGACAGGGTTGCAATATCCTGTGAAACACCTGTACAAGAATGCGGTATCGAGTTGAAAACATTCATAATGTTTCTTCGATTACTCTCTGTTGTTGGAAATTGGTGGCTACACATATTATGAAACTACTTACCTTGGATTCAGTGCAATAGCACAAGTAACAAAGCCGCGATAAGCATTTGTCAATGCTCCGCCTTTGTCAAATGACTTCCAGCACAATGGCTGCAGTTATCAGTCTGGTTAAGTCTAGTGTTGGCTTCGACGGTTAGGGCGGTTGGCTTGGATCTTAGGCCCCGGAGTTCGAGCCCCGTTGGCTGCTGAATTAACAGCAGGTGGGATTGCCTGTCTTCCTTCTGAGGTCGGCGAAATGAGTACCAGTGTCCTGGTATAGGGGCACAGCATCAGCAGCACAGCCGTGTCCCAACAAAATGATAGCTACCAGCAGCCAAGCTGCCATATGCAAGAAGATCATTCTGGTAGTTGAAGTGATGTAAATCAGTGCGAAGCAATCATGTATTGGTATTTTATTCTCCTACTGTACAGGAATCGAGGCTCACAGAAGGGCAAAGATGCTTGCTGACATAACCCATATAGGTATGCATACTTGCCTCTGAGGTGTCCAGCCTGAGTTCAATTCTTGACCAAGTTATGAACTGTCATCCTGGTGTGTCGCAGGCAGCGCGAGGCGTCAAGTGTGTGCCATCCCTCGGATAACAAAAACACAACTTTAAATTATCTTGTATTAACTGACCACATTTGATGAATTTTAGGATCTCTGTATCCTTTGTTGGTTTTTTCTTTAGTAGTGACAACGAGGAGAATTTTTTTTTAAATATAAAACTGTCACTTCTGAAGATGTCTTGATGTGAGCAGCTCTTGGAATACTGTATTATAATGGAAAAGGTGCTGAAGGTAACCAGGCATTTTATATCACATCATCATTAGTTATGTACCATGCTCTATAGCCCGAAGCATATCAACACACCGAAGGAGTTTCTTGTCGAGGGTTAAAATCCTGAACTGATCACCACTAGGACGCAGGACACTCGATGCATCTCTCTTCTTTTGCTTTGTAAGTGGGAAAACCTGCAAAATCGGCAGTGTATCAAATACTTGTTCTCCCCACTGTATGCACAGTATGGTATGACCTTAACATGTTCTAGAAGCAATCTCTGGCATATTTAAAAACTAAAAACCTCACAGCTTATTTAAATACTTTAAATCTCATAGCTTCAGTGGGCTCTGCCCCCTGCCCCCCAAAAGGAGTGCTGCCCCGTCATCTGGAAGCAGGCCGATGGCAGGCCCCTTGAGCCTTGCATGAGTATCCCTTATTATTTTTCATGAGACCTGGTCACCCTGTTTTCCACACCTATCCTTCACCTATCCACACTACGACAAGCAGGAAACAATAATATTGTGCTTCGGCTTTGGCCAGGGTGCAGAAAGGAGTCATCTGGGAAGGGGGAAAATTGAGTCCTATAAGAGCAATGGTCAATGCTGTACGAGGCTCATGCTTTGTCTTCTCATTGCAATCTGCCAGAGGAGTGAATGCTTGTCTTGGTAATGAACCCCAGTGCAAAACTCTGAGCTTTTTGGATTATTTTTGCATACAGAATCGAAGCTCATGGAGGAGCTGGAACATAGAATGGATCAGGATATAGCTTTCAGTGGCAGAAGTAATCATCATATTGGAGGAAGAGAGAGTTGGGATGGGTGGTTAAAAGTTCGGCCATGCTGGGTGAGAGATATATGTAAATCGAGTCATCACTGTTAGGAGGACGATGCAGAAAACAGAGGAACAAGACTTTCACCGTGACTTCCCCTAACTCCTAAGCTCCCGTCCAAGAGGTGGGAGTGGAGGGGAAGTCACGGCCAGACTTACTCCTGGGACTTCAGACGTGTAAGAGTAGCACACTTACAGTGAGAAATGAAGTTCTTGTTAACCTCCGCCATCGAAGATGGACGGAGGTTACTGTTTTCACCCCTGTCTGTTTGTTTGTTTGTTTGTGAACAGTATTACGGAAAAACTCCTGGACGGATTTCGACGAAACTTGGTAGGGGGATTAGGTATGGTCCAAGGATCATGCCATTAGATTTTGGACTTGGTCCAAAGTCCAATATGGCCGCTATGGCGGCCATTTTGAAAAAAAATATTTGAATTTTTGTTTTGCATTTCTACATGTTTTAAGTGTTTCCAACCAAAAGAAAATAAATTTGTTAGAGAAAAGAAAAACAAAATTTGCAACTTTTTTTCAAAAAATTTCGATTTTATTTGAAAAATATTTTGAATTTTTTTTTTGCATTTCTACATGTTTTAAGTGATTTCAACCAAAAAAAAATGTTAGAAGAAAAACAAACAAATTTTGCACCTTTTTTTTCAAAAAAATTTCTTTTTTTTTTTGGCATTTCTACATGCGCGTCGATCTAGTTTAGTTTATCCAATCGTGGTTCAGTAGAGTCTGATCCGTTTTGACCTACAATCAATAGGATATCAGGTTCACTTAAGTGACCCAGCAGTATTGGCGGCGGAGGTTTTGCACTCTACCGAGTGCTCCCCCTCTAGTTGTAAACTGCAACTCTGCAACCGAGATGGTATGCAACTTCAGGCATGTCAAAATGGAGGAGACAATAATCAGAAAGAGCTGAATGAGTACCTGTTTGTGCCACCTAGGCCGGTGATCACACACGGCTTTTCTTGCAATCTCATTGTACATGGGATCAGAGCACATCCTGCGATGGGCTTTAACCACCGCGTTGCCTCCGCTACACCAGCGGCGACATGCCGGGCGCATGTGCGTCTGCTGGTACCCACCTGTCGTCCAAATGACCGAAGCGTGCCCCAATCGGGTGCAAACTATTCGGCGTTCTCCTTGATATGCTTTGTTGTTTTTACATCAATTTTATGAAGAATTGAAAGTTTTTGCTGTGACGTTGACTTTCCACGTTGCACAATTATCTTTACAATTGAATTCTAGGTTCAGTTTCCCATCCACTTCTGAGCTAGCACACGCACTACCAGGGGGCGCTATTTTGGCTACATACATACATACTTACATACATGATAGCTGCATATCGTAAGATTATTGAGCTGACCGGATGGCTTAGAGGTATGCACATTTGTCTCTCAGCTGCCCATTCTGGGTGTATATCCCTAGCCAGCTATTAACTGTCATTCCAGTGTTTCACCGGCGTGTGCTGTCCCTCAGATGGACACAAAATGGGCGTCCCATCTGCTGACATTAGTTGGTGGATGTTAAAGCTCTCACGGTGTCCTTCGTGAAGAGTGGGTGAGCTATCACCTACTCTTCACGTTAAAAATTCCTGCCCTAACCAGCATAGGGCATTGATTGCATCAGCGGCATAGCCATGTCCTCAGCCAATGATGCTACCCTGCAGCTTTGTTCGATATACGAACAAAGTAAAAGTAAGATTCGTGATTGTGCCTGCCGCATAGAAAGAACAAAATTTTCAGTGTCTTTTACTCTTTTGAGTGGCGTGCAAGCAAGTAATTGTTCTCTTTGTCCTTTCATTGAACAGGTCCCGAAGGCCAGACACTTTCACCGAGCATTCTGATCGGCATGGCGGCGCAAGTGGCATCTGGGATGGCCTACCTTGAATCACACAGCTTCATCCATCGAGACTTGGCAGCACGAAATGTCCTTGTTGGCGAAGGGCTCATGTGCAAAGTGGCAGACTTCGGGCTTGCCAAGACTCTTAAGGTAGGACAAGGCTGATTCGCTGTGATGGAGTTTATTATTGCCCTGGTGTACTTCAGTTGAGATAGTTATACAAAAAAAATGATATCAAAACAAGTGTTTCATCGATTTACTTTGAATCTCCTGTGCCTGCTCCCAAAGCATCAAATGCCAGATAAATAGGACAAAATGGACAAGTGGTCAAATATCGGGTTTGTCATAAAGCAAGCAATTAGACGAGTGATAGTGACATTTGCAATTATGCTTTCATTGAAAAGCCACTGGAATACAGTGTTGTACAGGGGTTGCAATATCCTGTGAAACACCTGTACAAGAATGCGGTATCGAGTTGAAAACATTCATAATGTTTCTTCGATTACTCTCTGTTGTTGGAAATTGGTGGCTACACATATTATGAAACTACTTACCTTGGATTCAGTGCAATAGCACAAGTAACAAAGCCGCGATAAGCATTTGTCAATGCTCGCTTTGTCAAATGACTTCCAGCACAATGGCCTGCAGTTATCAGTCTGGTTAAGTCTAGTGTTGGCTTCGCGGTTAGGGCGGTTGGCTTGGGATCTTAGGGCCCCGAGTTCGAGCCCCGTTGGCTGCTGAATTAACAGCAGGTGGGATTGCCTGTCTTCCTTCTGAGGTCGGCGAAATGAGTACCAGTGTCCTGGTATAGGGGCACAGCATCAGCAGCACAGCCGTGTCCCAACAAAATGATAGCTACCAGCAGCCAAGCTGCCATATGCAAGAAGATCATTCTGGTAGTTGAAGTGATGTAAATCAGTGCGAAGCAATCATGTATTGGTATTTTATTCTCCTACTGTACAGGAATCGAGGCTCACAGAAGGGCAAGATGCTTGCTGACATAACCCATATAGGTATGCATACTTGCCTCTGAGGTGTCCAGCCTGAGTTCAATTCTTGACCAAGTTATGAACTGTCATCCTGGTGTGTCGCAGGCAGCGCGAGGCGTCAATGTGTGTGCCATCCCTCGGATAACAAAAACACAACTTTAAATTATCTTGTATTAACTGACCACATTTGATGAATTTTAGGATCTCTGTATTCCTTTGTTTGGTTTTTCTTTAGTAGTGACAACGAGGAGAATTTTTTTTTTTAAATATAAAACTGTCACTTCTGAAGATGTCTTGATGTTGAGCAGCTCTTGGAATACTGTATTATTAATGGAAAAGGTGCTGAAGGTAACCAGGCTATTTTATATCACATCATCATTAGTATGTACCATGCTCTATAGCCCGAAGCATATCAACACACCGAAGGAGTTTCTTGTCGAGGGTTAAAATCCTGAACTGATCACCACTAGGACGCAGGACACTCGACTGGGTGGGCAGGAATTTGGAGTTTGTTCTAGGTGCTGGTGATAGCTCTAGCGGACACCGTGGGACCATTAATATCCGCCGACTAATGACGAGAGATGGGACATACAATTCAACATCCATTCGAGGGACGACACATACACACACACTGATGCCTCACCTTGCCTGTGAAATACCAGGATGACAGTTTATAGCTGGGCAGAGATTCAAACCCAGGTGAGAAAGCTTAGAGGCGAGTGTGCGTACCTCTCGAGTCTAGGCCATCCTGCCTGCACCAATCTCATTACAAAGTCATCACGAGCATGCAAGTGAGGCCTGTGGAATCTGTGACATTCTCAGAAGGTTCTCTGTCATTTCAGTGTCCCAGGTAACTTTAAACAGAGGTAAAAGCTGGTTTGAGAAAACTATTTCCCCACCTTGAAGCAGTACAGGATCAACTCACTGAGATGATAATAGTTATCTGAAGTCTTAACACTAACAATATGCTTGTCTTAAGGGGAAGTCCGAGTATGTGGCACAGCAAGGTTCCCGGTTCCCCATCAAATGGACAGCACCGGAGGCCAACAACTACAACATATTTACGAGCAAATCGGACGTGTGGTCTTTTGGTGTCTTCCTCTATGAGCTCTTCTCATATGGGCAAGAGCCCTACCAAGGTAAATAACTCCGTGTTGAGCTTCCCCTTGTTAAAGTTAAAGGAACCTTCGTGGCTCGAGTTATGAATGACAGATACCATCATACATTCAATTACTCATAGTATAGCACTGTAGGAATGTTTACATCTCTAAGTAAAGGCAATAACCTGTTTATAGCTCAAGGTCTGTATTGTTGAAAGAAAGAGAGAACATTTTTTTTTGTGACAATGAGGAAATACAGTCATGGTTGTCCTTTACATCCAAAGGTGGCTGCTCCATGGTGATGTGAACACCTTGGTGTGCAAATTTGTTCAGTGTGCCGCAGCCCACATACAAACCGCACTTTGAAATGGCAAACAGTGTGACCTTGTGTCAAGGAATATCTGAAAAGACCAGACTAGTTGTTACCAGCAATTTTGGCAAAAATTTGTAATTTGTTCAGAGTGCCAGCAATAACTTGCCTATTCTTCTCTAAATCCACCGTGGGATCTTTAACATCCAAAACAACTGATGTTGGTGGACGGGTCCTCCTGATTAACGTCTATCAGATGGATGGCGCAGCCACTGTTGCCTCGTTCTGCATGCAAAACTCCAAGGTGACAGTTTATAGCTGGGTAGAGATTCAAATCCAGGCAGGACAGCTCAAACGTGGCAGGATGGTCTTGAGATAGGCATATCTTAAGACCATCCTGCTAGCTGATGAAATAACAAATGTCTCCCTCACTTGCTGTTTTGTGCCAAATACCAAACCGCTTTGCCATGAACCCGGAACGTGGATTGATAAAGCCTCATTATCACGCACAGGAGGAAAAACAAGGGTTAAACATGGCAGGCGATAGTGAGGCTGGCAATGTGGCAACCGCGGAAATAGCTGTTATCGCTTTTGGCAGATAAAGCGGCCAAAACCAATTACGATCGTTCACATAAAAAGAAATGGGTTTATAGCAAAGGCCACTCGATCAGTGAACAGCTTTTCCAGCATGTAAGCAAGGCCTTATCTTTTTTGTGTGATTTAACAGAATGGCCAAAAGTTTTTTTATGAGAATCATTGAGTGAAAGAACAGATCCCAAAATTGTTATTATCAAAATTCCATGTCATGCTGCATCACACCCATGTCATATGACTTAAACTACAGCGATTAGGATGAACTTTGTGTCATCATAACAAAGGGTAAAAGGTCATAGAAACAAAACGAAGAGGAGTATGCAGCATTGCCCCTTGTGGTGTCAGTTATGAAGGGATGAGACATTACGTCTTCAGTAAAAAAAAAAATGGGGTTCACACCTGTGTCAAGAACTTTGACCTGGTATTGTTGTTGTTTCTGTCATCTGTTTCTTTCTAACAGCCCTAACCTTTGGGGGCACATTTTGGAGAGCGAGTTTGGGCAGGAATTTGGAAATTAGCCAAAGTTCTGATGACAACTCACCTACTCTTTGCAAAAGATACCATGGGATATTTAACGTCCACCAACTGATGCCAGCAGACGGGTCCCCAGCTTATCGTCTCACCCGAGGGGCAGCACACTTTTTCATGAACACCCTGCCTACATGTCATCGGTCTGACTTTTTATAGTCGGGTCAGGGATCAAAATCAAATTGGACAGTGCAAACGCAAGTGTGCTCCACATTTGACTCAACCTGGCAGACCCATTTTAGCCTAGGCTCTTCAGGTGTGTCTGTAATCAGTGAAGAGCAATTGTTGAAGTTACTTAAAATTCCCTCTGCACTCCATCTAACAAATCCTCTGCTTCTGTTTGTTCACCTTTTCCTCTGTGCCTCATCCCCCAACCCCATTCATCATGGACCCTACAGGCATGAGCAACCAAGAGGCTCTACTGGCTGTACAGCGAGGTTACCGTTTGCAGTGTCCAATAAGCTGTCCCAAGCCATTGCACGGAATCATGCTCACCTGCTGGCAGGTTTTACCCGTAGCAAGGCCCTCGTTTGCCGAGCTCGCGGCCCAGCTCACTGTCGACGCACAATACGCAAAGGCATACGAGAATTTTAGCTGAGAGAGTCCCGAAATATTACAGCTCACAGAATACCAACTGACGTTTGTCTAACAAAAGTCATCACTTACCTTAACAATATCTCGAAGGTGCATTGTCCCAGCATCAAGCAATATATAAAACACAGAACCAAAGAGTGTTATTGTAACTGGAGAAGTACAAACAAGCAAGCATAATAACATTGATATTTAATGAAGATTTGCTTTGCTTTGCATTGCATTGTGATTAAAATCCAATAAGATAATAAAACAATAAACAGATTGGTGCAAAAGAATGCGTTTGCAATCACAGGTTCGTAGGTTGACAAATATAATCAAGATACGGTGTGTACAAATGCTTGTGTTACCATTGGTGAAGAAATTTTTGATCACGTGATGTTATCTCAAGATAAGGTCAAGCAATGTGTTGCAGACAATGTGAATATCTTATTTTAAAGTACAGTGAACTTTTGACCTTATTTCGACCTTGACCTTTTCGTTCAACCCCCGAGTAGTTTGGTTTGACATCACTAATGAGTGAGGGGGGGGGGAAATAAGAAGTTTAGAGTTGATGAAATTTGACAGCATTTCATGTGCATGGATCAAGTAAATATTTTAAATAAAAAGCATTATACACTCAGGCTTCGGCCTTGTTCTGTTTGATAATTGTCTGAATGGACACACAGCACAAACGCTTGACGTGCGAAACAATTCACCGCGAGCCTCGTGGTCCCATTGTACGCGAACTAGAATTATTTTAACCAAAAGGTTTAACATTGTGACTCATTGTCATTTGACAACTTCCCTTGTCTGGGTTACAGTGAGCTCAAATCCGTGTGCAAGAATGGTTCGAAACAAACTTTTAACGGCAATTACGAAGTCGATAAGTTGCAAACGAAACAAAATGTCCACAAAGCGGACAAGTGGGATTTGTAGCCGGAGTGTCGGGCATGAAAAGCCAAATTTACTTTTCAGTTGAACAACCGTTCAAAAGTTACAGACAACGCGTCCCCTCGATACGATGCGCCTTAAAAAACAAAACACTTCCCAAAACACAGTGGGTGTATGGGTAGAAGTGGAATAAAATATGAGTGCAACATGATGCAACAGCAACAACAATAAAACTTCAGGATAAATTGAATTAATTTTAAGGTGACATTATTTGGTGTGTGTAGTGTGTAGTGACAGTCTGTAGTGTGCATTGCAGGTAAGTGAACACAAACGTGGTATTCACACATCAAACAAACATTTTGCTGCAAAACCTCCAGCCACCTTGGGTGCACAACAACACAACGTTTCAAGTCTCAAGTTAGCCCAGGATGCATTGGGCAAAAGATATGGCAAAACGATGTTAACAAAGTGTTGATGATTAGAGCAATTTCCGAGTAGTAAACACTTAAAACGACCAGTTTTGCCAGTTAGAGAAGGTGTAGATCAAGAATGTGGTCAAAGGTCCAAAAACAGGGAGAGGTAAAGCAACAACACAACTCCCACAACTTTGGCCAACAGTTTGCTGGGAGTACGTGACACTTCTCAGCGGCGGAATGGCATTTGCTTTTTTCGAGTCCTTCACTCGTCGTCGGGTTCGAGCTGTGATCATGCCTCCACTCGACGCAAACTCGATCGGTTGATTGATTCGCGAGAGCTGCAAGGTCACGGCACCCACCGGGTTAGATGAAGGCATGTGTTGCAATAACAAGAACACAATATATGAGTCAAGGAACACAATGGAAAAGTAAGCAAAACCTTTGTGGGTTAACATTTCCATCATTTATTTTACCTTTTATAACGTCATCGAAATCAAAGGCCCTGAGTTTGTAATATATTTATATAACATCCTAGTGCTTTGGCACCGTAACCCCGAAAAAGGCAAAGGCTTATTTATTTAACATGTCATCAAGTTGGCCTCAGTCCATCTGTTTTGCATCCATCTGAAGGCCTGCGATTTTTTCCACGCCGGGATAAGGTCGAATTGACCAAAAGCTTCACTTCCACACTACCAAGAAACAGATGTGAGGCAGACGTCATTATGCCATCTGTGTGTGCAGTGTCAAAGTTAACGGATCTCCTGAATAGGTGTACAGGTGATGCATTCTCCAAGTTTGAGATGACATCATCCAGTCATGGTTTAAAGCGTGCTTGACCGACTCAGGGTACCGTGCAGACATATCACCGCTCAGCCTTGGTCGCGGCGCGCTGGGGGTAAGTGGAGCATTTTTCAGCATGGTGCGGGCTCAGTGCCAATGTGCTCGTGAAGATAAGGTATTAAAAACAGCTCATTTATAAGTCATAGTCTTTGTTGGGAATCATGACTGTTGAAGCAAAAGGTCTCTCACCAATGAAAAGAAAAACATACTGAGCGAGTAACCGCAAGCAAAAGCTGTCGGGTGACAATGCAGCGACGTAGCACATAAATAAATTGTATGTTTAATAAACAATTAAGAAACATCAGCAAACACCAAGAAAAAGAGGAGCAACAAACGTCTGAAAAGGTTCGTGGGAAGAAAGATGTGCTACAGTTGGTTGGAGAGAAATTATCAGAGAAGGATCTCTAAAGGGGAAGCTCATTGCAAGCTCAGCATTTCAAGCATTATTCAAAAGCCAGTTCCTGACGCGTTTCTCAAAATGAGAAATTTTATGAAAAAGGCGCATCATGTTGTGAAAAGCCGATCATATTTATTCTAGTCCGAATAGCAAAGTACTTGGGTCAAGCAAAGCCGTGAAAGCTTGTCAAAGCAATACCCTAAGGCCCTTTAGTCCATGAGCCAGACCCCGAAATTTGACGGATTGGTATCACCTGGGCGGGCAAATTCCCATGGTGTTTTTTTAATAGCCCTATGTCTGTAGTTAATAAATTGACGTGAATGACCTTTGTAAGAGCAGCTTATTGGTGGTTATCACTCGTTGAACATTATGAGGTGAGGACAAATTCTTGTCAAATTCTTAGGGGTCAGAGAAACAAAATCTATCATAACTTTACAACCAACAAACATAGCCTCACGAACTACAACTCAAAATGTCAATATTATACCCCTCTGCAAATTGATATGCGACTTGAAACAATTGGTTCAACAACTAGGTCACAGAAGGTCAAAAGTCATGAATTTTCTGATGCTAAAAATCTCACCTATTGCCACCAATGGAACTACTACTTCATAAATTAGGGACCTATTTCGTCTTAACTGCCCAGAATGTGAATGGTAGAAACCCTGTGAGACAATAAAGCGGTTATTATTCCTTTATTTTGCAAAATGTGCATTCCACAGCAAACGACAAAAGTCATATTTACAAAACTAACAGAAATTGTTGTTTTAGCGTAATAGCGTGGTATGAAATCTATTCCCGTAGGATTTTCGTGCTAAAATTGATTTTTTTTTGCTTTATCGGGTTCATTTCGGGTCTTACATCGCAAATGATGGAGGTCAAATTTTCCGACCCCTCGACCCCACCCGGCGTGGGGGGGGGGATTTTTGTTCCGACCCGCCCCAACTTAATCCGTGGCTTTTCTCCACTATAATATAACCGATTTTACGATTTTAGGGTCGTTTTGGGGCTCTAGATGACGCGAGTCTTTTAGGACATTTGCGAAGCGACCGAAGTAGCTATCACCAACTTCCGGTTCGATCGATTGCATAGTCAAGGTAATTATATCATGGTAGAAATAAAGCTTGTCATATTTGTGTCCATTCTTACAGGTTTTCGGGCACGGGAAAATGTTTGGTGCAGTCTTTTTTACTATCAGACTGTCCTGTCACGAGATATGGGCACTTTAAGGAAACCGGTACTGATAAAATGCTCAAGAATTTAACCATCTCTTGAAAATATTTACATCATATTCATTTCCATATTCAGCTGTATTTTAAAAAAATTACACATTGCATCCTATTCTCTAAATGCAAAAGCAATTAGTTACTGTCCAAACAAGCTTTACATGATACTTTTTATTACAACTGTTTCCATCATTACAACTATTAATTTGACACCACAATAACGCGGGGATTCTCATGCAAGAGCGTCCCGACATTACGGACTACCAGACGAATGTGCATTTACTTGCAGGCTAATTAAATAATAAGTCTTGGCGATAATTACGTCTGAATCAGCAACAATCATCTCCGAATCAGAATTAATGTCCACAGAGTCTCATGTTCGGAGTCGTCAGGGTTTTGATTTCCACAGTTCTGTAGCTTGCACAGTGGCGTACACCTCAAGACATGGCGAATACAAATGAGCTCTCTGGTCTACACTCTCGTCAGCACTGGCAGGCATCATTTCCATCACACCATCTGGTGCTGGCATTCCCTTCATCCAATCTTTGTTTAGAAACCCATCATCTCCTTTTGTTCCATGCCCTGCTGGATCAGGTTATCAATTCCTCTCTAAGCTCCGTCTCCATAACCCAGCCTGATAGTTGGCACGTCTTGCATGTTTCAACAGACTGTCCTCACATGGAGGAAGAAGGCTGGACTCAACTTCACCTCGTTTGGCGAGAAAAATTTCATATCTCAGCTCATTCACATGTCTTGTGTTTGATGAAGGTGCATGGAGAAGACAAGTGA
>CM068958.1:57973188-57995306 GCA_035128595.1 Eptatretus atami | reverse complement strand
GAAAGGCACGGGTCCCTTACAGGACCATGAATCGCCAATAATTCAACTACGTAGGGTAGGGTTAATTGCCAAACTTCAATATACCCAATTACCCACGCGGCAAAGCTACCGGGGAATTCACACCCTCGACGGACCTCGAGCGGGACGAGCCGTTACCGTGCTTGAACCGGTGTAACCCGAGCGGAGGTTACCGAGGCCCGTCGGTCCAAATGAACAATTTACTGCCTCGCTATTTCTCAACACGCACCGTGCCAAACCAATAAAATAAATGACAGGGAACGAGCTGGGACATCCAACCACAGGGAAATTTATTAATCGGGGCGGGAAGCATGTAAGGGCAGAGTTATCTGAATATCAGGCAGGCAATATACAGTGAGCAAAAGCACTTAAAATTTCTACTTAAGAGACGGGGCCCACAAACAGACACACACCCAGAAGAAACGGACCCAGTTGGCGTCGGGTCTTTATTGAAGGCTTCCAGCTCGAGGAAAGGTGAGCTGGAAGCCAGAGCCTATGCTTGGACCTGTCCGCCTCATGCGGTTTTCGACAATCTGGCTCAGTGGCGGGACTCAAACCCGCAGCTTTCACGTGGCATCAAGGATGAAGGCACCAGGAGTAGAGCGGCAGACACCAGCACGATCCGGACGGCAAAAACAAGCAAGGAGGCGGCGAGGCAGGTGAAGCAAGTGATTCTCCTCAGGCTCCGACACACAACCAGGCTCCGACGCAAACACGAACATGAAACACGAACACCCAAAGGGAGCCTGGTCTTTTTATCCACTCCCCGAGTCGGGCGGAGCCTCAGTGTCGGACGCTCTGTGCGCGCTTGGTTGGACAGGGATCAGGTGTGTTGATGCGCTGTTCGCTCCTGATTGGACAGGGATCAGGTGTGTTGACGTGCTGTGAAAACTCCAACTGAACAGCAAGGGGAGCCTGGTAAAGCGCTAGTTCAGTGGAGGAGTTGTGAATGGGAACACGCTGTTCACTCCACCTGAACAGCAAGGGGAGCCTGGTAAAGCGCTAGTTCAGTGGAGGAGTTGTGAATGGGAATGGCAGGGTGGTTGGTTTGTCGGATCTAAGAATTTAAAAACCTGACTATAAAACAACTTTGCAGCGCACGTACACTTAATTACTCATTAAACAAGGGACGGGACCCTAACTAGAAACACATACTTACCGATATAACTGATCTATAAGGACTCTGGCTGTTGTGTGCGATGGGTTCCAGATTCGTAACTATATATATATATATATATATACACATAGATACATAGATACATGCTCTAGGCTCATGGAAGAGCTATGACACAGAACAAAATCAGAACACAGCACAACAAAAGGAACGGCAGGAGAGGGGAAAACACCAACAGCAGGATGGAGGGAGAAAGTAGATTGAGATGGAGGTTTGCAAATGACTAGATTCATGAGTCCTATGCTAATAATCAATACATATATCAACGGCATGGAGTATCCAATCCAAAGGTCTGCAGCAAGATCTTTCTACATCTTGGGAGCTTCCATATTGCCCAAAACTTAACGAAAGCTATCGGACAGCACTGCAAGAAAAGGCGCAATAAATCCGCATCGAAGGCAATATTGTGTTAAAGTGAAAGGAAAGGATCACGGAGAGATAAATATCGCAGAATTGTGAAAAAGGGAAAATATAAACCCTGGTCTTCGAATAACGAACTCGCTGATAAGCTTAGTTGCACATTCAACTTGGTGACTCCCGGACAGCATGCATAATTCTCTGGACAGTGTAGCTCGTTTGGGGGTCAGATCCTGAATGGTGACTGAATGGCCTCACAAATACTCCAGGAGGCACGGTCTGGAGGGGTTAACGGCCAAGCGACCAGCTTTGTATGCGAAATTGTTTTCTGGGAACGGGAAGATTTCAAATGAACCGTGGCAGGCACCCTTAAGACATTCCTTAGACACATATTTTGGCCATGTTGACGGGTTTTTAAAACCGATTCCAGGGTATCTTTGTGAGCTGAACGATATTTTTCAAGGAAGGTGTCAGTCCATTATGACGAAGGCACGCGTGCTGGAATCACGATCAAACTGGTGCATACGCTTGCCACCAACTGTGGGTGCTGAAAAAAAAACAAGACATGGCAGCACCTTTGCAGGCTTTGCCTGCTTTCAAGCATGGGCAGCACAACAATTTTAGGGGTAGTAAGAGAACTGCAAGGCTAAGCCATGAAGTAGAAACAACCTAGATGAAAGATAATTACACGCTTCCTTTGTTAAAGGGTGATTGTGAAATTTAAAATGATGAAGAAGGAACACAAGTTTCGATTGAATGAAAAAAAATCTCAAAGGAGAGTCAATAATGAGACTATTGTCTTCTTTCATTAAAAAAAAAAAAATTGTCATAGTTGCGAAGTCTCTGATACAGCATCACAGAGGCTTTGGTTGAGGGATTTATTATCTTCGCCCGAAGGTGAAAGGCTATTGTAAACAGTCTGTGTGTCAGTCAATGAGTGAGTGCACGAGCGAGTTCCCATGCAGATCTACTTTAATATAGATCGTTCATTATCAGATATAATGTAACCTGCACTTCCCAATGACACTCTAAAGTATAAAAGCTCATTCAAGTTTTTGCAGTCATGAAAATGGAACAAAGTCATGTAATATCACAATAGCAAGTGAAGAATGCACAGATTCTGTGGCCACAGCAAATTGTATTTCAAGATAACATTCGCAGCATTACTCTCAGGACTTGCAGCACACCCCAGGCCATGGGCTCGACTGGTTTCCCCCGGGCAGCCTTAGTCACATTTTGAGCTGTCTCGTCAAAGCCATGGTCTGAGGTGCATTGCAAGGCCTATTGGCTCAACTACTGTGCCTGGGCAGCCTTAGGCACAAGTGGACCAAGCATTATAATTTAACATAAGATATATATATATATATTTTAACCACAAGTTGATTTTATACACAAGGATTCGTAAGGAACTTTGATGCAGGAGGATACCATTTGGCTCATCATGCCTGCGCTAACCAACCCCAGTATCGTTACCCATCCACACATCAGCTACCCATCGTCCACACAAGCCAATATCCCCATACCTCTCTATTTCCAATGCATCTCGGTACCTATACAAATCCTATTTACACCCATCAACCCACTCTGCTGCCACTACCTTTCCTGTGAGACCATTCCACACATTAACCACTCTTGCATGTGGATTATGTCCAAGTTAGCCATGCATGTTTTTGAGGACATGCTTGTCCACACCTAAATTGGTCATTCTAGGGGGTTTACATCATGCAAACACATCTTTGCCTCGTAATGAAAGTGGGTGGACATAAATGGTGCATTCAAAATACCAGCAAGTTGCCTGTGCCCACATGGGATTCTAAACTGGGTGGGGATGGAGGTGACAAAAATGCAAATTGCGTCTTCTGTCATCGAGCCGGCAAGCCGGGAGCAACAATTCACATTTATTGACACATCTCACGCAATTTAAATACTCCAATGGCGGCGAGGTGCTCCATTTGAAACTGTTTGATGTATGGAGCTTTTTGATGCCTGGGGTCCATAATAAAAATTTGCAATGGTGCCAAAAGCAGTGACCAATTGCAAATTAATAGTGGGATAATTAATATACCCCAGTGAGGCTCTCTATTTTTAAATGCTCTGTCTTGATGAGAACGATTCTTCTTCTTCTTGTGTATGCAGCACAAGTCTGTGAGTAGCATCACCGGCTGGAGGTGTGGCTGTGCCTCTGATGCAACGCCCCCTGGAGGTTCGGGCAGGGATTTGGAATTTGTTCATGGTGTCGGAAATAACTCGCCTACTCTTCGCGAAGGACACTGTGAAATCTTTAACGTCTACCAAGTAATGCCGGCAGACGGAACGCCCGTTTAACGTCCATCCGGGGACGGCACAAACATTGATGCCTCGCCATGCCTGGGAGACACCAGGAAAACAGTTTGTAGCTGGGCCGAGATTCAAATCCAGGTTAGACGGCTCAGACGTGAGTGTGCATACCTCTTGGCCATCCGGACAGCTGTTTATCGAGAATGAAATTATGAAACAAGAGGAAATATTCCAGAGCATTCAGGTCGGATACTGCTGGCAATATACACTTCAGAACCAGTGTACCGTCAAATATTATCCATTCATGGTACAAATACTGGGCTTTGTATTCAACAAAACATACCATGGAAAATGAGGCTGCAGCCTGTTCAAGAAGTCCCACGAGCCCAGCTTCAGTGAAATACTTTCCCGAACAAATGCCCTCTTCATCAGGTGATAGCACATCATCGGAGATGGCAGATTCCTCCAGCACATTTGAGGAAATGGTCTGTCAAAGAAAAATCATCATGTTCTGATGTCATGACAAAATCAAAACACTATAAGCCAGCAGGCACGTTGCATCTCAACTTTTTCACACAAAATTGTCTGCTTTAACCATCACTTGTGTCTACCATCAAGTACTAAGAGGTAATCTCTCTGGTAATTATATGGCACTCAGTAGAGCGCATACCTCCGCCAGGCTGAATAGTTTACGTTTTGTATCCCACTGAGGGGCCGGATCTGCATCTGGGCCTGAACCAAAATCGAATCGGCTTGTTCTGGTCACCGAACCAACTCATCCACTTAGTTTTGTCATAACCTATCCACAACTTTTTGAGATATCGTGCTATATATCGTTTTTGCCCCATTTCTCAATGGTGAAGAATCACTGAAAAAATTATCAGATCCGGATCCGGATTCGGATCTTCACCAAAACATAATCAACTCATCCTCATTACATACCCAACCTGCCCACCAAATTTTGTCCAAATCTGTCTGCAACTTTTTGAGATATCTTGTTCACAAACAGACCCACAAACAAACAAGAAAAAGATGTCGTGCAGAGCACGATACTTGCAAAGTCAAACCCCCTCTCCAAAGGTTGCCATGAATACATCAAATTATCCATTTTATTAAGAATAAAATTGACAATCTTAATTAAAGCTCAGGTTAATCGGATGAAAATTATTTTTCAGAATGAAATTGATTTTATAAGTTTGACCTTGAGTTGACCTTTGACCTCTTCACCTTCAAAAAAAATTAGTTGGTTTTCAAATTCAGTGATGCACTATGCAATTGCTGCTTAATTTCCAGGTTAATTGGATGAAAATTGACAATTTTTCAGATGAAATGTGATTTTAGAAGTTTGACCTTGAGTTGACCTTTGACCTTTTGACCTAAAAAAAATACTTGCTTTCCCAATTCAGTGATGGACTACGCAAATCCTGTTCAACTTTCAAGTTAATAGGATGTAAACTGATGATTGTTTCAGTTGAAAATTGATTTTAGATGTTTGCCCTTGAGTTGACCTTTGACCTTTTGATCTCAAAAATAGCTGCTTTTCCAATTCAATAATGCACTATGCAATTGCTGTTTAATTTTCAAGTAAATCGGATGAAAATTGACGATTCTTCAGATAAAAATTGATTTTATAAGTGTGACCTTGAGTTGACCTTTGACCTTTTTACCGAAAAATAAGAGTTGGTTTTCAAATTCAGTGATGCACTATGCGATTGCTGCTTAATTTCCAGGTTAATCGGATGAAAATTGACAATTTTTCAGATGAAATTTGATTTTAGAAGTTTGACCTTTGACCTCAAAAATAGTTGGTTTCCCAATTCAATAATGCACTATGCAATTGCTGTTCAAATATCAAGTCAATCGGATGAAAAATTATTTTAGAAATTTGATCTCAAGATGACCTTTGACCTTTGACCTCAAAATCGATAGGCTTCTCAGTTGAGACCACCTCTACAACTGTGTAAAGTTTCATGACGATCGGCTTAGAATTGTGATCTGTAGGCGATTGATAAACAAACACAGACAGACAAACAGACAGACAGAATAACAAAATCGATTGACCAATATACGTGAAAAATCTTCGATTTTGCAAGTAACAGATAGACAGACAAGGTGGTGAAAACATAACCTCCTTGCACATTCGGTGGTGGGAGGTTATTGTAAGAGGTCGCAGCAGTTTACAACATGTACAATTGGTAGTTGCTGTCAAAGCATTTTCAAGCCAACAATAACTACAGCCTGAACACCTGAAAGCTGACACAGCCAATGGGAAGGTGACGATGGTCTTCAAGCATGGATAGGTACTCTGCAACCAGCGCAGCAGCATGCACGAGGCAATGTGCGGCCTCCGCATGCTGGGAACGCTCCCCGTGCTTCCCAGCCATGTTCTGCAGCCATGTGAGACGTAGGTCCGGGGAGGCTTGGTAGCCCTTGGCAATGCTGTGGGAATGATGAGCATATTGTTCTACGTGTCCATAAAAAACTCTCATCAGCAAATCAAACAATGCAATTCAAAAATGAAGATGATAATGAAGAGCTGTGTCTTTCATACACACCGTGCCTTTAAAAGCATTTTTGGAGTGATCTAAGGCTCATGGATGGTCTTTTGCATACATCACACATTCACGCAAGGCTATTAGAAGATTTGAATTCAAAAGGCATAAGTTGACAAGAGACAAGATCATCATGAGCAAGCACCGCATGACCATAATGAGCCAAGTGTTCAGTTTAAAATGATAAACAGGCCAACCCAAACTAGGAGATCGGACCAGTGGTGGACTACGTGACACATTGGGTAGTCACTTGGTGCTTTTGTCGTGGTGTCGTGAGGTGGTGTTGATCTCTTACAAACCACCACAGAAAACTTCATGCCTTCAGTAAAAATTCAGCTTCGCTCTATTTTATTCACATCAAAGATGGGAATACATAAATACATATTGGGGTACTTTTAAACAAAAGCAATAAAATAAGAAAACAATGCCATAAAACAAATTTTCCTTTCACTGTACGGTCCATGAACAAATGTCAAACCCACCTGGTGTCCTGAATTATGTCAGGCAACCTCAGGTAAGTAGAGATCCGTATAAGGGGATCAAATAACTGAGTCAATTTAAATATTACATTTACTTAATTTAAACTCTGGTCTGATCGGCAGCACGATGTGGAGACAGTTAAAACATCCACTCAAATATAAGAAAAGTTTAACAACATCATTATGGAACATGATCAATATAAATAAACAAGCAGTCATAGACTGGTACTTACGAAAGTCAACTTGACCTCTGACCTTGTCTAATAAAGCTGTCTCTAGAGAAGGTAGCGACGCAAACCAGAAGTTTCTATGATGATTCTGTACCAAACCATCAAAATCGAATGTTTGACCTCACTGTGACCTTGACCTTTGACCGATTTTGACCAAAATCTAATCAGCGCTAGCCATCACCCTCCTGAATCACGGGGTGTAATTTGACATTGGTAGCTTCTTCCGTTCTTGAGTTATCGTGCCTACAAACAAACAAACACAAACACACAAACACACAAACAGAGGACGGAAGTGATCAATATACTTACGAAATCTAATAAATGTGATGACGTTAATTATAATCCAGGAAATGTCCAACAGATGAAGGTGAAATAACAAAGGTAAATGGACGAAAGAAAATGGACTCAGGGGGGGAAAAACTTTGGGGGTAAGGAAACACTACCCCCCTCTACCCCCTCTACAGCCCCACATTAGCGTCACATCCAAATGCTCATCGGGCATGTGGCTGCAGTGCAGGAATATTCCCTGGCCGGTGCTTCCACAATCAAGCATGCCATCTTGCTGTCAGGTCACTGCCTGCCTCTCCTCTTTCACGGGCACTACCAGGCCTCGCACCACCACCACCTCCTATCCTCTCAACTCATGAATGGCAACCGTTTCGACCCCACTGAGAGGTAACCCCACAAGATGTACAAAGGCTGACATGAATCATATCACAAGCACCCTGAACGAGAGAGGCATTTCTGGAGTAGAAATTACCAACGGGGAATCATTTTTGCACAAAAAATCCAATCCGATCAAAGAAGGGCCATAGACATCGGCCAACCAAACCTCAATATCCTATTCTGTAATATGCCCAATTCCAAACTAACAGTTATAAGGACTGTAATGGAAAACTAGTCTTTATAATATTGTAACATGGCCCAGGATTAGTTCTGTTACACCAGTAGTCAAATGCAGGTGATGGTCCTTCATTGGAGTGGTCCTATCCTACTCCCCAACACTTTAAACTAAGACTACTGGGCTTACAATGGTAACACTAGCCCCAGGGTCCACCAACACCTCACAGGGTTCATGTTCAATCCTTAATCTTTAAATTTCCTTTCCCGTTACTTCCAGGCACAGAATCATCTCGCAAGTATGAGCAGCCTGTAGAGTGAGGGGCTTTCGTGAATGTTCTCCCTCCAAGGATATATAGCAGGGTTGGATCGATCGAGTAAGGGACTTTGGGGGTTTTCTGTCAGCCCCCACTGGAACAGTTGAATACACCATTGGTTGAACAACACTTTGGCACAACGAAAGGCATTTCTGAAGTACAGGTACCCAATGGCCAAATTGAGAGAATACCTGCCATGTACACTCACAGCGATTAACACAAGTATACCATTCACTACAATCATTCTTGAGCATATATGATTAGCTCACTTGTACTTTGGTCCGGTGAGCTTATGAGATCAAGCAGTGCCCGTAAGTGAGTCAGTCAGTCAGTCTGTAAACACTTCAGAGTCATTATCGTTTGAACCAAACATACAATTTTGATGAAACTTGACCACAACCTTCATCACCCATGATGTACCAAAGTTTGTTCACGTCATTAAAAAAATCAGGGTTTAAGGGGGTGTTGGGGGGGGGAGTGGGGTTGAGTGACTGTTGCTCCTGATCCAGGTGAGCTTCAGGACATGTGGTAATATTTTTACATGACTAGGGCAAGGCCATTACGGTATAATGGACAAATGAACACTACAGGGGAATCAAACCTGTTTGGGCAGAAACACGAAACTGATGGAGCTGCCTCCATGTTTCCTTTGCCTTTTTTTTTTCCACTATTCTGAGCTTTTTCTCTTGCTTCGTTTCTATGCACTGTAGTTAGCGAATGGTGCAATATACAACTTTGGAAAAATGAAATAAATTCTGTGAAAGCATTATGTTGGGTAAATATCTACTGTGGTGGACACAAGTTTGCATTGAACAGCCCTTGTGTGGTCGTTTCATCGCCCTTGCGTGGTCAGGACTCAATGTCATCCCAATAATGAAGCACAGTGGAAGATCAATGATAATTCAGAGTTTTTTTTGTTTTAAACAGTCAAGGTACTAGAAACCAACGAATTATAATCGAACCGGTGCATTTAAAAAGATCGCATGATTACTGTTATAGATCTGTGGGACGTGCTGCTTTCAGAGAGGAAGCTGTGAGGGTCCAGTTACTACTTCCAGCATGAAAATGAACCCAAGCACAAAGATAAATCATTCGTTTTGGAAGAGGAATGTTACAAGGTATGCTTGAATGGTTTGCCTCTTAAACACTTCACTTTCAACTGACACAGATTTGTGAGAAAGACTGGGAAGACAAGATTCCCGAAGATCCATCCATCCATCTATTCTATTGGGACCATACTCTGTGCAGAGCATTGGTGCTGCCTAAGCAAAGCAGTCTCCTTGGCTCTTGGGCACAATCCTGGACGGGTCACCACTCTGACACAGGATACCAGCATGCTGGTGCTCATTTTGCCGACCTCAGAAGGATGACAGGCAGAGTCAGCTCCACCTGGGATTAATTCAATAGCCAGGTGGGATTTGAACTCGGGATCCTAGGATCCCAAGCCCACCACTCTAACCATTAAGCCAACACCAGGCATATGTAAGAACAGGCAGCAGTTACAATAACGATATGTAGAAGAAAGAGCAAAAATTCCAAAGGAATGATGCTTATTACTGGTAGTAAGGCTGGCATCATTGCTTAGAATCTATCTCATCTCGATGCTGTTAGACTGGGTTCAAATCCTGACCTATCTATAAACTGTCATCCTGGTGTTTCACTGGCAGGGCGATTCATCAATTTGTGCACTGTCCAACGGGGCATCCCGTCCCATCTGCGGCATTACTTGGTGGAAGTTAAAGATGCCTCAGTGTAATCAAATAGAAGTCGAAGATCCCACAGTGTAGAATACGTAATCAAATGGTTAACAAAGCCCATGTGAGTGTGATAGACGATGGGGACAGAGCAGCCTACCGGTACATAAGGTCCAGAAGCATTTCTGGGTCCTCCTGATGCTCCTTCATCTTTACCGTGTCTGACAGGATCATATGAAGGTTAAAGACCAGATCTTGCACCTGTCGAGGTAACAGCATTAAGAACATCCAGAAAAGAGAGGTTTCTGCCCATAAAGGCAACATTTACCAAAATGAGTCAAAACCTCAAAGGCAGTTTGGGGATTGCGAGGAGGGGATTGAAATGAGACTGAACTGTACCAGCTCACTCACCTGATCTGGGAAAGTGGTTCCCTGAAGCTCCAGATCTTCAGAGGCATAGGTCAGGATGGTTTTCAGTGAGCGGCGAAGATGCTCCTCATTGAAGCTCTGGAACGTCCCGACGAGTGAGGAAAGAGACATGGTAACCTGCATCTTAACTCGAGCAAAGTTCTGCTGGAGCCAAAGAAGGGAGTGCATCAGTCATGTCTTATGTGAAAAATTTCATCAATTATCATCATTATCAACAAACATAAAAAGGGGAGAAGAAAAAAGGGATCAGAAACAAACTTTTTAAAAAACAAAATTACAGTGAAATTATTAACTCCAGAATATCCACCACCACCACCCTCATCCCCACCACTTCTCAACCAACCAATGTTGTTTTGATGAAATTACTTTCTGCTTTTGTCTCCTCCCTCCCCTGATAAGTTGCTATGCAATCATTTTTTGTTTACAAAAACGATGGCAAGATAACACAGTTGGTGTGGTGTGGTGCTCGCATTGTGGTATCTCGCGTGGATTTTGGTGGGTACATCAGCCGAGTGTCAGCTCCCATCAGCGTTTTGGTTGGAGATGGTAAATATCCCAAGGTACCCTTCAAAAAGGTAGGCCATTGTGTGCTGGTACTCAGGCAAAATTCACCACTTGAAGTTAGCTGTACAATTGTCACTATCTGCAGTAGGGGTGCAGATATGACATTGACATTATGGACTGAATGCCCCCTTCCAGTATCTAAATTTCCTTTGGTGAGGCCATAAAAAGATGAAGTGGTGATAATCCTTGAATGAACGATTGGAGGATTGGCCATGTATGCCGTGTGTTGAATGTCAATGCAAAGAAGCCAACATGTTTTGACCCTCGTCTCACACACATTTCCGATCTCAAAGTTCTGCCGCATGAGCAGGTAGAGGGAGGCGCTGGCGTGGGAGCGGATGGATCCTGTGCTGCTGCAGCAGTGACGCAGTAGACGCAAACACAGGTCTGCACACTGTTCAGTCTCCTCCTCGAACAGCAGCTCTGGGAACTGAAAACACATCATGCACCGCCACAACCGATGCACCAGCCGGGCAGTAAAGGCAAAGTAATGAAAACAAATTTTGTACTTGATTATTGCAGTTTATAGTTGATAATGAGTCAAAGTGAATGGAAGGACTTTAGATAAATATCGCAGGAAAAAAACGAAAAGAGAGAAGAGAGGTGTGTGGACCAAGGAGGAAAAGATGGACAGGTAATGAAAAATTGTGTGAAGAAAAGAGCTTTTGAGGAGGTTACATGGAGAACCTCTGATAGGTGTCAAGCCTCCGACACAGGCATTGATGGGCTCTGTGTTTGGTTGGTGACATACGGGAGAGGGACTTGCAACTGACACCCTTAGTTAGGCTAACAAGTAAAAACAATGATGGTCAAATCAACGTGACCGGCATTAGGAATGCAAGGAGCAAAGATCGTGGAACATTGTGGGGTGTGGACGACAAACAGACAGACATAGCTTTATATATGTATATATATATATATATATACACACACATCTATATTATAAAATTAGCTGTGTCTGTCTGTTTGTCGTGTTATAAGGAGAACGGATTAATGGATTTAAATAAATCCAACGACGGTGGATTCAGGGAACTCCTGGGAAGGTTTGTGCCGGATTTTTTTTTCTTTGATTTTTTTTTATGGGTACATGGTCTCATTTTGTCTTATGTCTCACACAGATTATGTCTCACACAGTAAAACCGCATAATCCGCAAAGAATAACCATTCGTCTGCCACCCAGACGATTGTTCCCACTAATGTAAACCATTCAACCAAAGAAGCATACTGACTCTGTGATACGATGCTGACGTCATGGATATAAATTATACCAACACATCACCGCCAAACTCGGAGGCATCCGAATGGTACTCAAGCTTTTGCAGACTGAGATTAAAGCCAAATAGAATAAAATAAAATAAAAAAGCCAAAAATTAAATAACAAACAGACGAAAGTAAGCTAGGCTAATATGGTCTAATTACTAAGACTAATATGGTCACAAATAAATGATCAGCAGTATGTTGCCCTGACGAGCCCACAACAAGGGCAAAATCTAGATCGACATCTCTGCTTTCGTCTATTCGTGATCACTGGGGCATTAATCTCAGTCTGCAAGGACTTGAGTACCATACGGATGGCTCCTATTTTGGAGGTGATGTGTTGGCATAATCTATGTACATGATGTTAGCATCATGTCATCGGGTCAGTGTTCTTCTTTGGTTAAATATATATATATTTGTTACGGCTGTGGAAATTCGCAAACACCATTCAGGTCCCGTAGATGAGATATTTCTGAAGTACATGTATAGTTAGCCCAAACCCATTGTTTAGAGGGAATTAATGTGATTCATTCGGGCTGCGATCCTTTGAGTTAGGCTTTTTTCTGTCTACCTTTGTTTTGCTCCAACAACAACAACAACAACGCCAGCAGCCACAACCTACCTTCACCACTCGCTACCGCAAACCTCACATCACCGCCATTCCAAACGGCACCATGGCCATCGGACACCGCCGAAAACCCTCCACCACCTTCTCCTACGGCCATTCCCGCACCACCTGTGGGCACCGAGCGTCGGGCTATCTTCAGCGATACACGCGAGCCGCGAGTGCAGATGGCGGTTTTTCCGAGGAGAATTCGGATCAGGAATGCTACACGCCCACATCTGATCCATCCAATTAGGAAGCGCGGGGCGGCTTGGCCCCGCCTCCAGACGCATCTGAGGGAAATCGGGATATGCAAATTTGAGGATCAGGAAAGATTCACGCCCCTTTTTCTCCGTCCAATCGGCGAGCGTGGCTCCCCCCTGAGGTCGTTTGGATCCGAGAATTTGCATATGGTGGGTTCCTGGAGCCGATAAAGGGACGAGCGCAAGGCGAATCGTGGCAGAAGTGTGGCAGTGAGTCGAGTTGGCAGAAGTGGGGCAGATGAGTACGAGGCGAACGGCTACGGAGGCGAACGGCTACGGAGGCGAACGGCTGCGGAGGGAGATCGGCTGAGGAGAATCTGGAGGCTCGGGTCCGGGGCGAGGAAGTCAGCGACGAGGTCGCGTTGAATCGCGCATCGCGGGACTCGAGCAAGCCAGCCATACTCCCTCCCCAGAGCATCAACAATTCCCCTTCCCCCCGCGCTGAGAGAGTGCGACAAGGGGGCCCCGTTCCCACTTTACACCAGCAGGGGCCCACGAAACCGCCGTGCAGCGACATTTTGCGGCTCGCCACGAGGCGCGGGTAGGACCCTTCGGTCTCGTGGACCTGGCCGCTCATCCAGGTTCCACGCGCATTAGGCCCACGGGCCCAGTCTGACTCCCTTGCCTTTGAGGGGGTCTTTTCTTGTCTTTTGTGAATGCGTGTTGTGGCGCCGTGTCTTGTAAGGTAGAAACTGTATAAGTGTTGCCGTGTGTACGCGTATTCGGTCGTAGCTCTGCATTATTGTTTTTGTCTTAAATTGATATATGTGCATTTGTGATTACTGTGTGGCTGTAAATACGTGCTATATGTGTGCTCTATGTGAGGTGTGAATTAAATGTGCTTTCTTGTTGAATTGCTGCCCCGCTTCGCTGCGTAGGGTCACGACGGAATTGTCCGTCCGGTGGGCAACGTACCGCGATTGAGTCACGTGGTCGTTCGCACGGGCGGCGCGAATTCGCAACACTGGTGTCAGAGAGCGGGAAAACGAACCCTCCTGTCTCCAGCTAAATTCATAGGGAATCGGTCCAGGGGTGAGAGGAGCGACCCCCGATTCCTCCAAATTACGAGCGAGCTAAATTAACCCCTTACGTGGAATAAGATGGCGTCTCAAGGCGAGCGGGAGCCGGGGGTAGAAATGTATATGTGTGATAGTAATGTAGGATCCATGGCTCAGGACGAGATCCCCATGCAGGACATTGGTGAGCAGGAACAATTACTCCCCAACCAAACGCAGAGCCCGAAATAGGTGCGGCGGCGGCCGCGGTGTAGGACACCTCCCTTTCCCCCTCCGCCAAAACCCCCGATCCTGGCCGAATCGCTCAGCCGAGTGCATCCGACATGGCCCAGCTATTCGCCATGCTGGCAAAGATGAATGCAAATGCGCAACAAATGGAAGCGAATTTAAACAACAAAATGGATGGAAACTCACTCGAAATGAAAAACGAAATAAAAGGTATGAACGAAAAAATGGATGGAAACGCACTCAGAATGGAAACAAACACAAACGAAATGAAAACGAATATGGAAACAAATGCGCAAGGAATGAAGGAAGAAATAAAAGAAATGCGGGGTGAAACGCAGCAAATGGGCCGGAGCCGGCAGGCGGGCATGAAGGCAACAACAGCGAAGTGCGTAATGGCGACGACGTGTGGGAGCGAACGAGCTGGGAGGGGGTGCAACGGTTGTCAGGCCCGCGGTGAAGGCGGGTGAGGAAAAAATAATTCGGGAGATGTGTTGGGCGGAAGTGTGGAGGTGACGGAAAAAGTGACGGTAACCGAGAGGGAAAAATTAATTGGGGTGACGGAGACGTGCACGAAGGAAATAAAAATAGTGGAGTGTGAAAAAAGACTTCAAGACATGAATAAGAGAGTTGATAAGCTGGACGGGAGGTAAAAACGGAGACAGAGGAACTGGGAAGACGGATAGACAAACACAAGGGCAAGCCGGAAGAACAGTTAGAAGCCAAAGCAAGGTCGGAGTGTGCGGAGATGAGAAAGGAATTGGAAAAGAAAACTGAGTTACAGAAACACAAAACAAAGAGACGGAACTACAAAACGAACTGAGAGTGTTAAAAGAGGAACAAGAAAGAGTACTGGGAGAACAAGGAATGAGACAGGAGAAAGAAATCTGTCAACTGAAGGAAATGACGAGATTGCAGAACGAGGAACAAGAAAGACAGTGGAATAAAAAACTGAAAGAGTATGAATTTGAAATTGAACGACAAAACGAAAAAAATAGGTTGGAATACGAGAAGTTGAAGGAGCAAGGAATGAAGCAGGAAGGAGAAATCAGGAGATTGAAGGACACAACGAGATTGGAGAGGGAAGAGCGAGAGGAACAATGGGATAGAAAACAAAAGAAACATGAAGCCGAGGTTGACCAATTGAAAGAAAAGGTGAGGCTGGAGTACGAGGAGATAGACAAAGAACAGCGAATGAAACACAAAATGGAAATTAACCACATGAAGAAAACCATGAAATTGGAGAGGGAAAGACAGGAGAAGGAACAAGGAAGAGTAATGAGACAGCAGCAACTGAAACACAAAAAGGAGATTAACCAAATGAAGCAAACCATGAAACTGGAGAAGGAAGGACAGGAGAGGAAACAAGGAAGGGTAATGAGAGAACAGCGAATGAAACACAGGAAGGAAATGAGCCAATTGAAAGAAACGATGAGATTGGAAAGTGAGAAGCATGAGGAAGAGTGGGAGAGAAAACAAAAACTATACGAGTTTGAAACTAATGAACTGAAGGAGAGAGTAAAATTGAAGTCCAGAGAGATGGAAAAACTCCAGAAAGAAACAGAAACTAATAAATGTATAGAGACGCGGGAGACAGAAAAAGTAGAGGAGAGACTGCATGATAATGACGGGGTTAAAGGGACAGAACACACGCACACGGAGGTAGTGGAGGATAATGGGGGTGAGCTCGCAGAATGTGTGGGGACCCGGTGTGAGCAGCTGGATGGCTGCCTCCAGGACGAGGGGAGGGAGTATGCCCCCTTGAGGCGAATCACGACCAGGTGGGTTGGTCGTGCCAAGCGGAGTTGAAGGGACGAGTGCTGTGGATGGGTGCACGTGCAGCTTGGGGGGTATAGAGGCCCCGGGAACCCTTGTGGGGACACGAATCCCCAGTGTGGTTGTGCAGGGGTGTGCGTTTGCGAGTGTGCGGAGATGCGTGCTTTCCGGCACGATGGTGTGAGTGAGACCCCCTGTGCAGGTGGAAGGTTGGGTGTGAGTGAGAGGGTCCGTGTGAGAGAGACCGTGTATGTGAGGTCTCTGTATGTGAGGGAGATGTCGGTCGGCATGCGTGAGCATGCAGCCGCGTCTCCCGGTGTGAATGTGAGTGTTTGGAGTGGAGTTTGTGCGTCGTAACACGCAGGTGTGCGTGGGTTGAATGGCGACGACGGCGACAGGGACAAAAGCCGGGTAGCGGCCGTAGCTGTTTGTGGGACGCGCCGGGTTCACCCAGCAGCGAGCGCGCGGTCCGTGCCGTGCAACGCACGAGGCCGCCACGTGCTCGCTTGCGGAGTGAAACCCGGTCCGGAAACGCCAGCGGTGGATTTGCCGATCCCGCGGACGGACAAAGTGTAGGCAGGATGACGGATTTGGACCGGATGGGTTCTCCACGCGAGCTTGTGTTAAGCTCCGACGGGCAGAGCAAATGTGTTCGCGTGGGGAGCCCCTCGGAGTGCGAGGTTTGCTTTTGGGGTGCGCAGGGTGACGTCATGGCTGCACGTGTGTTCGGGATCCGGCAGGAGGGTGAATCCCTGCCGGATGGTACCGTCAAAGAGGGACGAGGTACACGTGCAGCTGCAGACGTCACGGGCAAGGTGCAAAGTGCGCGAGCTGTGAGTTGCCGTGCTGGTGCTGCGCATAATTGGAAAAACAAAATTAACAATAGAAGCCTCGCTTTCGGGTGAACGAATTTCCCGGGCAAGGGGTGAAAGACCCCTGCCAGGGCACAGGATGACACAAGTTAGGGGGAAGGGTTAGTGTTAGTTAGACCGACTTCATGGGGCAGGGGTAAGTCCTCATGGAGTCCGTGGAATGGATTAGGTAGAGGGATTTAGATGAGATTTAGGTTGGGAAATGATTTTTAATTGATTTTAAGGATTTTGGAGACAGTGACAGACTTTGGATGTGTAGAGGGGACGTAGTTTAGCTACGTAGTGTTAAATGGAACGTGCTGTGGTGTAAGGGACGACGTGGGAGCACGGGTAGTTAGGGGATGTGGTTAGAAGGATGGCAGAGATCAGCGATGAGTGTGTTGAAGAGTTGGTGAGTTGTGTGGAGACATGTTGGTGAGTGAGGCCAGCGGGTCTGTGTGAGTGGAGCGAATGGGGAATGCATGGTGTGATGAGTGATTGGGGGAGGAGTGACTCCCGCCCAAGGACCCCGGGGTCAGTGTAGAGGAGTTAGTCGGTTAGACAAATTGAAAAATGGAGGTCGTTTTGTTGTTGGTGGGAAAGTAGGCTCGATACCCATTTGGAGGGGTGCAGGAGCCCTGTTGACGGGCTGGGAGCGTGGCTGCGAAAGGTGAGTATCGCTGAGTGGGTACCCCGGGCACCGGGCTAGTCGGCCGTGGTAGGCCAAGGGCCCATGGGGGCCGGGTTAGCGTAGTGGGCACGGGTGCGCCCGCTTGGTGCGGGGGCCGGAGCGCCGTTAGCCGCGTGGGCAGTGTCGTGGGCACGGGTGACCCTCGGAAAGGGGCCCGGGGCGCCAGCCTGCCACGTGTGCGTTTCAGGGGAGTTGCCATGGGGCACTCCCCGGTGTTTAGGGAGCTGGTAGGCTCGGAGGCAGTGTAGTGCCTGGGGTGCCATTGTAGGGGATTCGCAGAGGTCGTGCCTGCCAGGGGGAGCCACGTCTCCAGCCACAAAACCGTGCAAGGGCACGAGGGAAAATTGGAGGGCGAGGCCCGAAATTTGCGTGGACACCAACACAGGCGACGGGAATCTGGGTTTTTAGAACCAATAGATTAAGCGAGAAGCGCTTGTTGAAAGCCCCGGGGTAGTTTAACAGTTAAATGGTTAGGGTAGATTAGGAAGTGTACCCCTCCGCACCATCCATCCTTCGCTCTCGTTGTGGGCCGCTGGCCACTTTGGGCTAGATCGCTGAACTCTGGGAGGCCATCCTGAGGCTTAGATTGGGCCTCGGCACAGGACGCTAGCTCTCCTTATTCCCCTCCGGGAGGGAACGTAGGGGTTGGGAGTAGGCTAGTGGACGATAGTTAGCCGAACAAGGACAGTAAAGGGGTTAGGGGACGATTTATAGTGGTGGGGAAGTGAAAGTAAAAATAAAAACAAACAAAAAAATTAGTTGGGTAAATTGGGTTTTACAAATTAAGGGAGTGGGTAGTGACAGTGACAGGCAAAGGCGATAGGTGGGAGGGAGACAGGTAGGTAGGTCCGAGCCCGCCTTCTGCGAGTGGCCAGCACCACCGCACTCCTCCACCAACCTGCACTGCACGGCAAGAGGCCGGCCAACTTCATCGACTGCAGCTGTGTGCTTCAAGGCCTGTGCCGGTCGGATCGTCCGCCGGCTGTGTTTGCCTGCAACGGCCTTGCTCTGCGGGCTGTGTTTGCCTGCTGCCTTTGCCATGCCATGCCCACTGCCCATGTCCACCAGCCCCGTTCAATTTTGCTTTGCCCCCTTGTTCATTGCCATGTGCGCAGGATCGTCGTTACAACAGTTTGCAAGCTGCAGGAACTGTCCTGTTGGCAGCTAAACACGGGCCTGCAGTGGCGGCCCGTGCGCCGTTGACTCTTTGCCTTTTTCCTGCAGAGTCCATTGATCCTGGCCATGGTTTAGTGTAAATTATAAGGTTAAGGTGTTAAGATGTATTGTAAATATAAGTGCGCCCCCGGCATGTCTGTCTAGCGCCGGCAATTTTATTTAAGTCGTCCGTGTGAGTGGGTTTGTTTAGTTAGTTACTCAGCCCTCAGGTTATTTATTTTGGGGACACGAATACCATGAATGTCGCACTCAGGGATCCGAAGGTAAAACGTACTAGGGAGAACTACACATGATGGCACACGATAATTTGACGACTCGGGACGAGTCTGTAAAAAGGGAGGGGGTAGTGTTACGGCTGTGGAAATTCGCAAACACCATTCAGGTCCCGTAGATGAGATATTTCTGAAGTACATGTATAGTTAGCCCAAACCCATTGTTTAGAGGGAATTAATGTGATTCATTCGGGCTGCGATCCTTTGAGTTAGGCGTTTTTCTGTTCTACCTTTGTTTTGCTCCAACAACAACAACGCCAGCAGCCACAACCTACCTTCACCACTCGCTACCGCAAACCTCACATCACCGCCATTCCAAACGGCACCATGGCCATCGGACACCGCCGAAAACCCTCCACCACCTTCTCCTACGGCCATTCCCGCACCACCTGTGGGCACCGAGCGTCGGGCTATCTTCAGCGATACACGCGAGCCGCGAGTGCAGATGGCGGTTTTTCCGAGGAGAATCGGATCAGGAATGCTACACGCCCACATCTGATCCATCCAATGAGGAAGCGCGGGGCGGCTTGGCCGCCTCCAGACGCATCTGAGGGAAATCGGATATGCAAATTTGAGGATCAGGAAAGATTCACGCCCTTTTTCTCCGTCCAATCGGCGAGCGTGGCTCCGCCTTGAGGTCGTTTGGATCGAGAATTTGCATATGGTGGGTTCCTGGAGCCGATAAAGGGACGAGCGCAAGGCGAATCGTGGCAGAAGTGTGGCAGTGAGTCGAGTTGGCAGAAGTGGGGCAGATGAGTACGGAGGCGAACGGCTACGGAGGCGAACGGCTACGGAGGGAGATCGGCTGAGGAGAACCTGGAGGCTCGGGTCCGGGGCGAGGAGTCAGCGACGAGGTCGCGTTGAATCGCGCATCGCGGAGCTCGAGCAAGCCAGCCATACTCCTCCCAGAGCATCAACAATTCCCCTTTCCCCCGCGCTGAGAGAGTGCGACAAGGGGGCCCCGTTCCCACTTTACACCAGCAGGGGCCCACGAAACCGCCGTGCAGCGACATTTTGCGGCTCGCCACGAGGGCGCGGGTAGGACCCTTCGGTCTCGTGGACCTGGCCGCTCATCCAGGTTCCACGCGCATTAGGCCCACGGGCCCAGTCTGACTCCCTTGCTTTGAGGGGGTCTTTTCTTTGCTTTGGTGTGAATGCGTGTTGTGGCGCCGTGTCTTGTAAGGTAGAAACTGTATAAGTGTTGCCGTGTGTACGCGTATTCGGTCGTAGCTCTGCATTATTGTTTTTGTCTTAAATTGATATATGTGCATTTGTGATTACTGTGTGGCTGTAAATACGTGCTATATGTGTGCTCTATGTGAGGTGTGAATTAAATGTGCTTTCTTGTTGAATTGCTGCCCGCTTCGCTGCGTCCTTTCCTTTGTGGGTCTCCATCTTGCTTTACGTAAGGGTTTGGGTGGGCGCGGGGACGCCCGATAATTAATCAGGAACCGTCGAGGCCGACGATAACATCGCTCGGTTATCCCGATAGCACGGAATGGATCGCTTAAGCGGCCCGTGTCCGAAGTCGACCTGCGGCGAGGTGCGGTCGCCCGGTTTACCATCCGCGTGGGTACTTGGGTAGGTCGAGTTTGGCGAACAACCCTATCCCACGCAGGTGGCCGATTGGCACGATCGTGGTGAGGCCGAAAGGCCCACCCGTGACTGGATCCCGGCGTTAGTCGGGAGGGTCACGACTGAATGTCCGTCCGGTGGCGAGGCGGTCGCGATTCGAGTCACGTGGCCGATCGCACGCCGGCGGGCGCGAATTCGCAACAATATATATATATAATATATATACATATATATATATAACATATATATAACATAAAAAACTGTGTGTGTGTGTGTGTGTGTGTGTGTGTTGTGTCTTTATGAGAGGTTTTTTTTTCGCAACAAAATTTATTTTCTACTTTGTGTTAATTATGAACAGGAAGAATTATGTCCCGGTGTGCAGGAACCATTAAGACTTTAATTTTTCTCTTCATAACTCACACGTGAGACGAGGGCACGTTGTGTAGCAAAGGCATGCTGAAGATACTGTGCGCTCTGATTGCACGCCAGTGAGTGCAGTAGCACACGGAGCACACCACCAGCACACTATCCTTTGTCTCCGACAAGGAGAACTGTCTGATGTAGGAAAGGAAAGGGAAAAGGGGGGGGAGGGGGGTAGAAGCAGGAAATTAAATCAAAAATTTAAATCTATATCAGGATTTCTAACTCCATTTTAAGGTAAGTTCAGAGCAAACCCAGAAGACTGAAACTCCCAAAATCCAGGCTGACTGCCCAAATCCATGCATGTATATACTGCGTCATCTTTCTTCCATTTGAGGAAACAACTACCTGAGGCTGTGGAATCCCACTCTTCCGTTCAGGGCTTCAAGTAGTAGGTGCACCCACCATCTCATGCTATCACCCATCGTTAGCCAGGATCTTTTCTCCCCCCATGAACTCTACCTAACCCAGCCCTCTTACTTGCATGTCAATGTGTTTGCTCCCTTCTTCTCTGTTCTGTTGTCATGTTTGTTCATTCCCTTGCTTGTTCTGACTGCCTGTTGTCCCAATATCAGTACTTTGTCTTTTTATCCTCTGCCACCTCACTCTTCCATGAGCCTAGATTTTGAGTAAAAATGATCTCATCCAAAGATGGAGGTTCACTGCTTATGAAGGAAGGTTCAAGGGGTCACTAATATGGCCAGGATGTAGGCTCAAAGATCATCAATTGTATAAAAAGAAAGAAAAAAGTTAATATTGCAAAAAAAATAACATCCCACCATCTTCAAAAATTATGGTATTTTGAATGATGGTGTTCCACCACACTCATGCAGTGCCCTCTGTTGATACTGAACGGGATAGCAGTTTGGGACTGATCAAATTATGTCAGGTTGATGACGTCATTACTAATGATTGCATGAACTGTCACATCTCATTTGCTCTGAATCGCTTATGGACATTAAAGATTCCTTGGTGCCTTCTGAAAATAGGTCATTGCATTCCAGAACCTCAGGCAACATGATAAACTTGTGCCTCCTGATTTGCAGTATTACTCGTTTCTG
>CM068958.1:57944109-57962395 GCA_035128595.1 Eptatretus atami | reverse complement strand
TTGGGAGGCGACGCACACAACTGCGGCCTCCATTGATGTTCAGGGATGCTACTTTTATCTCCATTCTGTTAGTTATTCTTGAAGCTCTTTATCAGCCCGAGTAACACATTTCCTTAACCTTTGGAACTGAGGATCTGACACGTTAACCTGATAAGGACTACGAATCATACTCCTTGCAGTTTTAATGAATCGTGTAAATTCGGGAAGTAATCTTTGATTTTTACGATCTTTTCCTGAATGTCTCATCCAGGAATTGAATCACATTTTGTTGAGACACTAAGGTTGTGTCGTTTCCCCCCTCATCCTCTTGAGAGCTTAAAGCACTGAAATGTGGGGTCGAAGAGGTTTCATCTGAATCAAGTGCTTCATCGATGGCTCTCCTATTACTTGTTGGAACACTTACTTTTGGCTCAACAGAAAGTTCTGCTCTGTTTACGGACCCTCCGAATTTGCCTTGTCCATGTCCTTCCCCTCTACAACCCTTACATCATCATCTGTGAGGGAGGGTTGACATTTAACTCACAGGGATTTTCCCCTTTATCTATTTCTCCATCACTGTCAGACATAGCTGTTAACTCGTCTGAACAAGTTTGGCTAACAGGACAAACACTTAAAACATCCTGGATACCTCACTGTTCTCTGTGTCCGGTCAGAGTCAGCCAGTGGAACAAGCAAAGTTTCCACATCCGCACACGATTCCGGTACCACCAAGGGTTCCAATGTCGACGTACCTTGGAGGTCCACCGAGCCTGACACGATCTGAACCTTATTCTGCTCCTTAAGGCCAGTCACACCTTGACGTTTTAGCCAGCTTATGCCGATTTTTGGAAAATTTGTATAAAACGCTGGTACACGTCGAATACGTTATGGGTAAGTTTTGATAACATTGAGAGCACGCTGAAAAACACTGCCATACGTCGTAGTACGCTTGCTTTAAACGTGTACTTTTCGGTTCCTCAAATTTTCCATGCTTGAAATTTTAAGACTTATGCCAGCGTATGACTCACACGTCCGCATAACGCTGGCCATAAGTTGTAGGCACGTCACGCGATCGTTGACACACATCGACACACGTTACTTGAAAGGTGCTCATAAGTAAAACACATCAAGGTAATGGTTAGCGTCAGTGTTCCAGACTCCCTGGTTTTTGTTCTTTTTCTTCCTTCCTTCGGTATGATGTGATGTTGACACTTCGATTTCTAGTGCGGTTGTAATATAATATAATTAATAGACTGCCGCTCAACGATTTAAATCATAACCGCACTGTACACTGAACACCGCTCATACCGAAGAAAAAAAAATAAAACGGGAGCTGGAACACTGACGCTAACCATTACCTTGACGTGTTCGACTTATGAGTACCTTTCAAGTAACGTGTGTGTGATGTGTGTCAACGATCGCATATCGTGCGTACAACTTATTCCCATCGCATGCGGAGCGTGTGTCATACGGCAAGTACGTCGTAAAATTTTCAACATGTTTAAAATTACAAGACGTACTCCATTTAATACGACGTATGATAGCGTACTTTAGCATTTTATTCACGCATACCAAACTTACCCATACCGAATTCGACGTGCGCCAGCGTTTAGACGCATTTTCAGATCGGCATACGCTGGCAAGATCGCCAAGGTGTGACTGCGATGTTGACACTTCCATTTCTGCGGCGGTTATGATTTGAATCGTTGTGCGGCAGCCTTTTCATAACCACGCCACGTCATCGTCGGCGATGCGTGCAGCGCGCTATGCATAAGTTAGACTCGTTGGGCATGGTTGTGAAGGCCGACAACAGGTTCAGCATTCGTTGGTATAAGTTATCTATAACACAACGAAACGTTCTGTGTCCGTTACTAATACGTTATGCATAAGACCAAGTCGTTATGAATACGTCCGAATCTTTAACAAAAACATCAAAAGTTCAACGTAAGCCAGCGTTTTACATAAATTTTAATACGTTGCCATTGCTGGCTAAAACGTCAAGGTGTGACTGGGCTTTAGCATCAAAGGCATCAACATTTGACCGTTTTGGCCTTTTTTCCTGGTATCCGTAACAGATACCTCCATATCGTCCACACTGTCCTGTACAGTGGATGGTAAAGGAGAGGAAGCAACCACTTTCACTTCCTCGTTTGGTGGGGGTGGATTAATTACGTCACGATACACACCCTCTCTCAACGCCGGTCGGGTGGACGAGTCCAATTCATCGAACACCTCAGCCGGTGGGGGGGGGGGGGGGGCTAGGCTCCCGATTCACCTCTCCATTAGTTTGTGGTGAGGAAGAATGTTCCTCACCGAACCTTCACTTTTTTGTGGTGTAACCGCATTGGGACAAACACTCTTCACGTGCCCGTAAGCTCCAAACCCAAAACACGTCATAGCCTCTGAGGAGGCATACATTTTATATTCAACCCTTCGATTTTACACTGAGTACAACATTCAGTGTTTTTCATTTTCAGGTAGTATCATATAAACCACTCTTTTAAAGGACATGACGTGTTTACAATTTATCGCTAACATGACGCATTGGCACCATTGAGATCCTCGACACAACCTTACCGAACTTGTTTAACTGGTTACACAAGTCCTGGTTCCTTATAAATGGTGGAATATTATTAATATTAACTTTAACTGTTGGGGCCTGCAAAGCGAACACAGAGAGGTAAGTGTTCGGTTAGATGAACAGGCCATGCTCAACCACCGTGGCGACCATGTGTTCCTCCGACACAAACACGACAAACTTCTTATTCATGCAAGAAGCAGCACGGATATTATGTAATCCAATGATGTTACCGATGCGGAAAGCACATTGTTAAGTTCCACCTCACTGGGAGGAAGCAAAAAACATCGTTTTTACGAGTTAGCGACTCGAACATCTCGACACGGAAACGTTCACCCACCATTCTAACTCAAGAAAACAAGTTAGTAAACTTTATCGGGAGAATAAGGCGTTTTCACAAACACCAAGAAATCAACGATTAAAGTTGAGAATTAACAAATAACACTGTCGCAGTGAACGAGAAAAACCTCCCCGGCGGCCATGCCAGGCCTTAGGCCTACGATTTTCTCGACACGGCCGTGGGCTCTCTCTCTCTCTTTCTCCTCCAGACAGGAAGGAAAAAAACACGGGAAAAGTCCACAAGTAGAAAATGAACACATAGGAAACGAAAAATGGGGAAAGGGAACACCAAACAGCACAGCAGAGGAGGGGTACTCACGACACAAAGCAAGGAGCGGCCATGACAGTGAGATGGGTCCATGATGGAGAGAGAGATAGAGATAGAGATAGAGATAGAGATAGAGATAGAGACAAGCCGGTAGGCGACGAGGATTCGCTAGGATCGAAGCGCTGGATACGATGCTTTTCATTCTGACCGATCCACCGACGAAGATTCATTGCCAAGACGTATGGTTCACATACAATTGTTCCTCTGCCTGGCAAGATTTTTCCTATTGCGTATTTTGCCAACTGGCACTCCTCATAAAAAATGACGATAAATAGACACCTATTTTGAAGGACTACCATTTGAAAATAATCGGTTTGCTGGTTTGTGCTGTGGAGCCTCGCGTTGCAGACACAACACACACACACACACACACACGGAAAACCCGATAAACTTCTCTCAATGCTCTGTTTGACCACACCTCCTGAGCCACACAATATTTTTCATAAGCCACGCCCACTTTCCTACGCCACTCCCACTTTAAATAATAAATAATTGGAGTGGTGTGTGGGTCGTGGAATCGTTTTCGATAAATAAATAAATAATTGGAGGTGGTGTGTGGGTCGTGGAATCGTTTTCGGTAAATAAAGAAATAATTGAAGGCGGTGTGTGGGTCGTGGAATCGTTTCCGGTAAATAAATAAATAATTGGAGTGGTGTGTGGGTCGTGGAATCGTTTACGGTAAATAAATAAATAATTAAAGGTGGAGTGTGGGTCGTGGAATCGTTTTGGTAATAAATAAATAAATATTGGAGGTGGTGTGTGGTGGGGAATCGTTTTCGGTAAATAAATAAATAATTGGAGGTGGTGTGTGGGTCGTGGAATCGTTTTCAGTAAATAAATAAATAATTGAAGGTGGTGTGTGGATCGTGGAATTGTTTTCGGTAAATAAATAAATAATTTAAGGTGGTGTGTGGGTCGTGGAATTGTTTTCGGTAAATAAATAAACATATTATTAGAAATCCACAAAGCAGAAATGCCGGTGATTCCATTTATTTTGGATCCTTTTCACTTTGGTCATAACGTTTGGATCGAGGAGAGATCGAAGGTGGAACGACGGTGTAGTTCCTTACAAACACTGTATACACACCTTAAATGACGGTAAATAGACACCCGATTTTTGAAGGACTACCATTTGAAAAATAAAACCTCAATCAAAAATCGGCTCGAGTAAATTTCTAAATATCTCGACGTGTTTAATTCCGAAGTCTCGTTTCTCTACATTCAAAACTGAAGGACAAGTATTGAAAATACTGAAGCGGTTTTTCGGCGCTGCACAGCAACGGGTGGTTGCTAGGCAACGAAATTCAAACGCGCACATTCCCAGTATATATTCCACCTGTTGGCAAAGTTTCATCGAAATCGGTTCGCTGGTTCGTGCTGTGGCCTCGCGTTGCGCACACACACACACACACACACACACACACACACACACCACACACACACACCACACACACACACACACACACACACAACACACAGACAGCCGGAAAACCCGACAATAAGGGATATCTCATATATATAGCGAATCCAATAGAGATACTGTAGATATAGATCAGCAGGACTGAACTGGACTGAAGTTGATTAAAGATATACATGTGCAAATAAAATGAATACAGGAGGGTAATAGAAAAGAAGAAAGACTATGAAAAGTGAAAACAAGGGAAGGATTAAAATGAAAGAAAAAATTTTCAGGACATGAGAGCAGAACTGAAAGTGACCAGCACCAATATACTAAAATAATCAAGAAGAAAATACCCTTTTGCATTTTGTCTACACTGTTAAAAATGTATGCAAATGCACTGGATTATTGACATCATTACGTACCGAGTTGTCCTCGGCTCCTCCTCACCATCTCCTGCCGGGCCCCAATGTTGCCTAAGATGGCCTCCTCCAGACGAGCTTTCATATCCTGGGACTTTTTGAACATCAAGCTGTTGAGGCGCTCAAATGGCTTCTTGCCCTAGGCGTCATGCAGGGTGAGTGAAGCTTTGCAAACCACAAAGAAGCTTCCACCAAGTCAATAGCAATCTGTAAGAATAGCTCTGGGACCTGACAGCTCTCTTTTTCTGAAGAAATTATTTAATCAAACTCATGATATTCAAGTATCATATTGCAATCCAAGCCACTATATGTATGGAGCACCTTGTACTCAAAACACGATATGCATAGGTGTAGGAGGTCCAGCAGGCGATTGAGATGCACCACGGACAAGTCGGCAAACCAGCGTTGCAAGCTGTCTCCATTGGCATTCTTGAGCACCCACAGGAAGCAGGCGAGCAGGTGTCGACTAGTCTCGGCCGTCAGGGGGGTACAATGCCGGCCCTGCTGAACACGGGAGGCAGAATATAATAAGGTCTTCGAGCTTTGCCAGAACGACAAAAAAATGCATAAAAGCAGCGTTCATGTTTGTGTTTTACTCCGCACGTGTGAAGCAAAAACCGGGTTAAGCAATTGGTTCATATCTGTCCGTCTGTCTGTCTTATCAGTTTATGATTGAGGAACAACTTATTTAAATTGAATACGATGTTTTGAACATGAATCGGAAGACAAGTTTGCCGTTTTACCGTACTTTGGCTCTGAATTTGAACCGATCGCACGTGCGCAGAGAGGAGTGAGATAATTTTTTTCACTCTCTCTGCCTGCCTGGCAGTCAAACAAAATTGAAAATCATTCCAAACAGGAGGCTTGCTGTTGTTAAGGACGTCATAAAGAACACATACAACAGGCACGAATAACTAATGTAACCTGTTAAATTAGGGTGGTGTCGCAGACGCTGCGTAAAATGGCGGTAAAACCCAGAATTAATTTATTTTCATGACTTTGACAATCTTCATTGTTTTTTTAAACTGAATTATACACTTGAACACTGTAGAACACAAATTACCTTCATAATATTTCCAAGAAGCTCCAGTTTTTCAGTACTTAGACAAGTTCTATATAGTGGTGGATAACACATTAACACTGCTTCAACAGCACAACACTTCGGGATTTTTAAAAACGATCTATAAAATTATTATTTTATTAAAATTGAAGTATATACTTAAACATTGGATGCAGTATCGTGTTCTATAAACTATCTAGTATTTTATTGTTTTGTTTACAGAGTCTAAGACTCGTAGAGAATCTGCGTACACAAATCACACACACACATGTACAAATACATGAGACAACACCGGACTCCATATCAGGAGAATACAACCACTGAGCTTGGGGTAAGTGACGTCACTTCCCAGAGCACTCTTGGTTGGTAAGTGATGACACTTCCCAGAGCACCCTTCAATACCAGCGACATCATCGTTTATGATGTTTCTTTTCCCTCCGTATTCAGTAGGATAATCAAGGAGGAATATGATCCTCCTACACATGAATACCATGCTGAGCTTCAAGAGAGGAAGCAGCACGTACCATTATTAAAGTCTTTGTTGTGACTCAGCCAGGGTCGGAATCGAACCACCAACCACCCAGTCACAGGGCGGGCGCTCTAACCATTATGCCTCAGAGTCTAACCTGACTGCACTAAACAGAACTATAAAGGAAGGATATAATCAACCATCTTGGGTGAAAGATTTGGAATCAGCCGGAGACACTCACCCATAAACTAAAACGATCTCAACTAAGAGCTAGCTATTTCAAACACATCAACTGCACTCAATTCACACGTTTTACTTGTGCATGATATACTCACTGGGGCAGGGAGACTCCCAGTCCCACTGCGGGGTAACTGCTGCAGTGAACTTCCAGCTATTGCCATGGCAACCGTCTGGCTGATTGTTCCAGATCCATCAGTTTCCGGTTCTTCACCAGGTATCACCCCACGCCCTGTCCGCTGTGTGTGGTTCTCTGTAATATTTGAGAGAGGAATATGTGTTACGTTGAGTGCACGTTTTAGGGTTTTCTGCTACTTTCAACCTCCTTTTGAAATCGGAACAGAAACTGTAGCACAATTAACCGAGTTACTATCATATTTGTAATATCTCGTCAAAAATCGAGACTATTGCGACAAAGAAAATACAACACAAAGTTTCTATCAATTTGAAGGTAAGACAAAGTGATAACCGACATATTTGGTTTTGCCATTGCATGTTGTGGTGGTACACTGATGGAGTTATAAATTATGGCAGTGATGCAGCTCTGACCAGTAAAGTCATGCAGCTGGGGAAGTGTTTCCATGGTGATGCCAATCAGTGGCAAATAGAGCGAAGCGACGCGGCTTTTTACGTTGACATCGGTGAAACGGCTGTCTGCGTCATGGCTGGACAGCAGGTTGAGCAACATATTGATTGCCTTCTTGTGCAGGCTTGAAAGACTAAGGGAGTAAGAAGCAAAAATATTTTGAGGAGGGAATCATGGCAATTAAAAGTGAAAGAAAGTTTACTTCTTGATCCCTGGTTTGTTTTTCCAATGTGTGCGAACCTTTCAGTGTCGGGGTCGAGGATGAGACCGAGCTCAGAAAGAAGGAGACCAGACAGGAAGTGTTGATGGCGAAACTCAGGTGAAAGTTCAAACATGCTGGCAATGCGGCGATCTGGCAGACCTGAAAGGCCAGAGCTCTGGTAGAAGGGGAAATATAAGATAATATGGTAGCTGGTTCATTTCAACACTGCAAGCTTATATAATAAGAAGTGACTGCTTTTTGTAAGATATATCTTCATCATATTTCTTGTTTGCAAATTTGAGGTTCATGGAAGAGTGGGGTGACAGAGGGCAAAAAGGCAAGGGATTGACAGTGGGGTAGTGGGGCCACAGGTAGACATAGCAAGTGAGGGAATTAACAAACAGAAAAGGAGGGGAGAGGAAGGGAGGAAAACAGTAACCTATAAGTAAGAGGATTGGTTTAGGTAAGGTTAATGGGGGTAGAAAAGATTGAGGTCAGAGATGGGTGATGACAGGAGATGGTGGGTGGCGCACCACTAACTTGAAGTTCTGGAGGGAACAGTGCAGTTGAACTGCCACAAACAGGAGAAAAGGGGGACAAAGGAATAGAGTTGTGCAGAAAGCCTGGATTTTGTGTGTTTAAAATGGAAGAGGTTACTGGAAGAATTTATACGTACTGGACAATCTGGGGAAGGTTGGAGGGCTGAGAAAGCAGTGGGGTAAGACCAAATGAGAGGTGGTCAATAAAAATTGTCATAACTACAATTCCACTTTACCTGAGAGGTTGCAGAAGAAATGGAGGGTGATGGAGAGGCAGGAGGAGAGAGAGCACTGCATGGCAGATTGAGGGTAACATAATGCTCATGGCTGCACACGATGCGTAGAAACTCAAGTTTGAGAGAGATGAGAACGTTCGGGCTGGGTAGTGAGCTCACTTTGCTGGCCACCTGAAATGGATGTATTCAATTAAATTGAGACCCAAATGTTTGGTTCACGAAACTAAACATGTGACATCACGTGACACATCAGTGTGCATCACAAAGGCAAATGCAGCCCTTAAAGTGAATCAAGGACTCACCTGCTTGAAATATGCCTTGATAAGTTGAAAGACAAATCCACGATCCATAACAGAGAAAAGGTCATTGAGGAAGAAAGCCAGGCTCGTGTTGAGCCGCTCAATCATCTCCATATCCTATTGAGGGAATGAAGGGAATTGAGGAGGGGCAGGGGAGGGGTAGGGAGGGAGGTGGATGGTGAAAGATTCTGCCATATATAGTATGTGCACATAATGTGCGGAGAGCCACTCTCAATACACTATTACACCAGTAAAGATTTGTTTGTAGCTTAATTAGAAAACAAAAACCCTCAAAAAACCTTTTTACTTTCTTATGAATGAAGTACATGACAGTCGTGAATGACGTGTACTGCTCACCTTCTGGAAGCGGTTAACTATCTCGCCAGTGATGGTCTGCACCAGAGATGAGATATCATCCAGGAATTGTTCAGGAAAGCGAGTTTTCCGTGGAGCGTCGAGACGGTCGGTGGAATTCAGGTGCAGGGCCATGCTCTTTACCTTCACACATATGTTAGGGTCATGTCAGATAGATTGCTCAGGAGAAATAGTATTCGACACAAAATATCTTATTTAATTAGAAGAGGATGTATTCTTCAGAGAGTAACATATATAATGCAGGGTTGAATTTCATGGTTGTATTTAGAAAAAAATAGGTTCCCTCACTTCTCCCCCCCCCCCCCCCCCAATGTCTGAACCAATGGCAGCAGATTGGCAGCCGACTTAATGTCCACTCTGAAGGAAAGCGTTCTCAAGGATGCAACATCCTGCCTGTGAAGCAAAGGGATTATATATCTAGTCAGATTGGCTACCTCTGGGCTATCCTGACATATCAACTCCTTTCTTGCCTTCATGTATATTCAAAGCAAGATTACTCCAAATGACGAACTCGTACCAGTCAAGCCTGAAACAAGTCATGGCTGTCGGGGGAAAAGGAAGGTGGGGAAGGATTGGTTGTGTGACAAAATCATATTTTGGACGACTGTCGTTACATTTGCACACTTACTTAAGTTTAATCTCTTGCTTGTGAGATTGGGAGTCATGTAGTGTTGTCTAAAGAGATTGCAAAGGGAAGCACAGGAAAATAATGAAGAAGGATGGGAGAGGTTTTCAGTTTCAGATAAGACGGCTAAATATTGCCTTTGATGATCCGGTTTGTGTTGGACTTCAATCATTCCAAAGGCAAGCTTGTGTAATAGGAAGAATTAGACAACAAATGATAACATGGATAAACATCATGTCAATGACCGATCTCAAAATTATCTTTCTTCCACTCAAATCTTCTTGTTGCTGTTAGTCTATGCGATGACCCTACTTTCTGCAACACGCAACTTTTGAAATGACGTATGAATGCTAACGAGGCCTTTGTGCATTAATTGTGTGTTTGTTTGCAGTGATTCGGTTCTGCTCGCCGGGCACGTTTAACCTGCCGTTGCTGGGCTGAAATCTCTGATTGTAGTCGTCTTCAACATAATTTTCAGCATTTCGACGAAAGAGTAGCAATTTCAGGATGGTTAACCTTAATTGTTCTGTTCCTGAATGCAAATCGGACACACGGAAATATAGGAAATACACAAAATATCCATGGATGAGAGGAATCAGGTTCATACCATTTCTTGTTAATAAAATTAGCTAGCGGCGGCAGTAGTATTATCTATCTCTCTCCTCCTTTCACCAATAGATGCAAAAATCTCGTATAATTTCTCTTGTGGCCCCAGAAAAAAAAGATAAATATGTACAGTATTTATAACGGCACTCACAGCCCATGCAACTCCCTTTTTAATCGTAAATATCATAATTTTCAACTTAACCTGTGCATGAACAAGCCCCAGATATAACTTTATCATCAGAGTTAAGAAGCACAATGGTTTGGGAAGAAAGTGCCTATCTATGAATCTTTGAGCCTTTCATGGGCCACATGATTGGGAGTTTTTGCAGTTTATTTTTTTTCTGCAAGATATAAACGTTTTGGACAAGCTGATCGAAAAGTTCTACAAATCCTTTGTTGTGCTTAGGCACACCCCTTTCTTGCAGGTAAGTTTCCAAGTATTTTTGGCTTCTTTAAAGGCTATGTGAGCCATTTTATGCTAAAATCCTTATCTGGCATGCTTGATACATGTCCAGGCCACCCCGATGGACCACATTATTCATAGTTTCTGTGCATGCACACTGAGCAATGTAACATCATCAGTGGCTTGGCTCAGGTATAGTAACATCTCCTCGGTTAAGAGTGCCAAAATGGTCTATAGTTCCATGAAATACTGGTCTTAAAATGACAACACAATTTTATCCATGAAACACTGAGGAGTCAGCAAATGACAATCTAAAGCATTGCAATGGGCATCATTGGTTCGTTACCCACAATTACATGCAACATCCAACATTGGTTTCCAAAATCTCACCATGATCTCAAAAAAGAACCAGGCCTCATGTAGCGTTATCTCATGCATGTTTCCACTGCTGACCACCCACTGTATGGCCAACTCCTCATGGAAAATCTGCATGTGGAACAAGAGGCAAAGGTTTCACTTCAAAGCGAACTTTAAAATTCCTTCAGGCTGTCACTAATACCAGTTTATTAATCTACAACTTGTGAAACGTGACCTCTCAAATTCTCAACTAACAACAAATGCGAACAGTGATAAAAGGCAGCAACCCACGTATTGTGGGACTTCATGACCTACTACCTTCTTGGCGTGGCCGCGCCCCGTCACGGCCTGCAAGAAAGATGAACTTTCCGTGTAGGTGGACATGCGGTTACCCCCTCGCTCAGAAGCCTGGGATGCAGCTCAAGGCCGGTAGGAGGAACAGGACGTGGACACGGCAGGGAGGGTGAAGAGCGATATTGGTTTTGGAGGATATAGGGGGACACGGGATCGCAAGCGGACAGAGCAGCACAAAATGAGTGACCAAAACAAGGAACAGGGATGACCACTGGAATAGTAATAAAATACAACAGGATATTAAAACAAACACTATATGGCAATGGTATTGGGCAGACAGCCGTCCTGGAACCAGCAAGTGATGGAGACGCTCACGGTGTTCACTGGGATGAACAGCGACAGCCAAAGATTGCATGCTGGAAGCTCCATGGAAGGATGGAAGCTCAAGCTAGACCAGCCAAGACATGCATAAAACCTACTTTGCAAACTGCAAAAACAATCCCTTCCCATTCACTGCATTATTCCTATCCGGTTTCTGTTCACTACAAGAACCAACTAACCCCTCTTGAGGTTATAGCTCGAACTTCCTCGTCAGGTGAAGCTGAGGGGGTGGCCGCCAGATCGGGGTTGCTGCTGCTAAGCGTTCGAGAGCAGGAAACAGCAAGACTAACAGGGCGACCAGCCGCACGTGCCATTGTAGCAAAGTGAAGAGATCCATTACCCGGAGAACTCGGGCCTGGAATGGGCGGTAACACGGCCTGGATGAAATTTTAACATACAGATGATTGATGAGCAATGTCAGTGAGTCAAAAGAATAATCGTTTTTTATTGATCGGCATGAAAAGAAAAACAGGAATAAGTTTGATGGAAGGATTGGCCTACCTGGCGGAGAGCAGGTGACGTTCGGTGGATGGAATATGTAGTGAGTGTACGAGGCAAGGAGCGGATTGCGGCCATGCTGGTCTTGGCTGGATTCCAGGTTGCGGTGAAGGCGGCTTACTATGCCGGCCATTGCCTCGATAGCTGCTTGACTGAGGTTCACTGCATGGTGGAAAGTAAAAGCACAGGAAGAGACAATGATGGGATTGAAAGCATACAAACTGTTTATGTGTGTGTGGAGTGCATGTGCGGAGCGAAAAGTGGGGTTAAGCAAAATTGGTTCACTTTGTCTGTCTGCCTATCTGTCTATCCACAAATGTCAGTTTATGATCGAGGAAAAACTTAATTTCAATTGAATGCTATATTTTGAACACGAATCAGCAAATGAATCGGAAAACAAACCTGTAGTTTAGCAGTACTTTGGCTCTGAATTTGTCCTGATCACGTATGCGCTGAGGAGCGAGATAATTTTTCTATTTTGTCTGCCTGCCTGGCAGTCAAACAAAACTAAAAATCATTCCAAACAGGAAACTTACTGTCTCTAAGGATGTCAGAAAGAACACAAATAACAGGCACGAATAACTTATGTAACATGTTAAATAAAATGGTGAATGAGACGTTGCATCAATGGCAGCAAACTTCGTGAATTTGTTTTTCTACAACCTTTAAATTTCAACTTTATTTCAACTGAATGATAGAGTTGAACACTGTAGAACACAAATTGAACGATTGACACTTTTAAAAACATTTCATTTTGCAGTACTTGGACAAAATATTACGGCATTTTTACATCATCTCGACCAATCACATTTGCCGTTCGCAGACCCCGCCCATGTCGTTTTTTTTCTTCTCAACATTGTGCTGTTAGGTGTTCTATGAACAGGTGTTAGGTTAGGTGGGGGTAAGGTGTTCTATGAACTCTGTAGTTGTTACTGTTTCTGGAATCTTCAATCTCTTCACCATCATTGAATGACTCACATCCATTTCATACATTACAATTCTCTGTCCATGAATGATGGAATACAAAGTGCATTGCAAATGAAATTTGGGAAAACAATCACATGAGTTGAATCAAATATGATTGCTTCAATGGGATACCATGATTCATGTTATGAGTCTCATGCACGTCTGAAGGACTCATCATTTCTAATAATATCATGATACCTATGTATGACTACCATTTGCATCATAATGGTATTAACACGGATCAAGTTTTGGAGTGGAGCAAATATCAATGTAAATACCAAGGGGGCGTATACGTACATCTGTCTAGTTTCCCATTTCCTCTCTCTCTCACCACTTTGTAGCATTGTCACGAAATGCCATCGGCATAGTTAGCCAATGCCTTACAAGTCTGCTTGCAGCATATAAATTAACTTGAAACTCCTCCATTTATTCTGTTCAACCCAATCGAAAGTAGACTTTTTATCAAAGTGTTTTCCATGCCGAATAGCATTTAATGGAATTCCAGTGGGCCGTGCTTAAAGCCCAACCGTCATGGGATCATTGTTTTTGTTGTTCTTTGTTCTTTGCGTTCTATCAAATGATATTCCATCCCATCGGTCATCCTTGGCGGGTCCATCTGCTCGTTATGAATAAAACAGAAGAGAGTCTTTGAACAAGCACGATGTAATTGCTATTTTATGAATGAAAACTCAGGAATAATGATATGATTAAAGATGTTCATTATTGTCCTGAACACCACCAACAAAAAATCCCAAACAAAAGTGCATTAAAAAAGAACTACACAGTTCATAGATCACGGTACCCCACACAGTGTTCAAGTCAATACTTCAATTTTAATACAATAATCATTTTAAAGATCGTTTTAAAAAAACATCCGCAAGTTTAGCGGTATTGAGGCAATCTAAAACAGCACATCACATTTATACACCACCCTAATTAACATGTCCAAACACTGCAAATATGGAGGTTCTTGGAAGTATTAAGAAGGCGATTATTTGTGTTCTTCATTGTTCAAGTATATAATTCAATTTAAATGAAATAAAGATTGTAAGTGATATAAATAAATTGATTCTGGGTTTTACTACCGTTTTACACAGTGTCTATTAGACCACCCGATGGAACACATTACATGAGTTATTCGTGCCTGTTGTTTGTGTTCTTTATAACGTCCTTAAAGTAGTAAGTTTCCTGTTTGGAATGATTTTCGATTTTATTTGACTGCCACAGAGGCAAACAGAGTAAAAATATTATCTCATTCCTCTCCACACATGTGTGATCGGGACAAATTCAGAGACAAAGTACTATTGAAGAGCAGGTGTTTTCTGATTCATGGTCAAACTGGAAGGGCAATCGGTAGAGCGCACACCTCCGCCACGTAATGCCTGATCCACAAGAACATATCTGGCCGAATACATTTTTGAAATATCATGCTATATAATCGTTTTTGGCCCGATTCTTCAATGGTGAAGAATCACTTTAAAAATTAAATAATTCTCGTATCCAGATCCAGATTCAGATCTTCACAAAAATTGAAACAATTTGTCGTCGTCACACATCCAATGAGTCCACCAACTGTCGTCCGAATCCGTCCACAACTTTTTGAAATATTGTGCTATATATCGGTTTAGCCCCATCTCTCAATGGTGAAGAATCACTTTAAAAATTCTAGGAGTCGGATCCAGATCTAGATCTTCACCAAAATCTAAGCAATTCGTCCTTATCACACTCCTAACCTGTCCACAAAATTTAATCCGAATCCGTCCCCAACTCTTTGAGATATCCTGCACACAAACAGACAAAAACAAACAAACAGACAGAGACAGGTGAAAACATAACCTCCTTCTACCTTCGGTGGTGGAGGTAAATATAACATTAAATATAAATATGTTATTCCTTGATCATTAACGGACTGTGATAAACTCATAAGATGGTTTGACGGACGGACGGACAGACAGACAGACATGAATCAATTGCTTAACACCACTTTTCGCTTCATGTGTGCGGGGTAACAACAATACTCCATACAATGCATTTCCTAAAATTACTGCATCTCGGTGACGAACAAAAGCAAAATAGTTCTGTATGGTATTCAGAAAAGAAGAAGAAAAAAAAGAGGTATTCAGAAATGCTTCATCTCTTCATCTCTGTGCAGCCTGACCTGGTACTGTACTTTGCCCTCACCTGATCTGGTCCATCATAGTGATGTGCTTTCTGTTCAGCACGACCTGGAGTCTCTCCACTAACCTTGTCCTTGATAAACCTGCTCATAACAAGCCAATATTGCTTCCTTTGTGGAACTAGAAACACTCTTTCTCTCATGTTGTGGTCGAGGAGGGGGTCTCTGCTAACATACAGAAGTAGTCGTCTTCAGAACTTCATGAGGGTAAGAACGGGGGTGGGGTGGGGGAGGGGGTGATTTTGCACCTGTGACCTGACCCTGGGTACCCCAAGCATGTAGGCAAAATTTGGTGGAGATTTGATCAGCCGTTTTCGATTTTATAAAGAGCAGACATACACACACACTCGGAGGTTTGCCTTGTTTTATATGGGAGAATATCGATATTGGTAACACCACATTTTGATACTGACAACAGAGTATGTGCATGAGAGACCGGAAGAACTGAGATGGAGAGAAAGCAGCAGTCAATCATCTGGGACTTCTTCACGTTAGGGGAAGACACTAGAAAGTTTGTTGTGTACAATGCTTGTCAACAATCCATGTCACACAGATGAAAGCCAACAAAGACTTTCAACGCAACAAACTTCGTGCTTCATTTGATAAACAAATACAAGCAAAACTTTTACAGAAATATGAGGAGGTACTGATAGCTGATGAATCAGACAAAAAAGATGTAGAGAAAGCAAGAAAAAGACAGTTGTCATTGAAAGAAAGTGCAGATCATGTGTGACTCTTGAATATCAATGATCACAGAGCCCAGCGTATCCCCCAGCAAATCAGCGAAATGAAAGCGACGCATTGCCAACCAATCTCAATTGTGGATGATGGAAGATCGTTTCACTTGTTGAAGGCGCTTGAACCACATTACTATCTTCCGAGCAGGCGCTATATGACGGAGAAGGTTGTCACCGAAACTCACGAGGGTGTGAAGTCAGAGGTGCGAAATCAACTTTGGCAACATTTCCTGGTTTTGTTTCACAACAGACATTTCGAGTACAGGGAAAAGCTGTGACTCCCTCCTAAGTTTAACAGCCCAATTGGCTGACAGATTCCTTTTAAAGGAAATCTTCTGTGCTGCATGCTGAGTGTCTCAGTGACTCTCACACAGGAGGGTATCTTTGTGCCAGATATGTTGATATGTTTGAAGAATGGCATGTCAAGCGACAGCAGCTTCACCTCATTCTTCATGACAATGTGGCCAACATGGGCAAGGCTATCAGGGACGGCTCATTTACCGAACTGGATAGCTTTGCTCATACCTTTCAAATGATTGTACGTGGTGTGCTGGCACTCAAAGAGCTGTTCTTGAGAAGTACATTGCTGAGCTAGCTAGCCTCTTATCCCATTGACTGAGGGAAACTCTTGTCAGTGGTAGATTAAAAAGATGTGCTGATTTCCTGTTTTGGCTTGTCTAGCCAAAAGATAACTGTCTGCACCATCAACTTCTGTCCCTTCAGAAAGGTTGTTTTCAATTGCTGGAGAGAGTTATGATGAAAAGAGGAATAAGCTGGCTCCTGAGAGTGCAGACATGCCATTCTTCTTGAAGAGCAATTTTGCTCCAGTTGCTAGTTCATACAAATACAAGCGTTGACAGATTTAGATCGTTTTGCTGTGGGCTGCTGTTGCTAATGTCCTAAAAATAAAGTTGCATTGGCTAACATACACAAATTGCTTGACGTTGTGTTAAATATCAGTCTTGGTATCACTTGATGTTGGCATGTAAAAATCGGTTATCGGCATATCGGTCAAACATTAATTGTTCATTTTATTTTCCCATGCATTCCACTGCCTCCTCCTTTGCCGTTTTTGATTTGTTCTCTTCTGTATTCCTTTCATCGCAGTTTTTTTTTCTCCCTTTACCAATTCATAATCTGTGTTGAGCTTTATCTTGCAATAAAAAAATAACCTTGAGACATATATGAGACACTTTGTAAGGCCGTTCAGCGCAACTGGAACTCCTAATCAAGCCAAATAAGCATCTTTAGTTCAACATCCGTTAATGATTTGGAAGACCAGCTACAGTACAAACTAGAAAGAGCAATCAGAGATTGTAAACCCATGCCAGAACTTGTTTTGTGTGGTGTTGGTGTAGTTTTGTGTGGTGTATTTTGCGTGGCGTTTGTGTACTGGTGTGTTACGTAATTAATAAGAGACATAATTAGAAGTGCCACTTTATAACTGCTGGCAGTGATGACCGTGTACCAAGACATCCCGCTTTGGTTGGACACCTGATCCTGACCCATGACGTTTTTTATTATTATTCAATTGAATTTATAATGTGATTAAAATAAACTCAATTCAAATCAAATGGAAAGCCAAATAGGTACAGTCCTGCATTGGAGTCATCAGAAGGAACCCAAATAAGCAAAAAGCAAAGATGAAGTCATCAGGAGGAACCTGGATAGGATTCGCATTTCAGCTGCTACTCATCTACCCTCAAACCAATCCAGGCACAGCCAAGTGAGCCTTTTTCAAAAATAAAAAAATCACAAGAAACCCAGATCAAAAAATTAAATAATTTGGGTTGCCAGACCACATGTCCGATCAAGTTGAAATTGAAAACATGTATTCCCAATCACGACGACATCATAAATGTTGAAAATTTCATTTCGATTAATGAAGCGGTTCAAGAGAAAACATTTTTTAATATTTTTCTTCAATCCAATATGGCTGCCAAACCATGCGACCTATCAATTATTCCTTAACAAACTTGTACACCCAAGGATTGGGGAAGATTTGTTGAAGCTGCTCTGGAGAAGATTTTTTTATAGGTTTTAGGGTAAATCCAATATGGCTGCCAAACCATGTGACCTATGATGTTATACGTGTGACCCTTTTGTTCCTCATGGATAGGCAGTCATACGTGTAAAGTTTCACCTCGATCTGTTCAGACACTTCAGAGAAGAAGATTTTTGAAGGTTTAAAAAAA
>CM068958.1:57920913-57939391 GCA_035128595.1 Eptatretus atami | reverse complement strand
AAGGACCACCATGCTTGAAATATGCCTTGATAAGTTGAAAGACAAATCCGATCCATAACAGAGAAAAGTCATGAGAAGAAAGCCAGGCTCGTGGAGCCGCTCAATCATCTCCATATCTATGAGGGAATGGAGGGAATTGAGGAGGGGCAGGGAGGTAGGGTAGGAGGTGATGGTGATGAAGATTCTGCCATATATAGTATGTGCACATAATGTCGGAGAGCACATCTCAATACACTATTACACCAGTAAAGATTTGTGTAGCTTAATTAGAAAACGAAAACCCTCAAAAAACCTTTTACTTTCTTATGAATGAAGTACATGACAGTCGCGTGAATGAGCTGTACTGCTCACCTTCTGGAAGCGGTTAACTTATCCTCGCCAGTGATGGTCTGCACCAGAGATGAGATATCACTCAGAATTGTTCGGAAAGCGAGTTTTCGTGGAGCGTCGAGACGGTCGTGGATTCAGGTGCAGGGCCATGCTCTTTACCTTCACACATATGTAGGGTCATTCAGATAGATTGCTCAGCGAGAAATGTATCGACACAAAATATCTTATTTAATTAGAAGAGGAATGTATTCTTCAGAGAGTAACATATATAATGCGGTTGAATTCATGTTTGATTTAGAAAAAAATAGGTCCCTACTCTCCCCCCCCCCCCCCAATGTCTGAACCAATGGCAGCAGATGGCAGCCGACTTAATGTCCACTCTGAAGGAAAGCGTTCTCAAGGATGCAACATCCTGCCTGTGAAGCAAAGGGATTAATATATCTAGTCAGATTGGCTACTCTGGCTATCCTGACATATCAACTCCTTTCTTGCCTTCATTATATTCAAAGCAAGATTACTCCAAATGACGAACTCGTACCAGTCAGACCTGAACAAGTCATGGCTGCGGGGAAAAGGAAGGTGGGAAGGATTGTGTGACAAATATATTTTGGACGACTGTCGTTACATTTGCACACTTACTTAAGTTTAATCTCTTGCTTGTGAGATTGGGAGTCATGTAGTGTGTCTAAAGAGATTGCAAAGGGAAGCACAAGGAAATAAGAAGAAGGATGGGAGAGGTTTTCAGTTTCAGATAAGACGGCTAAATATTGCCTTGATGATCCGGTTTGTGTTGGACTTCAATCATTCAAAGGCAAGCTTGTGTAATAGGAAGAATTAGACAACAAATGTAACATGGATAAACATCATGTCAATGACCGATCTCAAAATATCTTTCTTCCACTCAAATCTTCTTGTTGCTGTTAGTCTATGCGATGACCCTACTTTCTGCAACACGCAACTTTTGAAATGACGATGAATGCTAACGAGGCCTTTGTGCATTAATTGTGTGTTTGTTTGCAGTGATTCGGTTCTGCTCGCCGGCACGTTTAACCTGCCGTTGCTGGGCTAAATCTTTGATTGTAGTCGTCTCAACATAATTTTCAGCATTTCGACGAAGAGTAGCAATTTCAGGATGGTTAACCTAATTGTCTGTTCCTGAATGCAAATCGGACACACGAAATATAGGAAATACACAAAATATCCATGGATGAAGGAACAGTTCATACCATTTCTTTAATAAATTAGCTACGGCGGCAGTATATATCTATCTCTCTCCTCCTTTCACCATAAGATGCAAAATCTCGTAAATTTTCTTGTGGCCCAAAAAAAAAGATAAATTGTACAGTTATTATAACGGCACTCACAGCCCATGCAACTCCCTTTTAATCGTAATATCATAATTTTCAATCTAACCTGTGCATGAACAAGCCCCAGATAACTTTATCATCAGATGTAAGAAGCACAATGGTTTGGGAAAGAAGTGCCATATCTATGAATCTTTGAGCCTTCATGGGCCACATGATTGGGAGTTTTTGCAGTTTATTTTTTTTTCTGCAAGATATAAACTTTTGGACAAGCGATCGAAAGTTCTACAAATCCTTTGTTGTGCTTAGGACACACCCCTTTCTTGCAGGTAAGTTTCCAAGTATTTTTGGCTTCTTTAAAGGCTATGTGAGCCATTTTATGCTAAATCCTTATCTGGCATGCTTGATACATGTCCAGGCCACCCGATGGACCACATTATTCATAGTTTCTGTGCATGCACACTGAGCAATGTAACATCATCAGTGCTTGGCTCAGGTATACGTAACATCTCTCTGTTAAGAGTGCCAAAATGGTCTATAGTTCCATGAAATACTGGTCTTAAAATGACAACACAATTTATCCATGAAACACTGAGGAGTCAGCAAATGACAATCTAAAGCATTGCAAGGGCATCATTGGTTCGTTACGCCACAATTACATGCAACATCCAACATTGGTTTCAAAATCTCACCATGATCTCAAAAAGAACCAGGCCTCATGTAGCGTTATCTCATGCATGTTTCCACTGCTGACCACCCACTGTATGGCCAACTCCTCATGGAAAATCTCATGTGGAACAAGAGGCAAAGGTTTCACTTCAAAGCGAACTTTAAAATTCCTTCAGGCTGTCACTAATACCAGTTATTAATCTACAACTTGTGAAACGTGACCTCTCAAATTCTCAACTAACAACAAAATGCGAACAGTGATAAAAGGCAGCAACCCACGTATTGTGGACTTCATGACCTACTACCTTCTTGGCGTGGCCGCGCCCCGTTCACGCCTGCAAGAAGAGAACTTTCCGTGTAGGTGGACATGCGGTTACCCCCTCGCTCAGAGCCTGGGATGCAGCTCAAGGCCGGTGGAGGAACAGGACTGGACACGGCAGAGGTGAAGAGCGATATTGGTTTTGGAGGATATAGGGGGACACGGGATCGCAAGCGGACAGAGCAGCACAAAATGAGTGACCAAAACAAGGAACAGGGATGAACACGGAATAGTAATAAAATACAACAGGATATTAAAACAACACTATATGGCAATGGTATTGGGCAGACAGCCGTCCTGGAACCAGCAAGTGATGGAGACGCTCACCGTGTTCACTGGGATGAACAGCGACAGCCAAAGATTGCATGCTGGAAGCTCCATGAAGGATGGAAAGCTCAAGCTAGACCAGCCAAGACATGCATAAAAACCTACTTTGCAAACTCAAAAACAATCCCTTCCCATTCACCTGATTGCCTATCCGGTTTCTGTTCACTACAAGAACCAACTAACCCTCTTGATTATAGCTCGAACTTCCGTCAGGTGAAGCTGAGGGGGTGGCCGCCAGATCGGGGTTGCTGCTGCTAAGCGTTCGAGAGCAGGAAACAGCAAGACTAACAGGCGCACCAGCCGCACGTGCCATTGTAGCAAAGTGAAGAACTCATTACCCGGAGAACTCGGGCCTGGAATGGCGGTAACACGGCCTGGATGAAATTTAACATACAGATGATTGATGAGCAATGTCAGTGAGTCCAAAAAATAATCGTTTTTTATTGATCGCATGAAAAGAAAAACAGGAATAAGTTTGATGGAAGGATTGGCCTACCTGGCGGAGAGGCAGGTGACGTTCGGTGGATGGAATATGTAGTGATGTACGAGGCAAGGAGCGGATTGCGGCCATGCTGGTCTTGGCTGGATTCCAGGTTGCGGTGAAGCGGCTTACTATGCGGCCATTGCCTCGATAACTGCTTGACTGAGGTTCACTGCATGGTGGAAGTAAAAGCACGGAAGAGACAATGATGGATTGAAAGCATACAAACTGTTTATGTGTGTGTGGAGTGCATGTGCGGACGAAAAGGGGGTTAAGCAAAATTGGTTCACTTTGTCTGTCTGCCTATTGTCTATCCACAAATGTCAGTTTATGATCGAGGAAAAACTTAATTCAATTGAATGCTATATTTTGAACACGAATCAGCAAATGAATCGGAAAACAAACCTGTGTTTAGCAGTACTTTGGCTTGAATTTGTCCTGATCACGTATGCGCTGAGGAGCGAGATAATTTTTCTATTTTTCTGCCTGCCTGGCAGTCAACAAAACCTAAAAATCATTCCAAACAGGAAACTTACTGTCTCTAAGGTGTCAGAAAAACCAAATAACAGCACGAATAACTTATGTAACATGTTAAATAAAATGGTGAATGAGACGTTGCCATCAATGGCAGCAAACTCTGTGAATTTGTTTTTCTAACCTTAAAATTTCAACTTTATTTCAACTGAATGATAGAGTTGACACCGTAGACACAAAAGAACGATTGCACTTTTAAAAACATTTCATTTTGCAGTACTTGGACAAAATATTACGGCATTTTTACATCATCTCGACCAATCACATTTGCCGTTCGCAGACCCCGCCCATGTCGTTTTTTTTTTTCTCAACATTGTGCTGTTAGGTGTTCTATGAACAGGTGTTAGGTTAGGTGGGGTAAGGTGTTCTATGAACTCTGTAGTTGTTACTGTTTCTGGAATCTTCAATCTCTTACCATCATTGAATGACTCACATCCATTTCATACATTACATTCTCTGTCCATGAATGTGGAATACAAAGTGCATGCATGTGAATTTGGGAAAACAATCACATGAGTTGAATCAAATATGATTGCTTCAATGGGATACCATGATTCATGTTATGAGTCTCATGCACGTCTGAGAGACTCATCATTTCTAATAATATCATGATACCTATGTATGACTACCATTTGCATCATAATGGTATTAACACGGACAAGTTTTGGAGTGGAGCAAATATCAATGTAAATACCAAGGGGGCGTATACGTACATCTGTCTATTTCCCATTTCCTCTCTCTCTCACCACTTTGTAGCATGTCACGAAATGCCATCGGCATAGTTAGCCAATGCCTTACAATCTGCTTGCAGCTATAAATTAACTTGAAACTCCTCCATTTATTCTGTTCAACCCAATCGAAAGTAGACTTTTTATCAAAGTGTTTCCATGCCGAATAGCATTAATTGGAATTCCAGTGGGCCGTGCTTAAAGCCCAACCGTCATGGGATCATTGTTTGTTGTTCTTTGTTCTTGCGTTCTATCAATATATTCCATCCCATCGGTCATCCTTGGCGGGTCCATCTGCTCTTATGAATAAAACAGAAGAGAGTCTTTGAACAAGCACGATGAATTGCTATTTTATGAATGAAAACTCAGGAAAATGATATGATTAAAATGTTCATTATTGTCCTGAACACCACCAACAAAAATCCCAAACAAAAGTGCATTAAAAAAGAACTACACAGTTCATAGATCACGGTACCCACACAGTGTTCAAGTCAATACTTCAATTTTAATACAATAATCATTTTAAAGATCGTTTTAAAAAACATCCGCAAGTTTTTCGGTATTGAGGCAATCTAAAACAGCACATCACATTTATACACCACCCTAATTAACATGTCCAAACACTGCAAATATGGAGGTTCTTGGAAGTATTAAGAAGGCGATATTTGTGTTCTTCATTGTTCAAGTATATAATTCAAATTTAAATGAAATAAAGATTGTAAGTGATATAAATAAATTGATTCTGGGTTTACTACCGTTTTACACATGTCTTATTAGACCACCCGATGGAACACATTACATGAAGTATTCGTGCCTGTTGTTTGTGTTCTTTATAACGTCTAAAGTAGTAAGTTTCCTGTTTGGAATGATTTTCGATTTTTGACTGCACACAGAGGCAAACAGAGTAAAATATTATCTCATTCCTCTCACACATGTTGATCGGGACAAATTCAAGAGACAAAGTACTATTGAAGAGCAGGTGTTTTCTATTCATGGTCAAACTGGAAGGGCAATCGGTAGAGGCGCACACCTCCCCCGTAATGCCTGATCCACAAGAAACATATGGCCGAATACATTTTTAGATATTCATGCTATATAATCGTTTTTGCCCGATTCTTCAATGGTGAAGAATCACTTTAAAATAAATAATTCTCGTATCCAGATCCAGATTCAGATCTTCACAAAATTGAAACAATTTGTCGTCGTCACACATCCAATGAAGTCCACCAACTGTCGTCCGAATCCGTCCACAACTTTTGAAATATTGTGACTATAGGTTTAGCCCCATCTCTCAATGGTGAAGAATCAACTTTAAAATTCTAGGAGTCGGATCCAGATCTAGATCTTCACCAAATCTAAGCAATTCGTCCTTATCACACTCCTAACCTGTCCACAAAATTTAATCCGAATCCGTCCCCAACTCTTTGAGATATCCTGCACACAAACAGACAAAAACAAACAAACAGACAGAGACAGGTGAAAACATACCTCCTTCTACCTTCGGTGGTGGAGAGTAAAATATAACATTAAATATAAATATGTTATTCCTTGATCATTAACGGACTGTGATAAACTCATAAGATGTTTACGGACGGACGGACAGACAGACAGACATGAATCAATTGCTTAACACCACTTTTCGCTTCATGTGTGCGGGGTAAACAAAATACTCCATACAATGCATTTCCTAAAATTACTGCATCTCGGTGACGAACAAAAGCAAAAAGTTCTGTATGGTATTCAGAAAAGAAGAAGAAAAAAAAGAGTATTCAGAAAATGCTTCATCTTCATCTCTGTGCAGCTGACCTGGTACTGTACTTTGCCCTCACCTGATCTGGTCCATCATAGTGATGTGCTTTCTGTTTCAGCACGACCTGGAGTCTCTCCACTAACCTTGTCCTTGATAAACCTGCTCATAACAAGCCAATATTGCCCTTTGTGGAACTAGAAACACTCTTCTCTCATTTGTGGTCGAGGAGGGGGTCTCTGCTAACATACAGAAGTAGTCGTCTTCAGAACTTCATGAGGGTAAGAACGGGGGTGGGTGGGGAGGGGTGATTTTGCACCTGTGACTGACCCTGGGTACCCCAAGCATGTAGGCAAAATTTGGTGGAGATTTGACAGCGTTTTCGATTTTATAAAGAGCAGACATACACACACACTCGGAGGTTTGCCTTGTTTATATGGAGAATATCATTTGGTAACACCACATTTATACTGACAACCAGAGTATGTGCATGAGAGACCGGAAGAACTGAGATGAGAGAGAAAGCCAGCAGTCAATCATCTGGGACTTCTCACGTTAGGGGAAGACACTAGAAAGTTTGTTGTGTACAATGCTTGTCAACAAATCCATGTCACACAGATGAAAGCCAACAAAGACTTTCAACGCAACAAACTTCGTGCTTCATTTGATAAACAAATACAAGCAAAACTTTTACAGAAATATTGAGGATACTGATAGCTGATGAATCAGACAAAAAAGATTAGAGAAAGCAAGAAAAAGACAGTTGTCATTGAAAGAAAAGTGCAGATCATGTGTGACTCTTGAATTCAATGATCACAGAGCCCAGCGTATCCCCCAGCAAATCAGCGAAATGAAAGCGACGCATTGCACACCATCTCAATTGTGGATGATGGAAGATCGTTTCACTTGTTGAGCGCTTGAACCACATTACTATCTTCCGAGCAGGCGCTATATGACGGAGAAGGTTGTCACCGAAACTCACGAGGGTGTGAAGTCAGAGTGCGAAATCAACTTTGCAACATTTCCTGGTTTTGTTTCACAAACAGACATTTCGAGTACGGGAAAGATGTGACTCCTCCTAAGTTAACAGCCCAATGGCTGACAGATTCCTTTTAAAGGAAATCTTCTGTGCTGCATGCTGAGTGTCTCAGTGACTCTCACACAGAGGGTATCTTTGTGCCAGATCATGTTGATATGTTTGAAGAATGGCATGTCAAGCGACAGCAGCTTCACCTCATTCTTCATGACAATGTGGCCAACATGCAAGGCTTCAAGGACGGCTCATTTACCGAACTGGATAGCTTTGCTCATACCTTTCAAATGATTGTACGTGGTGTGCTGGCACTCAAAGAGCTGTTCTTGAGAAGTACATTGCTGAGCTAGCTAGCCTCTATCCCATTGACTGAGGGAAACTCTTGTCAGTGGTAGATTAAAAGATGTTGCTATTCCTGTTTGGCTTGTCTAGCCAAAGATCACTGTCTGCACCATCACTTCTGTCCTTCAGAAAGGTTGTTTTCAATTGCTGGAGAGTTATGATGAAAAGAGATAAGCTGGCTCCGAGAGTGCAGACATGCCTTCTTCTTGAAGAGCAATTTTGCTCCAGTTGCTAGTTCATACAAATACAAGCGTTGACAGATTTAGATGTTTTTGCTGTGGGTGCTGTTGCTAATTCTAAAATAAAGATTGCATTGGCTAACATACACAAATGTTTGACGTTGTGTTAAATATCAGTCTTGGTATCACTTGATGTTGGCATGTAAAATCGTCTATCGGCATTATCGGTCAACATTTATTGTCATTTTATTTTCCCATGCTTCCACTGCCTCTCCTTTGCCTGTTTTGATTGGTTCTCTTCTGTATTCCTTTCATCGCAGTTTTTTCTCCCTTTACCATCATAATCTTGTTTTGATTTATCTTGCAATAAAAATAACCTTGAGACATTATATGAGACTTTGTTAAGCCGTTCAGCGCAACTGGAATCCTATTCAAGCCAAATAAGTTCTTTATTCACATCCGTTAATGATTTGAAGACAGTACAGTACAAACTAGAAAGAGCAATCAAATTGTAAACCCATGCAGAACTTGTTTGTTGTTGTGTTGTGTAGTTTTGTGTGGTGTATTTTGCGTTGCGTTGTAGGTTGTTACGTAATTAATAAGAGACATAATTAGAAGTGCACTTTATAACTGCTGGCAGTGATGACCGCTGACCAAAACATCCGCTTTGGTTGGACACCTATCCTGACCCATGACGTTTTTTATTTTATTTCAATTGAATTTATAATGTGATTAAAATAAACTCAATTCAAATCAAATGGAAAGCCAAATAGGTACAGTCCTGCATTGGAGTCTCAGAAGAGACCCAAATAGCAAAAAGCAAGATGAAGTCATCAGAGGAACCTGGATAGGTTCGATTTCAGCTCGCTACTCATCTACCCTCAAACCAATCCAGGCACAGCCAAGTGAGCCTTTTCAAAATAAAAAAATCACAAAGAACCCAGATCAAAAAATTAATAATTTGGGTTTTCCAGACCACATGTCCGATTCAAGTTGAAATTGAAAACATGTATTCCAATCACGAACGAACATAATCATGTGAAAGTTCATTCGATTAATGAAGCGGTTTTCAAGAGAAAACATTTTTTAATATTTTTCTCAAATCCAATATGCTGCCAAACCATGCGACCTATCTCATTATTCCTTAACAAACTTGTCACACAAGGATTGGGGAAGATATTGTTGAAGCTGCTCTGGAAAGATTTTTTTATAGTTTTAGGGTAAATCCAATATGGCTGCCAAACCATGTGCACTATGTTATGTATACGTGTGACCCTTTTGTTCCTCATGGATAGGCAGTCATACGTGTAAAGTTTCACCTCGATCTGTTCAGACACTTCAGAGAAGAAGATTTTTGAAGGTTTAAAAAAAACAATATGGTTGCCGCATAATGTGACCGAGTATGTCATAATATTTTTTTCTGTGGACCATTTTATCCCTAAATGACCCTCAAAAATTTTCATACTCATTAGATGTAGCATTCTACACATGCAATTATAATGTCATAACGAAGGACTATGACATCATTAACAAGGACAAATGTGTCCAAGAGCCGCGTCCTAAAGGCATAATAACAACAACTTCCGATATTTCGTCACGTGCCTTGATGGAGCCAATAGCGGACCCGTCATGGAGGCTCCTGTTTCATGACGAGAAAAATGTGTATTTACGAAATTACAACCATTAAATGGATAATCTTTAAATAGTAACGTGAACTTTTCGAAACTTTAAAGCAAATGTCCGAATATATTAAAGTTGATGATAACGCTCTCAAAAGGCACCTCTCAATGCGAGATGTGTACAGGTGTTTAGTATTTAAAGAGATCCGATCCTGTATATAAAGAGCCGAGTCCTAAGGTTTTGCTTCAGAGAAGAGAAGAAGAAAAAGAAGAAGAAAAGAAGAAGAAGAAGAAGAACGCGGAGCTCTCTTAGAGCCAGCGTTCGCTACGCGAGACGCGGCTAAAAATCGACACTTATTCCCCATGAGGAGTACTTGCTATGTGTCAAGTTTCAATTTTTTCCTTGGTGCAGTTTCAGAGATACAGAGGTCCAAATTTTTCCCCATTTTTCAACAAGGCTGCCACACCACATGACCTATGTGTCATAATTATGACTAAACATGCGACATAAGTAGTGCACCAATGGTGAAAATTTTGTCTCAATGCGACAAACGGTTGCGGAGAAAAACACGAAAGTGCTGTCGGAACAAAGACAGACCGACAAACAAACGGAGTCAAACGCAATCCTTTCTCCTTCGGCGAGGGTAATAAAGCAACACTGAAAAACGGAAACAACAGCAACTGGACAGCAACTTATCGAAAATTATTTTTGTGAAAGTTAAAAAAATGAAGAGATCAACATTATCACCCTACCCTGACAAGCATCAAAATAGCATTGGAAATCAAAGTAAAGCTACAAACACATAAAAACTTTCACAAGCCAAATTGAAGTACTCAGACACTGAAAGTAAAACAGAGCTGCAACCAAACCTTCTTCAGGGAAATCTTCCCATTAACCCATTACTCACCTTTTAGCTGTCTCGCCCAGGTTTCGGTCTCAGCGGAGCTATAACGTCATCGTGGTGTTTCACAGGCAGGGTAATTCATCATATGTATGCCGTCCTTTGGATGGACGTTAAACTGGGCTTCCCGCTCGCCAGCTTTAATTGGTGGACGTTAAAGAACCACGATGTGTTTGGTGAAAGAGTAGCCTGTTATCGCTGGCACCTGGACAAATTTACAAATTCCTGCTCTAACCTACAGGGGAAACTACATCATGTACACAACCATGCCCCAACAATGAGGGAAGCCAGTACCAAATATATGGACTCACCCATTTGGCCAGCATTACTGGGGACGAACGGTCAGCAGCACAAGTTTGTCCAAAATCTTGGTGAAAAAATCGACACGTTTTTAAGTCTTTCCCTATATTTTACACAAAATCAGCAGAAATACCAGGACATTATCTAACCCTTTCCTACACACTGACACACTCACCGGATGCAAGAAATGAACGAGGGGTTCAAAGCTGGAAGATGCCAGCCCAGAAAGGCTTGCCCATAGCTCTGTTTCAAGCGTTGCCTCTGTCACTCGTGCCTCACTACCCGCACTGGCAATGTCTGCTCCTCAAGTGTCCCACAAAGTGCAACAAACGCTCAGTGCAGTGTCCTGCTCCCGTGATTACAAATGATTGGATAAATATAGTACTACCCTTCGCAGAGAGGGAGTGATAACATTCAAAAAGTCTAGATATTGTATAGATGGGGCAAAAACATTGCAGATGCAGTTAATGTAGAGAAATGTAAGGTACTGAGATGGGTAAGAATGAAGCAAGGCAGCTCTGTGAGCATGTCATACGGAGAAGATCTGAGTGGTCGTATATACGTGTAAGCCCACAGTCAGACAGTATAGGTAAGGCAACAGGGTTTTAGGTTGTATTTGTAGTGAATAAATTACAAATCAAAAGAGGTATTGTTACCACTGCATCGGAATATTGTGTACAGTTTGGTCACCACCACTGAGAAAAACACAGCTGCCATGAAGAACGTTTGGTTTCAGGGCATCTGGAGAGTCAACCCATAGAGCTATTATTTCATAGTTCAATGTAACTGTCTGTCAGTGTAACTGTCAAATCTGGTTGATCGGTCTGCATTGCAATTGTGTCGTTAGAATCCAATTCCCTCTTCACATCCTGTCTTCACTTGAGATCAGTTTCATTTACCTAACTTCAGGGTTTGCCAAACCTCGCAGCCTCTTTGTAACTCGATCCTCCATGTACTTCACATCCTCCTTGTACTGTATAGTCACTCAGCTATATTTCCTAAACTAGTGAGACTGACTAAACGTATCCTATCATGTTTGGCATCATCCATCATCATTAATACTAACAGCAACTTGAATGGAGTACTGCTCTCCCCTTTGGGATGGTCACCTGGCTCACATCTTGCTCAGCTTGAACCATGGGAACAAGACTTTCAAGATCATTGGAATTCTCTCAATGAAGCTGAGTCGATGAGCCTATCACTTTGCCATCGCTGACAGTTCGGTGGTCTCTCTCTTGTCTTCTTCCGCCTCATTCTGGTTTTGCACCCTCTGCCCCTTCCGTACTTTGTACCCCACCATCTCTCCTCCCTCCCCCCTAGGTATCTTCAGAAAGCACACGGTCCTCCAGAACCTCTCTCATGAAACTGACTAAATCCAGAACCACTGCTCACCTCCACTCATTTTCCCCTTTTATCCTCTTTGTGGAACCAACTTCAACACTCTCTTCAATCTCATTCTTCCCTCCACGTCTTCAAGACAGCTGTTCACCGCCGTCACAAATCATTCCCATCTAAAACAATGATCTTTTCCACCCATTAAACCACCCTAACCTCCCAAAATTTTGCTTATGTATTCATCTTGATCCCATTGCTTATCCCCTAACCTCATCGTTACCTGCATCCCTTGTTTGGCCGCCTCTGTCTAATTTCTCCATCCCCTGCTTTGGCATTTCCCTTTCTTCTGTAGTTCCCTTTGTTATGTTGTGTCCTGATCTTTCTGTCCTATCTCTTCCACGAGCCTTGACCAGTTTATATACATATATATATATTGTTGCAGGCAGGGTCGGTGAGAAGACCACTTGGGAGCTAGTCGATTCCACCAGACTCCCAGAATTGTAGGCGTCGCACACGGATAATTCCGTGACGTGCGGGTCGCTTAACCGACCGTGGACGCCAATAACTCACCGTGACCTTGGGTCCTCCCGTCATGGTAATGGTTACTAATTATCAGTGGTTTAATTACCGGGGACACTCCCCGGTACTCTTGTCCGAACCGGATCACTCTACCGGATCGGATCAGTTTACCAGATCGGATGCAGCCGAGCGACATGCCAAGGACTACCGGCTAAAAGGAAGGACGATTGGGAATAAAGTCCCGGCTTAGCTAGATTCGGACCATGCTGGATCAATGAAAGAAACCACAAAGACGACTGGAACATTCTCTTGATAATTATTTATTTACAAGCAGGCGAGGAAAGCTATGTGGCACAGTGAAGTATATGGGGTGTAATGCAGGGATAGAAGAAGCGTGGGGTGCGACAATAATACAAGCAACTATCGAAAGCAGACACAGAGCAGACTTGACGCAAAACAAATAACAATAATGATCTCTACAGACTTACTTAACCAGACAGGCGCCAGACACACACACATACGCACACACACAGACACAGAAAAAGAAACTCGATGAGAAGGAGTTTTGCAGCCAGGGAGGGAGGGGAGTTGAGGTTATGCTCCCGTACCTGTGTGCCGATGGCACGACCGCCCACCCATATGTTTCGGAGGGGGGGGGGAGAATGCTCCGTGGTGCGGACCCGACAGTAGTTGCCGTTGTCTCTGGCCCCAGCCACACGCGCGAGACTTGTTCTGAAGGAGGAGCTTGAGTGGAGAAGGGCGGAGTCCAGACTGCGAGGTGGAGTGGTGGCGACCAGGTAGGCGGGTGGGGTCGACGTCGAGTGGGCGGAGACTAGGAGCGGAGTCAAGAAGCAGGAGGCGGATCGACGAGGCGAGCCATGGCGAGACTAGAAGCAGAGGCGGGAACAGCAACACACCGCTGTGAAAACACATACACGAGACGGAGTACTTCTCCGTCATTTTATAGGCCCAAGCTCGGGGGAGGCCATGCCGAATTCAAACGTCATCGTCGAATCGGCGGCTCTGATTGGCCCCGACCCTTCACGTGGCCGCCAGCTTGGGCCGGAAACTGCCTCACTTCGTTTCCGGCAAGGCCATCCCAACAGCGGAACTTGTGCTCCGATCCACATGACGACACGAATCGCCCACACCAAAATCGGCACGCGAATCACAGCAAATCTTCATCGGGTCTGGACGCTTTGTCCTCGGGTGAACCAACCATGGACCCACGGTCTTCCGGGAACCTCCCGGACCGACCATGTATCTCCATCGGAGCCGCTTGTGGATCCGGTGTTCGCTGAGATCTCGGTCATTGACTGCACATCGTGTCAGGTGAGGACGCGTACTGTGGTAAACGAGACGAGGGGCAAGCAGGGCAGAGTACCGTGGATTGTCTTGCTGTCAGAAAAACACCATAGTCTGGATGCAGAACGGGAATTTACCCTAGGGTGTTTTGGAGTACATACACAATTTATGCAGATTCTGGTAGCTAGACTATCTAAACTCAAATCTGAGTGATGCCACTTTGTCACGCTTGAGCAATTTTTTTAGGAGCAAATTCAAAATGGCCGCCATCAAAACCGTTTTTTGGCCGTAACTCGCCAAAAATCGAATATGAACCCGATTTCAGTGGCAAACCCTTTTTTGGGGGTCAAGAGAACACACTGATATTTTAAAAACCATACAACTCATAATAATAGTCTATATGAAATTTTTCTATTTAGATATAATTTTGACTGAAAAAATATCGAACCTGAACTATTTCAGCGTAACTATGCCCAAAATCTATATGAACCTGATTTAAGTGTAAACAGTTATTGTTTGTATATCTTTATTTCCAACAGTACAGTTGAGTAATACAATGATTAGTAACTACAAATATAATTATTATATTAACACATAACCAAATAAACGTAATAAGAAGGTTTACACAAATCACATTTCAAATCAAAAAGGGTCTGTATATGCTATCAACTATGAATACACTGATTGGTTGCTGATGAACTTCTTTCATTCTGCTTTCACCAATCTTTCTTTCACTCAATCTCACATACAAGACAGCTGCATAATCAATAACTATGTTCACTCAAGTTCCACAGCTTCGCTTGCTGATCAGACTTTTTGGTCGTCTTGACATTCCTCCATACCATGGCAACCACAGAACAATGAACAGGAGAGCCTGGCGCAGAGCAATACATCTATTCGTTGCACAGGTCGCACTGACTGCACCACACCTGATCATCTTGAGAACATTATCAGAGCTCTGTATGACATCCGGAGCAGACACAGAGCAACTATGCTCGACACTTCTTCATGTGACATCCATGACTCTTGGATCGATCCAATGGTGGGTCTGATCTAATGCAGCCCGCCATATTGCTGCCTGCAAGTGCGCCCTGAGAACGTGTTGGATGAAAGCCACATTGTTGGTGGAGAGTTTTTAACTCTGTGCTGATGTCAGCTTCTTGTTAGCCATCTTTGAAGACCAGACATTAAATCGAATAGCTGACATGTCTTCTGTTTTCTCGGATCCATAGCAAGCAGCAATAAGGCAAGTTGCTTCAGATATGACATCTGGTAATTCTGCATCAAGATCACCAAGATAATTTAATTGACGACCTACTTTGAGGTGTTTCACAATTGTGCTTTTCCGATACCCCAAAGGTAGGCAACGTGTCACATCAGACACACATGTGCTGCCAGAACTTGGGTGACAATATGTGCATTGTTCTGCACTGTCGCCTTGATGTAAACAGACGATCTGTCACGACTGTACCAGCCATCACAAGTTGCATGCCAGTTCCTTCAGTTGGTAAAAATGCAACAGCAATATGAATACATCTGTTCCGTGAAATTACCCGGATACTCGGAACTCCTGATGAGGCTAGAGGACATTTGTTGTACCATAATAACCTCGGCTTCTTCGTGAGTGTTCTTAGGTCAGGCCTCTCTACTAATTGGTATTCTGCAATTTCCATAGTATTGGGTTTATCCATTTATATGAGCTTTGTTGGTTAGTAGAAATGGTTCAGGATGGTCTTTGATGTAGCGCATGATTATTATTAACTGGGACTTTGTTCTCTGTCACTGTCAAAACGATCTTTTGTGCCAGGGAGTGGCGTCGTCAATCAGCTGGTGTCGTCGACTGGCATCTTTGCTGCACGGACGTTTCGTGACTTTCTTGATGCTGTTGTAATACCGGTCAAAGACCAAATACGTATCACATATCTTTAGCTTATCTCTCAAATAAGAAAGAAGATTCTGCACATAGTCCTCTACTGTTCCTTTCGATGCCATTGAATCACCACAGCATAGCAACACCATCTACATGATTGCTCATTCATGAACTTCTGTCAGACACCTCTACCTGCAATTTCTGCTTCAAGACTGCTTTCGATTTTGTGATCCGCATGTCACCGTTATCTTCAAAACATAGAAGGCGTACGTGGGCGAGCTCAAACTTCAGGATATCTTTCAGGTTGATGTCCCTCCTGCCTGAAGGCCCAACACTCTTGAATATATGAGCCCCGTTGTCATATAAAGGTTTTTGTCCGACCTTTATCTGCTTTCGGGGCACTGCCATCGTGACTACTTGTTTGCTGAGCGGCTTGTTGAAGCTGTCTGGCCATTGCTCCATACTCCTTCATCTGCTTGACTCCTATGCCACAGAAATGTCAGCGTTGACAATGTTGGATCATCTTTCAGTTACAATGTTCCAAGCCATCCAGGTGATTCTCTGGTGATAGAGGGTCAATACATGTGGCCCATTTTCTCGTAGGTTCTGTCTGTCACTGAATCGGTTAATATCTCGATTTTTGGCCGAATTACGGCCAAAAACGGTTTGATGGCGGCCATTTGTAATTTTGTCCTAAAAAAAATTGCTCAAGCGTGGACAAAGTGTCACTCGGATTTGAGATTAGTATAGTCTATGTTACCAGAATCTTCAATAAATTGTGATGTCTCCAAAACACACTTTAGCAATGGCTGCCAGACTACATTCGTGCAGCCTCTTAAGAGGTATTGTTCGCATGCCTTCTAATGCAATCGGAATTCTCCCAGCTTTGGAAGCTCAATCGACAGTCCAGCACTAGCACAGTCACTCGCGCCACATTGCGGTTTCGGGCTCGTTTCGGCTTTGGGAATATAAATATATTATTATATATATATATATATATATACACATTATTAATTATATTATATATATTGTTGTGGTTCTGGAATGCCGCATACCTTAAGGCAATGGCACCCAACATACGTGACCCCCAACAGTTATTTCTTAATATAACGAGTTTAGACCCTTTCCTCATGTCTAATGGGTCAAACGGACGAAGTGCGTTGTGTGGATCTCATCGTTTGTCTGTATTGTCTTAACTTCAATCCTACTATTCCTGTTTATACTGTTAATCAAAGTAGGGCAATGCATCAGACGGCCGCTTGTAAAAACTGCAGCCACCCTTCACTGTAAGATGCGTCTTCGCAAAGAAAACAAACAACCTCGTCCCGTGGAAACACACACCGGCGCTTCTTTTTAACCATTTCTGCATTTATAATTATATCTATTCCTCTTTTCAATCCAATTCCATCTATACTTTATTTCTATACTCTTTCAACACAATCTATGCCTACAAGCCCATAATAAATAACCCATATCAATAGCGGACCGCGCACCAGTACGGGGCATCTATAGTGAATCTGTTCATTCGGTTGCGCCTGTTACAATAACATTTACGTCGATCTTGCTCGCCACCGCGGCCACCAATGTTCTCCCCATTGGTGGAGTCTTCTCGCGCTCGCTCGATGCAGCCGCCACCAAACAGAGGTGTGCTGTGCGCCCGGACGCTCCGGGCCGTGGCTACCACGGAGGACGCGCTGATCAGCGCTAACCGCGGATCGTGGGGGTTGCCGGGCCAGGCTCGGGCTGATGGCATCTCGGTCGGTGCGGGACGACCCGAGCAGGCATATCATTCACAGGGTGACGGAATGCAGTAGCTTGCTAGACGGATGTACGTGAGGCCGCTTCGATTGGCGCCGGCCGTTGCGGGCGGGGCCCTCAGAGCACCGATCGGGTGACGAACATCGCTTCGGGTGGTAGCCTACCTGCACTACAGGTCTATAAAGGTGGGTCGCGAGGCCGTCTGCGCTCCTGTTCTTGCATCTCCTCTTGTTGGCATGGGGGTCGATGCTCGCATTCCCTGCTGATCACGCTCTCCTGCCTCAGTCGCTAGTCACCCACACTGTCCTCGTCTGCCACTCGCCCACTCGCTCTGACTCCCCTTTCCACCACTCGCAGCTGGCTCGACCACAACTCCCTCCCCTGCCTGACGTTGCCGCTTTCTCTGATTGTGCGCAGACATTTTTTGCTTAGCAGCAGGGACGATGCCATATCGGAGACTCAGAGAGATCCCCCACAACATACTTGGTTGCCCGACGGTCAATCGTTGTAAGATATTATGAGCGTTTAGCCTCATGTCCTCTCATTATCCTTCTTCATGCCGGTTTATTGTGTGTGTGTGTGGTGTGTGTTGTGTAGTGTGTTGGTGTGTGTTCAGTTGGTGCTGTTCTTTTATGTAGTACAGAGATTTATCGTGTAAGTCTTTCTGTGTCGCTTTTGAGTTCTTGTGTTATTTGTCGCACCAACATTTCTTCTGTCTGCTAAATAACATTACAATAAATCTATTCATTGTGCCACATATTTTTCCTCGCCTGCCTGTAATAAATCCTTAAAATGTAGAAATGCACCCAGCTCGTTTTTGTCTTTTCTTTCATTGATCCAGCATGGTCCGTATCCTAGCCTAGCCGGTACTTTATTC
>CM068958.1:57885584-57906458 GCA_035128595.1 Eptatretus atami | reverse complement strand
GAGAGAGATACGACTCAGAAGCAGGAGGCGGGAACAGCAACACACGCGCGTGAAAACACATACACGAGACGGAGGCACTTCTCCGTCATTTATAGGGCCGCGACTGGGGGAGGGGCCATGGCCGAATTCAAACGTCATCGGTCCGAATCGGGCGGCTCTGGATTGGGCCGCCGACCCTTCACGTAGCCCGCCAGCTTGGGCCGGAAACTGCCTCACTTCGTTTCCGGCAGGCCATCCCCAACAGCGGGAACATTGTGGCTCCGATCCACATGACGACAACGAATCGCCCACACCAGCAAAATCGGCACGCGAATCACAAGCAAATCTCATCGGGTCTGGACGCTTTGTCCTCGGGTGAACCCCATGGACCCACGGTCTTCAGAGAACTCTCGGACCGACCATGTATCCTCCATCGGAGCCGCTTGTGGATCCCGGGGGTGTTCCTCTGAGATCTCGGGCCATCATGGACTGACATCGTGTCATGGAGTGAAGGACGGTACGCTTGGTAACAGAACGAAGGGCAAGCAGGGCAGAGGGTACTCGTGGATTGTCTGCTGTTCAGAAAACACACAATAGTCTGGATGCAGAACTGGAAATTTTACCGCTAGGGGTTTGGAGTAGCATACACAATTATTGCAGATTCTGGTAGCATAGACTATACTAAAGCTCAAAATCTGAGTGATCCACTTCTGCACGCTTGAGGGCAATTTTTTTTTAGGAGAAATTCAAAATGGCCGCCAAAAACCGTTTTGGCCGTAACTCGGCCAAAAAATCGAGATATGAACCCGATTTCAGTGGAAACCCTATGTTTTGGGGGTCAAGGAACACACTGATGAATGCTTTAATAAACCACAACCATAATAATAGTCTATATTGAAATTTTTCTATTTAGATATAATATTTTGACTGAAAAAATATCGACTGAATATTTTCAGCCGTAATATGCCCAAAATCTATATGAAACCTGATTAAGTGGTAACAGTACTATTGTATTGTATTGTAATATCTTTTATTTCCAACAGTACAGTTGAGTAATACAATGATTAGGTAAACTATCAAACTATAATTAATTAATATTAACACATAACCAAATAAACGTAATATAGCAAGGTTTAACACAAATTCAAATCCAAAAAGGGGTCTGTACATGCTACAACTATGAATACACTGATTGGTTGCTGATGAACTTCTTTCATTCTGCTTTCACTCAATCCTTTCTTTTCAAACTCAAATCTCACATACAAGACAGGCTGCATAAATCAATAACCTAGTGTTCACTCAAGTTCCACAGCTTCGCTTGCTGTACAGACATGTTTGGTCGGTCGACATTCTCCATAGCCATGGCAGCCACAGAACAATGAACAGAGAGCCTTTGGCGGCAGAGCAACTACATCTATTCGTTGCAACAGGGTCGCACTGAGCTGGCAGCCACACCTGATATACTTTGAGACATTATCCAGGAGCTCTGATGACATCCGGAGGCAGAGACACAGGGAGCATATGCTCGACACTTCTTCATGTGACCATCCATGACTCGTTGGATCGATCAATGGTGGTCTGGATCTAATGCAGCCGGCGCCATATTGCTGGCCTGCAAGTGCGCCCATGAGAACGTGTTGGATGAAAGCCACAGTGGTTGGTGGTAGAGTTTTTATCTCTGGTGCTGATGTCAGCTTCCTTGTTAGCCATCTTTGAAGACCAGACATCAAATCGAATAGCTGAACATGTCTTCTGTTTTCTGGGATCCATAGCAAGCAGCAAAGAAGGGCAGTTGCTTCAGATATAGACATCTGGTAATTCTGGCATCAAGATCACCAAGATAATTAATTGACGACCATCTTTGGAGGTGTTTCACAATTGTGGCCTTTTTCCGATACCCACAGGTAGGCAACTGTGGTCACACCAGCCCCACATGTGCTGCCAGAAACTTGGTGACAATATGTGCATGCTCTGCACTGTCGGCCTTGATGTCAAGGCAAGAACGATCTGTCACGACTTGTAGCCAGCCATACAAGGTTGCATGCCAGTTCTTCAGTTGGTAAAAATGCAACAGGCAATAGAATACATCTGTGTCCGTCTGAAATTACCCGTATCGGAACTCCTGATGAGGCTAGAAGGACATTTGTTGTACCATAAAACATCGGCTTCTTCGTGAAGTGGTTTTAGGTCAGGCCTCTCTAGCTAACTTGGTATTCTGCAATTTCCATAGGTATTGGGTTAGGTGTCCCAGTTTAATATGAGGCTTTGTGTTGGTAAAATGAGTTCAGGATGGTCTTTGATGTAGCTGCAAATGATATTTCTTAACTGGACTTATGTTCTCCTGTTACTGTCAAAACGATCTTTGTGGCAGGAGTGGCGTCGTCAGATTCAGCTGTGTCGTCGACTGGCATCTTTGCCTGCACAGCAGATTCGGGCGTGACTTTCTTCGATGCTGTTGTCATAATACCGGTCAAAGACCAAATACGTATCACATATCTTTAGCTTATCTCTCCAAATAAGAAAGAAGATTCTGCAACATAGTCCTCTACTGTTTCCTTTCGATGGCCATTGAATCACCACAGCATAGGCACAACCATCTACAATGATTGCTGCCCATCAGCTGGAAACATTCTGTCAGACACCCACCTCTACTGCAATTTCTGCTGCAAGACTGCTTTCGATTTTGTGATCCGCATGCACCGTTATCTTCAAACATAAGAAGCGGTACTGGGGCGAGCTGCAAACTTCAGGATATCTTTCTAGGTTGAATGTCGCCTCACTGCTGAAAGGCCCAACACTCTTGAATATATGAGCCCGCGTGTCATATAGCAGTGTTTGTCCGACTTTATCTGCTTTCGGGGCACTGGCCATCGTGATACTTGTTTGCTGAGCGCTAGTTTGAATCTGTCTGGTCCATTGCTCCTCATACTCCTTCATCTGCTTGACTCTATGCCAACAGAAATGTCGCGTTGACAATGTTGGACTCATTCTTACCAGTTACAATGTTCACAAGGCCAATCCCAGGGATTTCCTGGTTGAAGAGGGTCAATACATTGTGGCAATCTTCTCGTAGGTTTCTGTCTGTCACTGAAATCGGGTTAATATCTCGATTTTTGGCCAGAGTTACGCGTCAAAAAAAACGGTTTTGATGGCGGCCATTTTGATTTTGCTCTAAAAAAAAAATGCCTCAGCGTGACAAAGTGGCATCACTCGGATTGAGTTAGTATCGTCTATGTTACCGCAGAATCTGCAAAAATTGTGTATGTACTCCAAAACCACACTTTAGCCAATGGGCTGGCCAGACTCCCATCCGTGGCAGCCTCTTAAGAGTAATTTGTTTCGCATAGCCTTTCTAATGCAATCGGAAATTCTCCCACCAGCTTATTGGAAGCTCAAATCGACAGCTCCAGGCACCTAGCGGCACGTCCACTCGCCGGCACATGCTGTTTTTTGGTTTTGGTTCGAGCTCGTTTCGGCTTTCGGTAAATATAAATATATATTTCATATACAATATATATTATATATATATATTAATAATATATATAATATATATATATTGTTGTGGTTCTGGGAAGCCGCATACCTCTAAGCAATGGCACCCAACATACAGTGACCCCCCAAACAGTTTATTTCATAATATACGTAAGTAGACCCTTCCCTCATTGTCTAATGGGTCAAACGGGACGAAGGCGTTGTGTGGATCTCATCGTTTGGCTCTGATTATGTCTTTAACTTCATTTCCTACTCTTTTCCTGTTTATACTGGAATAAATCAAATTTAAATAGTAGGCAATGCACTCAGACTGGCCGCCTGTAAAAACTGGCAGCCACACCCTTCACTGTAAGAATGCTGTCTTCGTAAAAGCAAACAAACACCTCGTTCCCGGGAAAGGACACACACGGCGCGTTCTTTCAACCGCATTCTGCATTTAATAAATTAATCATATCCTCTTTTCAATCCAAATCTCCATCTAATACTTATATCTATATCTCTTCCAACACAATCTATTTGCAATACAAGCCCCATAATAAATAACCACATGAGCAATAGCGGACCTTGCGCAGCACTGTACGGGGCATGCATAGTGAATCTGCTTTCATTCGGTGTTTGCGCACGGTTTACAATAAACTTACCGTCGATCTTCGCTCGCCACCGCGGCCACCAATGTATCCCCGATGGTGGAGGTCTTACATCGCGCCTCCGCCTCGATGCAAGCCGCGCACCGAAAAGAGGTGTTGCGTGCGCCCCGATCGCTCGGGCCGTGGGGCCTACCACGGAGGACGCGCATTGATCAGGCGCTAACCGCGGGATCGCTGGGGTGCACTGGGCAGGCGTGCGGGGGCTGATCGCATCTCGGCCGGTGCCGGGGCGACGACCCGGGAGTTTGGTTGCAAGGCAATTATATCAGCGGGTTCGGAGCGAGACGATTTCGCAGCTCAGCTATGGCTAGCCGAGGATGTCAGGAGCCGCTTCCGATCATGGCGGCCGGGCCGTGCGGTGGCCGGGCCCAATCAGAGCACCCATTCGGTGGTGACGACACATCGCTTCGGGGTGGCACCTCACCCTGCACTACAGTCTATAAAGGATGGGTTCGCGAGGCCGTCTGCGCTCCTGTCGTCTGCTCTCCTCTCTGTCTGCCTGGGATCGATCTCTGCATTCGCCCTGCTGACTCCACTTCTTCCTGCCTTCTCGCTAGCTCACCCACCCACCTGTTCCTTCTGCACTCCCGCCCCATCGCTCTCGACTCGCTGCCCTTCTCCACCCACTCGCAGCTGGCTCCACCCAAACCCCTCCCCATGCCTGACGGTCTCGCCCTTTCTCTTGAATTGGCGGCAGACACTTTTCTGCAACCTTAGCCAGCAGGAGACGATGCGCCAACTATCATAGGAGGGATCGTTCAGGGAGAGGCATCCCCCAAAACATACTGGTGACGCGATCGGTCAATCGTTGTAAGATATTATGAGACGCTTTAGGCCTCATGTCCTCTCATTAACTCCTCTTCATCTCCGGTTTATTGTGTGGTGTGTGTGTGTGATCGTTGTGTTGTGTGTGATGTGGGTGTGTGGTGTGTGTGGTGTGTGTGTCATGGTGCCTGTCCTCGTTTTAGTAAGATTACAGAAGAAATGTATATCAGGATAAGTCTGCTCTGTTGTCTGCTTTTGTAAGTTGCTTGTTTTAATGTCGACCACACATTTCTGCTATCTCTGCTTACAACAGAACAATAAATCTATTCATGTGCCAACATATTTTCCTCGCCTGCCTGTATAATCCTTAAATTGTAGAAATGTACCCAGCTCGTTTTTGTCTTTTCTTTCATTGATCCACGCATATGCGTCCGTATCCTAGCCTAGCCGTACTTTATGCCTAACCGATCGTTCCATTTTAGCCGGTATGTCCTTGCAATGTTCACTCGGGCTGCATCTGATATGGTAAGATGATCCGGTTCGGACAATGCGTAGCGAGGGCGTGTCCCCGGTAATTAACCCATCACGTGATTATTTTTATGAACCAAATATTAGACGGAGGACCCTAAGTCACGCTGGTTGAGTTATAATTGGCGTTCACATGGTCGGTTAGCGACCGGCGCCGCTTGTCACAGAGTTATCGGTGTGCACGGCCTGGATTCCGGGGAGTCTGGTGGAACTCGAGATAGCTTCCCTCCCGAGTGGTCCTTCTCACGCAGACCCCGCTCAACATTATATAATATATATATATATATAATATAATATACTTTTTAAATACCCCCTCTGCCCTTATGGCCAAAGGAAAGGTACCTGAAGCAATGAAGAAAAAGCGCACAAGTGTGACCCTCTGTTGTTTCAACCCTACTCAAGTTTTCTACCACAGATACAAACACTCAGTCTGCAACTGGCATTTCATAATTAACGTCAGTGCAAATAATAAATTTATTTTCAAACCTTTCCCATTTAATTTGAGCTTTGTGTGTGGTGTACCCATAATTTGTTAATTGTCTCCTATTGTCATTGATGATATATGGTATGTGAAAAACTTGCATTTGAATCTATACAATTTGGCACCACTCATTTCATAAAAAAAAATAGAAGAAATTCCAACAAAGCTTTTTACAACCTCAAACACTTCAGGGTGGTTATTCAGAGCATGAAATCAGGATGACACAGGCAAACAGATAATTATGAAGAAGGACATTTGAAGAATAGAATGAAAAAACAATGAAAGAAAAAGAGTACACCTGTGTGTGTACAGAGGACGCTGGCCAGTATTTCGACACTGAATAACGCCTTGTGTCATCTACCCATTCACACCGGGCAGCTGAACCTGCGTCACACACACACACACACACCACACACACACACCACAAATTGCAATAGTGGTACAATTTGTCACTTCTCATTTTCCATTTTGTGCAATATCCTATTTACTCATAGTAACAATTTTTATTTAGCGGCAACGACAAGAAAAAATTGTTTTTCTTATCAGCGGTAAACTGCATTCACAGATTGTACTAAAATAAATAATAAAAACAGAAATGCCTACGAAAAAGCTTTGTCAAAGCTTAATAGTAACCTTCCATCTCTGGTGGAAGGCCACTCTACTTTTTAGCCCCCCCCCACCCTCCTGCAGTCTTTTGAAAAATAATCACGTCTATATATACTACACAAAACTGGCAGAATAAATAGAGTGAGAAATGCTTTGGCAAAACATGTCCCTACTCGCAATCCAATGAATGTTCGGAGATATAAAAATTTGTGCTTAGCACATGCTCGAGCCGATTTCTCTGGCAACAAAATGACGAGAAGAACCTTTCATTTTTTAATTATTTGACTTTTTTGAGATAATCCCACACCACAATCAAAACAAACAAACACACAGACAAACAGATTAAACAAACCAAAATAAAGAAAACATCATGCAGAGGCATGATATTGCAAAATTCAGAAGAAATTAAATTAGAACCTCAAAAATAATTGTTGTTGAATTCATGACCAAATATGCAACTCTTCATATTGCAAATGAATCGGAGAAAATTGACAATTTTAGAACTCCCGGTCTATGTTGACCTTTTGGCCTATGTGCGACCTCCTTAAAAATTAATTTGCGGTAATTCATTGACCTGAATATATAATCCTCTTTCAAATTTCAAGTCAATCGGATTAAAATTGAGAGTTTCAGTAATTTGAACACTTTGTTGACATTTGGCCGATGTTGACGTTTTGACCTTTTGCCCTTCAAACACCGAAAAAATAAGCCTTCTTGCTTATGCCAAATCTCACCATGTGCTGAAGCTTTGGTGAAGATCGCTTTAAATTGTGACCTGCAGGTGATTGACAAGACAGACAAACAAAACAAGGAAAATTACGTCGTGGCAGAGCACGGTACTGCAAAAATTCACCCCCTCCAAAGGCATGCATACATCAAAATTGTCCATATTCGAGTTAAGATTAAAAATGACAATCTTAATCAAAGCTCAGGTCAATCGGATCAAAATTGCATGATTTTTCTGATTGAAATTGATGATTTTAGAAGTTTGACCTTGAGTTGACCTTTTGAACTCGTTTGGACCTCAAAAATAGTTTGGTTCCGCAATTCAGGTGTGCAATATGCAAATCTTGTTGAAATTTCAAGTCAATCGAATGAAAAATGACGATTTTAGAAATTCGACCTCAAAATGAACCTTTGACCTTTGACCTAAAAAATCAATAGGCTTTCTCAGTTGAGACTACTCTACAACTTGGTCAAGTTTCATGCAACGATCGGTTTGGAGTGTGATCTGTAGCGAATAAACAGACAAACAGACAGACAGAATAACAAAATCGGCTGACCAATAATACTTGAAAAAATCTTCCATTTTCACATTGTAACAAAAAACAAACAAACAAACAGACAGACAGGGGTGAAAACATAACCTCCTTCCACCTTCGGATGGCGGAGGGTAATAACTTGATGTACATACATGAAGCAAAACATGCGGTACGGCGTATGGGCATATACTGTATAATATACATCATGTTATGCACTCTGGATCATTTCCAATTGCACTTGGCCATGATCGACACCGCAGCGCCTGAGGCCCTGCCGATCTGTGCTACTTCATGCAATGCGCAACAATGATTTTAATGGAGTGAGTCAGGCCATGTCTGTCCAGCCAATGGGGGGTTGTAAATCAGTTGGTGGAGTCTGGGCAGCTGACACTGACCGCATGTACAACAACGTGGTATTTTCTCAGTTTAAAGAGGGCATAACTCTGTAAAAAAAAATATTGGAACGAAAGCGTCCTGAACCGAACTTATTCTGTAACTTTCAAAAGAAAAAAAACAAAGCATTGTACCAAAGTTTTCAATGAATATGTTAAAGGGTTAGCGGAAAAAAAGGCTGAAAAACCACAGTGGAGCGGATGGAGGACGGATGGGGACGGACGGACAGATTGGAAGCAAACCTATAGTCCCCTCTGGTTGAAACCAGTAGGGACGAATAAACCAGCAACCCTAATTGTAAGCAAATTTTTTTAAACAAATGCAGTGATATGAAAACGTTAAAATATTCGACACGTGTTCCGTTTGTAGAGTATCCTTTGGGCATCGTACAGTGCTTGAACCGCATTAATGCATTCAAATATTACATTCTATGCAGTACGAGAAAAATTACACCCATCCCTTCACTGATCGAACTAAGAAAGTGGGGGAACAGAGAGAGAGAGAAGAGGAGAGAGAGAGAGGTGGAGAGAGGTGGAGAGAGGTGGAGAGAGAAGGTGGAGAGAGGTGGAAGAGAGGGTGGAGAGAGGTGGAGAGAGGTGGAGAGAGGTGAGAGGGGAGGAGGGTGGAGTAGGTGGAGAGAGGTGGAGAGAGGTGGAGAGAGTGGAGAGAGGTGGAAGAGGCGAGAGAGGTGGAGAGAGGTGGAGAGAGGTGGAGAGGGTGGAGAGAGGTGGAGAGAGGTGAGAGAGGTGGAGAGAGGGAGAAGGAGCGAGAGAGGCGGAGAGAGAGGGAGCTTTTGAAACTTTTTTGAATTTTCCCTCTTTTTATTAAATAAAAATTAGAAAAGAAAGCCCCAAATGGGAGTTACATTTCATTTCAGAGAAAGAAGAAACCAAGAAACCATTTCTTGAAGAAAGGAAGGAATGATCGCGGTGGATTATATACGAAACATTTCACAAAAGTATAGACATTCCTCTCAGACTTTGCAAACAACTTTTATTCGAACTGCTTGGTAATCTTCCAGTTACTGAAATGAAGCAAAATCCAATTTAAACACGTCTTATTAAAAGGTTTTGGAACAAAAACAAAGCATCTTCATGCATTTACTCGAAACCACCATCAAGTTTTATTTTCCTCGACTTATATACTGCCATGCTTTGCCTGAGGCAAGTCAGGAAATTGGCTAACACAGCTTGGAATTTTTGTGTGGGATATTCCAATCCGCTAGATAACACACAAGTGTTAAAAATCAAACCCAACCTCACAAAACATCCGAAGTAAAATAAATAAAGGTGCCAACCGTTGGCATCAACATAGATAGCTGAAAAAAGCTTTTCAGATTTTCTTACAAAAAGGGACATTATCTACAAGCAGATTGAAAAACGGGTTTGTTGTGAAATGGACAAACTGATAGAAGGAAGGATCCGTGTAGCTAGTCTCCCCATTGGAGGTGGTCGCCATGTCATGCGTGTACAGGAGGTGATAAAACCTTTCCAGTAAGGAAAATAAGGGGGAGAAACAGGTAAGAGGTCTCTCCATCGAACCTTCTGCTGTGTTATTTGCCGTTGCGAAAGAAATTTTACACAACGCCAAATAAAGGTCTTTTTGTTTGGAAGGCCATTGAAGCCTACGCTTAAAAGGCGGGACAAGGAAGAGGGCTGGCAAGAGAAAAAAGCACATACAAGTTCAGGAAAGGTAGAGATAGAAGATATCATGTGGCATTTTTGTTCATTGCTTTGGTGGTTCCTGCTCCCAAGCAGGTGCGAAGCTGTGTGTATGTCGCAAACACACTACATAATATGCGTGCCACGATTCGAGAGAATCCCACACACCGACCAGGCTTGCCAATGCATAGCTCCGATCCAGCTGCCGTTATGGCCTAAGAAGATCTGCGACAGATTTAACGCCTTGCTCGAAAGCGTTGATAATAAACACCGCGCATCCAGCAGCATGTCATGGGAAAAAAAAAAAGAGTTGTAGAACAAAGGTTCCTTCAGAAACAATCTGTTCGTGTAAGAATGTGTAGCTCTCGTTATTGTCAGAGCTTGCCATGCATTTAGCATACTTTGATAGAACCAGAGAGGGGGGATCTGTCGATTTTGGAAAGGTCCATCAGGAAAAGAGAGTGGTCATAGCCTAGCCTCCCAGGCCTGTTGCAAAAGGTGACGAGCGACGTTGACCATGGTGGAGAGGGTCGCATGTATAGGCATGCGAAGAGCAACCGAGAGTCGAAAGGCCCATTAAGCCGGCTCTTTATGTCGACCAGGCCTTGTCCTCCATCGGTCAGTGGTAAACTGAGGACCCCAGGTCGCAGCAGTGTTTCCGTCCCAGAAAAAGGACACGAAGCACTTCTGGAGCTGTTGAAGCAACACGCTGGAGGATGCAGCACGAATAACCTGTGCCATAAGGTGGAGGGCCACCAGTGTGTTTGATGACCAAGACCCTTCCACGATATGACAGTTTGTGATCAGACCTTTCCATTTTTTGCAGTTTGCCCTCAACAAACTCAAGCAGACCAGCCAGTTTTTTGCAACTGTGGTATTATTACCTAAGAACACTCCAAGGTACTTCACACACATCATTGGCCCATGACAGTGGAGCAGGAAGTCTTGGCGTCAAGTAGCACAAGGACCGAGCAAAGGGCGCTCGTTTTGTTCCAATTTACTTTGGCTGAAAAAGCCTTTTCAAAATAAGGACAAACATAACGAACGATGTTAACGTCATTGATATCTTGTACGAATACACATACGTCATCGGCGTATGCCAGTACCGTTGATGGCCGTTCAAAGCTGGGACAAATTAACCCCTGTTAGTCTACAGGCAAAAGAAACCAGTAAAGGGTTCGATGGAGAGAGCATAAAGCAACCCAGAAAGAGGGCAACCTTGTCTAATTCCCTTGTTAATAGACAAAGGGCAACAAGTTCATTGTTTATTCTTAAGCACACTATAAATATTATTGTATAGTATTTTATATAAGAGTGAAGGTTGAACCAAGTCCAAACGCGCTCAAGTACTCTAAAAGGTACCGATGGTCAACACGGTCAAAGGCTTTCTCTGATCAAGGAGAAGAAGTCCTAAATCTTTAGGGTTTTCCTTGCACAGTTCAATGATGTCCCTCACAAGGGAGATGTTGTCATAGATGGAACGTTTTGGGGACAAGTAACATTGGTCTTCTTTCAACCAACGAGGATAAATAAGGAGTAAGTCACGATGCCAGGGCTTTTGAAAATATCTTATAGTCCGTACATAACAGGGAGATAGGACGCCAATTTTCAATACTCAGCATGTCTCCCTTTTTTGGATGAGGGTAAGAGAGGCTCGTCGGCAACTCCGAGGTAGCTTCGCAAGTTTGGCAGCTTGCGTTCAAGGTGTTAATGAGTTCTGGACCCATAAGTGCCAAAACTTCTTGTAAAATTCGGTTGTGAGTCCATCCAATCCAGGTGCTTTCCATGGCAAGACCGTGCAGGGCAGTGCCAAGTTCATCCAAAGTAATGGGTCTTTCCAGTTGGAGACGCCCATCTTCACACAACACTGACAGGCCTACGGAGATAGAGGCGACACTGACAGGATTTATTTGCTCCATTGAATATATTTTCGGAAAGTATTCCTTCACGAAAAGTTTTGAATTTCTGATTGTGTAAAGCTAATGGATGAATCTGCGAATCGCAGCTGAGAAAGCTGTTTACTGGGAAGAGACGTTTCTCTAAGGAAAAGAAATACTAGGTTGGTACGTCTGCCTCATTCAGGTGTCGCACCCTCATCTGAACTAAGGCACAACGTGCATTTCCTCTGGTTATCTCCTTTAATAAGGACTGTTTCTCAGTTAAGGTTTTTTGTATGTTAGCTAATTATTTTGTCCGATGACCCGTGAGTTGTAAATCTCTAACTGTAATATTTTCTTTACTTCATTGGTCAGCGCTTGTTGAGAAAAACTGTACTGTGACAGAACCTTTAATTTGGGTTTTTACTAAATCCCACCATATCAGCGGGTTAATGGAACAGCTTAACTTCTGTTCTCGGAGAGCCGTCCAGAAGGATTCAAAGGCCTGAATGAAGTTGAGGTTTTCTAGTAAACTGTTATTGAATTTCCAATGAGAGCTCCTGGACATGGTTTAGAGAGTTGAATAAAGACTCGAGCTGGGAATGGTCAGAGAAACCAGAAGGCACGATATCGGATTTATAAACTCCATGTAATAAATGAGAATTTACATAGATGCGATCAAAGCCTCGCAAGTGAGATGTGGTTGTTTAAACAACGACACCATGTATTAGACCGATCAGAAGGGTGCTGCACGCGCAAATATCATGAAGAATATATTTCGCAATGATGTTGGCAAAAAGTTTTGCGGTACATGGTTGGGTTCGCGGCCGTTCCGGCGGTCAATGAAGCTTAAACAGTACAGTTAAAAATCGCCACCAATAATTAGACAAGTCTGGCAAATCCAGTGTTTGCAGGAATTTTCTCAGTTCGGCAAAAAAGGAGATCCCGCTCGTCATTTTTGCTTGGAGCGTAAACATTGAGAATTGTGAACTTGACCTGATCGATAGAGAAAGGTCACAGAGGCAAGGTGTCCATATAATAATACTCATAAATTTAAGGCAGGACGGATGGAAATGTTTCCTAAGACAAACATGATGCCTGCCTTGTGTGGAGTTGTTACTGAAGAAACATTCCTTGTCCATAAATAGTCGCCACTAAGCCTGAAAGCGATCGGACAGCAATGGGTCTCTTGTAACAAAGCTATGTCGAGACGCGTTGACCTCTACAAACTGTTTAATTTGGATCTTGCGGAGCGGACTCCCACCACCATTAACATTTATTGTTCCAATCTTTAAACTGGCCATGAGGAAAATAATAGCTTCTAGGAATAAGATCAGAAGTGGGATAATTGATTAGATCCTTTTCGCCTTGGCAATCAGTTTTTTTAAGCGGTGACAGTGTGTCTGGTGGAAACCGAATAAGTCAGGCTTACGTACGATAGCCTGAGCACACTCAAGGAAGGACGGTAGATCTGGAAAGTTATTCCGTCAGGTTTATAATTGCGTTTCCTGTATGTATTTTGTAAGAAGAGTCTTATTTATTCAGGGGGGTAGGACCTTGACTGGTCAGCTTCTACACGCGTTTCACCTGACTGTTCCTGTTTGCTCCTCCAGGTTAGATTCGTCAGAGTCGGTTTTAGTTTCCGAGTCACACAAGCTTGTACTGTCTGGCATATTCGATGCTGTCGTCAGTTATTGATACACGATCTGTACAGGTTACGACGTCTATGTGCTCTTCCATTGTGGGAACATCTCCTGGTGAGGTAATGGAAATAATCGGGGGGAGTTGATGAACCAGAAACACCATCAGTGGATGTAGCATCCATTCCACATTTCCTGCGTTCCAGCTTCACCACACGTGATGAGATGGGAGCAGTACAGGGTAACATTTGTTTCACTATTTCCTGCTGACAAGGATTCAGGGTTAACATTTACGAACTGAAAGCAGGATCATCACTAGTGGTCTGTGTATTACCGTCGATGGATTTTTCCCTAGGAGAGTTTTTAAACGAGTGAAACAGTTTTTTTCACTGCGATAACAGGTAAAGCGTCTCTGTAAGGAGAACGTCTCTGTCCTCACCGGCAAGTAAGGCTGAACTTGTTGGTCGTAGGTACCGGGTTCCGGTCCATTCCGGTCCATTCCGGTGTAGCGCCTTGTCGAGTGATGTCGGTCACAACTGCGGCAGCATCACCGACAGATTCCTCGTTTGTAAATGCTGCCTTCTTCTGGGTTAAACGACCAATCAGGTAAAGTCTTTCTCTTCTTGATGAAACGACGGTGAAACATCACAAACATTCGTTTTGCTGTTTAGACTATCGACTTGGAGGCCTGGGGGCCTGGGCCTTACTACCGGACACGAGATTCGCTTCCTTCACAGTCGAGGAAGAAGAAGAAGAAACAAGTATCCTTTTGACGAGGTTTGTTTATCGTTTGACGAAGTCGCCTTTGGGCAAGATCGTTTCAAGTGTCCGAAATTACCACATTCGAACATTTTCAGTGTCAGTGGTTAGTGGACTGTGTAATCATGATTATCAATTTTGAGTTTTAAAACGATGTTCAAGGTTCTTTCAGCGTTAGAGGGAGGAAGCACCAGCAATAAGCTTTTTCTCCGAAAAAGACATCACATGCTTCGTCCGATCGTCCTGGCTACGTAAAGGTAACTCGTGATCTTGAGAAACCACAGAACCATAACGAGATAATTCGGAGATCAGGCGTCTGATTCTTCAAGGAAGGAGGAGCGTTCGAGATAATGACTTTCACGGCCGGTGTGTCGAGAGGGGAGACGAGCCCGAAATGTTCGTCGTCTGTTGATAGTCCGGTCGATACGATTTCGTGAACCAGTTCTGTCTCAGACACGAAGCATTACCACACGTTTGTTCATTCGCGAGGCTGCAACGATTTGTCAATACGACTATGTTTCCGTAGCGATAACGAGATCCTCGACGCTGACGTCGTCGGCGGGACACAGACGGACGCCATGTTTTCTCTGTTAATGCTCAAATGCGACGATAACGGAACACGAAGTCATATTTAGGAAGGAGGAGGGGCGATTACTCCGTGCAGTAATTAAATACGAGCCGAGAACAGGTTCCAAAGGAAATAAACAACAGCTACAGTGAAGAAACAAACGATCAGTTGAAGGGGCCGGATTGGCCGCCAACTAAAAGCTATCCACACGAAGCTGTGGCTCTTTCTCTCTCTATCTCGGGGAAAAGGTATGCGAGGAGAAAACAGGGGGAGGGGAGGGGATGGGATGGGATGAACCGAAAGGCAAACCGTGAAATACAAGGACAGATGGGCGGGGGACGACGGCAGCGAGGGAAGGCCGAGCAACGAGGTCTAACGAAGAGGGGAGGGAAGGAGGAAGGGAGGGAAGGAAGGAGGCACAAATAACGATGCGTAGAAGGAAACAAAGGAAGGGAGGTGAAAAACGATGCGAAAGGGGATATAAAGGCGAAAAACAGGGCAGATCACAGCTCACCAAGACCACACAAGCGGCCATGACACTCCACTCGACTCACCAACAGCCAGCAGGGGGCGAGAGAGAGAGAGGATGGGAGAGGGAGGGTAGGGGGAGGGGGAGGGGGAGGAGGAAGGGGAGGGAGAGCAAGGAGGGGGCAAGGAAGGGGGTTTGAGTGATGAAGGGGGTGGGAGAGAGCGACAACTTCACCCACACACGTCGCTGTACACTCCAGAAGGTAGGGGTGTAAAGAGGGGTGGGAGCAAAGAGGATGGGGAGGCAAGGAGGGGTAAGTGGGGAGGGTAAGGGGGTGTTCTGGACTTGCGTTTGGAAGTGGGACTTGAAGGGAAGGGGGGGGGGGGATGGTCCTGTTGCCAGCATTAGTAACAGAATTGAACGAAATAGGGTATGTAAAAACAGCACTTCAAATAGGATAGCAAAACCACCTGTCACTTCCAAACAGGCACGTACCATTTTTAGAGAGATTATAACAAGAGGCATCCTTGAGTTATGAGACTCAAACTGTGGCTGCCAAACTGTTTACCGCTCGGGAACTGGATCTTGTCCTCTCCAAGGGGGTCACACAATGCCCGGAGATGCCTGGAGTGTCAAAGCCAAAGCAAACCGAACAAACGAACACCCTTCCAGCAGCCGGACCAGCTGCCAAGCCTAACCCCGCAGTCCAAACTCCGAAACCGGGCTCAGGCCAAGAGACCCGAGAGCCCATTGCACCCTGCAATGCTTAGAAACCCCTGGAGAAGCCAGTGTTTCATGCCGTTATTTAATTTCAGCACATGTTTACAACCAAAATGTGATAAGCTCCAGAATTTCTCAACCCGAGCTAAATCCCAAAATTCAAACCGCGGATCGAACCCACCAGCAGGTCCAACTACCAAAAAAGTATCCATCCACCCAACCCATGCACTCCCTGACACTCTGGGCTCAACACATAACACAAACACCACAGCACAACATAACCACCTCCAAACCACACCACAACTACCTGTGGGAACTTATCACAACCATTCATTGTTTATCACTTCATGAGAGTTGGAAGAGGGGTGAGAGAGAGGAGAGAGAGGAAGGAGGGATTGGGAGCGAGGACAAACAAAGAGATTGGGGGGGGGGGATGGATGGATTGAGGGAAGAAATAGAGGCAATGAATGGAGGGAAGGTATGGATGGATGAATGGAGGGAGGGAAGTGAAGGGATGGATGGAAAGTGGAATCCCAGTAAGTTCTACAGTTGTTCATGAACACAGGGTACTCCAATCTCACAGAGTGAGCATGAGGTGTAAGGAATGAATGGTGAATGAAGGAGTGAGTACCCACCTGCTGTTCCTTCGTCTGTCATTACATTCCCTGCAGCATTTGCAATGAGCTTGGGTTTTGGAAACAACTCTCCGAATAACCTCTAAAGTACTCCCCTAGGAGATGTATCCTGAGCGTCTCCTGGACTCAGTATGAACATCTGATGTGAAGGTTAACATTTCAAACTTTTGTCAGATTAAGGAAGACAATGGAACACAGGTTTTTTTTTTGGTTTTTTGTATACCTTGTCGAGACTCGTATGAGAGCTAACACACAACACACAGCAAGGGGGCATGAGACAAGAGAGCGGGGGTGGGAAGGACAAAACAGTGGGAAACAGACATTAGGAGATCTGTGGAAGGGAGAGGGATGGGGCGGGAACGTGGGGAATACAAGATGGACATTATAGGGATTTCAGGAAGGAAAGCAGGGAATTTGAGGAGGAGGTGGCTTGGTGGATTAAAAGGGGTAGAAAAAGATCGAGGATTTGGATGGGGGTGATAAAAAGGTGGTGGTGAACAGCTGTTTTGAAGGCCTGGAAGGAAGAATGGGATTGAATGGAGTGAGGAGTTTATTCCAAAGACGGGGAAAAGAGGAATGAAAGAGTGAAGGTAGCAGTGATTTGTAATTTTTGGTAGTTTTACCAGAAGGGGTTGTTGGCGAGCTTAGCGCCCTGCAGAAATATGGTGGGGACATATCGCAGACAGAGCAGGGGAGGCGAGACTGGAGAGGAGCCGGTAGAAGGCAGAAAGACCACCGACCAACTGCGGTGAGAGAGTGAGAGGCCCAAAGACTTAGCCTCATCCGCGGAGATGCCAATGATCCAAAATGTCTTGGTTTCGACAGCGTGAAAGCCGAGAAATGTGGAGCAGGAGCACCAGCCCAGAGGGAGAGAGCAGTACTTCATCAGGCGCGGACAAAAACTTTGTTTGTGGTCAGGAGCCAGGTGGGCCGAGGAAGGACTTTGCACGATGAGGATCCCAGTCGGCGACTGGCTTTGGCGGCCAGGTTGCAAATGTGGCTTTCCAGGAAAGATCATGGCAGATATAATAGTGATGACCCAGAAGCTTGAAAGAAAGGACTTCTTCCAGAGGATTGTTGAGAAAGTGTATGGGGTGGTTTTCTATACGGTCCTTTCGGAGAGACATAGTGAGTGTGAGATTTGTCTGGATTGAAAGACATGTTCCACGTGTTGGACCAGTTTGTGATTTTACCCAGATCTGCAGTGAGTGAAGAAGCTGCTGCTTGCCGGTCTGAGGGATGACAGATGGTACGGCAGAGGGTGGAGTCATCAGCAAAGAGATATGTACTTCATTCACGTTTACATATGTACTTCATTCACAATGTCACCAACATTATCTTGAATGCAAAATTTGTAATTTTATTTTCAAAAATGACAACAGCTGTGATAAGTCATTTACACCACCATCAGCTGTCTCGCTGTGGCTTACAAACATTGGTTTGGCCCATCTATCCATCCCTTTCCTCCATCCAACCCTTCCCTCCATCCATCCTTTCCTTCCATCTCATCCATCCATTGTTTCCCTCCATTCCTTCCCTCTATCCATCCATTGATAAGGAACGGCAGGCATGGCACCGCACAACACTGCAAGGCGCAACACAGGCAGATGGGGCCTGAATTTTGTACATTGATCAATGAATTTTTGATTTTGTTTAGCAGAGGGACAGTGCAGAGCTACAGTGCGGATACTTTTGCTGCGTATCGCCATGGCTTGCAAACGAACATCCAAGCAGCTTGTAGAGTGCTCGCCAAGTAGCTTAAGCATTCAAGAAAGCACTCCAACGAAACGGTTGAAAAGGAATGGCAGGCTTGGCAAGCGATTAGCGATCACCGATCGGTCATATGAAACACCATCCGGAGCATCAAACAACGTCCAAATTGGACAAATGCACACTGTTTTTTTCTTCGCAGTCAGAACTGTTGCTCAGGTCAATTCCCACATTTTAAGTTTTGAAATTCGTCTCAGGTTATGAGATTCCAGAGCTTTTCGCATATGCGGACACTAAATATAGCAGGCCCGCCTTGAACGCTGGTTTCCACATCGTGGTTTCACTCTATCACGTTTGAATTATTGTGATGAAATGTGCTGATCGCGGCATGGGTCCCTCGCTCTTTCGTGGTCTGACGCAGAGGAATACACAACCCCGCATCTCCGTCTCATCTCACGATCCCACGCTGCCCTCCATCGCAGACTCAGTTGCTCTTTAAATACCATGCCGCACGGACTGTTATCACGTGATATCGCATGATTTAGTTTGATACCGCTTTGATATCGTGATTTAGTTTATTATCGTGTGATAGTGCGTGATTTAGTTTTCGCTTGTCTTTTAATTACATTGTGGGGGTGTTCGTGACAGTAAATAGTTGTGAAGAAGAAGAACATGTGGGGTTTTAATGAAATAAGGCAAATGAAACATAATGGAATGTCATTAAAAGCTTGTAAAGTAAGAAGCAAATTAATTCAGTTATGAGGAATGTTGCTTCAATTTTGGAGGTAATGAGAAATGAAGAAATAAAGAATGAATCAAGGAAGGATATAAGAGGCAGAATGAGTTAGTGATATTTTTCAAGCGAAAATATTTGTTTTGTTTGTTTTGAAGCGAGGAGGGGGAAATAAGATAAAGCTGAGGAGCGTGAAGGAAAACGCATGGGATGAAGCAGAATGAAGCGCATATCTTGAGAGGTTTTCGCTAGTTTTCATGGAGAGGTGCTTGAAATTAAAGCGAGAGATGGACGCTGTCATGGCAACTTATACTGATAGTGAGGCAACTTAGCTAAATATAGCATAACAATTGTGCATTTTGTGAGGAAAGCACCAAATTTGGCACACTGGTAGCCTAACATATTATGAACAGATTTGGATATTGGGCCATCACAAATTCAGCCGCTGATGGCTGTGGCAGCCATTTTCCACTGCCATCAAAAATTTTGAGATGGCCCAATATCCAAATCTGTTCATAATATGATAGGCTACTCGTGTGCCAAATTTGGTGCTTTCCTCACAAAATGCACAATTGTTATGCTAACTTGCCCCACTATGAGGTCTATATAACATGCAGAACAAGGCAAAGCAGACAAAGATCACCTCCTTCATCACAAAATCTGATAATCCTGACAACCCGAAGCCAAGAACGTCGACGCCATCTCAATAACCTCCAACGCCCTCCATCATCATCATCATCATCATCATCATCATCATCAAAAGTAAGTACAATTTGAAGTGTTTTTCATTTTTACGAGGTTAGGCAAAAAAAGTCGATACATTTTAGAGTCGGTTCCTCTATAAACCTAGTTTTCTGACAGGTCTTAACTTTCCACATCGTGGTTTTGCCCAACGTGGGGTTTTTCAAGAATGTAACCCCCACAAACGGGGAGGGTCTTGCTGTAAGGCACGAAGAACCAGAGATGCTCGGAGTGTCAAACAATGTCCGAATTGGACAAATGAACACTTTTTTCTTTTCTTTTTTTAGCAGTCGGAACTGCTGCTAAGGTCAATTCCGCAGTTTACATTTTGAAATTTGGCTCAGGTTAAGAGAGAATAGAGCTTATCGCATGTGCGCAAATGAAATAAAGCCATGAACACTGGCATCTCCGGGCATTTAAGTAAGCATTGCTATGTAGCCAGCGATTCATAGGTATGAAGATGAGGCATTCGATGATGTGTGATGAAAGTGAAAAAAAAAATTTGAGCGCTTTATCGTTAAGAAACCGTTGTGGCCTGTTCCACGTCAAGCATTGTTAAGTACGCCAAAAAGATGGCGAATTAAGACCCCAGAGAGCTGACAGAGGGCTGACAAAGGGGTTGACCAATGATGAAGCCTTGATAACGAAAATTAAATAAGGCGGTTAATTATCTTCAAAAGGGGTGTTTAAATTAACCAAACACACAATTTTCATTCCTGCACTCCTTGAGAGTTCCGTTAATATGCATGCAAAGTTTCAGGCCATTATATTTCATGTTTTTGGAGTTATGGAGGACACACACACACACACACACAACACAACACTGACATACACATTTTTTTTATTATAGATAGATGACAGCCTCATCGAGATTTTGCCAAATGTGGAGTAGATTTTGTTGCAGTTCTGGGGTATTACTTGGCAGAGATCGGTTTTTCTGCAGCTCCCGATCATGTCACAAGACAAGTTCGATGGCATTCATGTCAGGACCCATTGGTGCCCGGGAAGAAGCTGTAGTCCACTCCATTTCTTCCAAACAGAGGGTGTTCTAGACGTATGGCACACATAACCATCTTCCTGCGGTAAATGTGTTCCATACAACAAAATGCCTTGCTCGTAGAGTGGTAAAAGGGTTTCTTGTGACACCAGCAAGGCATTGTTTTTGCAGTATGGAACATTTTGCTACCATACTACCAGATACCAACAGG
>CM068958.1:57839300-57855108 GCA_035128595.1 Eptatretus atami | reverse complement strand
TCCCAGACCGAAACCGAAACCATCAGCTCCTTCACTATTCGCACACCATCCGCGCCATTATCACATGCGTATCGCAGCCACGATACGTGGGCGGAGATTTACATCACCTTCAGATTCGGGGACCTGCCGCCGAGAAGAGGCAGGGGCGTGCCTTGTCCATAGGCACAGAGAGGTACTGTTCGCACGCCACACGGCCATGAGGGTTGAGATGGCACAGAGGCGACTTTCCCACGACACCACCGGCCATGGGGTGGAGATGGCACAAAGGGCGACTTTACCCACGACACCCGGCCAATGGGGTTGAGATGGCCAACAGAGGACGACATTTCCCATGACACGCCGCTAGATGAGGGTTGAGATGAATGGCCACGAGGGCGACTTTCCACGACACACGCCAATGAGTGTTGAGATGGCCAAGAGGAGGACTTTTACAACGACACCGGCCAAGTGAGGTGGGTTGAGATGGCACAGAGGGGCGACACCCACGAAACCGGCAATGAGGGTTGAGCTGCCACAGCGGAGACGTGGCTTTCCATCTTTTTGGAGGCGCGCGGTAGGTTCCTTTGTCTAACTTCCATTTTACCTAGTATCACGCCGTTTCAACTTACCGGGAACCCCTCGGCGCTTTGTCCGAATACTCGCATCAAGAACACGATGCTAACGAGCGAAGTTACAAGCCGCCGCCAGACCAAGGGCAATTTTTACCAGCCGACGCCTTACTAATTTCTCGTTAGGCACCTGAGGCCAAAGGCGCACGAAAAACGAGCTGGATACATTACAGGGTTTTAAAGGGAGGGGACACAGGAGCACGATTAAGCGAGTACAGCAATGCAGGTTATTGTACAAGCACTTTGACAATTTACTTGAGATAGGCACCACTACACGCACACCACACACCAAGAAATGGGCCGTCGGGTCTTTTGAAAGCTTCCAGGCTCGAGAAGTGGATTGGGAGCCAGGCCTGTGTTGGACCTGTCCACGACTCGTTGTTGGCTCACGACCTCTCCAGCCATTCGCAGGGGTCCTTGAGCTGATCGGCGGGCCGACATGACGGCGAACTTATACCCGCGACACCCCGCGCCAAATGAGGTTGGGTTGCCGACTCCGGAGCACCAACCACAGAGGACGATGTACCTCTCTATGCTCACACCACTGTGCCCAATCGCGGGTACGAAGATAAGGCACAACACAAGACGGCAGGGCGAGCATATTCCCAGTCGATCAAGACCCCGGCCAACTGGAGTGGACAGTGAAGCTGCGAAGCACAAAGAAAGCCGATCCGCAGGCTTATCACGAACCAGCCACCACTCGAGGAATTTGGATGGCCACAGTACCGGGCGAACTATTCACTCACCGAGACACTCGGCGGCTCATAATGCAGTGGTATGATGCTTTACTGGTCCACAGGAGGTTGCGGTTCCGATGGAACCCGGCCGAATGAGTGCGTTGCAGTGTTGAGAGCGCGGTTCTCTCACGACCTCACTCTCCAGCCAATGAGGGGTGATAGACCGCCTCAGATGGTGATTTTCTCACCCGGACAAGAAGATATTAAGGAACTGCCAGGCTGGGAGGTTGGTCGTCTTGGGGGTTGCGGGTCTTGGTGCTGGCTGGTTCGTCTGGTCCTGGGTCATCGTCGTCTCTGATCTTCTCTTGGTCTTGGTGATTGGTGCGTGGCAGGTTGGAGAGCGCGGTACCTGGTGTTGGAGCGGGCATCGTGTTGCGGGTTTGATTCCGCGCGAGCCGGATCGTCGAAAACCACACGGTGGGACAGGTTCCAAGCACAGGCTCTGGTCTCCAGCTCACTTTTCTCGAGCTGGAAGTTTCAATAAAGACCCGACGGGGTCCATTTCTTTGGGTGTGTGGTGTCTGTGTGTGGGCCCATCTTCAAGTAGAATGTTTCAGTGTCTTGTACATACCTGCATTGCTTTTAGTCGGTTTAACTCTGCTCTCTGTGTCCCCCTCCCTTATAAATAAACCCCTGTTAAATGTACCAGCTCGTTTTCTGTGCTTTCCTTCATTGGCCTAGCATGGTGCGTATTGAGAATTAGTAAGGCCGTTCGGGCTGGTAAATGTGTTCATTTGGTCCGGCGCGGCTTTGGTAACTTCCGCTGGTTATGCAGATCCGTGTCGGTGATAGCGACTGATTTCGGACAAAGTCGGCCGAGGGTGTGGTTTCCCCGGTAGTTGGACGGCGTGAGTACTTAGGTAAATTGGAGTTAGACAAGTGGACCCTACCTCGCGCCTTCAAAATATTGGCAACCACGGTCCTCTCAGTGACCCGTGACTTTTCAGAGTTGTCCGAGAGTCACGACCTAAATTCCGGGTGTTCGGTGGGAGACGACTCCACTGCTCCACCTAGTGAAGCGTTTATCGCCACCGAACCCCGGCCCACACAATATTACCTCAGATAACTTTTGAGGACATAAGGTGACAGAAAAGCTTATAAGGTCACCCATATCAGTTGTATAATGTTTTCCCCTCAAAGTGGGGGGGGGGGGAAGGGGGCAGAGGAGAGGCTGGGAAGTGGTGTGGATTAGGGGAGGGTTGTATTTGGTCTGGATATCTTTCCATCAGCAATGTTAAAAAATTTAGACCTTGTCAGATGCAATCCGTACATGGGTTTCATATAAAGTAGAGGAATTTCAAAGTTCATGCAGTGCTATGCATGCAAATGCCAAAATGTTGGTAGGAGGAATAGTTGAAAAAGCAAATAATAAAGTAAATTATCTTGATATCACCATGCCTCCAGACAGAAGATGACATCACAACACTGCACTGTACTAATTTGAGTGCTTACCTTTGGTCATTTTTGAATTCCATGCGCAATTCCAAAAGCAGAAGTGAAAACAGCTTCTTACATGGCTGTTTCACAATGTGCACTGACAGAATCCAACATCTCATTGGTCATTCTTTTCAAATCTAGAATATAAAAGGACCTTGGTCTCAGCATGCCTGTGTCCATCCGGCCCTGCCTGCATGCGTCTGCCCCAACCTGCATACGTCCCTGCCTGCCTTTGTGAGTCTGTCCAACATGAACAATTGTCCTCCAGGGATACCACGAAGTAAGCCCAAATCTGCAAACAGTATGATATAGTTGAGTAAGGTGGGAAAAGATGGGCCGGTTTCAATTTACAACGAGAAGGGCACTCAGTAGAGGCGCATACCTCCGCCACGCAATACCTGATCACGAGAACATATCGGGCCCAATACATTTTGAAATATCATGCCACCAGTACTACATCGTTTTTGGCCCTATCTCTCTCAAGTGAAGAATCACTTAAAAAATTAATAATTCTTGTATCCAGTGGGATTCGGATCTTCACCAAAATCGAATCAATTCGTCCTCGTTCACAACCCAACCTTGTCCACCAAGTTTCGTCCGAATCCGTCCAAAAACTCTATTGAATTCCTGTACACAAATAGACAAACAGACAGTGGCAGAGGTAATTAAACAAAAACTCTTACTCCTCAACTTCATCTATAATAATGGTTTGTCTCATTCAATCCCATTTCGTATCGATTTATCGCGAGCATATTCAATGTTTCTGGTTTTTTTTCAACATTTCCATTTTATTCACATCACCCAACCAAACAGCATTTCTGATTATACTCCGCCGTTAAAGCATCACAGAGCAGGTCACTCGACTTGCAAACACAGGTGAGAAAAGGCGACGAACAAAAAGCAGCTGATATTTCAATAATTTATGAACATGATTTTTAAGAGAGTGAAAGTAAATTTTTTTTATTTTCTCTCAAAAAAATAATTGGTGCTTCAATTCAGTAAGCTGATATGAAAATCCTGTTCAACTTTCAAGTCAATCAGATGAAAAATACGATTTATAAATTTGACCTCCAAGATGACCTTTGACCTCAACATCAATAGGCTTCTCAGTTGAGACTGAGAAGCCTTTTCGATACAGGCTGCATGATACTGTATGAATGGCTCTCGTGTTTGCAATCCTTTGCTTGTTTGGTTGTTTTTAAATAGCATACAATATCTCTTTGAATTCTCCTAATCAGGCCCTCGAGTTAAGTTGCTTCCAGCAGCAAATGATTTGATTCAGCATTTACAAGAGGGATCGGAAAGTAGATATTTTGAAGAAGAAAAAAAGCAACTGAGAAGCCTATGATTTTGAGGTCAAATGTCAAAGGTCATCTTGGGTCATATTTCTAAAATCGTCATTTTTCATCTGATTGACTTGAAAGTTGAACAGGATTTTTGAAATTACTGGAATTCAGCTCCCTGAAATTTTTTTATCTTACTCAATTCAAACACCACTTATTTCGAGGTCAACCTCGGCCAAAAGGTCAACATTGGCCAAAGGTCAACACTGGACAAAGGTCAGCAACTTTGTGGAGATTCTAAAATCCTCAATTTTCATCGATAATAATGAAATTTGAAGAGGATTCATATTTCAGTCACGGAATTCAACCAGCCAATTATTTTTGAGGTCAACATGACAAAAGGTCAACAACTAAGGTGGTATTTCTAAAATCCTCAATTTCATCCCATTGACTTGGGATTTGAGAGGATTTGCAGATTTGGTCATTGAATTCAACCACCAATTATTTTTGAGGTCAAAATTGTTTTTTTGGACTTTGCAAGTTTCGTGCTATGCATGACATCTTTCTTGTTGGCTGTTTGTCTGTCTGTGTGCAGCATATCTCAAAAGTGTGGGACGGATCCAGATGCAATTTGTTGGCATGTATTGGTGTTGACAAGGACGAACTGACAAGATTTTGGTGAAGATCCGAATTCGGATCCAGATCCGATAATTTTTGAAGTGATTCTTCACCATGGTGCGATACGGCTCAACTATTATAGAGCACGCTATCTCAAAGTTGCTGACAGATTTGGATGAAACTGGGTGACATGTTGGGTGTGTGATCATGACAAATTAATTCGATTTTGGTGAATATCCAAATCCGGATCTGTATACGAAAATTATTTAGTTTTAAAAACGGATTCTTCACCATTGAGAGAAAGGGCCAAAAACGATACATAGCATGATATTTTCAAAAATGTATTGGGTCCGATATGTTCTCATGTCAGGCATTACGTTTCAGAGGTATGCGCCTACTGAGTGCTAGTTTTCTCATGGGATTGCAGAGTCACTCAGAGGCGGCCGACTTGCCTTTGAGCCGCTGTAGTCCGAATTTGATTCCCAACACAGGCTGGATGTTCACGAGTACGTCATCCTTTGGAGGGGGGCATTTAAGTGGCAGTCATGTTTTGTTCGCAATAACTAGCAGTTGTTAAAGGTGCCACAATGCTTTTGAAAACAGAAGGCCATTTTGTGCTGTCTCCTGTCCAATTTCAAATCTTACCGAAACTACAAACACCTTGTCAGAATAAAATCTGTCCAGGGGTCAGTTCATAGCACAAAAACATTCATGGCCTGCTTTTTTGTGCCCTGCTACTTTGTGAGGGAGTCGATGATTTTGATTAGGAATTTTGTTTTCTAATCAAAATTAATCTCAAATAAATCATCTTCATGAAACTCATGAATCTCAGAGCCAAAATCCAGGTGGTGATTGATGTTTGGTGTCTTTAAGTTATAAAATCACATTCTCAGTAAGACGTTGTTATTGGAGATTTTCTTTCTTACTCATCGGGTCAGACTGTGTTTTTTGCTGGATCAATAACGCAAGGTGAAGTGACAGCAGCAAGTGTTACAAGATCACATATACACACGTGTGCTCACACACACACACAGCGCGACACACACACACAACACACACACACACACACACACACACACACACGCACACACACGAAGAATATATCTGTGGACCAAATGTTTTCAAGCAAGTGTGTTGTGCGGAGCATCTGTGAGATGTCCTTTGGTTTGTGTGTATTGTGCTCATATGGAAGGAATATATCTGTCACAGGAAGCAAAGCTGAATGAGCTGAGATAAAGAGCTCTTATGTTGTTGGTTGTTGTTTCTGTTCTCCCCAAAAGGCAATGGTAAAAAGCTAGGCTGTAGGACTCGCAGCTTTTTGCAGACACGTGCCTCAACCATACACACCACATAACAACCGTTTAAATTTCTTTCCTCCTTCTCCCTACTCCCATTTTCCCTGATCTTCCCGAAACCTCCTCACACCAAATTCTTCCAATCCCCATTATTCCTTCCACATCCACTCCCCAACACTGCTTCTTCCTATATTGAACGTTGCTCTGTCGACCAAACATCAGACCTCTGAGCTTGTTTCCAGGTGACACTTCAAGTTAATTGTGCCCATGGGGTTCTGGACAATAGGCTATATTTGCATTATTTTAACAGACATATTTTTTTTTTAAACCCTCCATAATTACCATTAAAATGTCAAATAACATTGTTGTTGAAAGTTGTGTAGAGTGCACTTACTTGCTATGGATAACATTTGATTATTTATTTGAGGTAGGACTTTTGAGGACACATTCTGATGGTGCTCCTCCCACCCTCTTGCCTTTCTGTCAAAACAATTCTCCCTCTGGTCACACATGTTTTTCACCTGAAACCTTTACCTTATTATCCCCTCAAGTTTGGGCTTGATCCTCACTTCTAATCCCTCCTCTGCTCTTGTTTGTGGAACTGTCTTCCTGAGTCAATTGTCTCACGCCCTTCTCTCCAGCACTTCAAATCTGCTGTTTTTACATCGAATTTCACCTGCAACTCCCTTCCTCATGCTGCGGTGGATCCATGTTCATGTCTGCCTGTTTCTTGTTTACTTCCTGTTTGTTGACGCTTTTCTTTCTGTTGCTCTGCTCTTCCAGGAGTCTCAAAATCTCGATTTAAAAACACACACAGACTATTGCAATATGAGTTAATAGGTTCACACTCAGGGTATAGTAAGATTGTCTTAAGAAGTATGTATGTGTCGAGTAAGTTCAATTTACCTTGTATTAGATATTTCTGAGAGAGTAGTGGAATTGTAAAATGTGCACTAAGGGGGAGGTGACTGTATTTTATAGACATAATATGGGTGAGATTGTTGTGTACACCTCCTGTACCAGGCGAGGCAGGTGAGGACTTGTGGCATTTAACATCAAAGGCACATGAGAAAGCACTACACACTTTCCGGGAACCATCACAAACTTTGTGTGGCGTACTATAGGCCATGGTAGTAAGTTGGGCTGTGGAGCCTTGGAGAGGAGCGTTGTGGGCAAAATGCAGCGTGCCCACTGGAAGGGCAGCCAATGAGAGGGACCGCAATGCATTAGGGTGGTCCCGGAGGTGGGAAGGGCCATGTCCATGCATGTGCGTGACAGTTTGACCTTGGACCTGGAGGAGAAGAGTCTTTCCCTCTGTTGGCCCCATTTTCTTGTCTCCTGGCCTTCTATCACCCATTCATCTTCTCCTTTTCTGCTCTTGAGCTCCAATTCGCCCGCCTTGTCAGGCTGTATTACCATTCGTTCTGCAGCCACAACCAGCTCGTGCCAGCCTCAAACCTCACCTGTGCTGTTCCCCTTGTTGTACAAGTCTGGTATTGGCGGCCATTGGCAGGTTGTATTTTAATTCTCATTGTGCATAAACTTGTGTGTTCCATTTTATCTGTACCTTCGACCGCAGATCTGTGCCGTTGTTTATTGATTGTCCTATCCTCCTTTTCCACGAATACCATGTAATAAACCCCTTTTTAACTATAAGAAGATTTTCCTGCCGTTTGTATCCACACACACAGCACCACCAATTTTTGGCTTTCTTTGGGCGATCGTTTGGGAATGTAATTATTAGAACGCAGCAACTTAAAAGATCGTTTCAGCTTTCCGTGGAGGTCTTAGACCATCCGGCTCAGCAATCTGTTGTTAACCGACCCTCTGACACGATAATACTTGCAGAAATCTTTCCACTGTTCATTGTTTTCAAATTTTTTGAATTAATAAGCTACTTGAAAAAAAAGGGGATATGAGGTAAGCACAGAGTATGGAGGAAAAATTGCTGAAGTGTGCATGTAAACTGCCTACTGATTTTCACAACTTTTTTTTATATTTAAACTCATATTCCTTCAAAATGGATCGAAGACTGTTACAACTTAACCATTAGTTAAAAGTATGTTAACAGCCCAAGTAGCTTTCAACATGATATTTTGCTGCATTTGAGAATTAACAGACAATGTGTTTACTACTGTCATTTTTCAGGAGAAAAAAAAAAAACTCGAAAAACATTTTTCATCAAAGAGAATTACGTACTCTCTTCTGTTGGAATTGTAGATGGTGATTTGCAAAACTGAGCCTCAAGGATGGCTGTACAGAAACGATTTAAAACTAACAATAATACAGGGTGGTGCAGAGCCGACTGACACACCGAGGTTTATGTTCAAAGCTTGCAATTCATTATTTATGGAAGATACATCAGGTGGCCTCCACCAGTTGCAGTGCATTGTCTTAGGACGCTCACAAATTATCCAAAACTCAGCGCAACAGATTTTGATCTTGATTGATGACAGCAATTTCAGTTGAATTGTGTCAGTCGGCTCTGCACCACCCTGTCAAAGGCGTAGGAGGTGAAACTCGCTGCACGTGATGTGTAATGCGCGCAGAAGTAAAACGAGTGTTCTTTTATGTCTGTAGGATGTTTAATAAATAAAGAAGATATGACTGCACACCTGATGCCAGCTTTGACCAGTTAGATTGGTGAAATCTTTGCCGATTCTTCATGTAAAAATTGCTCCAGTTCTGACAAGTTTGTTGGGGATCATCGATGCACTGCAGTCTTCAAGTCTCATCATTAATGTTCAATGGGGTACAAGTCAGGGCTTTGACTGACTACTCAAGACATTTTTTTTCTTCTTATTCAGCGCGCTCCAGTGTGGCTTTATTTTTGCTTTCAGATCAATGTCCTGCTGAATATGAATCTCCCATCCAGTTTCAGATTCATGGCTGACTCAAGCAGGTTTTCATCAAGGATTCTCCGTCATTGTCCTTCTATCCTGACCAGCTTGCCAGTTCCTGCTGATGAAAAAGCAGCCCCTAACATGATGCTGCCACGCCAATGTTGACAATAGGGATGGTGTTGACGGGTGACGTGGAGTGTTAGGGTTGTGTAAGATGTAACGCTGTGAATCTAGCCAAAAAGGTTGTTTTGTCTGTCGTCTGACCACAAAACTTTCTCCAATGCCTGCAGTATCATTAAGATCTTTTTGCAAACTCCATACGAGCTTTTAGATGCGTCTTTTTCAGAAATGGCTTCTTTTTTTCCACACCTGTCCATAGAGGCCAGTTTCGTGAAGGGAACGGGATACTTTTGATGACGAACGCTGAATGAATACTATTTATACTTATATACTAATAAATGTCAACGTGTGTGTGTGTGTGTGTGTGTGTGTGTGGTGTGTGTTCAGTGGTGTCTCCTCCATAAACTCCAAAACTATAAACCGCAGCCTGAAACTTTGCATGCATACTGAGAAAACTCCGAGGAAGTGCAAGATTGAAAATTGTATGTTTGGGTTAATTAAAGCACCCTTTTGAAGATAATTAATGGCCTGATTTAATTATATCCCCCATCAGGTGATCCTCAGACACCTTGTGTCTGGGGTCTGAAGGAATTCCTTGTAACCTCGCTGGGTCTGAGCCGCATGTTTTTTGGCCTGCTCAACCATGCTGTGAGTTGGAACAGGCTGCATCGATTTCTTCACGTAAAGGTTTTTTTTTTTCCTTTCCTCATTATGTTATCGAAGGCCTGTTTTCATTAGCTACGAAATCCTGGGAACTATACTTTTGTACATACTATAGTTTTCAAATGAGTAGCTTGGAGCGATTTCATGCATTATTATGATACGATTTCCACAAATCTACTATCACAGACTATTAAGTTGAATCATCGAAACATTATTTCAGTTTGAGGATTGGATACCGTCCGGACCAATAAGTGTTGAAATCTTGTGAAATCTTGATAATTTAAATAAATACGGTCAACTAGACGATTACTATTTACTTGAAGCAGAAAGGAGATGTCCCTCATTCTCCATAATACACATAAATGTGAAATTTCCAGAATTAACTTACCCTTTTCTACTGTTTGGAGAATTATATGAGTGAACAAAAAATTTGGAATGTGCCAAAATTACCTGCTTCATTGAGCTATATAATTTAATTGCATTCACTGCTAGACCTCACGCCCTGTCCTCCTGAGAGACTGCCGATCCATAGCATCTGCTGGATCTGTGTCATATATTTTCAGAGGTTTCGCGAGTGCCTCGAGAGGGAATCAAACAAAACTGGTAAAAAACGGACATTAAAAAAATTATAACGTTTGCACAGACCCCAAATTTGTACCATGTTTGACACGTGCACAGACGAGCAGGCAAGATGGTGGATTATTCTGCAATGTTTATTTCACGTGATTGACTTTGCGACGTCTCCAGGGTTGTTCTGCATTAAGCAGCAACTTCTTTTGTGGATAAAGTCTTTTATTTGAACGAATTCATATTATTTAATTAAACTGCTGCATTGCACGGTGAAGACCAACTTTAAGTTAAAGGGGTCGTATGTGATATGCAGCGACAACCTGGCCAACCTTTCCTTATCAACCATTTAATTGGAGTGCTTCGGATGTGCTTAGCCACTTACCTGAACACTTTTACGGTCAAAGCGGAACACGCTCTCATTGGCGATGTCACTGACTGCAGACGCTTTTTGCTCGCTTATTCATAGCGATTGGTCGTGCTCCTCAGCCTGAGCGAGTGTTCGTGTCTGTCCCTACGAGTGGTTCGTGCTCCGTCGAGCGAGTGGTTCGTGTCTATTTCACCCTGAGCGAGTGGGTTTTGTGCTCTCACCCTGAGCGTGGTTCGCTCATCACCTTGAGCGAGTGTTTGTCCTGTCACCTGAGCGTGGTCGTGTCCTACCCGAGCGATGGTTCGTGCTCCGTCACCTGAGCGAGTGGTCAGCTCCGTTTCACCCGTGAGCGAGTGGTTCGTGCTCGCTACCCTGAGCGAGTGGTTGTGCTCCGTACCCTGAGGAGTGGTTCGTGCTCTCACCTGAGCGAGTGGTTGTGCTCCGTCACCCTGAGCGAGTGGTTCGTGTCGTTCAGCCTGAGCGAGGTTTGGCTCGTCACCTGAGCGAGTGGTTCGTGCTCCGTCACCCTGAGCGAGTGTTCGTGCTCCGTCACCCTGAGTGAGTGGTTCGTGCTCCTCACCCTGAGCGATTGGTTCGTGCTCCTTCCCTGGTGAGTGTGTGTTGGTTCGTCAGTCGTGCACGTGGGGCGGTGAGCTCAGTTGTTGGTCGAACGTAGATAGCGATGTTTGTGAGGTGTGTGTGTTCTGGGTGTGTTCGAGTGCGTTGTTTGTGCTGTTAGTGTACCTGTCGTGTTGTGGTTTGGTGTCGACGCGATAGTCGCAGTAGCGCTTGCTCTGTGTCAGTGAGAATATTTGTGTTGGAGTGTCGTGTTAAGGCGTCGTTTGAGGATGTACGGTGTGTTGTTGCGACGTGGGAAGCGGGGACGGGTGTGTGGTGTTGCCGGATATCACCAGTGGATGTTTTTTTGTGTTGTTGTGTATGTTGTCTGCTGTTTGTTGTTTTGTTTTCATAAGAGTAGCGGGTCGGTTTGCGGTGGTGTCGCGTGCGTTGGCATGCGTAGGCGCTGGCGGGCAGTGCGGATAAGTGCAGAGGGAGCGTGGCTCGCTGCACTTTGGTCGACATACGGGTCGGGCCGGCCCTGCTCGTCGTGAGTGCGTGGCGCGCGTGGTGGTGAGCTGTGGTGGCGGGGGGTGTTGGTGGTCGGTGTGGTTGGAGTTGCAGGGGGGGTGCCGCGGGGGTTGCAGTTGTGTGGGTTGGTGTCGTGCTGCAGAGTGCGTGTGCAGGTGGTGGTTGGTCCAGCCGTGAGCTCCAGAGGGCAGGGTTGGCCCGGCGGCGTGTCTTGTTTCTCGTTCGTTAAAGGAGTGGTGGGGCGGAGTCGAGCTCCAGGCGTCTGCGAGTCCCGTTTTGGCGTGTCTCTGCGCACGAGCTGTCGCGTGTGCGCAGGGGTTACGCTGGGTCCCCCGTGTCCAGCATGCTGCGCTTGGCGCTTGCCGCTCGCACCCTGCCGTCCCTCCACCCTCGGGCGTGGTTCGTGTCGGGCCGCTCTCGTGCTTCCCGGGCGCGGGGTCCCTCCTCTTTTTCGTCCGGGCTCCGCCTGGGTGTGCGGGTTCCCGGGTCAGCAAGAGGGGCGATGGGTGTATGTGCTAGTATGGAGTACAGGTATAAGCGAAGGGTGAGCGAACTAGACGCTGAAGATGCGATGATAGCGGGTGGCGGATGAGGGGTAAGATGTAGGGGTAGTAGGTAGGTGAGGAGGGTAGGTAGTAGGTTTGTAGTAAGTATCTGTATAGTATTTACATAGTGAGCATGATACAGATATATATAATATATAATAATATAAATATATATAGATATACGTTTTACTTGACATGAAATATATAATATATATGTTGTTCTCCTTCGGCTGCTCCGTTAGGGGTGCCCCAGCGGATCATGTTATGCCCGCTACTGATTGGCACTTTTACGCGGATGTCCTCCTGACGCACCCTGGTCGCTCTTATGACACAGGGTAAGGATTGGGTTTCGCCATGATTCGGCTGCCCTACAACCCTACCCTCTCATAGTGGCAGCACCCCGGTGCGAGAGCGTCCAATTCCTCAGCGATGCCTCCAACCCACAGCCTCCAAGTAGCCGATTCAGTGCGCACGCACTCGCCCCGAGTATTGCTTAAAATGATTATATATATTAATTATATGTTTACTGATTGACTATATACATTATATATTATTTTTTATACTATATATGCGCCTGTTGTGGCTCGTGGTTAAGGCGGTGGCTAGGTCCTCGGGTCCGTGAGTAGCATCAGCGGAGTGACTGCAGCCCGTATCCTTCGAAGATCGGCGAAATGAGCACCAGTATACTGGTATATCCTGCACGAGGTTGGCGTCAGGGAGGCATCCGGCTGTAAAAACATTGCCACACGAGAGGTACCATGATGGAACTGAAAATGCTGACCCGGCTCAGGGATAAGGCTTTCAAATGGTGTGATGATTGTACATATTATATATATATATATATAATTATACCTTTTTTTTTTTTATGTTTTTAAATGACCCTGAATGCAAGAAACTAATTGAGATGAGATTCAAAAGTAGATAATAATTAGCGAAGTCTCAATACAGGGCCTAATGTTGGCTTAAGGTCTTCGGATGACAGGCTGAGCAACCGGTCCTGAGGTTGAGTCCCGTCCGTCCATTACATATAGCAGGTGCATTGACTCGCCTGTAATTCTTCTGAGGTCCGTTAAATGAGTACATTCTCACTGGGAAGAATGAGCCATTCAAGTATCCTGTTTCTGAGTGGCGACCCATTCGAGATTGTGACCCCTAGCCAATGGAAAAACTACGCTTCGGCAGCCCTATGCATCTGAAGAAGCGAAGGAGAGCTCTTCTTCATCTTCATCTTCTATACAGGTGTAGGTTCAGCAGAAATTCACAAATAGAGAATAGGAAATTACTTTGGTTGAACAAGGAAAAGGAGTTGAGGAAGGATTGAAGAATAACAGCTTTCACTTAACATTTTCCGATGGATAAAAGGTAGTTGGAACAAAACTGAACAACATACAGAAATGTTCCACTACTTGCAACAATCTCAAGTATTGAATCAACACATTTATGGCCTGCAGCACTCATTCGGAGGGATGTCAGAACTGCCAACCATTCTTAAAAAAACACTCTTTTGAGGAGCTGGATCAACAGGAAATGTGCACCAAAGTTAAACTTTAAATAAAACTTTTCCTTTGACCCACTTTCTTCACGTCAAGCATTTGCTCTCTCGGAGAACCTTCTAATCTCTCTCCCTCCATAAATTCCTGGATTAAAGGGAAAAGAACAAACCACAAGAAAACAATACTTTATAGTGCCCCTCCATTCACCGCCGCCCATCACACTCCTACCCGCTTCCAGCTATCGGACTGTGACTGTCTTGTGACTCAACAGTAAGAGATAGGGTGGGAGAGAGAGAGAGGGAGAGAGGGGAAAAAAAGATTCAGATTCACCTTTTACCCACTTTCCTCTGGGCATCTGCACCACCCCCTGGATGCATCACTTTGGCAAGCGAAAACATTTAGAGAAGAAAGAAATAGAAAGACCCGCCTTTTATTGCAAATGTTCAAGAACTTTGTCACGCACAAAAATTATTTTTTATCTCCAAGGATCTCGAAAATAATTATATAGCATGATATCTCAAAAAAGTTGTGGACAGGTTTGATAAATAAGGTGGACGAGTTGTGTAGGTGACAGAGAACAAGCCGATTAGATTTTTGGTTGAGGTCTGGATCCAGATCAGCCTGGCGGAGGTATGTGCTCTACGAGTGCCCTTCTAAGTTTAAACCTGCATGTTTCTAATCGCAAAGAGTAATTTCTCTTATCGATGAATTTTTTATGAGGAACTGAGACCATAAAATACATGTTCTACATCCAATACATAAATGCTCCGCACAAGGAAAAATATTCACCACAACATGCAATAACCTTTGAGCGTGTATGTCTTTCCCATGAATTTATGCAGAAACATAGGGCAAGGTTGACTTGGTGAAGTCGCAAGCATCGTTGCATTTGCCCTCACTGATGTTTCCCATGACTGGTCAGTGGAAATTTATGCACCTGCTTGCGATGAGTGGTAACCTGCCCAGAACTGCTTCTTACCACAGAAACATTCACAACTTCACAAGCACAGGAGCTCTCGCCGATAACAATAACATGGGCCTCCACCGCACACCGTTCCCAAACACCGTTCCCAACTCTGTTACATAATATATATAGGTATGCCAACTTAACATGGAAGCATCTGCACCTATTCATTGGAGTCTGTGCCTTTCCTTCCACACCCTCCCTTCAAATCAAGATCTCAAAATACAACTAATTGCACTCATTACCATTCACCACTCAACTTGGGTTTGAGCTGACAATGCCTTCCCTCACGTTTTACAGTCCACTCGAATTGAGTGAAAAGCTCCATTCCACGCGTACGTGATCTTTGCTAGCGAAATGCGGGGTGCATTCTTTCCCCAGGCAAATCATGAGCCTGCATGTTTAGACAGTTAACATGAAACGCAGTAGCCAGGATGCCAAGTTTTTCGACTCGATTGAGTTGGTGCTTGGACAATCAGCAAACAAGTCCACATGACAGGAGCACAAAGAAGATCACAGCGTTTAGAAAGGCTTTGCCTAAAGGGAGGTAAAGTAACCCATAACACAAAAAAGATGACGATGAGACTGCTTTAACAACGAGCAATAAACAGTGTAATCCATTCAGAGCGAGTTATCTCAGGAACAAACAAAATTAATCCCACACCATCGTGAGAAAGCCACAATTGTGAAACTTCAGGAAAAGAGCAAAAAAATAACTAAATTAAAAAACGGAATTGATCACTTCGTCCAGGCTATAATAGTTACTTCCACACGCAAAGGTGGATGGAGTTTATGTTTTCACCTCTTGTTTGTCTGTTTGTTAATTGCCGGACATCTTGACTTTCGGCATTATGTTGGTCGGTCAAAAATTGAATAGTTAGTGTCATTCTGTGTCTGTCTGTTGTCTGTCTTGTTTGTGTGATTTGTTCCCTTGTTAGCAGCCACACGTTTCAGCGATCATGGACAGAAACTGATCTCTTCTCTCTGGTTCGTCTGGTCCTGGGTCATCGTCGTCTCTGATCTTCTCCTTGGTCTTGGTTGATTGGTGCGTGGCAGGTTGGAGAGCGCGGTACCTGGTGCTTGGAGCGGCATCGTGTTGCGGGTTTGATTCCCGCCGAGCCGGATCGTCGAAGACCACACGAGGTGGACAGGTCCAAGCACAGGCTCTGGTCTCCA
>CM068958.1:57821239-57833425 GCA_035128595.1 Eptatretus atami | reverse complement strand
TGTGTTTAAAAAAAAATCTATCATTTGTGACTGTGCTCATTGAAACATTATCAGGGAAACACAAGTGATAACGCAAGTTTAGAGTAGATTGATGTAAGGCAATAACATTAGAATAACTGATCTGGTTAGCCCATCGCCCCGCGCAGCAGGAGGTGGGGTTTTGCAATCGTGTGTGTGTGTGTGTGTGTGTGTGTGTGTGTGTCAGTGTGTTTCTCCTCCATAACTCCAAAACCGTGAAACCTATCAACCTGAAACTTTTCATGCATACTAAAGGAACTCCAAGGAGAGCACGAGTGAAAATTGGGTGTTTGTTGTGTAATTAAAACACCCCTTTTAAAGATAACTAATGGCCTTATTTAATTATCCTTTATGAAGGCGTCATCCTTTCTCAGGCTGCTCTCCCTCGCTGGCGTCTTAATTCTCCATTTATTTGGCCTGCTCAACAATGCCTTGACTCGAACAGGCCACAAACGGTTTCTGAACGATAAAATGCTCAACAATTTTTTTCACTCCTCGCTCATATCATTGAATGCCTCGTCTTCACACCTTCAGATTGCTTTATAAGCACCCGGAGACACCAGTCTCCGTGGCTTTAATTCATTTCTGCACTTACGATAACCTCGAGAATCTCTTAACCTGAGCCGAATTTCAAATTTTAAAATGCAGAATTTGTTAGAATCCCTAACAGCCAGTTCCAACTGCTAACAAAGTGTTCATTTGTCCAATTCGACATTGCTTAACATTCTGGGCATTTCCGAGTGGTGTTTATAACGATCGCTCATCAGCAAGCCAGCTGTTCCTTATCAACAGTTTCGTTGGAGTGCTTGCTTGCCTAAGCACTTGACGAGTGCTCTACACGCCTCTTGGTTGTTTGTTTCAAAGCCATGGTGATACATGGCAAAAGTACCCATACTGTCAATCTGAACACTTCTCACATCGACCGACTATGTTGGCACGCGGTGCCCACACCCCTTGTCCTTCGGTGCCTTGGTGGTTCCTTGCCGCCTGAAAATGTTGTGCATTTTATTTTTAGATGACATCTCTTTATTTAACCTTTTTATGTGACCTTCATCATCATACCACTCGTCACTTCGACATAAACACATGTAAAAAATAATGTCCATCAATCTCGTGCTTGGAGTTCTGTCTTGTTGTTTTGAGCTGTGAAAAGCATAGACTGACATTTTGTGTTCTCTGGCTTGATATATTTTTGAATTGAATTTCGCAATTTTCACTTGAATTCCACATTTGTGGAGGGTTGGGAGTTGTAGTGGGGTAGGGGTGTGGGTGGGTGGACTGCGTGGAGTGTGGAGGGCAGGAGGGGATTGAGGCTTTTGGGATGGGAGGGGGAGCTGTGGACTTCGGAGTTGGGCTTGATGACGGGTTTGCGGGAGGGCTTGAAGACTTGAGGTTGAGGACTTGGGCTAGAATGGGGGAGGGTTGAGGACCTGATAAAGAAAGGGGTTGAAGACTTGAAGTTACATTCTACATAAAGCAGAATTTTCATGGTTCCTGCCATTATGCTGTCAAAGGGCATTCCTGTCAAACTTAAAAAAATTCCACTCTATTGGAAACGAAATCCCTTACAACAGCCCAGTGGAACTGGGTTATCTGCTAGTTTAATATATGTTTATATATATTATATATTTATGTATATATATATATATTTAATGATATATATATATATATATATATATATATATATAATATATATATATACATCTTGAGGACTTAGAACCTTAAGATCCTAAATTCAAGTGCCAGCCATGCCAAAATAACACCACACTGATTGACTCAGTCTGTCATTCTTTCAATGCCGGCAAAATGAGTACCAGCTTGCTGGTAAAGGTGAACCAATGGAGTATCCTGAATCAGAGTGTTGACCCGTCTTGATTGTGCCCCCTAGCCAATGAAACTGCCTTATGCGCCTGGTTGTGTGAGGAGGATCATCCATCCATATTACAGGCATGGGTGATTATGATTTGAACACTTGCGGCCACATCCTGTAAATCCTCTCTGAAACTATGAAGATTGCATCCTTAGTAACCAGTACATTATTTTCTATTTTGACAGGAAAAACAACATTATATAGGTTGTAGTTATGCTGATTTCAAAAATGCTAAACTTGAAGGTGTCTTGTAGTTCCTTCTTTGAGCTCAGAAGTGTTACTGCTTGAAAGTATGAATAGTTGCTGACAACTTCAGTTAATATTTGAGTTACTAATTTTATTTGAGTTATTATTTGAGTTAGATTATCAGGATCAAGTGCCCAACTTCATGTGTCATCCAAATCTGCCTTCTCCTGATGTGTTTGATAAATAGGTTGTGCCACTAATATTGTTAGAATTTGGAAGCCTTGTGCACACAGACAGACAGCCGTCCCCGTAGCTTAGTTATTTCGATAAGTATGTGTTTATAGTTAGGACCCCTACCTGTGTCTAATGGAATTACATGTGTGCGCTGCGGATTACTTTTTTAGTCAGGGTTTTTGCAATACAAATCGAGCCTCCAGCCAACCGAAACCATCACTCCTTCACTTCGCACATCGCCCATTACACATGCGTATCCAGCCACGTACGTGGGCGGAGATTTCCATCACCTCAGATCGGGACTCCGCCCAGAAAGGCAAGGGCGTGCCCTTGTCCAATCAGGCCACAGAGAGGGACTTTCCCACGACACACCGCCAATGAGGGTTGAGATGGCCACAGAGGGCGACTTTCCCACGACACACCGGCCAATGAGGTTGAGATGGCCACAAAGGGCGACTTTCCCACGACACCCCGGCCAATGAGGGTTGAGATGGCCACAGAGGACGACTTTCCATGACACCCCGCGCTAATGAGGGTTGAGATGGATGGCCACAGAGGGCGACTTTCCACGACACACCGGCCAATGAGGGTTGAGATGGCCACAGAGGGCGACTTTTCCACGCACACCACGGCCAATGAGGTTGAGATGGCCACAGAGGGCGACTTTCCCACGACACACCCCGGCCAATGAGGGTTGAGATGGCCACAGAGGACGACTTTCCCACGACACCCCAGCCAATGAGGGTTGAGATGGCCACAGAGGGCGACTTTCCCACGACACCCGCGCCAATGAGGGTTGAAATGGCCACAGAGGACGACTTTCCCATGACACCCTGGCCAATGAGGGTCGAGATGGCCACAGAGGGCGACTTCCCATGACACCCCGGCCAATGAGGGTTGAGATGGCCACAGAGGGTGACTTTCCCACGACACCCCAGCCAATGAGGGTTGAGATGGCCACAGAGGGCGACTTTCCCACGACACCCCGCCAATGAGGTTGAGATGGCCACAGAGGGCGACTTTCCATGACACCCCGGCCGATGAGGGTTGAGATGGCCACAGAGGGCGACTTTCCCACGACACCCCAGCCAATGAGGGTGAAGACCGCCTCAGATGGTGATTTTCTCACCCCGGACAAGAAAGATATAAAGGAACGCCAGGCTGGGAGGTTGGTCGTCTTGGGGTTGCGGGTCTTGGTGCTGGCTGGTTCGTCTGGTCCTGGGTCATCGTCGTCTCTGATCTTCTCCTGTCTGGTTGATTGGTGCGTGGCAGGTTGGAGAGCGCGGTACCTGGTGCTTGGAGCGGCATCGTGTTGCGGGTTTGATTCCCGCCGAGCCGGATCGTCGAAGACCACACGAGGTGGACAGGTCCAAGCACAGGCTCTGGTCTCCAGCTCACTTTTCTCGAGCTGGAAGCTTTCAATAAAGACCCGACGGGGTCCATTTCTTTGGGTGTGTGGTGTCTGTGTGTGGCCCATCTTCAAGTAGAATTGTTTCAGTGTCTTGTACATACCTGCATTGCTTTTAGTCGGTTTAACTCTGCTCTCTGTGTCCCCCTCCTTATAAATAAACCCCTGTTAAATGTACCAGCTCGTTTTCTGTGCTTTCCTTCATTGGCCTAGCATGGTGCGTATTGAGAATTAGTAAGGCCGTTCGGGCTGGTAAATTGTTCATTTGTCCGGCGCGGCTTTGGTAACTTCCGCTCGGTTATGCCAGATCCGTGTCGTGATAGCGACTGTATTCGGACAAAGTCGGCCGAGGGTGTGGTTTCCCCGGTAGTTGGACGGCGTGAGTACTAGGTAAATTGGAGTTAGACAAGTGGACCCTACCTCGCGCCTTCAAAATATTGGCAACCACGGTCCTCTCAGTGACCCGTGACTTTTCAGAGTTGTCCGAGAGTCACGACCTAAATTCCGGTGTGCGGTGGGAGACGACTCCACTGCTCCACCTAGTGAGGTTTATCGCCACGCAACCCCGGCCCACAACAATATTACCTCAGATAACTTTTGAGGACATAAGGTGACAGAAAAGCCTATTAAGGTCACCCATATCAGTTGTATAATGTTTTCCCCTCAAAGTGGGGGGGAGGGGGGGGGCAGAGGGAGAGCTGGGAAGTGGGTGTGGATTAGGGGGAGGGTTGTATTTGGTCTGGATATCTTCCATCAGCAAATGTTAAAAAATTTAGACCTTGTCAGATGCAATCCGTACATGGTTTATATAAAGTAGAGGAATTTCAAGTTCATGCAGTGCTATGCATGCAAATGCCAAAATGTTGGTAGGAGGAATAAGGTTGAAAAAGCAATAATAAAGTAAATTATCTTGATATCACCATGCCTCCAGACAGAAGATGACATCACAACACTGCACTGTACTAATTGAGTGCTTACCTTTGGTCATTTTGAATTCCATGCCAATTCCAAAAGCAGAAGTGAAAACAGCTTCTTACATGGCCTGTTTCACAATGTGCACTGACAGAATCCAACATCTCATTGGTCATTCTTTTTCAAATCTAGAATATAAAGGACCTTGTCTCAGCATGCCTGTGTCCATCCGGCCCTGCCTGCATGCGTCTGCCCCAACCTGCATACGTCCCTGCCTGCCTTTGTGAGTCTGTCCAACCATGAACAATTGTCCTCCAGGGGATACCACGAAGTAAGCCCAAATCTGCAAACAGTATGATATAGTTGAGTAAGGTGAGGAAAGATGGGCCGGTTTCAATTTACAACGAGAAGGGCACTCAGTAGAGCGCATACCTCCGCCACGCAATACCTGATCCACGAGAACATATCGGGCCCAATACATTTTTGAAATATCATGCCACACAGTACTACATCGTTTTTTGGCCCTATCTCTCTCAATGGTGAAGAATCACTTAAAAAATTAAATAATTCTTGTATCCAGATCGCGGATTCGGATCTTCACCAAAATCGATCAATTCGTCCTCGTCACACACCCAACCTGTCCACCAAGTTTCGTCCGAATTCCGTCCAAAACTCTTTGAGATATCCTGTACACAAATAGAACAAACAGACAGCAGTGGCAGAGGTAATTAAACAAAAACTCTTACTCCTTCAACTTCATCTATAATAATGGTTTGTCTCATTCAATCCCATTTCTCGTATCGATTTATCGCGAGCTATATTCAATGTTTCTGGTTTTTTTTCAACATTTCCATTTTATTCACATCACCCAACCAAACAGCATTTCTGATTATACTCCGCCGTTTAAAGCATCACAGAGCAGGTCACTCGACTTGCAAACACAGGTGAGAAAAGGCGACGAACAAAAAGCAGCTGATATTTCAATAATTTATGAACATGATTTTTAAGAGAGTGAAAGTAAATTTTTATTTATTTTCTCTCAAAAAAATAATTGGTGCTTCAATTCAGTAAGCTGATATGAAAATCCTGTTCAACTTTCAAGTCAATCAGATGAAAAATGACGATTTTATAAATTTGACCTCAAGATGACCTTTGACCTCAACATCAATAGGCTTCTCAGTTGAGACTGAGAAGCCTTTTCGATACAGGCTGCATGAATACTGTATGAATGGCTCTCGTGTTTGCAATCCTTTGCTTGTTTGGTTGTTTTTAAATAGCATACAATAATCTCTTTAGAATTCTCCTAATCAGGCCCTCGAGTTAAGTTGCTTCCAGCAGCAAATGATTTGATTCAGCATTTACAAAGGGGATCGGAAAGTAGATATTTTGAAGAAGAAAAAAAGCAACTGAGAAGCCTATTGATTTTGAGGTCAAATGTCAAAGGTCATCTTGAGGTCATATTTCTAAAATCGTCATTTTTCATCTGATTGACTTGAAAGTTGAACAGGATTTTTGAAATTACTGAATTCAGCTCCCTGAAATTTTTTTATCTTACTCAATTCAAACACCACTTATTTTCGAGGTCAACCTCGGCCAAAAGGTCAACATTGGCCAAAGGTCAACATTGGACAAAGGTCAGCAACTTTGGTGAGATTTCTAAAATCCTCAATTTTCATCCGATATAATTGAAATTTGAAGAGGATTCATATTTCAGGTCACGGAATTCAACCAGCCAATTATTTTTGAGGTCAACATAGACCAAAGGTCAACAACTAAAGGTGGTATTTCTAAAATCCTCAATTTTCATCCCATTGACTTGGGATTTGAAGAGGAGTTGCAGATTTGGTCATTGAATTCAACCACCAATTATTTTTGAGGTCAAATTTGTTTTTTGGACTTTGCAAGTTTCGTGCTATGCATGACATCTTTCTTGGTTGGCTGTTTGTCTGTCTGTGTGCAGCATATCTCAAAAAGTGGTGGACGGATCCAGATGCAATTTGTTGGGCATGTTAGGTGTGTGACAAGGACGAACTGACAAGATTTTGGTGAAGATCCGAATTCGGATCCAGATCCGATAATTTTTGAAGTGATTCTTCACCATGGTGCGATACGGCTCAACTAATATAGAGCACGCTATCTCAAAAAGTTGCTGACAGATTTGGATGAAACTTGGTGGACATGTTGGGTGTGTGATCATGACAAATTAATTCGATTTTGGTGAATATCCAAATCCGGATCTGTATACGAAAATTATTTAGTTTTAAAAACGGATTCTTCACCATTGAGAGAAAGGGCCAAAAACGATACATAGCATGATATTTCAAAAATGTATTGGGTCCGATATGTTCTCATGGATCAGGCATTACGTTTCAGAGGTATGCGCTCTACTGAGTGCCTAGTTTCATCATGGGATTGCAGAGTCACTCAGAGGCGGCCGACTTGCCTTTGAGCCGTGTAGTCCGAATTTGATTCCCAACACAGGCTGGATGTTCACGAGTACGTCATCCTTTGGAGGGGGCATTTAAGTGGCAGTCATGTTTGTTCGCAATAACTAGCAGTTGTTAAAGGTGCCACAATGCCTTTTGAAAACAGAAGGCCATTTTGTGCTGGTCTCCTGTCCAATTTCAAATCTTACCGAAACTACAACACCCTTGTCAGAATAAAAATCTGTCCAGGGGTCAGTTCATAGCCACAAAAACATTCATGGCCTGCTTTTTGTGCCCTGCTACTTTGTGAGGGAGTCGATGATTTTGATTAGGAATTTTGTTTTCTAATCAAAATTAATCTCAAATAAATCATCTTCATGAAACTCATGAATCTCAGAGCCAAAATCCAGGTGTGATTGATGTTTGGTGTCTTAAGTTATAAAATCACATTCTCAGTAAGACGTTGTTATTGGAGATTTTCTTTCTTACTCATCGGGTCAGACTGTGTTTTTTGCTGGATCAATAACGCAAGGTGAAGTGACAGCAGCAAGTGTTACAAGTCATACTATACACACGTGTGCTCAACAACACACACACGCGCACACACACACACACACACACACACACACACACACACACACACACACACACACGCACACACACGAAGAATATATCTGTGGACCAAATGTTTTCAAGCAAGTGTGTTGTGCGGAGCATCTGTGAGATGTCCTTTGGTTTGTGTGTATTGTGCTCTATGTGGAAGGAATATATCTGTCACAGGAAGCAAAGCTGAATGAGCTGAAGATAAAGAGCTCTTATGTTGTTGTTGTTGTTGTTTCTGTTCTCCCCAAAAGGCAATGGTGAAAAAGCTAGGCTGTAGGACTCGCAGCCTTTTTGCAGACACGTGCCTCAACCATACACACCACATAACAACCGTTTAAATTTCCTTCCTCCTTCTCCCTACTCCCATTTTCCCTGATCTTCCCGAAACCTCCTCCACACCAAATTCTTCCCAATCCCCATTATTCCCTTCACATCCACTCCCCAACACTGCTTCTTCCTATTTGAACGTTGCTCTGTCGACCAAACATCAGACCTCTGAGCTTGTTTCCAGGTGACACTTCAAGTTAATTGTGCCCATGGGGTTCTGGACAATAGACTATATTTGCATTATTTTAACAGACATATTGTTTTTTTAAACCCTCCATAATTACCATTAAAATGTCAAATAACATTGTTGTTGAAAGTTGTGTAGAGTGCACTTACTTGCTATGGATAACATTTGATTATTTATTTGAGGTAGGACTTTTTGAGGACACATTCTGATGGTGCTCCTCCCACCCTCTTGCCTTTCTGTCAAAACAATTCTCCCTCTGGTCACACATGTTTTCACCTGAAACCTTTACCTTATTATCCCCCTCAAGTTTGGGCTTGATCCTCACTTCTAATCCCTCCTCTGCTCTTGTTTGTGGAACTGTCTTCCTGAGTCAATTGTCTCACGCCCTTCTCTCCAGCACTTCAAATCTGCTGTTTTTACATCGAATTTCACCTGCAACTCCCTCTCCTCATGCTGCGGTGGATCCATGTTCATGTCTGCCTGTTTCTTGTTTACTTCCTGTCTGTTGACGCTTTTCTTTCTGTTGCTCTGCTCTTCCAGGAGTCTCAAAATCTCGATTTAAAAACAACACACAGACTATTGCAATATGAGTTAAATGGTCACACTCAGGGTATAGATAGATTGTCTTAAGAAGTATGTATGTTCGAGTAAGTTCAATTTACCCTTGTATTAGATATTTCTGAGAGGTAAGTGGAATTGTAAAATGTGCACTAAGGGGGAGGTGACTGTATTTTATAGAGCATAATAATAGGGTGAGATTGTTGTGTAACACCTCCTGTACCAGGCGAGGCCAGGTGGAGGACTTGTGGCATTTAACATCAAAGGCACATGAGAAAGCACTACACACTTTCCATGGGAACCATCACAAACTGTTTGTGTGGCGTACTATAGGCCATGGTAGTAAAGTTGGCTGTGAAGCCTTGGAGAGGAGCGTTGTGGGCAAAAATGCAGCGCTGCCCACTGGAAGCGGGCAGCCAATGAGAGCCAGTGTGGCTTTATCTTTGTGCTTCAGATCAATGTCCTGCTGAAATATGAATCTCCCATCCAGTTTCAGATTCATGGCTGACTCAAGCAGGTTTTCATCAAGGATTCTCCGTCCATTGTCCCTTCTATCCTGACAAGCTTGCCAGTTCCTGCTGATGAAAAAGCAGCCCCATAACATGATGCTGCCACGACAATGCTTGACAATAGGGATGGTGTTGACTGGGTGACGTGGAGTGTTAGGGTTGTGTAAGATGTAACGCTGTGAATTTAGCCAAAAAGGTTGAATTTTGTCTCGTCTGACCACAAAACTTTTCTCCAGATGCCTGCAGTATCATTAAGATGCTTTTTGCAAACTCCATACGAGCTTTTAGATGCGTCTTTTTCAGAAATGGCTTCTTTTTTTCCACCTGTCCATAGAGGCCAGTTTCGTGAAGGGAACGGGATACTTTTGATTGACGAACGCTGATGAATACTATATATATATATATATACTAATAAATGTCAACGTGTGTGTGTGTGTGTGTGTGTGTGTGTGTGTGTGTATCAGTGTGTCTCCTCCATAACTCCAAAACTATAAAACCAAGCAGCCTGAAACTTTGCATGCATACTGAGAAAACTCCGAGGAAGTGCAAGATTGAAAATTGTATGTTTGGGTTAATTAAAGCACCCCTTTTGAAGATAATTAATGGCCTGATTTAATTATATCCCCCATCAGGTGATCCTCAGACACCTTGCTGTCTGGGGTCTGAAGGAATTTCCTTTGTAACCTCGCTGGGGTCTGAAGCCGCCATGTTTTTGGCCTGCTCAACCATGCTGTGAGTTGGAACAGGCTGCATCGATTTCTTCACGATAAAGGTTTTTTTTTCCACTTTCCTCATTCATGTTATCGAAGGCCTGTTCATCATAGCTACGAATCGCTGGGAACATCACTTTTGTACATACTATAGTTTTCAAATGAGTAGCTTGGAGCGATTTCATGCATTATATGATACGATTTTCCACAATCTACTATCACAGACTAATTAAAGTATATCATCGAAACATTATTTCAGTTTTGAGGATTGGATACCGTCCGGACCAAATAAGTGTTGAAATCTGTTGTGAAATCTGATAATTTAAATAAATAACGAGTCTTACAACTAAGCCGATATACCTATTTACTTGAAGCAAGCAAGGATATGTCCCTCATTCTCCATACATACACAATAAAATGTGAAATTTCCAAAGAATTAAACTTACCCTTTTCTACTGTTTGGAGAATTATACTGAGTGAACAAAAAATTTAGGAATGTGCCAAAATTAACCTGCTTCATTGAGCTATATAATTTAATGCATTCACTGCTAGACCTCACGCCCTGTCCTCCTGAGAGACTGCCGATCCATAGCATCTGCTGGATCTGTGTCAATATTTTCAGAGGTTTCGCGAGGTGCTCGAGAGGGAATCAAAACAAAACTGGTAAAAAACGGACATTAAAAAAAAAATTATAACGTTTGCACAGACCCCAAACTTTTGTACCATGTGACACGTGCACAGACGAGCAGGCAAGATGGTGGATTATATCTGCAATGTTTATTTCACGTGATTGAACTTTGCGACGTCTCCAGGGTTGTTCTGCATTAAGCAGCAACTCTTTTGTGGATAAAGTCTTTATTTGAACGAATTCATTTTATTTAATTAACTGCTGCATGCACGGTGAAGACCAACTTTAAAGTTAAAGGGATCGTATGTGATATGCAGCGACAACCTGGCCAACCTTTCCTTATCAACCATTTAATTGGAGTGCTTGCATGAGTGCTTAAGCCACTTACTGAACACTTTACGGTCAAAAGCGGTAACACGCTACGTCCATCTGAGCGAATCGTTCACTGACTGCAGACGCTTTTGCTCGCCATGTCATTCATAGCGAGTGGTTCGTGCTCCATCACCCTGAGCGAGTGGTTCGTGCTCTGTCACCCTGAGCGAGTGGTTCGTGCTCCATCACCCTGAGCGAGTGGTTCGTTGCTTCGTCACCTGAGCGAGTGGTTTGTGCTCCATCACCCTGAGCGAGTGGTTCGTGCTCCGTCACTTGAGCGAGTGGTTTGTGCTCCGTCACCCTGGAGCGAGTGGTTCGTGCTCCATCACCCTGAGGAGTGGTTCGTGCTCGTCCCCTGAGCGAGTGGTTCTGCTCCGTCACCTCTGAGCGAGTGGTTCGTGCTCTGTCACCCTGAGGATGTTTCGTGCCTTCACCCTGAGCGAGTGGTTCGTGCTCCGTCACCTGAGTGAGTGGTCGTGCTCCATCACCCTGAAGCGAGTGGTTTGTGCTCCGTCACCCTGAGCGGAGTGGTTCGTGCTCCGTCACCTGAGCGAGTGGTTCGTGCTCCCCGTCACCCTGAGCGAGTGTGTTTCGTGCTCCGTCACCTGAGCGAGTGGTTTGTGCTCGCGTACCTGAAGCGAGTGGTTGTGCTCCGTCACCTGAGCGATGGTTCGTGCTCCATCACCTAGCGAGTGGTTTGTGCTCCATCACCTGAGCGAGTGTTCGTGCTCCGTCACCTGACAGGTGGTTTGTGCTCTACTGACGAGTGGCTTGGCCCTCCGTACCCTGAGCGAGTGGTTCGTTGCTCCATCACCCGAGCGATGTGGTTCGTGCTCCATCATACCCTGAGCGAGTGGTTCGTGCTCCGTCACCCTGAGCGAGTGGTTCGTGCCTCCGTCACCCTGAGTGAGTGGTTTCGTGCTCCATCACCCTGAGCGAGTGGTCGTGCTCCGTCACCCTGAGTGAGTGGTTCGTGCTCCGTCACCCTGAGCGAGTTGTTGTGAAATAATACCCGATTTCTGAGCTGTTTGCCGTATTAATGTTTTCTAAATTACCGAGTCAAATATTTTTTCCACCCATCACACGCAGCTGTTTATAAAGAATAATGCTTGTGAACATATCCCTGAAACGTCTATATAAATGTCACGTTGTTTTTCGATGAAAGCGACAAGGTTTTTGGGTTGTTGCCAATATCAGCCAAGCATGTGTGTGTGTGTGTGTGTGTGTGTGTGTGTGTG
>CM068958.1:57776668-57821214 GCA_035128595.1 Eptatretus atami | reverse complement strand
AGAGAGAGTTTGGCTGCTCACCATGCTGTGAGTTGGAACAGGCTGCATGATTTCTTCACGATAAAGGTTTTTTTTTTTCCTTTCCTCATTCATGTTATCGAAGGCCTGTTCATCATAGCTACGATCGGTGGAACATCACTTTTGTAATACTAATAGTTTTCAAATGAGTAGCTTTGGAGCGATTTCATGCATTATGATACGATTTTCCACAATCTACTATCACAGACTAATTAAAGTATATCATCGAAACATTATTTCAGTTTTGAGGATTGGATACCGTCCGGACCAAATAAGTGTTTGAAATCTGTGTGAAATCTGATAATTTTAAATAAATAACGAGTCTTCAACTAAGCCGATATACCTATTTACTTGAAGCAAGCAGGATATGATCCCTCATTCTCCATACATACACAATAAAATGTGAAATTTCAAAGATAAACTTACCCTTTTCTACTGTTTGGAGAATTATACTGAGTGACAAAAATTTAGGAATGTGCCAAATTATACCTGCTTCATTGAAGCTATATAATTTTAATGCATTCACTGCTAGACCTACGCCTGTCCTCCTGAGAGACTGCCGATCCATAGAATCTGCTGGAATCTGTGTCAAATATTTTCAAGAGGTTCGCGAGGTGCCTCGAGAGGGAATCAAAACAAAACTGGTAAAAAAAGGACATTAAAAAAAAAATTATAAAGTTTGCACGACCCAAACTTTTGTACCATGTGAACGTGCACAGAGACAGGCAGATGGTGGTTATATCTGAATGTTTTTTACGTGATTGAGAACTTTGCGACGTCTCCAGGGTTGTTCTGCATTAAGCAGCAACTCTTTTGTGGATAAAGTCTTATTTGAACGAATTCATTTTATTTAATTAACTGCTGCATGCACGGTGAAGACCAACTTTAAAGTTAAAGGGATGTATGTGTATCAGCGACACCTGGCAACCTTTCCTTATCACCATTTAATTGGAGTGCTTGCATGAGTGCTTAAGCCACTTACTGAACACTTTAACGGTCAAAAGCGGTAAACGCTAGTCCATTGAGCGAATCGTTACACTGATGCAAGAGCTTTTGCTCGCATGTATTCATAGCGGTGGTTTGTGCTCAATCAGGCCTGAGCGAGTGGTTCGTGCTCTGTCACCCTGAGCGAGTTGGTTCGTGCTCCGCACCGCTGAGGAGTGGTTTCGTGCTTCCGTCCACCTGAGCGAGTGGTTTTGGTGCTCCATACCCTGAGCGAAGTGGTTCGTGCTCCGTCACTTGACGAGTGGTTTGTGCTCGTCACCCTGGAGCGAGTGGTTCGTGCTGCCCATCACCTGAGCGAGTGGTTCGTGCTCCGTCTAGCTCCGTCACGAGCGAGTGGGTTGTGCTCGTCACCCTGAGCGGTTGAGGTTTCGTGCTCTGTCACCCGAGTGAGCGAGTGGTTGCTCGTCCTGCGCAGTGCCTCGTTCACACCCTGAGTGAGTGGTTCGTGCTCCAAATCACCCTGAAGCGAGTGGTTTGTGGCTCCGTCCATCCCTGAGCGATAGTGGTTTTCGTGCTCCGTCACCTGAGGAGTGGTTCGTGCTCCCGTACCCTGAGCGAGGGTTTCGTTGGCTCCGTCACCGTCTGAGCGAGTGGTTCGTGCTCCGTCACCCTGAGAGCGAGTGGTTTGTGCTCCGTCCACCCTGAGGGAATGTTCGTGTCCATCCACCGTAAGCGTGGTTTGTTGCTCCATCACCTGAGCGAGTGGGTTTCGGCTGCCCGTCCCTTGAGCGAAGTGGGTTTGTGCTCCGTCACCCTGAGAGTGGCTTTTGTGCCTCCGTCACCCTGAGCGAGTTGGTTCGGCTCCTAATCACCTGAGCGAGTGGTTCGTGCTCCATCAACCCTGAAGCGAGTGGTTCGTGCTCCGTCACCTGAGCGAGATGGTTCGTGGTCTCCGTCACCCTGAAGTGAAGTGGTTTCGTGCTCCATCCACGCCTGAGCGAGTGGTCGTCTCCGTCACTCTGAGTTGAGTGGTTCGGTGTACGTCACCTGCCTGAGCGAGTTGTTGTTGAAATAATACCCGATTTTCTGAGCTGGGTATTTGCCGTATAATGTTTTCTAATTACCGGAGTCAAATATTTTTTTCACCCATATCGACAACGCAGCTGTTTAAAAAGAATAATTGCTTGTGAAGCATATCCCTGAACGTCTATATAAATGTCACGTTGTATTTTTCGATGAAGCGACAAGGTTTTGGTGTTGTTGCCATATCAGCCAGCAATGTGTGTGTGTGTGTGTGTGTGTGTGCTGTGTGTGTGTGTGTGTGTGTGTGTGTGTGTGTGTGTTGTTCATAAAGACATAACTCTCTCTCTCGTCTGTCAATCCTTGCTCTGCCCCCTCCAAATGCAGTGCAGCACCCTCCGCTCCCACCCTTTCCTCCAACTCCTCCCTCCCCCTCTTCTGTAATCTCCCCTTTGGACATATCTGGACGGTGTTGTTCTCTGGATGTTATGGGCAGGGTTTGTCTCCAGACGTGTCCGGCGGTGTTTATGTTGGAAGTTTGTCTCTAGACGTGTCCAAGTGGAGTTTGATCAGGCCAGCTTGGCTCCAGAAGCGTCCGGGGCAGGTTTGTCTCTCTGGAAGCATCTGGGCGGTAATTAACACTCCACAACCGCACGTCCTGCTTCCCTTCCTCTTTAGCCACCACTGCTTCCTTCCCCACCTCCTCGCCCCCTCCCTCTCTTCCTCTCTCTCTCTCTCCTCTCTCCTCTCCCTCCCTCTTTTCCTCCCTCCCTCATTTCGTATCCCCGTCACAAAGCAATGGGTGGTATTGCTAGTATGATACATATAACAAAGTGAGCAACTAGACCTTAAATGCGACATGACGTGCCATGAGCATAAATATGTATATATATATATATAATATATTATATATTATATATATTATATATATATATAATATATAATAATATAGATTATATTTACATATTGACATATACAGTATATATATTATATATTATATATATTATATATATTATATAATTATATATATATATATATATATATAATAATATATATGAGATTACGTATTCATATTGACATAAATAATATATATATTATATATATATATATATAATATATTATATATTATAATTATATATATATGTTGTTCGTCCTTCGGCTGCTCCCGTTAGGGGTCGCAGCGGATCATCGTTATGACCGCATACTGATTGGCACAGGTTTTACGCCGGATGCCCTTCCTGACGCAACCCTGGTCGCCTCTTATGACAGGGATAAGGATTGGGTTTCGCCATGATCCGGGCTGCCCTACACCTACCCTCTCATAGTGCAGCCAGTGCAGAGCTCCCATCCTCAAGCGATCCTCCAACCCAAGCCTCCAAGTAGCCGGATTACAGGCCCACGCCACTACGCCCGGTTATTGACATATATAAAATATATATATATATAATATATTATATTTACATATTGATATATACATATATTAATATATATAATATATTATATATATGACGCTGTTGTGGCTAAGTGGTTAAGGCGGTGGCTAGGACCTCGGGTCTCCGAGTTAGCATCAGGGGGTTGACTCAGCCCGTCATTTTCGAAGGTCGGCGAAATGAGCACCAGTATACTGGTAATTATCCCTGCAGGGTTGGCGTCAGGAAGGGCATCCGGCCGTAAAAACATTGCCACAGAAAGGTACCATGTTGGAACTGCAAAATGCTGACCTGCTCAGGGATAAAGGCTTTCAAATGGTGTGATGATGATAACATATAATATATATCATATACTTTTTTTTTTTTATATGTTATTTAAATGACCCCTGAATGCAAGAAACATAATTGAGATGAGATTCAAAAGTAGATAATAATTAGCGAAGTCTCAATACAGGGCCTAATGTTGGCTTAAGGTCTTCGGATGACAGGCTGAGCAACAGGTCCTGAGGTTGAGTCCCTGTCGTGCCATTACATAATAGCAGGTGCATTGACTCAGCCTGTAATTCTTCTGAGGTCCGTAAAATGAGTACATTCTCACTGGGAAGAATGAGCCATTCAAGTATCCTGTTTCTGAGTGGCGACCCATTCAGGATTGTGACCCCTAGCCAATGGAAAACTGCCTCGGCAGCCCTATGCATCTGAAGAAGCGAAAGGAGAGCTCTTCTTCATCTTCATCTTCTATACAGGTGTAGGTTCAGCAGAAATTCCACAAATAAGAGAATAGGAAATTACTTTGGTTGAACAAGGAAAAGGATGTGAGGAAGGGATTGGAAGAATAACAGCTTTCACTTAACATTTTCCGATGGATAAAAGAGGTAGTTGGAACAAACTGAACAAACTACAGAAATGTTCCACTACTTGCAACAATCTCAAGTAATTGAAATCAAACACATTTATGGCCTGCAGCATCATTCGGAGGGATGTCAGAACTGCCAACCATTCTTAAAAATCAACAACTCTTTGTGAGTGAGCTGGATCAACAGGAAATGTGCACACAAAGTTAAACTTTAAAATAAAACTTTTCCTTTGACCCACTTTCTTCAAGTCAAAGCATTTGCTCTCAGAGAAACCTTCTAATCTCTCTCCCTCCAAATAATTCATGGATAAAAAGGGAAAAGAACAAACCACAAGAAACAACTATTATAGTGCCCCCTCCATTCCATCCGCCGCACCACACCACTCCTCCCCCTTCAGCTATCGGGACTGTGACTTGTCTATGTGACTCAAACAGTAAGAGATAGGGCGTGGGAGAGAGAGAGAGGGAGAGAGAGGGGAAAAAAAGATTCAAGTTTCACCTTTTACCCACTTTCCTCTGGGCATCTGCACCACCCCCTGGATGCATCACTTTGGCCAAAGCGAAAACATTTAGAGAAAAGAAAATAAGAAAAGACCCGCCTTTTATTGCAAATGTTCCAAGAAACTTTGTCACGCACAAAAATTATTTTTTATCCTCCAAGGATCTGAAAATAATATATAGCATGATATCTCAAAAAAGTTGTGGACAGGTTATGATAAAATAAGGTGGACGAGTTGTGTAGGTGACAAGAACAAGCCGATTAGATTTTGGTTGAGGTCTGGATCCAGATCAGCCTGGCGGAGGTATGTGCTCTACCGAGTGCCCTTCTAGTTTAAACCTGCATTGATTCTAATCGCAAAGAGTAATATTCATTATCGATGAATTTTTTATAGAGGAACTGAGCCCATAAATACATGTTCTACATCCAATCACTAAAAGTCTCCGCACAAGGAAAAATTCACCACAACATGCAATTAACCTATTGAGCGTGATTGTCTTTTCCAATGAATTTATGCAGAAACATAGGGCAAGGTACTGACTTGGTGAAGTCGCAAAAGCATCGTTGCATTGCCCTCACTGATGTTTCCCATGACTGCTCAGTGGAAATTTATGCACCTGCTTGCGATGGAGTGGTAACCTGCCCAGAACTGCTTCTTAACCACAGAAACATTCACAACTTCACCAAGCACCAAGGAGCTCTCGCCGATAACAATAACATGGGCCTCCACCGCACCACCGTTCCCAAACACCGTTCCCAACTCTGTTTACATAATATATATAGGTATGCCACTTAACATGGAGCATCTGCACCTATTCATTGGAGTCTGTGCCCTTTCCTTCCACACCCTCCCTTCCAAACAAGATCTCAAATACACTAATGCCTCATTACCATTCACCACTCAACTTGGGTTTGAGCTGATCAATGCTTTCCCTCAACTGTTTTCACAGTCCACTCGAGTTGAGTGAAAAGCTCCCATTCCACGTAACGTGACTTTTCTACGAATGCGGGTGATTCTTTCCCAGCAAATCATGAGCCCCTGCATGTTAGACAGTTAACATGTAAACGCAGTAGCCAGGATGGCCATGTTTCCGACTCGAGTTGAGTTGGTGCATGGAAATCGCAAAACAAGTCCCAATGACAGGAGCACAAAAAGATACAGCGTTTAGAAGGCTTTGCATAAAGGGGAGGGTAAAAGTAAACCATAACACTGACGAGGACTGTTAACAACAGCAATAACAGTGTAATCCATTCAGAGCAAGTTATCTCAGGAAAACAAATTAATCCCCACACCATCTTGAGAAAGCCACAATTGTGAAAACTCCAGGAAAAGAGCAAAAAACAAATAAATAAATAAAAAACGAGTTGATCACTTCGTCCGAGGCTTAGATAGTTATCTCCACCACCAAAGGTGGATGGAGGTTATGTTTTCACCCCTCTTTGTTTGTCTGTTTGTTAATTGCCGGAATCCTTCGGATTTCGGCAATTATGTTGGTCGGTCTCGTGTGTCATTCTGTGTCTGTCTGTCTGTCTGTGCTTGTTGTGTGTTGTTTTACCCTGTGCACCACACCGTTCAGCATCATGACCAAACTGGTACAGACGTCGGCCATGGTCCAACTTAGACACGTCGTCTTTTGTGAATCTAGGTGAAAAATCAAGGTCAAGGTCACCAAAAAACCGAAATTTTTGTTTTCGCAATAACGTTCGCTAAAATGTTCGTATCGACTTCAACCCAAATCCAAAATGTGCATCTTCCAATTCTGCATCCAACCAACGTCCTCATTGGGGTGTCACACCAACACCCTTCATAGCGGTCGGGGGTCGAATGTCAGGGGGGTCGGGTCAAAACTTTCAAATTGCGATAAAAAACGCCATTTCTAGTCCGATTGACTTCCAAGTTATGATCATGACCAAACTAAGTGATATAACTCATTAAACAGTAGCACTATCGACTTATAAGAATCAAATTGATTTCCAGGTTTTTGTTTTTTTCAGAGATCATGGAGATATGACAAAGTTATTCCGACAATTCCTTGCTCAACGAGCAATTTCATTTGTCTGTTTGTGTGCAGGATATCTCAAAAAGTTGTCGACGGATTCGGATGAAATCCAGTCGGCATGTTGGGTGTGTGACAAGGACGAACTGATTCAATTTTGGTTTAGATCCAAATCCGGATCCGGATCCGGATAGTAGAATTTTTAAAGTGATTCTTCACCATTGGGAGATAGGGCTAAGAATGATATATAGCATATCTCAAAAATATATTGGGCCTGATATATTCCAGTTAATCAGGCATTGAGTGGCAGAGGTATGCGCTCTACCGAGTGCCCTTCTAGTTATCAATGTGGCTGCTATTTGGCGATGTTTATTCACAAGAAAAACAAAATGATGGTTAAAATCTCAACAAGCAGAGACACCAAGTGCAAGAGGACACCGAGAGGGAAAGCATGGTGCAGAGTGCAGATGGTGCAGAGTTTTTATGGTGCAGAGTTAAGCACACGGTGACATTTGAAGTTTTCTCAAAAATAGTATTTCAACAAAACATAAAGAACTTGCGAGGTGAAAAGGCATGGAATCAAAAGCAGGAGAGTGGGAATCTGAGAACAGTCGATGAATGGATAACAATGAATGACCGAAAATGATAACATAAAAACGGAGTCACCCAAAGACAATCAATGCCCATGCTTGTTCTTACAATGCACCGATGACTTTACCCCATTGGCTTTGTGCATTAAATGATGGAGAGTTTCAAAGTAAAGATGATTTCTGCATTTATAAAATAAACAGCTAGCATGATGGGTCACTGCCTGAAAAACTAGAGCAAAAGTCACCGGGCCTCAAGGCAGGATCGAGTGAAAAAGAAAACGAGAAGGGAGGGCACATGCTATGGGCCGGAGACACGGGCTACATCGCTGTTGCATGAAGCAATGGTGGGGGAGGATCGGGTAAAAAAAAAATAGAGAGGAAGACGGTAGAAAGGAGGGGGGAAGGAGAGGAAAATGGGGGAAAGGTCAGACTCCATGTGCGGTGTTGTTCTGCGCAAAGAAGGTTTAGTGAGCCAGGAATTCCAGAAATGTGATGCATTTTGCCGCAGGAGTGCTTACGTGACCTAAAGGCCCGCCATGTATGAAACAAAACTTTTATTGTTGTGATTTATCGACAGTGTTATATATTCCTTTCAATGCAAAATCCCACTCTGGCCCTTTGTACAACTTTGCCTGTTTCATATACACAACTCTCATCTTTTTCTCTTCACTATTTACGATTTATTAACCTTTTGCCCTCTGTAATTCAGCTCTTTTGTGATCTTTAACCGCTTAAGCATAAGTATAGCTGCAAAACCAATCACAGGGCCTTGTTTTTACTGGAAAGGTACTTTAATGAACCAATTACAAAACATCATCAAAATGCTAGCGCCGTTCTCATTCACAAGAAAACCGTATGCCATCGAACCGTAAGCAAACTACAACGGCACTCGGTAGAGCGAATACCTCCACGAGGCTGAGCAATTTACTTTTCGCATCCCACTGATAGGTCGCATCTGGATCCGGACCTGAACCCAAATCTAATCGGCTTGTTATTGTCACCTAACCAACTCATCCACAAAGTTTTGTCATCATCCATCTATCATGCTCGGTTTCAGTTTTGGCCCCACCTCTCAATGTTGACGAATCACTTGAAAATTTTTTTTTTAATTCTCGCATACGAATCCGGATCTTTGTCACACACCCAACCTGTCCACTAAGTGTTGTCCAAATCCATCCATAACTTTTTGAGATATTTGCTCATCTTGAAACAGGTGTCCAGAAACAGACAAACAGACAGACAGACAGACAGGGATGAAAATATAACCTGTGTCCACCTTCGGTGACGGAGGTAACGAGAGTTGCTATCAACAATCAAAGCTTCCAAGCAGTACCACGTACGGGTTGAAAGAAGGAACTGTGAGACGCCTTCAAATTTGTATTTTTGAAACCAGCAAAACGAAAAATCGATAAAAAGCAGTTTTTCTTGTCGACACGGTGCATTCATTGCTGAAGTGCATTCTTATAGCATCTTGGTTGTTCAGGAAGGTTTTGCAGGATGTGGCTACAAGTGTCAAAATCATAATCACTATTCATATTAATAATGCAAACCTTGGTGTCTGTCTGTGCATTTATCTGTCTCCTGTTTACGGCGGCCGCTTCCAGCGCTGCGTGTGAAAAGCTGCTGATTGGTTATTTTGCATTTTCATTTCACTTTTCTTGATGCACTGTAGTCAATCACTTTATTGTCCCTTCCAGTGATCTTTAAAATCAACATGAACATCTGGATTAAAGTCGATTTAATACAGATCTTCATGGAGTTACACACAATTTAAAATAGCTATGTTTTGCCCTCTTGTAAGACAAATCCAACCTCTGCCGCGCGATGGTGCACCACCATTTTGCGGTGAGCGGCACAAGCTTTGGCTCTGAGTGAAATCAAGAGTGCAACACAAATAACCTTTTTAAAGTCGTTGAAATAACTTAAATTGATAAATTGACTTAAATTTTCCCTGTCTTTGGGGATGGGTACTTTTGCTTGCTTTTCCCGTCACAGGGGACGGGTACTTTTGTAACTACCCTATAATCAGTCGCCGGCAATAACTCGCCTAGTCTTTGCAAAATACACGGTAGAATATTAAACATCAACAAACGAATGCGAGCACATAGGACCGCCAGCTTAAAGTCTTTCCATGGAACAGCACACTTTGTTATGCACGCACTACCTAACCCGAACACAGGTGTCCCATAAACATGTACCCATTTCATATTTATTGAATACAACAAACACACACAACTTTCCAGTTGAATATGGGAAAGTTAGAGAAATGTTTGAAGTTTTGTTTCGTACTCAACATGTTCAGCTTCTCTTTCAACACACATCTGGGGACATCGGATGAAAATGTGCAAAACTTTTGCACGGACGGCATGGGATATGCCCTGAACAGCATTAGTGATGCGATGAAGTATCTCATCCAAGGACTGTATGTGTGTGACAAAAGCTGTCCTTGATGAAACTCCCCAAACAAAGTTATAGGGAGTGAGTCAGGTTCAGAGATCTTGGGGGGTCAAGCAATATGTCCACCACGGCCGATCTATTTATTGGGGAACGTTGAATGAAGGAATTCACTAACAGCTCATTCAAGAAATACAACAGAAAGCGAATGTTCATTGAAAAAGAAGGTGGGCATGTTGAGAACCAAACAAAACATCAAACATTACTCTAACTGTTCCATATAAGTTTCAACTGGAAAGTTGTATATGTGTGTTGTATTCAGTAAATCAAAATGGGTAACTATTTAAAGGACACCGTGTATAAAAGAGGATGTACAGTAAAATTGTGACCAATAAAAAAAATGAAAAAAAAAGAAAATAAAAAAGAAAAGAGCCTTGATAGCATCTGAAACAAGTTTAGAAGAAATAAGGAAATAAAAGAAAACTTATGGACTTCTTTCTAGAAAACAATACAGAAGAAAGCCATTTGGTCCATCATAGCTGTGGCCTATCAACACCCCAGCATTTCTACCAACCTAATGTTGTGCTATAATTATACGGATAACTATAATCCATGAAAGGAATTTGACAAATGTAGCAGCAAACAATGACCGACTCTTTGCAAATCTTTCAAATCCAAAAGTTAAAGCACATGGAAGGGCCAGCTACATTCACTACATCCACAAAACAACTGAATTCTCAAAGATAAAGCACCCTCTGTTGGCAAGTCGTTAAAACAGCAGTTTAAAGTTCAGCTGAATCTCCCTCAAGAATAGACGGCTCAGTAGACCGTCAAAATAAGCAGATGTAGAAGTTGCAGCAGGCCCTGATAGAGAGATACAGTACAAGAGAGAGAGAGAGAGAACAGAGACAGAGAGAGAGAGGAGATAACTAGTTAGTACAAAGGAGAGGACAGAGAGGGTACAGACAAGAGGAGAGGAAGAGAGGTACAAGTACAAGAGAGAGAGAGAGAGAGGAGAGAGATACAGTACAAGAGGAGAGAGAATTACAGTACAAGAGAGAGGAGAAGGAGAAGCGGCACGGGAGGGAGAGAGCTGGAGTTACAGAAAGAGGGGGTCGAGGGGAAGGGTGGGGGGGGAGGAGGAGAGTGGAGGAGGAGCGGGGAAGAATACCAGTACAGAGAGAGAGAGAGAGAGAGAATAGAGAGAGGCTGGGGGGAGAGGGGGGAGGGAGAGGGGGGAGGCATGTGTGGAGAGGTGGAGGGGATGGAGAGGGGGGAGGAGGGGAGGAGAGGATGGTAGAAGGGAGGACGGAGGGCGTGAGGAGATGGAGGGGAAGAGAGGAGAAAGGAGGGGCGAGGGGAGGGGAGGAGGAGAGGGAGTGGAGGAGAGAGGGAGGATGAGAGGAGGAGGGGAGAGGGAGATACCGTACAGAGGATCTATCAAGCAGAGAGAGATACCCCGTAACCAGAGAGAGACTACCAGCAGCTACAGAGGAAGTAGTAGAGAGAGAGAGATACAGTACAAGAGAGAGAGATACAGTACAGAAGAGAGAGATACAGTACGAGAGAGAGAGATACAGTACAAGAGAGAGAGATACAGTACAGAGAGAGAGAGGAGAGAGGGAGAGAGATACAGTACAGAGAGAGAGAGAGAGAGGAGATAGAGAGAGAGAGACGAGAGAGAGAGAGAGAGAGGAGAGGGAGAGAGAGAAGAGAGAGGAGAGGGAGAGGAGGAGAGAGGAGAAGAGAAGCAGAGAGAGAGAGAGAGGGAGAGAAGAAAGAGAGAAGAAAAGAGAGATACAGTACAAAGAGAGAGAGAGATACAGTACAAGGAGAGAGAGATACAGTACAGAGAGAGAGATACAGTACAAGAGAGAGAGAGATACAGTACAAGTGAGGAAGAGAGAGGAGAGAGAGAGATACAGTACAAGAAGAGAGGAGAGGATACGAAGGAGAGGAGAGAGGGGAGGAGAGACGAGGAGAGAGGTGGGGAGAGGAGGAGAGGGGAGGCGGAGAGGGGGAGGAGGAGTGGAGTGAGGGAAGGACGGGAGAGCAGGCGAGAGAGAGGAGAGGGGAGGGAGAGGGAGAGAGAGTGAGAGGGAGATAGCGGGTGGAGAGACTGGGGAGAGATGATGAGAGGAGGGAGGAGGATGAGGATTATGGGATGAGAGGAGGGAGAGGAGGCGGAGAGGATCGAAGAGAGGAGGAGGGAGGAGAGGGGGCGAGGGGATGTGGAGACAGGAGGGGGGGAGAGGGAGGTGAGGCCGGGAGAGTGAGGGGAGAAGAGGAGAGGGGGCCGGAGCAGAGGCGACTGACGAGACGGGAGACAGAGAGAGAGAAGATACAGCACAAGAGAGAGAGAGAGAGAGAGAAGAGAGAGAAGAGAGAGAGAGAGACAGACAAAGAGAGAGAGAGAGAGGAGAGAGAGAGATAGAGATACAGCACAAGAGAGAGAGAGAGAGAGAGAGAGAGAGAGAGAGAGAGAGAGAGAGAGATACAGTACAAGAGAGAGAGAGAGAGAGAGAGATACAGTACAAGAAGAGAGGATGAGGAGAGAGAGAGAAGAGGAAGAGAAAGAGAGAGAGAGAGAGAGAGAGAGATACAGTACAAGAGAGAGAGAGAGAGAGAGAGAGAGAGAGAAGAGAAGAGAGAGAGAGAAGAGAGAGAGAGAGAGATAGAGAGATAGATCATTAAACAGGATAGATTCTTTGGACACAAGCAACTCCACTATGACTTGCTTGGTTCTTCATCATGAAATGCAATCCAAGGGTATTGGCATTGTCAGTATTCAATGTCGGAAAGCTGGGATGATTCATAAAGTGACCTCTAACAACAGGCAGGAGAACTATGACCTTCCAACCTTCTACAGATGTGTGATGAATCACTATGTAATGTGTGTTATGAATCCCCCTCTGGCTCCAATATTCATTCATATACAACCCCCCAACCTCCCTCCCCCATCCCAAAACTAACATTGATGCTGGAACTTGGCGAGATCCTGAATAAAATAAATTATTCCCACAAAAACGTCGAGCAAGAATTAGAAGAGGAATAAGACGTAGTCGTAGAAGAAAAGAAAAAAAGAGGGATCATTCTGGTAGGGTTCCTCCCCCAGTAAGAATGGATGATTTGTTCAAAAAATAATTGCAAACATGGACGAACCTTCAAAAAAAGACTTCCATATGAGCCTCGTTTTCAGGGGCCTGCACGTGCACATCTGTCTGTGGTTCAAATTGCCCCCGTACCATGGAGAAATCCTTCAGCGATGGTCCACTTTGTTAAAACATGTGTCGAGAAACTCTTTCAAGGTTATTCACTCAACTTGCAGCACCATGCTTGGTCTCAGCCTCTCCATAGTGGTCTTGGTATGACCGGATCATTTTTCAACACTTCTAGTTGCGACTGAAAGTGAAATACTTCACAACCTGTCTCGGTTGAACAGAGAAGACGGCATTGATGATCGAATGAGACAAAGAACCACCTTGGTTTGGTATGATACACCAAATAAACGAGAACGGCACTCGGTAGAGCACATACCCGCACGAGGCTGAACAGTTTACGTTTTGTGCTCCACCTGATAGGCCGGATCTGCATCCGGACCTAAATCAAAATATAATCGGCTTGTTCTTGTCACCTACCAAACTCATCCACCAAGTCGTGTTATTATCCGTCCACAACTTTTTGAAATATCGCGCTCTATATCGTTTTTGGCTCCATCTCTCAATGGCGAAGAATCACTGAAAATTCTTCAAAAACTTCTCGTGTCCAGATCCATATCTTCACCAAAATCGAATCAATTTGTCCCTGTCACACACCCAACCTGTTCACCAAATTTCGTCCCAATCCATCCGTAACCTTTTGAGATATCATGCTCACAGACAGGCAGACAAACAGACAGGGGTGAAAGCACAACCTCCTTCCACATTCGGTGGTGGAGGTAATTAACATTTATCCATTCTGAAAGTGGTGTTGTTACCAATGCTGGTAAATTTGCGAAAATAATTAGAATGGGTGCTGAGGTTGCGAATTTCCAGCAACCTCCCACCTCTTAAACAAATTTGGCACGACTTAAATCATTGTGCCATAATATATGGGACGCCTGTACACACCCCAAAGGCAGTTTTCACCCAAATCCCAGCATCGTATCTGGAGATTGTTCCCTCTCAAAAAAAATACTTCATCGGATAAGAGACCCTGAGGCAAGAGTCCAGTTGCAAGTATTGCAATTGGAACCTCCAGATATCAATGCAGGGGTTCCATGTGGTGTTACTAAGCCTGGTGGTGGATCAACGGTTAAAGTGGCTGGTTTAAGATCTTAAAGTCCTGAGTTCTTCATCATCATCATCATCATCATCACCTATCCCTCCTCTACCTATCCCGAACCCTAACCCATCCACACACCTATCCCTCCCCCTACCCATCAGCCTACCTATCCCTCCCCCGACCTATCCCCTGCCCCACTTACCTCTCGCCAACCTCCTCTTTGCTGCTGCTGCTGCTGCTCTTCTCCTCAGTGTCTTCGGTCTTCACGAGTCCCTCGATGAGTGCGTTCGTCTTCTCTTTGTTTTCCTTTTTTTTTTTGGACATACCCTTCCAAAATTTCACAAACCTTCTTCCCTTCCTCTCTGCCCTCCCCCACCATGATATGTGGCAACACTGACTAACTGACGTGGGAGTCAGTGGGAAGTTAGACGGCATGGCGGACTAAAGTTGTCATTGCCGAAAAGTGGTTGGTTGCTTGTGTTTGGGTGAATGAAAGGGCACACACAAGCCAAACAATTGCTCAAGTACGAACAGCTTTCGTGGAATGCTTTGGAAAACCTTCTCCACCAAGGCAGTGGGGCTTCATCAAGGAGAAGGTGTCGACAAACCGGTATCGGACAATTGAAGAATTGCACGCTGCAGTAGTGGCCTTATTCACGCAGATGACTCCACAACTTTTAGAAAGACGTCTAAAAGGACTTGGCGACAAATTCAGTGGTGCACGGAGAATGATGGAACACATACAGATACAATGACTGATTAATTATTGTAAATAAAGCACAATAAAACCTGTATATTAAAAATGTTTAAGAACGAATGCTTCACTGGGGAGGGGTAAAGCGACTTTCAGGCCACCCTCGAGATTTGAGAGCTAAGTAGTCATGCGGGCAGTAGGCATGAGCAGATTTTCATGCAGTTACATCAGAAAATATTTCTCAACTACAGTGGCATACAGACGTCGCGACGTCGAACGATTTGCCTCCGCACAAATCATTATAATAATTGTACCAAGTTCGATTTAAATCCCTTTAGCTGTTCTCAAGTATCGCATTTTCACCTGACATGACCTCTGTCTGACCTTTGACACCAAAATCTAATCAGTTCATCTTTGTATCATAATATATATTGATACCAAGATTGGTAAAAATCCCATCACTGGCTCACAAGTTAGCGCACTAACAGAATTTTTACATAACGGGGCCTCTCACCTTTGACCTATTGGCCCCATCATCTAATCTGTTCATCTTTACATCATTATACAGACTTATACCAAGTTTTATTTAGATCCCTTCAGCCGTTCTTAAGTTATCACAAGAACGAAAACCTATGACGGACGGATGGACAGACAACCTGAAAACATAATGCCTCCAGCGACTTTGTCTGCGGAGGCATTAGAAGCATCAAAAAGTATACCGCTGTACAAGTCGCGAGCAAATAATGTGACATCGGCTAATGAATACTGGGTTTCAAAACAGGACTATGATATAATCTGAAAGTAATCGTGCTGAAACGGTTCAATGTTGAATCCTCCAAAAAAAGTCTGAGTCTTCTTATTCTTTATGGGCCACCATTATTCCACCTTTCTTATGGGGTCGGCCAGGGGAAGCTTGGCCCAAGAGTTCACGAACCGGCTGGCCAGGCCTGATGTTCGACAAGTTAGGGCAGGAATTTGCAATTTGTTCATGGTGCCGGCGATAGCTCGCGTACTCTTCGCGAAGTACACCATGGCATCTTTAACGCCCACCAACGAATACTGGCAGAAGAGACGCCCGTTTAACGTCCATCCGAGGAACGGCACACGCATTGACGAATCACCCTGCCTGTGAAACACTAGTATGACAGCTTAGAGCTGGGTCGGGATTCAAACTCAGCCTGGACAGCTTAGAGCTGAGCATGCGTACCTCCAGGTCTTGGCCATTCCTATCAGCCCTCGAGAAAGACTGAGCAACTTTATCAACAAAACTTTAAAAAAAAAAAAACTTTGACCCACTCATCGCTAACTTGTGATGCTGTTTCCAACATGTGCAAAATAAAATGAAGAAAACCGTCGCAGCTGAAAACTTTCCTACAAATGAGTCTATTGTATGTGGCATCACTTGAATGGATGGCATTCCCACTGTGTCTTCCACATTCATGCTGAACTTTGCTTCAGTGGACAAAATCAGGCAAAAGACACTTTGCTTTGGTCTGTGTGGGATGCATTTTCCTGAAAGGTCTTTATTGAAGTGAAAACTGCAAAACATCACAGGTTGTAATGGAGGAGTGTTGTCCACGTACGGAAACTCTTATGGTATTTTATATGATTTTCTCATTGCAAGCCTTCGAGACATTCACACTCGTACACTTAATGGTGCCAACTATTCCGACCCTTTAGTGGCGTCGGCCAGGAGGAACATTTCTAGCCCAAGTCTTTCACAAACCGGCTGGCCATGCCATATGATGTTAGACTAACAGGAATTTGGAGCTTCTCCCGAAGCAGCAATAACGCTCCTACTCTTTGTGAAAGACACCACGTAATCTATTAACGCCCACCAACAACTCGTGCTGACAGATGCGCCTTCCGGATTAACATCATCCGATGGACGGTGCGCGCATTGATGCATCACCCGGCATCTGAAACACCAGGGTGGCAGTTTGTAGCTGGGTCAACATTTGAACCCAGGCTAAACAGCTCAAAGGCGATTGCACATACCTCTGGACTATCCTGCCAGCACATATTCATACATTTAACTACCAGTTCAGTTTCGTTAAATGTTGTGACATCAGATATATTTCTTCGATTTTTAGGCACATCCTGTGACATGTAGTGCTCGGGGTCTGACAATTATATAACCCAACATGCGGGGACAGATTTTCCGCTCGACAGGCACATCAAAAATGTTTAGTCTGTGAGACAAGTATTTAAAAACCAGGTACTTATAGCTTGTGCACCAGGCCGCTAACTTCTTCTTCCTGTCTTCCCTTGATAATGGGTGAGGCTGAATGGTACCAAGCTTGTGCCTTGCCTTGAACACGATACTCCTCCACTTCCTTCTGTCCTCAGCCAACTCTCTACTCTCTCAAACCACCCCAAACTTATTGATATCCCTCCTCACACAATCCGCCCATCTCAACCACAATCTTCCTCTTTTCCGACTACCTTGCTCCCTCCACCGATTCACTTTCTTTTGGCATTCTCTCTTCCGCCGTCTTGCACCAAGTGTCCAGCCCACTTCAGCCGGCTTTTTCCCAATCTCCCATTCAAGCTCATCTGCACACCAATCTCCTCCCTCAGTTCATCAATCCTCCTTCGATCCACCTCTCCACTCCCGCAATCTTCCTAACCCAGTTGTTATCGCACACCTGCATCCTCTGTTCTTCTCTCTCTCTCTCTCTCTCTCTCTCTCTCTCTCTCTCTCTCTCTCTCTCTCTCTCTCTCTCTCTCTCTCTCTCTCCTACCATCTCGACACCGTAATCCAGGCCGGCACTACACAAAACACCAGAACTTTCCCTTTCAATTTCCTTGATACATTTTCTGTCTGCCACCAATCCCTCCACCCTTCTCAATGCCTCCACACCCACCTGTATCTTCCTACACACCTATGCTTCAAACTACCATCCACAGTTACTGTTTCCACCCCCCCCCCCCACCCAGATACTCAAACCTATTTCCCTGCCTGATGTGATCTCCTTCCCTCTAACCTGATGATCATTTCTGATCTGTTGCCTGACCCACAACACCTCAGTCTTCTCTGTACTCATCTTCAAACCCATGTTTCCAGAATGGCTGTTCCACACCTCTCCCGCCTCCCCAGCACCTGCTGCATCTCCCGTTTACTCTCCGCTACAACAGCCCATGGGTGGGCTGAGCAAGCTTCCCTGATTCAAACTGATGTTCATGCTGAATTTCTCTGACATCCTAGGACCAACCAAAACTCTTCCCTTCATTCCCTCATACATACCTTCCACCAACCTAACTTCTGCTTCCAGCACTCCCATCCCTCTGAGTGTCACCATCACTATCTCTTGGAACAGTATCATAGGCCTTCTCAAGATCGACAAATCCTAATGCCATTTCACCCTGCACCTGCAACTTATTCTACACAAACTGTGTCAGCGTGAACATCCCATCCGTCGTCCCGCTACCTTTCTAAGCCCATGTCGTTCTTCACCTATCTCCCTCTCTACACTCTTCCTTATCGTCCCATCCATAATCCTCTCTAGTACCTTTAAGACACGATGAAAGAGCGTAATGCATATGTACCTCCCCGGATCTCATACATCACTCTCCACCTCTTCCACCTTGGCACAATTAGCCCTGTTCTCCAATCCTCCGGAATCGAACACTCTCTCATACATATGTTCAACAGTCTCCTCGTCCAACTGTCTCCATCTTCTACCGCTGCAATTAGCATCTACATATGCACCCTCATCAATGCTTGGTGCTCTTCCCTTCTTCATTCTTTTCAATGAGGTCCACACCTTCTCCTCCATTATCTCCACTAATTAGACTTTCCCCTCTCCATAACATGGCAGTTCCAGTTCGCCGTTGTTTCCTTCTCGTTTCGACGGCAACTTAAAATATCCTGCCCATACCTTCAATACTGCCCCCCTCTCTGTCAATAGCTTCCCATCACCTTCCTTAATCACCGATTGCACACCCTCCCCTCCCCAACCCCCACCCTTTCAACGTCCTTACCATTCTCATCCTTGCCACGAGCTAATTCATAGATCATCTTCTTCGCACCATCCTCTTCCAACTTGCTGTACACCTCCTCTTCCATATCATTCCTTGCATTAATTATCCACAGCTCTCCTTGCTGCTTTATTCTTTTGCCCATACATGTGCAGCATCCCTACATCCGGTCCGGTTGTCACCCTCTATCCCTTGCTAAGCCTCCTTCTCACCGATTGCCTTCGCTACTTCATCTGTCCACCGTAACTAGCTGATATTCCTAGATGATGTAACATTTCCTGATATTTCCCCCCACACAAAACCTCTGCAGTTCCCCTAAAAGCGTGTCCGTACTTCTTCCACTCGTCCTCTAAACCTTCTGCTTCTTCGCTAAGTTCCTCATACTTGGTTCTCTCGCTCTCCTTGTACTCTAGAGCAATGTCCTCCCTGTACTTACCCCCACTTTATCATCTTCCAAACCCTGCTCTTGACTTCGTTCATTTTCAGCATGCGTTTAACAAACACCGCAGGGCTTGGGCTGGGTGGTGACATGCTTTCTCAACAACGTCTTACCGTCCACGATCCTCCACAGATGTTGCTTCCTCACGAACAACAAATCCAGTTCCGTTTGGTGCTGTCCACTTCTGCGAGTAATGTTGTGGCTATCCCGCTTCTAGAACAATGAACCAGCTATGGCTAAACCATTTCTCTCCACCAGCTCCACTGCTCTCGACCCTCCCTATTCGTCATTCCCCATCCAAATTTACCAACGCATTCCTCTTCACTCGGCTCCACGAACAATCCAATGCTATTCCAACAATGGCTTCAACTGGCAGTAAATGTCGTCAACACAATCGGCGAAACGCCCGACGTTGGACCTCGAGTACCGGACACAAACAAAGTATTGTTGACCACGCAAAGTAAACCCATAAAACTTGCTCTTCAAGCTTTTCTCTGCAGTAGTAAAAAGGCCGAATGGCCTCCAACAGGTGTGGAACTTTAAGGTGAATACACGTTATAAGTCACGAAACAGGTTTGCAAAAACATCAAAAGATCGGTCATTTAAAGATTACCGAAAATTATCGAGAAAAAAAAAATCATCAACTGGCATAAAACACGTTTGTAATCTTATATTTACGAGAGAAAAAAAAAATACTTTACTCTAACGTGCACGGAATGATGGTGCATTTAAATAGCACACCAGAAATTGGTTCATATTTGACTCGGTCTTAAAAGATGTGGTCTGGTGAGTGAGATGTTTCAACGTTGAGCAACATATTCTCGGTAGGTGACCGGTTACTAATTTCATCTAGGTCAGCAGAAGCCTATCTGTTCGAAGGAGGGGGGGAGAGAGAGAGAGAGAGAGAGAGAGAGAGAGAGAGCAACTCACTGCTTGTGTGAACAGGAATTCTGTCCAAAAAATCAATCAATCAATCAGGAGTGACTCCACAATGCCAGTGAGCAGATTACAGAGAAAGGTTATGTGACGTTCGCTATTAAAGGGACAGCAGATGTCCTCTTGATTGAGGTTCTGATACGGCAGAAAAAGCATTTTTCAGGGTGTGGCGAGGGCACAAACTAAAGAGATAGGTTGAGATTCGGGAGTGAGGAGATAAGACTGGAGGTCAGCAGCAATAACGGAATAAATCAGATTGCGAAGCGGAAGGAAACTGACTGATGTGTAATTGAAAGTGGCTGTCTTGGAACCATTTTGGTGGATAAGGAAGATGTTGGAAGTTTTCCATGATGAAAGAAGGTGGTCCCATAAGGATCTGTTGAAGAGCACAGAAAGAGAAGCAGACAGGGCAGGGGCACAATTTTTGAGGATCCAAACACTGAATCACTCAGGTGTTTTTCTTGGAGAGGTGTCAAGGTTGGTGAGATAATTCCCTACATTTGGAGAAAAGCTCAGTTTTAGTAGGGAGCCATCAGTTAAGGGTTGCTAGCAGAGAGACGAGGAAACTGGCAGAGAGATTGGGCTCTAAGATTTTTGTATATAAAGATAGTTTTTTTTTTGTAATCAATGTCGAGGCTCGTATAAGAGCTAACACACAGAACATATAACAAAGGGAGCAGGAGACAAGAGGGGCGGGAGAGGGAAGCACAAAACAGTGGGGAACAGAGAGTACATTAGATCTGTGGAAGGGAGAGGGATGTGGCGGGGTACACGGGGTGAATAAGAAGATGGTACTACAGGGACTTTCAGGAAGGAAAGCCGGAAATTTGAAGGAGGTGGGTTTGGGGTGGATTAACGGGTGTAGAAAAGATCATGGCTTTGGATGGGGGAAGATATGAGATGGTGAAGAACAGCTGTTTTCAAGAGAGTGTGCGAGTTTGTTCCAGAGGTAGGAAAAAATAGGAATGAAAGGGTGAAGGTGAGCAGTGATTCTTGATTTTGGGAGTTTCACCAAAAGGGGGTTACTGGCAGACCTTGAGCATCCTGTGGAAATATAGGGGGATGACAGAGCACAGACAACGCAAAGGGGAGGGGAGGGGAGGGCAGAGAGGAGACAGAAGAAGAAAGAAAGACCACCGACCTGCCTGCGGTGAGAGAGTAAGACACCCAAAGACTCAGCCTCATCGCAGGAGATACCGATGATCTTAAATGCCTTGGTTTCTACAGCATGAAGCCGAGCTGGGTGTGAGGCAGGAGCCTGTACTGCATCCCAGAGGGGATAGCAGTACTCCATCAGACTGCGGATGAAAGTTTTGTATGTGGTCAGAAGCTCAGGTGTGCCAAGGAAGGACTTTGTGTTCAGACAACAATATACCTCTTACAAATGCAAGTTGTGCGATTGTGCCTGAACGGGGTAAACATCGTAACCACAGCACGTATCATGCTGGATGACACCTTGTTTAAGAGCTCTTGGGTCTGGACAGTGCAGGTGGAGGTCAACAAATATCGATGTTCATGCAATTTCAAGTTATGTGCATTTTTGTCGCTAGATTATGCACATGGGTGGTGTATAAGCCCAGAGTCGCTGGTTCGCACACCTACCAAAAAGTAAAATATAATATAAACACAAACTATTCAGTCAATTCCGTCCAACATATAATCACCTTTCCGTCGATTTACTTCACCGAGAAACCTGAGCTGTCTCAACAGTTCGTGGCGTTTATGCTGTCAAAGGATATTCTTTGCAAACTCCCTAATTATTCCAAACTGCATTGGGAATGAATTCCCTAACAACAGTCTGGTGGAACCGGCTTACCTGCTCGACTCAAATAAACCTTAGCTCTGGCTCATATGAGGATGGATTACAGTGGTTGGGTGGTTTTCTAAGAGACCACAGGGGCTTTCATTAGTCAGATTAACTTTGCAGGTCGAGAAAGAAAGTTACTTGAGAGCGATTGCCCTTCCACATACATCAGTGTACCCAGAATGAGACTTTCGGGAAGAGAGTTGCGGTCACGAGGGAACGCACTGATGGAGAAGAAAGGACACTACCTAAAAAAAAAATAACACGTGACCGTCCCTCCCATTCACAAGAAAGGTGAAAAACAGAACCACTGGATGACAGGCCAGTAATCTTACATACAATTAGAAACAAAACAGTGGAATCCATTCAGTCTTTCTTCTCTCTGACCATCACTCAACTTTGGATGTGCTGCTGCACCACCCCCAGCAATGGTCGAAGGTCAAAAAGCCCAAGCAAAAAGTGCAGCACCATCTCCCTAGAAATATCTTTGGCAATCGACACAGTCTGGCATCCTGCTCTTCCTGCCAAGTTCACTGTCAATACTCTTCCATTCTGACCTGTCACCTCACTCTTCCTTAAACAAACTGTTCTGTACTACAACAACAACAAAAAAGATGACCATTGAGATCGGATGCCTTTAGAAGAGCAGAGGAGTTCAGCAAAAGTGAGTTCATAAAACTTGAATCCCAAGTCAATGTAATATAATAAATATAGGAAGCACACATTATTTTTAGAATATTCCACCAACTTACAAGATGCTTACATTGACAAGACTGGAATTTCTGGATATTCCTCATGCCACATGTGCCGAGCGTACAGCACCCTTACATGAAAATTATAATCATCACAAAGCACAAACCTCGGTAAAGTATTGATGCCATGTGAGGGGCATTGATCCTTATACAATGTAAACATACTGCGCACACGCACACACACGCGCACACACACACACACACACACACACACACACACACACACACACACACACACACACACACACACACACACACACACACACACACACACACACACACACACACACACACACACACAGCCTGGTGTTGGCTCAGTGGTTAGGATGGCGGCTTGGGATCCTAGGGTCCTGAGTTCAAGCCCCGTCGGCCGCTGAATTAATACACCAGGGGGTTGACTCAGCCTATCATCCTTCTGAGGTCGGCGAAATGAGTACCAGTTCCAGTGTGTGTACTGGTAGAGGGGCACTGCATCAGCGACACAGTCACGCTTCAAGAAATGATAGCTACCCCGGCAGCTAAGCTGCCAGACGACCACCACCATCACTTACAAACCCAGTCGCTCAAGGGAGGCATCTCATTACCACGACAGTCAGATACATATTTCCCATAACTTTTGAACGACACCTTTTTCATGAATCACTCATTCAAGATAAGTACGTATATGAATTGTATGAAAATGTCAAGGGGGCATTTATATATTACACAAGTAAGGAGGAGGGTCAACTACAAAGTGAAAAGTGAAAAAAAAGAAGAATTTGTCCACAATAAGTAGATAGCTGACAAGCTGCACAGAACCACTTGTTTGAAAGCACCTTCTCTTGGACTTTTGGACTCATAAAACAATGTGCAGAAACTCTTGTTCAGACAAACATCTGAAAAGTTGAATGCCATTCATTTTTCTCGCTGCTTCGATTTTCATCAATCTCAGCACAGCCAGCATGTCAATAAGAAATACAACCATCATCTTGTAGCCAATGTCCTTACAGAAGTCATTACCATCCTCCAGGTCCTTGAAATGAGTTCTTACAAGGAATCTCAACACAGGAGGACACGACTAGGCCCATTGAAGCCTGCACTATGGTTGCCAACCTATTGTTGGTTGTCCGTGCTTTATCCTTTTAAAATGCTGAGCGTCAAGCAAGGAAGCGCCACGTATCACTTTTGAAGTATTTTGGTATGACTTGGCCAGGGTTCGAACCTCCAACCGACCTCCCGTACTCAGAGCGGACGCTCCAATCATTACACCACCGAGTCTGGTCGAATTCTTTCTCTGAAGCTCACTTCAATGTTTGTTTGGTCAACCATAATAAGCTTATCTCCCCGCTGTTTTGTCTTCAAGGTTTGAATAAACACATAAATACGAAGGCCGTCTCAACATAATCGAGCAAATTTGTCGAATTACTCCTCTCTCTCGCCCCCTTTAACCGCACATCCTTCCCCATTCCCTCCACGCGCTCCTTCCATTTTATTTTCCCACTTCCCAACAGTTCCATTTACAAATGAACTCTTCACAATTCCCCCCCTTCCCTGCTATCCTCATGCATACATGGGTGGCGATAAGCATCCGTTATCTCTCGAGAAATTCCTGTAAAAAGAATCCAACAGAAATCAATCAGAAAGAGCCAAACAACGTGTAGGTAGGCCGTGCACCATGTTTGCAATCGAGTTATATTTTTTCTCGGTCCATTTTCATACTTGGATAAATTAAATAAAGCAGCCTTTTTGTGCGTGCCACATCCGCAGTCGACTGCACGTAATATTTCACAGCCTTGGACAAAACATACACCTTCCGATCACACAAGTCCACTTTGTTAATGAAACTGTCGTTTTTAAAACCATTATCCAAGATGAATTTTAAAAAAGCACAGTGATAGAAACAACCGGCCGAAAGGAACTGAGTAAGGATCCAACTTATCTCGAGGTTTCGGAGATTCAGGCTTACCGGTAAGTTGTGAAGGGAACGTACACGTCGCGTGCGGGGAATTCCAGGATTTCACGAGTCGGCCTCACTCGCACATCCGGGTAGGGTTTGACCTGCTGAAGCTCCGGCGTGAGGCAATATGGAAAGTTTTCAGGAACCGGGGAGATGTCGATCTTAAGCTGGGCTGCAAAATGTGCGAATAGAGAAATTTTTTTTACAGACGATCAATTGCAGAGCATGATCCACGCTGAAGACCACAGCTCAAAAGCAAGTCCACCTCGATAGTGCTTTGCGCAAGCTTAAAGATGAGGCAACGGCTGCGAGGAGTGGTTCTTTTTCTCGTTCTCGGGAAGTGAACCGGTCATCGCACTCTAATTCTCAGATCCAATTTTTAAGTCATGTGAGATGCTTTGTTTGTTAAGCACAAATGTTTTTCCGCACGAGGAAGGTCGCAAAAGCACCACGATGTTTCCGAAACATTTTTGCTTCAAAAATCTTGAAGTTATAGAAAACATACCACGCAACACGATATCCATTCTAAGCCACATCTTCTGTGCACCAGTTCTTACCGAATGTGGAGACTATAACAAAAAAAAATCTGGAACGTAAATATTCAGCTCATTTGATATGATTACATATGTGATAAATTAACGGGTTAACCGAGCAAGGGGAAATAAATAAAAAAACGAAACCATGACATGGGATCTGTTAAAGGACTAGCTGATGTTCCGGTACCTGTTATAGGCCGAAGTCTCCTCAGGATGGAGGAAGGACGTCGCATGTCAGCAAGGAACTTGAACAGGTCTTCATCGCTTAACCGATCTCCTTCCTGTTTCATGTGCAAAAAAAACACAAAGAAACGGTGAGTACAGGGTAAAGAGAAAACAATGTAAGGCACTGTAAACAGACCACAGTAGTCTTGCGAGAGCAAACAATATGCACTCATCATTGTATCAACAAGCTCAAATGAGCTAAGATCCTCGTCCTCTTAATGATGACGTCATAAAAACGAATATGAACGCATTGTGATGTATCAGGTTTGCGATAAATTATCTGTGCTAATGCCCGGCTTGATTCCCGCAAACAAAATTCAAACAGCTTGCCTAGTTTCGGAGATAATTTTTTAGGCGTTTCCATTAGCGGAGATATTTTGACGTCATAACTTTTTTTTCTAGGAGGAATTTTCAAAATCGGAGATGGTTACTGTCTGCACAGGATATTTATACATATATATGCCAAGTTTCAGGAAGTTTCGATGAAAACTGTAGGCTGTGAAACAAAGTCCACAAGAAGAAAATGAAGAACAACGTGAGTAAGACTTAGAGATCCTCCACGAGGATCTAAAAATTTGGTATACCAGGACTCTTCCCCTTCCCACCACTGCTCCCATCCCTTAATAAATAAATAAATAAAGGCAGCCAGAGAGTTACCGTACAAGAGCACGGCAAACTGGGCTATTGCTGCTAGACAATAATTAGAGATGAAAAACTAAATTCATTTAAATAACCTGGTGTTGGCTCAGTGGTTAGGGTGGCGGCTTGGGTTCCTGGGGTCCTGAGTTCAAGTCCCGCTTGCTGCTGAAATAACACCAGGGGGTTGACTCAGCCTGTCATCCTTCCGAGGTCGGCAAAATGAGTACCAGTGTAACAGCGAAAAAGGCTGCACACGAAGGGAAGGGGGTATCGACGGATTGATTAAAATCTGGTATTGATGTGGCACAGGCATGATGGACCCAATCGCCTCCACCTATGCATAATTTCCTTGTAATTTCACCTTAAACAAACTTGCCAGTCTGGTTGTTACCTCTACTACTGAAGGCGGATGTTGGTTGTTTTCATCCCTGTTTGTCTGTCTGTTTGTTTGTCTGTGAGCAGGATATCTCGAAAGGTTGTGGATGGATTCGGACGATTTATGTGTGGACAAATTGATTTGTGTATGGACAAAGGTTGGATGTGTGACAAGGACAAATTGATTAGATTTTGGTGAAGATCGGATCTGGATACTAAAATTTTAAAAGTGATTCTTCACCATTGAGAGATGGAACTAAAAATGACATATAGCATGGTATTTCAAAAAGTTGTGGACAGGTTATGATAAAACAAGGTGGACGAGTTGTGTAGATGATAAGAACAAGCCGATTCGATTGTGATTGAGGTCTGGATCCAGATCCAGCCTATCAGTGGGATACAAAACATAAACTGTTCAGCCTGGCGGAGGTATGTACTCTCCCGAGTGCCGTTCTAGTTTCATTATGGAGTTTACATTTGTTTATTAAAATTGGAGTGGCCACCAAAAGTGCTGTCTGCTATTAATAAATTTATTACAACGAATGTTCCATTTTTCCGGATTATTAATCATCACACTCCATTACCTCTCCTTGAAAGGACCTGAAGATTAAGAGGAAGAGAAGAAGAATTAGAAGAGTATGTGGGTACCGATAGTGTACAGCCTTTTCGCTGCTGGTTGAATCATTGGTTAAGAGCACGGCTATGCCACTGATGCAGTGTCCCTATTACCAGTCCACTGTTGCTCATTTCACCAACCTCAGAAGGATGACAGGCAGAGTCAACCCCCCCTGGTTGTAATTCAGCAGCCAACACGGCTCAAACTCAGGATCCTAGGATCCCAAGCCACCACCCGAACCGCTAAGCCAACGCCAGCATCATATGTAGGTAATGTAGAATCATTGAATAGTTATTTCTAAGCCCATCTCATGGACATTAATATCATGTGTACACATTTCAACACCATGATTGTAATTGGTGGAAGTGTAGGGGAACATATCCCCTTCATTTCCAAATAAATACTTTCATGTTTCTGGTATCGCAATAAAAAAAGCAAACACACACACACACACGGCAACCCAAAAATCTGTCGAGGAAGAGAATCCAATGTTGAGAGAACCTGTTTGAAAAAGTTTGTGACGGTAAGTGTTGCTGGCCGGAAGTTGGAGAGGCTGTACACCTCGTCCCCACTAGTCAAGCGGTCCAGTGATCGTTTTCCCAGTGCTGCGGAGTTTCGCCTCTCCGTCCAGCTAGCTTTACGATCTGAAAACAGAGCCACGCCTCGTATAAACGAAAAGAAATTCTGAGCAAAAATTATTGCACAACGAAGTGAGTAAAACATAAAAGGATTCTTTTAAAAACAAGTTTCACTTTGCTTGACTTTTTAATGTTTGGCCATTGACTCACTGGTAACTCCTCATCATCTCAAAAAGAAAAAAAGTCCACTATTGTAGAATTTTTTTACCAAAACTTTCCGAAATTTGCAACAAGTTTTCTGTTCCAGAATATATATATATATATATATTTCATGTTTCATATTTTCATTTTGAAAACAAAGGCTCCACTTTCTTTATCCTTCACCAGAAATGGTACAATGGTTGCTTGCATTATAATCAATGTGGGATGCACCCCTAAGCTGCCAAAACAATCTCAGCATTGTTAACTCATCACTTTCGAATATTTAAAGGTTGTTAGATACAGAATTTATATTTAAACTTCCAAAACCATTAAATGTACAAACCAAAACACCCATCAACTTCACCACCATCCCTCTCCAGGCTCCCAACGCTGTTGATAATGTGCAGAAGATGAATGGCCGTCCAAGCAAAGGGCATTCGGTACTTGCCAAGACGCTGACAAAAGATGTCCGCCTGTGCGCGCAGTTTCTCTAACTTCTCTTTGTGCTGCTCAGCAATGTATAACAGACAGGGGTAGGGCCACAGCAAAGCATCGGATAAACACAATGAGAGATGGCAATTGGAATAAAAGAATTAAAAGATTATTATGATAGAACTCCAATCGAAACTAGAAGGGCACTCGGAAGAGCTCATACCTCCGCAACGTAATGCCTGATCCACGAGAACATGTCGGGCCCATTACATTTTTGAAATATCATGCTGTACAGTACTATATCGTTTTTGACCCGATCTCTCAATGGTGAAGAATCACGTTAAAAATTAAGTAATTCTCGCATCCAGATCCAGATTTAGATCTTCACCAAAATCGAATCAATTCGTCCTTGCGACACACCCAACCTGTCCCCAAAATTTAATCCGTATCCGTCCGCAACTTTTTGAGATTTCCTGTACACAAACAAACAGACAGACAAACAGACAGAAAGGGGTGAAAACATCACCTCCTTCACCTTTGGTGGCAGAGGTAACTATGCAGGTTTGATGTATGGTAAGAAGGGAAATTCTACTAAGGTGGTTCATGGTTTGCATGGGGTATTTAAATTTTTTTTAATTATTTCAAACTCAAATCTTGTGCATTGATAATAATATCTCACATGAGCAAGTTTTACAGGAAGTGAAATCAATACCGATCAAAGTATTCTGGGTAAGCAGCCAACATACGGCAGTCATGTGTGCTGTGAAACGCAAGTGTATGAACGACAACTTCCTTGTTGAGGAGAACATCAGACCGGATGAAATTCACAAGATAATTTGGTAAAAATCTGCATAATTAGATCATCTACATAATCTGGTGACGCGAGTCTTTCGAGTAGCTATGTTTAAATGGTACGTTGTGGTCAAAAAATGGCTGCCAAATGGTGAGCTGGGATCTTGAGCGTTCTCACATGCAACCAACTGAGCTGTTTCTCATGGAAGCTTAAAACGTGTTCAACAGCAAATTTGGAGAATCCTTAGATGTGGGTCCATCGTTTCACATCAGAATCAAAGTGAGCCAGCAATTGAGCGGAGACATTCTTGGTCCCTACCACCAGAAAAAAATTCACAAAGTTCAGCAAACAGTGGTTTTGGATTCTAATGGATTAATGCACGTGGAATTTCTTAGGCCATCCAGACATGTCATCTTGTGATTTTAACCTCTTGTGACCACTCAATGAACTTCTAGTTGGCATGAGGTTTCATGAATGATGTTGGCGACAACGCGGGTGTCCCGAAATTGCTCCACACACATTCAAAATATTTATATGCAGAAGGCATCAAGATGCAACCACATCAGTGGGATAAGTGTCTACTTGTAGCAGGGAAATATCTCCTGAAATATGTGAAGACCACAAGGGGAAAACCAGAGATGTCACTTTTTATAAATTTCAGGGTTATTGCACCTGCCAATAGTTGGCAACATAAGGTTTCCTCTCACAATATTACTTTAACAAATAACCAGGGGTGTCACATATATTTATATGTGTATAAAGTTTAGCCGTGCAATGAAAAAACAAGTGTTGTCAAAGCTGAACAAGTAGAAACCCAGAGGTCAGTACTTTACTCCTGGTTATCTCCCTTTCATTCATGTTAACTGTTCCACCATAATATTCAGAGTTGAGAAACTAAAAAATGAAGTTGTAAAACTTTCACAGCATAAACTCTGAGCACTACAATGGCCTATATATCATGGGCTCCGTAGTTGGTGCATATCGTTGGTTCAAGCCTGGTCAAACCTTTATTGTGACTTTTATGGGACCCACGCCGGCTTAATGGTTAGCGCATCTGAGTACCCATCCTCATTCGATGTACCCACCGCCCAATCAACCTGCTTAGGTAATGAGGGAGTCACATGAAGTGACTTCGGCTATCGCGGGGGTGGTTTATCCTTGGTTCCTCCCGGTTTTCCATCATATTAAGTAGTACGGAGTAAGAAATGGAGAAATCCGTCGTCATATAAGGGAATACCCTTGAGTATGGTGTTGAACACCAATCAAACAAAAAACAAATGACCGTTAATGTTGAAAAAAATAATCTGTGATCACCAAAGTCATGTAATGTATGCTAATAACCAACAAGCAGAATTTGCTACACATCCTGGGTTAAAATTGCATGGCAATTATTAAACAGGAATAAACCAGTGATGTCAGTTTGCAACATTGATTCGTTCTTTGCTCTTAAATTAAATAACACAGAAGCTTGGCAAATGCTACATGCTTAATTTGATCGGCCAATGATCACTCTTCCTTTTACTGGAAAAGAAATCTATATGACAGTTATTAACAGTCCACCAAAGTCTTGAAACTTCGTTTTTCAGTTTCTTCAAAATTGACTTATCCTGACATCTCTGGTTTTCCCCTTGTGGTCTTCATGTGGTTTCATCAACCTCCATGTACATTTTTCATTTTGCAGAACTTGAAGTTCATTTCTACCCCAAACTACCATTATTGTCAAGTAAGCTCAAAAAAAGGATCAAAAACACACAACTCCAACAAACAACGCCATTATTTAATTACACATTTATAAACACCCATTTATTGCATTGTCGTGCAGTACCGTATTGTTGCTCAATGTAGTACTGCTCTCTGCTATGCTGCTTCATTTTTAAAAAGTTGTTATTAACCATTTCATTGATGCTTTATCATGATTTGCTCCTGAAGCCTTTTATAATCCAGCTCTCTGGCAGTGACGGTGCTGTTGTTTTTATTCCCCTACACCCTTGGAGGACATGAGGGTACCCACCCAAGAACCCTTATTCATGAATGTTTCCATCACTGAAAATTCACCCTGTACAGGTCAGTTCTCCATTTTCAGTGTGCTGCCTCAAGCAAAGCAGGAACTCAGATGATGGCAAGGGTAACAGTGCAGTATACAATGGCATACTCATTTTGATAGGTACCCTGGTATGTTTGACATCCACAAGCAAATGCTATCAAATGGAGCAGCTAGCTTTACCTAGCTTGCAAAAGAGTGCATGCTCATTAATTCAATGCCCTGCTTGCAAAATCTCAGGATGAGAGTTTAGAGTTGGTCGAAGGATTGAACCCAGACAAGATGGCTTACAGGCAAATTAACATTGTGTTGTACAGTATCCCATCTCTCTCTCTCTCTCTCTCTCTCTCTCTCTCTCTCTCTCTCTCTCTCTCTCTCCTCTCTCTCTCTCTTCTTAGGTCATTTCCAATGACCTAATAATATTGGTGAGAGAAAGGGTAAAATGGGTCGTCGTCCGTCCGTTCGTCCGTGTCCGTCCGTCGTTCACAATGAAGTTGAAGCGGGAGATCTGGTCATTAGTGTCCTGATAGAGGTCGATAAGACGTACATGATAGTTGACTTTCAAGGTCACCGAAGGTCAAGGTCAAGGTCACGAGGCTTTGAAGTTGCGAAATTGACGATTTTCAAATTCTACTCCTCCGCCATTTCTCAAGCGATCTTGAATTTGATTGTGGCATATGAATCTATGGGACAATATCTAAATTTTGATCGGCCGGATTTTCGATATTGGCTTTCGTTTTCGTGTCACGTGACTTCAAAGTTGGCAAAAAAGGCGAAAAATGACGATTTAAAAATCTATCTCCTACATTTCTCAAGCATCTTGAATTTGATTGTGCATATGAATCTATGGGACAATATCTAAATTTGGTCGGGCCGGATTTTCGATATTCGCTTTCGTTTTCGTGTCACGTGACTTCAAAGTTGGCAAAAAATGCGAAAATGACGATTTTCAAAATCTATCTCCTCTACATTTCTCAAGCAATTTGAATTTGATTGTGGCATATGAATCTATGGACAATATCTAAATTTGGTCGGACGGATTTTCGAATTTCCTTTCGTTTTCGCGTCACGTGACTTCAAAGTTTGCAAAAACTGCCCTACCTTCAGGAGGCTTAATATTTTCTCGCAGAGATGACCGTCACTTCCGCACGGGGTAATTTTTTATATAGAGTATTGAGGTTCGTATAAGAGCTAACACACATAATGTATAACAAAGGGAGCAGGAGACAAGAGGGGGGGAAGGAAGCACAAAACAGAGGGAAACAGAGACGTGAGGCGATTGTGGAAGGGAGAGATGGGCGGGGTACACGGTGTAAACAAGATGGACACTACAGGGACTTTCAGGTCCTTACACTACGGGGACTTTCAGGAAGGAAGCAGGGAATTTGAAGGAGGTAAGTTTGGGTAGATTAACGGGGTAGAAAACATCATGGTTTTGATGGGGGAAGATAAGAGATAGTGTGAACAGCTGTTTTGAAGACCTGAAGGAGAGTGGGATTGAACAGAGTGTGGGAGTTTGTTCCAGAGGTGGGGAAAAAGAGCAATGAAAGAATGAAGGTGAGCAGTGATTCGTGATTCTGGTAGTTTTGCCAGAATAGGGTTGCTGGCGGACTTGAGTGCCCTACGGAAATATGGGGGGGGGGACAGATCACAGACAGAACAGGATAAGGGGGGGGGTGGTGGGGGCCAGAGAGGAGACGGTAGAAGACAGAAAGCCACCGACCTGCCTAGGTAAGAGAATGGAGAGCCCAAAGACTCAGACTCACGCAATGATCGAAATGCCTTGGTTTCCACAGCATGAAGCCGAGAAAGGTGAGAGGTGGGAGCACCAACCCAGAGGGAGAGCTTACTCCCTCAGGCTGCGGAGAAAGCCTTGTACATGGTAAGCTCAGGTTGTGCCAAGAAAGGACTTTGCAGGACGGAGGATTCCCAGTCGGGGACTGGCTTTGGAGCCAGCTTGGAGATGTGGCTTTCTCAGGAAAGATCATGGCAAGATAGTGAGACCTAAAAGCTTGAATGAAAGGACTTCTTACAAGAGGATTGTTGAGAAAAGTAGATGGGGGGGGGGTTCCAGATGGTCCTTTCGGAGAGACATCGTGAGAGTGAGATTTGTCAGGAATGAAAGACATGTTCCACGTGCTGGACCAGCTTGATTTTATCCAGATCTGCAGAGAGTGAAGAGGCTGCTACTTGCCGATCTGAGGGATGACCAATGGCACGGCAGATGGTGGAGTCACCAGCAAAGCGATAAAGAGGATTTTCCAGAGTCAGAGAGATCATTGATGAAAACCAAAAAAGCACAGGCAGATATCAGCCGCATCTATGTACCTCTGCTGATCTGAAAATTATTAGACTCTGGTGTGATGAATGGAACATGCCCTTCAATCCTGGAAAATCTCACAGTCTCACCCAATCGCTCCGGAAAGATTGTCAAACGAATGCATCTTTATATTTATTTGCTCAATCGCTGGAAGAGCTTTAGTCTCTTGAACTTTTCAGCATCACCCTCGGCCATGACCTTTCCTGGGCCGACCACATAGCAAAGTTCTCCTCCAAGGCCAGCCACAGACTGGGCATTTCCGTCGTTCCAAATCTTTCCTTGAAAAGTCTGAGTTACCCACAGACTTCAAGGTCTTTGTCTGTAGCTAAATGGAGCACTGCTCTCTGGTATGGGGTGGTGCCCCAGCTTCACATTTGTCTCTCCTGGAGTATTTGGAATCTAAAACTATCAAAATTAATGGCATTTCCCATGATGAGGCCAAAGCACAAGGTCTGTTTCTGTCACATCACGGGCAGGTCAGAGGTGTCTCTGTTTACTACCGTATATTCTCCTACATTGCTCCCTTTGCTCTCGCAATCCTCTGACCCTCACCATCAACTCCAGGATGCATACAACCTTCCAGTAACCCCCTCCTGATGAAATATCCAAATTGCAAGCTGCCTGCACACCTCCACTCCTTTACTCCTTGCTTCTCCAGTCCATGGAATCACATTCCAGCAGCTGTTCTGTCTAATTCTTCCCTCCAGGACATCAAGCAAGCAGTGCAACACCATCTGTTGTCATCCCCAATTCCGACCCATGATCTTTATTCCTCCATATTAGCCATTCCGAACTCAACCATTGTGTTTGCTTGTTTCGCTTTCCTCCCATCTTCCCTCTTCCCTCTCCCCTTTTCCTGTTCTTTAATTCCCTTGATGTTTGTTCCACTGTCAGTTCTACCTTGCTCTTCCATGAGCCTCACTCCTATAAAGAAAACATAAAATAAATTGCTTAGGATGATGATGATTGTAAATACCGTCTTTGCCTGTAAGCGATCCTGTCTGGGTTCAATCACCAGCCCAACTCCAAACTGTCATTCTGAGATGTTGTAGACAGGCCATTGCATTAATGAGTGCACACTCTTTTGCGAGGTACCTCCTGAGCCATACTGTCAGTGCACAACAAGGAGATATGCACTTACCATCACCCAGACAGCAAAAAGACAAGCATGCAAGCAAATGACTCATTGATAATTATATATAATGGACGAAACCGGAACCATACATTTGCATAAAAGTATATCTTTGAACCACCTCGGCACTTTTTCACGATATTACAAATGTATGAGTGAAATTTCTTCCCGTCATTCACAACGGTTTCCATTATTTCCCAGTAGCAAACCTTAGCAGCATCACACTCCTTCATGACCATATATGGTTCTGCACATTCACCAATGTCCCCCTGCTGTAGCACTTTCTCCAACTGTATAAAGAAATGGGAAGAAGGGTGGAGAAAGAGGCAAAATAGTTTTAAAAGTTTATCTCAAACAAGGGGCTTCCAAACACTTTTCTCTAAGTAATCTCAGGGTAGCGAAAAACGAACTTTGGAAAAGGTGTGGAACTCAAAAGTAAAATGTAATAGCGAAACAGACTCTACAACACACCAGTCAAAGGCTTGTATCGGCAGACATTTTAGAGGTCCCCAGATTGTGTATCACACAAAAAATATGCAATTTGGTGTGTCTGTCTGTGATATGTTCGGTCGTTATTTCTCCAATCTTAACCAAACTTGCTGGGTCATTAAGGGTCACATGACAGATGTGACTGACCAGATGTGGTCAGAGGTCACATCACAATGACATGATATCAATTAATTAATAGTGACTTAATTTGCCCCCCTCCCCAAGGGGGTTTTCCACCTTGGGTGAAATCTGTGTTAAGGTGTATCAATAGCTTATTTGTGGCGTTTCAGCGGCACACATACCAGAAGTAAAAATAATTATAACCACAAACTATTCAGTCAATTACATCCAACGTATATGATCACCTTCATAAAAAGTCACCACTGTTGTTTAACACTACACTGGAAAAGATTGGAACGAAACCCGACGTCCCCAGCACACTAACGTACCCAACGACTCCCATCTCCAAAACTAATTACCCTTGCCACAGGAGAGGGTTTGGGTCCGTTTGTTTGTTTATTTGTTTGGTTGGCTGTTTGATTGTTTATTTTTTGGGAAGTCGATCTAGCTCGAAAAAAATTTTTTTTTTTTTTGGATTGTTCTACCCTTATTATCAGTATTTAAAATGGCGATTTCAGTTAATAAAATGGCGATTTCGATGAAACTTGGGTGTGTAGGTTCATACCATGACCTAGTTGTGTGCAAATGAGAACCGTTGCTATGGACACCACCGTTGCTAGCAAAGGGACTTTGAAATTTTTGAAAAATCATAAAAAATTTATTTTTTCGAAAATCAAAAATCGGGCCACGAGCGACTGTGGGCAGTACATTCAGCCATATTGTCAAAAATTTCCAGCCGGATCCTATGAAAACTGTCGGAGAAGATAGACTTTGAATGAACCTGGTCGAAAACAATAAAAAAAACGAAGTTCGTTATATCTAGAGACTATGAGTCAAATATACATGAAACTGGTATGGTAGGTTCATGGTATGTCCTAGTTATGTGTGAGAAAGAACCGTTGCTATGGACCCCTCCGTTGCCTAGCAACGGCCGAAAAACCTCTAAATGTGGGGGTATTTAACGAAAAAACAATTGCAGCATTAACCCTTGAAGCTAGAATCATGAATTTTCTGTGCTAATCCTCAGGTCATTCCCCATCGAACAGGCCCATCGCGTCAGGTTCTATTGGGTAGGCAACTACCCATGTCCGCCTATCGGCTTGTCTGTTTGTTTGTTTATATGCACAAAATGTGAGTATGTTTTTCTCTGCAACCGCTTGTGGGATTGACACAAATTTTTCACCATCGGAGCAATGACTCACGTATAATGTTTTAATGATAATTATGATGTCATACGTCAGGTGGTGTGGCAGCCATGCTGGAAAAAAGGGAAAAAGAGTGGAACTCTGTATCTCCGAAAAATTGAAACATGGCACATGGCAAGTACTCCACATGGGGAATAAGTCATTTTTTTATGGCATAGGAGCCTTCGTTATGATGTCATAATTACATACATAGAATGCTATATACGATTAGTATGAAAAATTTTGAGGGTCATCTAGGAATAAATTGGTCTTCAGAAGAAAATTGATGACATCATCGGTCATGTGGTTCGGCAGCCATATATTCACTTAGAAGAATCACTTAAAAAATTATCGGATTCGGATCCGCATTCAGATCTTCACCAAAATTGAACTAATTCTTCCTTGTCACACACCCAACATGTCCACCAAGTTTTGTCCGATTCCGTTCACAACTTTTTGATATATCGTGCGATATATCATTTTTGGCTCTATCTCTCAATGATGAAGAATCACTTAAAAAATTCTACGTCATCGGATCTGATCCGATCTTCATCAAATCTAATTAGTTCGTTCATGTCACACATCCATGCCCACCAAATTTCATCCGGATCCGTCCACAACTTTTTGAGATATCCTGCACACAAACAGACAGACAGACAAACAAGAAAGACGTCATGCAGAGCACGATACTTGCAAAATCCATAAAACAAATTTAACCTCAAAAATAATTGGTGGTTGAATTTAATTATCAATTATGCAACCACTCTTCAACTCTCAAGTTAATCAGATGAAAATTGACAATTTTAGAAATTCGGCCTGTTGACCTTTTGGCCATTCTTGACCTGAAAAAAATGGGTGGTTGAATTCAGTGACCTTATATGCAAATTCTCTTCAAATTTCAAGTCAATGGGATGAAAACTGAGGATTTTAGAAATTCCAGCTTAGCTGTTGACCGTTGGCCTATGTTTACCTTTTGGTCTACGTTGACCTCAAAAATAATTGCCTGGTTGAATTCAGTGACCAGAAATATAAATCCTCTTCAAATTTCAAGTCAATCGGATGAAAATTGAGGATTTTAGAAATCCCACCAAAGTTGTTGACCTTTGGCCTATGTTGACCATTTGACCTTTTGACCTCAAATACAATAGGCTTCTTGCTTATGACAAAGTCTACCATGTGGTGAAGTTTCATGAGGATCGGTTTAAAATTGTGACCTGTAGGTGATTGACAGACAGAGACAGACAGACAAACAGACAGAATAACAAAATCAATGAACCAATATACTTTTAAAATCTTCAATTTTGCAAGTAACAAACAGACAGAGAGGGGGTGAAAACATAACCTCCTTCACCTCCGGTGACAGAGGTAATAATAAATGTCACGGTTCAGGGTCAGGTGTCCAATCAAAGTGGGACGTCTTGGTACCAGGTCAACACTGTCAGCAGTTATAAAGTGGCAGTTCTAGTTATGTCTATTATTAATTACATAACACACCAGTACACAAACTCCACCCAAACCAAGTCCTTGCATGGGTCTCCAATCTCTGGTGGCTCTTTTTCTTGTTTATGTTGTATTTGATATCCCACTGTAGTTGGCAAGCTTACTGTGATACATTTTGGTGTTGTGTTGCAGTTATACATATTTTTTATCTTATGTTTATTATGGCGATCATCTGTTTCTGAGAAATTGTCAAAAGTATGAATTTGTGCCCTATCTCCCAATGTTAGAGAATCATTAAAAGACACTCCAGGATCCGAATCGGGATCTGAAAGGTCCTCAAACAATTTCATAATTTCTTCCTCAGTTTTGCGAAGAAGGGTATTTTCATTTTGTGTCTCCAACACATTTTTTGTTGGGGGAGAGGTGGGGGTTAGGGTTATTAAATAAATAAATAAATAGACAATTTATTAAATAATCATTATCTTACTATCATTCATTAAGTCAATCCGTCCGTCTGTTCCCAGGTACTGCAAAAACGGCTGAACCGATCGCAAACATTTTTTGGGTGTGCAATCCTGGGACCCCTTGGAGTAAAATAGGCATTAACATGACCCCCTTGACGGCTCCCGTAGGGAGCGGGTGCTTCTCGTGTAAGTAATTTAATAAATAAATAAATGCATAAATTCTTTCATAATTTGCTAATTTAATTAATGAATTAACAAAAAAGAAATATGTATGCTGGGTGGAACTTAAATTAATCAATTTTAATTCACACTGTCTTCCAATGTTAAAAGATCATAAAAAAAAATTATAGGATCAGGATCCACATCGGCATCCTGACCAAATATGTGCATTGCTGTCCTTGTCCAGTCACCGACAGACACAATAAAATTTCAGAACGATTGCTTCAAAACTGTGGACAAAAATTGTGTGACAAACGACAAACAAACAGACAAACAGATCCTGTAGACAACATCAGTTGGCAAAATATTTTGCTAAGTTACAAACAGGGTGACTAGAGGGGGAGCACTCGGTAGAGTGCAAAACCTCCACCGCCAATACTGCTAGGTCACTCAAGTGAACCTGATTACCTATTCATTCAATTTGACTCAAAGTGCTCACAGAGTTATAGTTTGCAACTTTCCCTTTTACTTTTACATACTCAATTCATTCGTCATAACAAGATTCCTTGAGACAGAAATTGATTTTACGTGGGTATATCCACCTGAAGTTCCAAAATCAGCCGCAATTATAATTTTGGCATTTTTTTGTTGGAAATCACTTATAACATGTAAAAATGCAAAAAAAAAATCGAAATTTTGTTGGAAAAAAAGTTGCAAAATTTCTTTTTTTTTCTCTAACAATTTTTTTTTGGGGGGGGGGGGTGTCAATTAATGAACCTAACCCTAACCCTAACATGCACTGGCACCAAAAAAAAATATATATATATATATAATTAATATGTTGGAAATCACTTAAAACATGTAGAAATGCGAAAAAAAAATTCAAATATTTTTCAAAATGGCAGCTATGGCGGCCATATTGGACTTTGGACCAAGTCCAAAATCTAATGGCATGATCCTTGGACCATACCTAATCCCCCCACCAAGTTTCGTCGAAATCCGTCAGGAGTTTTTCCGTAATACTGTTCACAAACAAACAAACAAACAAACAGACAGGGGTGAAAACAGTAACCTCCGTCCATCTTCGATGGCGGAGGTTAAAAATCTAACTCTGTACACATTGGTGGTGGAAATGAGAAAAAAAGCAACTCAAAGCTGTGTGGAATTTGAAACTTGCAAGAAAAAAATTAAAAGAACACGAATGTTGATATTTATTTGGTTCCATAAACTTGTCACTGCGATCATTTAGAGCAGGGGTCTCCAACCTTTTTGGGCGGAGGGCTACAAAACCAAAGTGGTGAGGGGCGGAGGGCCGCACCCAAAAAAAGGACGCTAAATTCCGGAAAAAAAAATATATATATATATAATTAATATGCGGAAATTTAAACAAAAATTAGTGTTGAATATATTTTTCTTGCCAACGAATATGATAAATGAATAATCGTGTTAAAAACACGTGTCTAATATGAATCAAAATCATAATAAAAATTACAGAACGCTTTGATCATTGACCCTGACAAATTGGCAGTATCGCGGGCCGCATTGTAATGTAAACTTAATATGGCACCGCGGGCCGCATAAATCCGTCTAGGGGGCCGCATGTGGCCCGCGGGCCGCAGGTTGGAGACCCCTGATTTAGAGGGTTGGGACATCAGACATTTAGAGTGAACCAGGAAGTATGCACTGGCACCATATGTAGACTACACCGGGAAGGGTAGGCAGATGATCCCTCCCTGTGGATTACTATTGAGTTAGATTTGTTTATATTGACAACTATCCTGAAATGATATGTGTGGCGCGATCAAAAACTTGTACGAATGGGATATTCACATTAATCCAAAGCAGAAATCGTTACTATAATTCATAGATCCGGTGTTTGTGTTTGTGCGTGTGTGTTTGTGTGTTTGTTTGTCATGCTTCTCCTCCTGTAATTCTGGGCCGATTACATCCAGACTTGCTACATAGGATCAGCATGACCCCAATTAGTGCATAGGGGTGTTCTTATCTTTGCCGGTGGTCTTGAGGAAAAGAGGGGGGACACAAATGATCAATGTAAAGGTGTATCGTGTAGTGCCGCTCCAGGTTCCTTTCGTGTGCAGCCTTTTTGGCTGCTGGTTGCATCATTGATTAGGGGTACAGCTCTGCCACTGATGCAGTGCCCATATTACCAGTACACTGGTGCTCATTTCACCAACCTTACAAGGATGACAGGCTGAGTCAACCCCCTGGTGTAAATTCAGCAGAAACAGGGCTCGAACTCAGGACCCTAGGATCCCAAGCCACCAACCTAACCACGAAGCACCACTCCAGGTGGGAGAGGGTATTACAAGTCCCCACCGTTTACAGTGCAGTATTCCTATCCCCACGTTTTCCAGTGCAGTGAGATGTTTTGAATTATGCAGCAAGAGGTATTTTGAATTCCACATATGAATAAGAATAAGAATAAGAATAACAATACAACCCCCCTGGCCACTCCCATAGGAAGCGGATGCTTCGAGCCTATCTAATTCGTCGAACCATTCTGTTCAATAAAACCGGTTCTGTTCAAAACCTGGTGCTGAGGAATACCAGGCACTTCTAACGTAAGAGTACAGAAGTCCGGGCACATAGATACCTTAATGACCAGAAAAACATCCTGAGAAGGGTAAGTGACGGAGAATACAGCTGAGCGAGCCAGGGATGAAATGGACGTGTTTTGCACGTAAGGTCGCAGCATAGACTTGACCTGGTCTGAGTTGAGGTCAAAGTAAAAGTTCTCTGAAATCTGATCAAAAAGGGATGACAACAGTTGCATATCATCAGCAATAATGCAATGGTAAAATAAATAAAAATTAGTAGGTTGTCACGATCGCATGATGCAAGCATTTGTCTTACCACAACATGGATTGTCTTTGCTTATCCGGGGAAATTTCTGCAGCCATTTTAAACCACACATTTTACCTGCCACTCCGACTGACCTACTACCAGGAAGTACTTCTCACACAGCATCAAGAGGCAAAGATTTGTAGCTAGGAGCTGGTTCTAAGTAAATCTGACGATAAGCACAATGCTCAAGCAATGGAATCATGCATTCCATCAAAGGCTAACTCGGCAAAGGGGAAAAGAGACAACTTAAATGAGCAATTGGCCGGATGGTAATGTGTACTTTGTTTCTGCTATGCTTTTCCTCGATGTGGTCAGTGAGAGTAGCAGGATCATCCATGTGAAGGCCCACAAAATCCTTCATATTATGAAAGTAAAGGCCATCTCGGACAACGTGAAGAAATCGTGTGCATAATTGAGCTTGAGAGGACGTTAATTTGCCTGTAATCTTTTGTAATCCTACCTTTGCTCGTAATAATTATTCTTCAGAGAGCCAAGTCCTTATTAGCCATGCAGTGCTCATTACATTACAGTTTACAAAATGTTCATCTGAAGTACGATGGAGTGTGGCTCCCCACTCTGGGCTGGTACGGCTGATTCACATCCTGTGCCCATGAATGCAGTGAAGTCCGACATTGTAATATTACTGGCGTTTCTGGCAGGAGGTCGAGTCCAAGGGTCTGCTTCTCGATCACTGCTGGCAAGTTGTTGGACTGTCAGTTATCTAGCACCTCACTTCTGGCCTCACTCCACCCACCTTTTTCTTCACTCGATCCACCGTAACCCCGCCAAGTCGCACATTTTCTTTCAGAAACCCACACCTGATTTCCTTCTCTAAGTATAAGCGGGATACTCACCTGCATTCCTCCATCCCTCTATTCTCCCTCCTCCATGTCAATTACCCACTCATTTGCTGTGTCTGTGCATTTTGTTGGCCTGTTCCCCGTATACCCACTAGCAGTCTGTAGAGTTGCTGCCCTCAGTCATTTACCTCCTCCATTAGCCGAGAACCCGGTACAAAAAAGTTGCTCTTGCTTGCTTGTTAACCTTCGGTGTGATGAAGTCTTCCAGAGCAGAGTATATGAATAACACAGTAATTAAAAAAGTTTCACATATTAATTGGAAACATTAAACTGGTGAGCTTTTCAAAACAGTTATCCCAACCTCACAATACCATAGAAGTTCATAATTGAAAAAAGCTGGACTAACTTGTTGGTAAAGTCGACTGAGAAAGTGAGAAGATCCTTTTCCAAGTTTGGCATTTTTACATCATATAAACCCTCAAGAATTCTGCTCAGCCAGTTAGTTCCTGTTAAGGACAAGATGCGGAAGGATAGGAAGCGTGACTTGGTGTGTGGCATCAGATGTGGAGACCCATGACGCACTGAGACCTACATCGGAGAAACTCGACAAACCCTAAAGGCCCGTGTGAACCAGCATCATCGTCCAGCTTATGAAGAGGTTTAGAACTCTGCTGTGTATACGCACTTGAACCTGCACGGTCACAGCTTCGCTTACAGTCAAATGGTCATCTTAGACAGAGGGGGGGAAATGGTATGCTCGAGGTCTCAACAAAAACGACGGTTTGCGATTTCATCCGTCACGACGAAGCCACAACATCTCTTCGACACCGTCCGCAACCGTCACGTGACGCCCGGATTGGTCGACAGACCAATTCACCCCACGTGGCGATTCTCACGTGGCTACGTGGCGATTCTCACGTGGCTACGTGGCGATTCTCACGGTGGCTACGTGGCGATTCTCTACGTGGCTTACGTGACGAGTTCTAACGTGGCTACGTGGAGCGATTCCCACGTGGCTACGTGGCGATTCTCACGTGGCTACGTGGCGATTTCTCACGTGGCTACGTGGCGATTCTCACGTGGCTACGTGGCGATTCTCACGTGGCTACGTGGCGATTCTCACGTGGCTACGTTGGCGATTCTCACGTGGCTACGTGGCGATTTCTCAAGGGGGCCTTCTACGTGGCGATTCTCACGTGGCTACGTGGCGATTCTCACGTGGCTACGTGGCGATTCTCACGTGGCTACGTGGCGGATTCTCACGTGGCTACGTGGCGATTCTCACGTGGCTACGTGGCGATTTTCACGTGGCTACGTGGCGATTCTCACGTGGCTACGGGGCGATTCTCAAGCTTCTTCTTCACTTCAACATCTGCCGTGACCAAGGCCAGTAGATCCTCGCCAAAACGTTGGCTTCACCGACTAGTAAGTCCAGCTTTTTTTTCAATTACAAACTTTTACTGTTGTAATTTGACTGGATGAACAATAACAACCTGCACCGATTTATCACAGTACAATGTTTTTTTTAAAAAAAATACCTTCTTCTTCTCCTTGACATCATACAGAGCGAGTGAAGCAAAGATGGGTTCAATTTCAATTTCAAACCTAAGCAGGCGAGCAGTATCAAGTATTAAGATGCAAATTGAAATCAGAATAAAAAGTGAAGTCAACAAAAATATAAATAGAAACCATTTCCAAATGGATAGGACATACCTGCTTACCAATGCATGATATCAAGGTATGGAATCCTTACAAATGTCAGCAAAGATGCCTGAAAACAAATAACGTTACATACCTTATGCAAATTTTCATGGGAATTTTTCGAGTTGTGACTGGAACTGGAAAGTTTTTTTTTCCCCCAGTTTTCCAGTTGTGAATTTTTTCAAAATTTTGCAAATTAAAAAAAAAAAAAAAAATTTTTGATGGGGATTGCACAAAACAAGATCCCATTAGAGGTGGGGGAGATGTATGTATATTCTGGGTCAACCGAGTCTCCATGCCGGACAATGGTCAAACCTACATTATTTTAGCAAGGTTCATCTTATTATCACCCCTAGCTTCCCCAGTTCCCCCTCCCCTCCCACCCATAACAATGGCATCGCACAAGTGTAGGTTGGTCCATTGTCTGAGATGGAGGGGTCTCAAGTCTACCCTGCCTCTACCACAAATGAGATCTCATTTTGTGAAATTCCCAATGAGACAATTTCCCACTGGACCAAAATCCCCTTAAATTATCATGGGAATTTGTGGAACATTTGCATAAAGGATGTCACTGAGACTGAAGCATGCATTTATTGTGCTTGCAAACCATTCCCAACTCCCTCCACAAACCCACCTCACACCCTCAATCAATTTCCAATCTTAAAATATTTGGAAAATCATTAAGTCGAACAGCCGTTTAATCCGTATAACCCATACGAGAAGAGAGTCCTTTGTCTTCATCCCTTAAAAATGCTTCCAATTGATTACTCATGAGATCTGATAGAAATCTACTGAGATTTTCATCAGATCAGGTCAGGTGTGGGAGCATGCGCCGAAGCAGTACGTCGCTGCATCCACTTTCCGCCGGTACTCCAGGGGCCT
>CM068958.1:57752001-57776658 GCA_035128595.1 Eptatretus atami | reverse complement strand
ATCCCCCAGGCAGATGCCTGGCCCATCCCCATATCCTTGAGATGCCAATCAAGTTGCCACAACCACGAGGCACGTGATCGGCCCATTGGCCTCCTCCACTCACGAGGCTCCCTCGCTGAGAGAATCTGGTGAGCAGGATCAGCATCAGGAAAACAAACCACATGTCCATACAGCCGTGGTTGATGCTCACGGACTATACAGGCAGCAAGTCTCATCTGAATCTCTCTCAGCAACCGCTCGTTGGACAGAAAGTCTGACCAGTGATAACCAAGGATTCTCCGATGAGACCTGGTTCCGAAGGAATTAAGTCTGCTTGTCAGATCCCTGGTCAGAGACCAAGTTTCACATCCGTAGAGCAAGACTGGAAACACGAAGGATCTTGAGACTCAGACCTTCGTCCTCCTGCATAGGTACTGATAGCGCCACACCTTATGGTCCAGTGAATTCATGACTCCCCAGGCCCGACCCAGATGTCTATCAACCTCTGGCTCACAGCCAGCGGAGACATGAATATCACTGTAAAGATAAGTGAATCTCTCCACGACCTCAACATCCTCACCACAAACAGGTGCAGACAAGACAGCAGCATCCAAGATTTCATTGAAAGCATGGATCTTAGTTTTTACCCAGGAAACCCGTAATCCCAGCGGCTCCGACTCCTCATTCAGCACCTCAAGATCCCCCAAAAGGATATCAGAGTCTCCACAAAGATGACTGCATCGTCTGCCAAATCAAGGTCAGAGACCTTGACATTTCCAAACAATGCACTGCAGCTTCATCTCTCCAGAATCCAGTCCATACAAGTCCTGAAAAGTGTGGGGGCCAGTACACACCCCTGACTAACTCCAGTCACAACTGGAAATAAGTCGGAGATGGAGCCACCACAACTCACAGCACTCTCAGTACCAGAGTAGAGTTCAGATATCAGATCGATCAGTTTTAGTGGCACCCCATGAAGACCAAGAATCCTCCAGACGGCATCCCGATTCAGTGAATCGAATGCTTTGCAGAGATCAACATAGGCTGCAAGCAGGTCAGGTCAGGTCAGGTATGGGAGCATGCGCTGGAGCAGCACGTCGCGGACGTCCATTCACAACTGCCGAAACTCTTATCTGCGTTCGGTGAGGACCCAAAGAGCCAGAATATGGTCAATTGTTGATCTCTTTGGTGTAAAGCCTGACTACTCTGGGCGCTGGTGCTCAAGCAGATGGTGGTGAACCCTATCAATAACTAGAAGGGCACTCGGTGGAGCACATACCTCCACCACGTAATGCCTGATCCACGATAACATATCTGTCCCAATACATTTTTGAAATAACATACCACACAGTACTACATCGTTTTTGGCCCTATCTCTCAATGGTGAAGAATCACTTTAAAAATTCCAGTCGTCGGATCCGGATCCAGATATTCACCAATATCTAACAAGTTCATCCTTGTCATACACCAAACCTGTCAAGAAAATTTCATCTGGATCCGTGCACAATTTTTTGAGACATCCTGAACACAAACAGACAAACAGACAGAAAGGGGTGAAAACAACCTCCTTCACCTTCGGTGGCGGAGGTAATAAAAAGAAAGAATTCGAATGAATAAAGAGAAATGTGAAAAAGGAGAAAGAAGTGTGAAAGGAATAAAGATCAAAGATGTCGGGAAGAAACCGGACATACTGTCGGACCCCGACATCCGCGGGGGATACACTCAGGAAAAAATGCCGTGAACGTTGAAACCGCGAATGTTGGGGCATTGTTTCAATGGCAAAAACGAGGATAGGTTCCCGGCGGTTTGTGATTCATAAGGAAAAATCAAAAATCCCGTGAAAAACCATGAATAGCCCACAAAAAAAACCGCGAATGCATGAAGCACAGGGCTGCAGATGTAGAAGCAGGTCAGAAAAACTGTGAATACGTGAAGCACAGTGCCACGGATATAGAAGCAGGTCGAAAAAAGAACACGAATACGTGAAGCACAGGACCCCGGATATAGAAGCAGGTCACATTTTATGAATTGCGGATACATGGGGTTCGCAAATAGCGGAACCGCGAATGTCGGGGTCAGAGAGTATAGATCTCAGCAGTTCTCCCAACGCTCAAACGCAGTAACAGGTACAAGCTACCAGAGGTTCATCAGTGGGGAAGCACAGTCCACACAGCACCAGGATATGGTACAAACATAATCAAATTAAAGATAAAATACTTTTAAAAATTTTAACGAGAGAGTTCAAAGAACACCTTATCCCACACAGTCTTGAGAAAAAGGACATGGGAAGGGTCTTTTAAACTCTTGCTTTGCATTTCCGAGCACAATCTACATTTCCTATGAACCAGAATTTTGTCTGAATGTCAATGTTTCCCAATGCTGAGAGTGCAAGAAGCAAATTTGATTGGTCAAGATGGCATAAAATTTTGTCCAAGTTCTGCAAAACTGGAGGTTTTTGGAAGTGACATGAAGACAATTTGTGCAAATGACAAGAACCTGTCTGCAGTGTTCAAATATATAATTAAATTGAAATAAAATAAAGATTATAAATGGTGTAGAATTTTTTTTTTCTTCTGAAGTTTACCGCTGATGATGCAGCATCTTTTACACCACCTTATTTAAAACGTCACTGGTTCTTCGTGCCTGTTGTTTGTGTCCATCATGACATCCCTTAATACAGTAAGTCATCTGTTTGGAGAGTTTTTTTTAATTTGGTTTGACTGCCAGACGGGCAGACAGAGCAAAAAATAATAATAATAATTTAAAAATCTCACTCCTCTGTGAGCATGCACAATCGGGACGAGATTGCATACAATTTGCCAAATTCGGAGCCAAAGTACTGCTAAACTACAGCTGTTCGTGTTCTGATTCATGTTCCTATTCGTGTTCAAAATGTAACATTCAATTGAAATTAAGTAGTTCATCAATAATAAACTGGCATATGCAGATAGATCGACAGACTGACAGACAAAGTGAACCAATCGCTTAACCTCGCTTTTTGCTTCGTGTGTGCGGGGTAAAAATATGTCATGTGAGTATTGAGGTGAACATGTAAAGACTCAGTCAAGAGCAGAGAGCTCGAATTTTAGGAGCATATCTTTAAAAGTAGTCTGGATATTTTATCCTCATCATTGACCAAAAAAAACTTTTCTACTAAATCAGAGTGCAAACTTTTCGATACTGCTTACTTCAAAGTCAGGCCTTTCACCAAGAACTTCTGACCAAAGTGTTCCTTTGGAACCTCAGGAATGATTCTCCTCTCTATTGTCTCATCCTGCAAACATAACACACAGCACCAGAGGCCTCAGCATTGTGCCGGGGGTCCCAAAAAGGGCTTCAATGAAAGCAATGGATTCTTAAAATTCGCAAGTCTTCTTTTTGCGGCATAGAACAGTAAACAAGGCCAAAAACATCCCGATATCAAAATAAGGAATTTTTTTGAGCTCAAGAAGAACAACAATTATGACTAACCTCATCGGGTATGGGATAAAGCAAAAATAACTGTGGCTGGCGTGTGGAGTGACGCTGTTCTGCATTCTGTCGATCTAACTCATCATGCGGTGTGCGGTCCAGAAGACAAGGTAGCCGAGCATCGGACACAGAGTTCTTGAGGTCAAATATACTTGATGACCAGCTCCCACGTGGAGTCCCGTCTGTTGAAGCTAGTGAGGCCGAGCGCCGGCGTGATTCTTCCTGGTATAAACAAAATAATGTATCGGTCAGCAATGATATTTCATATCAATTCTAGTTTTTCAAACATTGTCATTGATAAGAGGTTGACTGACCTTTGCTTTATACAAATTACTTAAAGAGTTTTCATCTATCTATAATTCCAGCAATATCTGTGTGTGTGTGTGTGTGTGTGTGTGTGTGTGTGTGTGTGTGTGTGTGTGTGTTGTGTGTGCTGCGACGCTGTTTCTCGACAACACTGGTCCGATCTAATTGAAACTTGCCAGGTATATTGCTGGGCCCTGTGGATGTGCCTTTTCAAGGTTTATATTAATCGGACGAGTGGTTCCCCAGTTATGGCCATTTATTTACCAAAGCAATGATAGGACATGGTGCTATGACGTCACGATTGACGTCACAATTCTTGTTTTTTTTCTTTCTTTTTTTTTTTTTCTTTTTGTACGTACGGCCATGCACGTACGGGCACGCATATACAGGCACGCACGTACGGGCACGTACTAGTTGGTTCACGAAAAAATATTTTCACGAAAAATATAAGTGACCACTATATTCGTTATTGTTGTGTGTCTGTCTGTCTGTCTGTCTGTATGTATGTCTGTCTGTCTGTCTGTCTGTCCCGAGCATAGCTCCGTGGGTTTTGATCCGATCCTGATGAAATTTTGTGGGAGGTTTATATCATGATCTAGTTGTGTTTTCCTGAAAATGGGCGTGGTCCGCCATTATGGGCGGAGCCACGCCCAAAAAACATGTGTTTTTAGGGTAGCCGATTTCAATTTGCATCTTCTCCTAGGGGTTTGTCGAATCTGACAGGGGTTTCGGTATTTGGTTAGCCAATGGCACCTGCATAGCCCACAGAGCTCGATTTTTCATTTTAGTCCCAAAGTCAAGGTCAAAAGTCAAGGTCACAAGGTCATGAACTTAGAAAATTTCGAATTTTGACATAAAAATCATACGACCGCCCAAACTTTGAGAGCTAGGATGACAATATTTTTTATGCATAATCTTGAGGTCATTCCCCACCTAAAGTCTTGAAACCATTTTTCTCTAACTCGAACACCTTGCCCGTGCGCCCCTTCAAGTTTGTTTTTACGCTGATTTCATCAAAGTATGGATAATCCGAGGAGTGCGAAATGCCATATAGCCTATATGACGTTATATTGTTCCTGGAATGTTCCAGAAGAAGTTTTGCACCAAAGGTCATAATCCTTGACCTTTGACCTTTAAAGTTCACAAAGGTCAAATTTTCAAAGTTGTGGGAATCGAACCGGGTTTTCGACCTTCTTTCGACGAACTAACTCCAATAAGCTATAGCACGTATCCTATTTCCTTATTTTAATGTCCACAACATTGTTTTGGGACCTTTAAAGGTTATGCAAAGGTCAAATTTTTAAAGTTGTTGAACGAAACCGGGTTTTCGACATTTTGCAGCTAATAACTGTCACTCGTACCACATCATGTTGATCATTTTTATAACTTGGTCAAACATTATCACATTGTCTCATCCTTGACTTCTGAAACAATCTACATCGTCAAATACCGCTCGTGAACCATCGTCGTCTTCAGACTTGTTGGTATTATATTTAAGAATATCTACAGCAATTTTTTTTAATTTTTACTTTCATAACCTTCTTTTGTGCATCAAGTTTGTATCTTATTTATTCTTAAAATGCCAATTATGGCCTTTAAACTTTAAGAATGCCGATTATGGCCTTAAAATGCCGATTATGGCCGATTAAAATAAAATGCCTTTAAACTTCGAAAGGAAACATAGGCACTCACTCTAAACCGCTCAGAATTAGGCAATCAGAATAGCACAGTTGGTAGTGCGTTTGTCAGTGAGCAATCTAGTCTGGAACTCATCCTCAATAGTTTTGGGATCAACTGGAACTGCCAAATAAGAGCAGTGCCAATAGGCAGCATGCATCATGGATCCATCCTACCTTTGTTCAGATTGACATGTAAAAACAGCTGTCAAGTCTGAACTAAGGTTATGGACATTATGGCATTTTTAGCTCGCCTGTTCGAAGAACAGAGAGCTATAGCGATACCCCCGGCGTGAGCGTCAGCGTGAAAATGTTAAAGTTTTTGGTGCAAGTTATTTCCTTTCTAATGTTTTTATCTACCACACTATTTTTTTACTGATTACAATATACAAATACATATATTGCTTTAAAATTATTTGGATCAGACTTCACTGCAATGCTTTATAAAAAATATTATTAGACTAGTCTTTTAAAAACGATAAATGTATAAACAGGCGATCATTGGGTGGCTTTGACACCAACTCTCTGGTTTATTGTTGTATTGCACACGTTTCGCATAATCGCAGCTATGCAATAAGTTCAACCAAAGCGGCGCGATATAACACGTTGTTTATGAAGCTACGCACAATTGATTTTTAACCATGGTATTACAAGTTCCACTTCATATAAAAGGCAGTGAATAGATATTCCGAGGTTATCCCACAGTTTCTTTCATTTGGTTATGACCTGGTGAGGGGGCAATTTTATCACTTACCTTATATTGTGTTCCTTGAATCTTACCTGGTCATCAAGCAGGCTGCTACGGTCCCCGTGGCTCTCAACTGACTCGTACACCTGTCTAGACAAGCCCTTCTGTCGCTCCCTCTGGCTTTCAGGATGGTTAGGGTTGAAAGATGTTCCATGCTTGCCATAGCTGTTTTACCAGCAGGGTGACAGAGGTAAGACAGGTGAACAAAATTCAACCCCGAATCAATCAGGAAAATAAACTGAAATGTGAGGAAAATTAGACACAGAGAATAATCATTCTGCTCATGATAGCTCGTTAACTGTATGGATAGATAAGATCGATGGATTTTTGTTAAAAATTTTTTTTTAACAATCAACATAAATACAGTTAGCTATAATTATTGACATTGTTAGAAAACAAACACCCGAATCAGAACTTTTAAATTACAATCACAAACAAAGCCAAGCCTAACTTATATGAATATATTTCCAGCTGCTAACAACTTACAGGATCGAGACTTTATCTTCGTTTTGATGTTTGTTTCCCATTAAAGTTGAGATTTGTAAGTTATTTGTCTTTTTGTGTCTATTTGTTACAAAGTTTCAGATCACCTACAAAATGGCATTACGATTCGATGAAATTAAGTGTCCGTCCACATGTTTCTCCTCATATATCTTGGTGTTTTCCTTGCTGCATTGACCAAAGGAAAAGGTGCAATTGGGTTTTAGTTTCATGTGAACTCAATACACCAGAATGGCCTTTTCTTTCATGATTTTTGTTGGAAACCGTGATTTTTTAACCACACATTTATTACATTGGCACATCACCAATGAACGATAACTGCAAAGCTAACCTTTAGTGATACGAGTACATCTTCTCCCTACGGAAGCGGCAGGAAGGGTCATGTTATTATCTTCTCTGGGGTATATCGATTACAGTAGGTCTAGGCTCGGGTCGGTTAGTCTGTGGGGGACGTGAGAAGTATATGATGCCTCAAGAACGTCGAGTTTCCTCACTTTCAGTTTGGTGTTAAACAGCAAAAGCGACTTGTTTATAAAGGTAATCATATGTGTTTGTGGTTCATAATATTTTCTAACTTCTGGTAGGGGTGCCTCACAAAATGCCGTGATAAGTTATTTATACACATTCACATGGCGTTTCTCCAAGGAGGAAAAACCCATTGGCGGGAGGAGATATTATTAGTATTAATATTGTTTTGTAATAACGTTAATATTGTGCTATTATCATTAGTGTTGTTATTAACCTCCGCCATCGAAGATGGATGGAGGTTACTGTTTTCACCCCTGTCTGTCTGTTTGTTATCTTGCCAAAACGAAGTTTTTGCAAGATATGTTAGTCAGTCTGTATGTTTTTTTTTTATTTTATTTTTTTTGTTTGTCGTAATCACGAAAAAGCAATTCTGCAGACCACAGTTTTCATTGGAAATTTTTGTAACTTCGCATATCAGAGGCCTATGGAGGTCCCTTTCAGGCCATAAATTTTGAAGGTCAAGGTCAAAGGTCAAGGTCACTGTCGCAAATCAGGGGAATCGACAAAACCCTTATTTTTTTGAGTAATTTTGATCGGATCGTCTTCAAACTTCATGGGAAGATAGTTCATGGTCTGGCGCTCAGCTGATTAATTTTTGGTGGCGATTGGCCTTGACCTTCATGTGTTTTTTTTGTTGTTGTTTTTTTTTATCTGTAATCACGTATAAATCACTCTGCAGAGCACAGTTTTCATTGGAAATTTTTGTAACTTCGCATATCAGAGGCCTATAGAGGTCCCTTTCCGCGCATACAATTTTGAAGGTCAAGGTCAAAGGTCAAGGTCACTTTGTCGCAAATCAGGGGAGTCGACGAAACCCTTATTTTTGGAGTAATTTTGATCGGATCGTCTTCAACTTCATGGGAATATAGTTCATGGTCTGGCATTCAGCTGATTAATTTTTTGTGGCGATTGGCCTTGACCTTCATGGTTAACGCCTAAGGTCAAACATATTTGACCCCAAGGTCAAATTTTCAAGTTTTAGGAACCATATCGTGTAGTACCTCAAATTGAACACCTCGATGAGTGCTTTCTAGATATATCAAGCTTGAGACATTATGACGTGATTTGGTGACGTTATGAGGCAAACGCATATTTTTCATGGTTACTCTGTAGAACGATTCTCATCGGAATCTCTCGTAGGCAGATATTCCTCAAGGAGTCGCTCCTGGTGGATAGCAGTTCTGTTCACCTCAGTGTGACCTTAAGAAAGTCACACGTGGTCACCTTTTGGCAAGATAACGGATCACCCTAAGGGTGACATTGGTTTATTTGTTTGTTTGTTTGTGAACAGTATTACGGAAAAACTCCTCGACGGATTTCGACGAAACTTGGTGGGGGGGTTAGGTCTGGTCCAAGAATCATGCCATTAGATTTTGGACTTGGTCCAAAATCCAATATGGCCGCTATGGCGGCCAATTTGAAAAAATATTTGAATTTTTTTTTTTTTGCATTTCTACATGTTTTAAGTGATTTCCAACCCCCCCCCCCCCAAAAAAAATTTGTTAGAGAAAAAAAAATTTTTGCAATTTTTTTTCAACAAAATTTCGATTTCTTTTTTATGCATTTCTACATGTTATAAGTGATTTCCACCCCCCCCCCCCCCAAAAAAAATTGTTAGAAAAAAAAAAAATTTTGCAAATTTTTTTTCAACAAAATTTCGATTTTTCTTTTGCATTTTTACATGTTATAAGTGATTTCCAACAAAAAAAACATGCCAAAATTATATTGCGGCTGATTTTGGAACTTCAGGTGGATATACCCACGTAAAATCAATTTCTGTCTCAAGGAATCTAGTTATGACGAATGAATTGAGTATGTAAAAGTTAAAAGTAAAAGGGAAAGTTGCACTCTATAACTCTGTGAGCACTGTTGACGTCAAATTGAATGAATAGGATATCAGGTTCACTTGAGTGACCTAGCAGTATTGGCGGCGGAGGTTTTGCACTCTACCGAGTGCTCCCCCTCTAGTTACTTTTGTTATTAGAAGCGGCCTTGGAAAATGCCACGATAAGCTATCTATACACCTCAACACAGATTTCGCCAAAGGCGGAAAACCCCCTTGGGGAGGGGGGCAAATGAAGTCACGACAACCTCGATTGTGTGACCCTTACTCTTCCTGTCAAGTGTGGTTGAGATGGGATAAGTAATGACCGAATGTATCATGATCAATAAGATAGACAGACACCAAATTGTCAATGCATTGTTAAGTGGATGCCTCCATAAGGTCAGCAAACTGGGTGAAAAACGGACGAGACATTGCAGATTCAGGAATTTAAGGCCGAGGCCTATACTTACTGTGGCCTTCACAAGGCCTGTGATGCCTATTGGCTCCGACATTTCGATATTTGATGATCCTTTTAACAATCACTTTGGCCGTTTTACATTGAAGGGAAACTTATAGAGAGGGCATGACGATTGTGAATATGAAAGCGCCGAAGATGTCTTTGACTTCACATCGGACAAACATGGTGGCTGTATGATTTTTCAGGTTACAATTGTGGAAGGAGTTAGGCTAGCTGTCCAACCAATGGGTGGAAAATTACGTCACACACGGACGGACGGATGGACGAACAAATGTATTATTATGTAGATAATAACAATATTTAAAATCTGTGAAAAAAATCCTTTGCTGCAGAATGATATGATACTTTGGTTGGCTTATGCAAGGGTTGAGGTCAGATTTATCTGAAACAACTTTTAAAGTATTTTGCTGAAATAAAAGTAGAAGCAAAATCCTTTTTACAAATCAGGTAAAAGCACCCCCATTTAAACACATCCTCACAGGAGATTTGACTAGAAAAGGCAAATTTGGTTATTTTGGGAGGTCTTGCATAACAAACCTTCTATTAACAATGACCCAGTTGTCGGTGTAAGAACGCACAAAATCTCGTACTTGAGGATCCACTTCTCTAAAATGAGGAAAGAAGAGGACAAAGAGTCACAGAGAGTCACTGAGAGTCACTGAGAGAGGCTGTCATTACACACATCCATAGAAGATCAATGTCACAAGAAGTCTTTCTTCCAGAACATGGCCACATTCCCCCACCCCCCCCCCCCCCAAATAAAAAATCTGTCTCCTGAAAGTTAAAGCTCTTTGAAAATACCAAGAAACAAGGTACTTGTACTCACCCCTCTTCAGGAGCAGGTGGAACCAGTGTACGGCATTCACGAAGTGAAAAGGAGACGTTGAGGTCATCCTGCGGAAACTCCAACATGGTCCTCATTTCATCCGAATCCACGACCAGAGGGTGGAGGTGTATGTAATCTTCAAAGTCTACTGGTTCCACAACATCTGTGAGTGGGACCTGCCCAGGAAAAGTCACAGAGTAAAAGTAAACAGAAACGATAATGCAGAAATATTATGAGGCTGTGGTTTGAGTTATGAACACATTATTGAAAGTTGTTCATCTGAACATCCCAACAACTGAAAAAAAATGTCTTTCCTTCTTCTCAATTGTATGAACCCATAGTAGTACCGTATAGTTTCTTCCATCTGCTCATATCTGCCATGCCAAACATATTTCCACTGCCCCTGCTTCGTCACAAAAACTTCTTAAAGTTTACATTCATACTTCCGTCCACAGACATAAGCGGAGCCGGCACCAATATCACGAGCCACACACTCATTAGATTTGCCGACTTTCACATAATCCATGGCAGCATACTCCATCAATGAATGAAATTTCAATCAATGCTTCTTCCCTTTTGAACAAATTTTTTAAATTAAAATTGAAAACAGCAGGAGGACATCGAGCAGCAATGTCCCAAAACAAAAGGCCCAAAAACAAAAGGCCCTTGGAGCAAAGGTGAATCAGAATGGATACTGGGAGTTTTGCGGTCGCTGTTCAGCATCCCGATTTGTGAAGAATGCTGTTCAGCAGCTCAGATGTGAAAATCTCCATTTGTATTAATTTTTTTCTTGAAAAATCAGGCATAATATAACATTGTTGAAGACAGTAATCAAAAGTCTACGGTACAGCCAGAGATGTTTGGAACTCATAGGTTTTCACACTCCAACTTCCATGGATTATTGAGGCATGTAACCTTCATTTGATCTGGAGGTCAAACCAAAGTCGAAACTTGTTTCCCTACCCACGCTGATCAAGCTATTTGATCGAGTTGGTTATATCAAACTGGTAAGTTTTAACACTTTCTTCAAAAAGTTACATAGTTACCTCCGCCACAGAGGTCGATGGAGGTTATGCATTCACCCCTGTTTGTCTGTCTGTTTGTAACCAGGATATCTCAAAAACTTATGGACAGATTCAGACAAAACTTGGTGGACAGGTGGTGTGTGACAAGGACGAACTCATTACATTTTGGTGAAGGTCTGGATCTCGATCCGGATGATGTAATATTTTAAAGTGATTCTTCACCATCGAAGAGATAGGGCCAAAGAACAATATATAGTACGACATTTCAAAACGTTGCGTCCGGATTCGAACAAAACTTGGTGGATTGGATAAGTTGGGTGTGTTACAAGGCCAAATTCACTTAATTTTGGTGAATATCTAGATCAGGATCTGAAAACGATAATTTTTAAAATACAAGTGATTCTTTACCATTAAGAAATAGGGCCAAAAACGATATACTCGTACAGCATGATACAGTATTGTCGTGTACACGCCGGTTAACACTGACCTCGCCGGATAGCCGAACAGTTCTCCCTTAGAGGCGAACGCGTGATCGTTCGAGATTACAGCACGTGGGGGAAATGGGGTGGTAAGCACGTACCAGACGCATTCACCAGGACGGAGGACAAGGGTTTATATTCAAACCCACAACAAATAGACAGACACAGGCAATGTTAATAAATAGGGGTTCAATGAACATAAGTCAAGTATTCATAAAAGGAATAAATCAAAGCATGGGGTAATGAAACATGAGGTCATTTACAGCCTAAAGCCGAGGCGCCTCGACACACAGTTACAAAAACGGACAAGGGGAAAGATAAATAATTAGAAATAAATTAGGAAGGGCTGCGGGAAGCGAGCCGAAGCTAACGTACCTCCTCTCCTTAACGTTCTACACTGCTTAAACACAACAATTCAAGTATTTCAAAAACTCTTGGTTCCTCGCTCCGAACTCCTGGAGCAGGCAGAAAATGTCAGAAAGCACACACGAAAATCAACCGTGACAGATAAAACCTTGACTTAAGAACTCCTTAACGTTCATACAACCACCTTCTAAAGACTGTGTTCCCCGGTGGATGCCACAATACCCAACGTTACCTGCGGAGCCATCCCGATTTACCTGATCCAAATTTCTGCAGGCCCTGTCTCTCCGGTTCAAGTTAGTGACATGGATCAAGTCAACCTTCCCTCACACACTCACACATAAACCCAATAATCAATAATTCACTACAACCCTGCAAGACCATGGCTTAAATGTTATTACACACATGTGTGATCCTCAACTCGGCAACGGGGAGGTACCGGACAACCAAGATGGTGGGGGCGCTTCCGGTTGTGATGCCCGCAGTCCAAAAACAAGTCGCCCGATTACGACTTCTTTGCCCCCACCCACCCCCACTCCCCCTCCAAAACCAAACAGCTGCTTTGCTGCATGTCCTGCCGGGGAGGGTCTCCGCAACATCCAGGCTCTCTTGGTCTCATCTCGGTCACCAGGGGTCTCCTTACCGTTGGTCCCCCAACCAACCCCCCCTCGGGAGCAGCACGTCAACTGCATCCACTTTCCGCCGGTACTCCAGGGGCCTCCATCTCACCATCCCCCAGGCAGATGCCTGGCTCATCCCCATCTCCTTGAGATGCCGATCAACTTGCTGTGGCCACGAAACACGTGGTTGACCCATTGGTGTCCACCACTCACGAGGCTCCCTCACTGAGAGAATCTGGTGAGCAGGATCAGTGTCTGGAAAACGAGCCACATGTCAATACAGCCGAAGCTGACGCTCACGGATTACACAGGTAACAAATCTCATCTGAGTCTCTCTCAGCAGCCACTCATTGGACACAAAGTCTGACCAGTGATCGCCAAGGATTCTCCGAAGAGACCTGGTACCGAAGGGGTTAAGTCTCCATCTCAGAACCCTGTTCAGAGTCCAAGTCTCACATCCGTAGAGCAAGACTGGAAGCACCAAGGACCTGAAGACTTGGACTATTGTCCTTCTGCACAGGTACCGACAGCACTACACACAATGATCCAGTGAATCCATGACTCCCCAGGCCCGACCCAGACGTCTATTGAGCTCTGGCTCACAACATGCAGAGACATGAATATCACTGCCAAGGTAAGTAATCTCTCCATGACCTCAAGATCCTCACCACAAACAGGAACAGACAAGACAGCAGCATCCAAGATGTCATTGAAAGCCTGAATCTTAGTTTTAACCAAGGAAACCCGTAATCCCAGCAGCTACGACTCCTCATTCAGCACCTCAAGGGCCCCCAAAAGGATATCCAGAGTCTCCGCAAAGATCACTGCATCATCTGCGACATCAATGTCAGAGATCTTGACATTCCCAAACGATGCATTGCAGCTTGATCTCTCTGACATCCTCCCCAGTATCCAGTCCATCCAAGCGCTGAAAAGTGTGGGGGCCAATACACACCCCTGACGAACTCCAGTAACAACTGGAAATAAGTCAGAGATGGTACCACCACATCTCACAGCACTCTCAGTACCAGAGTAGAGTTCAGATATCAGACTGATCAGTTTTAGTGGCACCCCACGAAGACCGAGAATCCTCAATAGGGCATCCCAATTCACTGAATCAAATGCTTTGCAGAGATCAACATAGGCTCAAGCAGCCCCTGCCGAAACTCTCGTCTGTCTTCGGTGAGGACTCCAAGAGCAAGGATATGGTCAATTGTTGACCTCTTTGGTATGAAGCCTGACTACTCTGGATGCTGGTGCTCAAGCAGATGGTGGCAAACCCTTTCAAGAATTATCCGAGCAAAGACCTTGCCCAGCACTGAGAGCAGCATCACCCCTTGATGGTTGTTGCAGTTCTGGCAATCACCCTTCCCTTTCCAGGGAGGGACAACAAGGCCCCTCTTCCAGCCAGCTGGTATGATGCCTGTGTTCCAGGCAGAGCACAGAAGTGCATACAACGACGTGAGTACATTTCCACCTCCTTGAGAAGTTCAACATGGATGTCACAGATCCCAGGAGCTTACCCCCATTTCCACCGGTTCATCGCAGCCTGTGTTTCCACAAACGAAGGTGGATCACAGTTGATTGGAGGGTCAGCAATTGAAATAGTAACACCCCTGACATCCAACTCAACAGCTGGAGGGTCAGTCTGGGGCAGCCGCTCAAAGTAACCGGCTCAGCGGCCCTTCACGTCAGACTTCTCTGTCAAGAGCCCTCCACCCTGCGCTCTAACTGCAGTACACTGAGAGATGGGCTTGGAGGAACGTAGTGCGCGAATCCCCCTGTAAGCGGGATGAGAATCACTTGACCACAGGTGATGCTCTCCCCCCCACAGATTCCTCGCGCATAGGCCTCCTTGTCCATCCTCAGTGCACGTACACTCATCTCCCTGAACAGGCCCTTGGAGCAAAGGTGAATTGCGCCTCAACTCCCTGAACAGCTCAGCTCTGCCATTAAGCCTGGCCATGTGACTCTGGTCAATGGTATCCAGTGTCCCTTGAGAGACAAAATTATTCTTCACCACACGTTGAGTTCGAAGACATCTACTGGCAACATCAAGGATGGTGATCTTGATGGCACTCCACAACTCTTCAGGATTCCCCAAAACACCCAGGCCCTCGAAATCCCCACTCAGCCTGTTCACAAACTCCTCAGCTACCCTCTCATCCTTGAGCTTGCCAACGTCCAGCCTTGGCTGGGATGGTACCATTCTCCCGGAATTAATCTGCAACATCAGAATTGCTACAAGCCGGTGGTCAGTATTGAGGAACTGAGCAATCCGGCAGACCCTGCAGTTATGGATCATCCTCCAGTGACCACCAACGAGCACATTGTCAATCTCCTTTGCCACATCACAAGCGTTGGAATACCAAGTCCAGCGATGAGCCTGTGTACGCTTAAACCATGAACCAGCCACCCCAAGTCCACGACTTCTTGCAAAGTCAAGGGACTTAGTGCTATTCGGGTTCACAGTTTCAGACCCATGGGGACCAACACATGTCTCATAACCATCCCTATCAGTTCCAGTCGATGCATTGAAATCTCCCAACTAGTGGGATACAACACGTGAACTGTTCAGCCTCCGTCTGGCGGATCTATGTATTGTACTGAGTGCCCTTCTACTTTACTATTGTTTCCAAACTTTGTTAACACAGTGTGGCCAGATTATGGATTTTAAAGGTGCCAAGTGAAAAGAACATTACATGTGCTGAAATGAATTCATGAAATATTCTGAGATGGTTCATTCAAAACATTGACAGCAACATCGACTGTTTATCAAAACATCAGGAATATAAAACATTTTAACTTGAGAATAAAAAGGTAACAATTAAACAAACAAGGAAACTCACTGCCTGATGTGCTGCACCAGCAGATAAGGGTCTGGAGACATGGCTTCCACCACTATAGTGTAGGAACAACTGCTTTCTCACTTCTGCTGCCACCGTCCTGTAAATCATAAGTCACGGAACCAAACGTAACCCACAATCCTTTGATTACTGGAAAATGTATGTTTAATTCTCAAACAATTCAGACAAAATTACTTGAAGTGGATTTTCAGCCAGTATTCTTTGTTACTTAAATAGTATGAGGGTTTCAACCATGAAGAACAAACATCCCTGTCACTTGCAATGCAGGATTTTGAGGATTATTTACATGAACGTGAAGAAAACATCGGCCCAACAAATGTGAACAACTTCATTTATTCAGTACATTTGGCAAACCTGGTGTTGGCTTTACGGTTGGCTGGCTAAAGATCTTAGGGTCTTGAGTTTGAGCCCCTATCGCCATTGAATTAACACCAGGTGGGGTTGACTCAGCCTGTTATCCTTCCGAGGTCGGTGAAATGAGCACCAGTGTACTGGTAATCGAGGGCGCTGCATCGGCGGCACAGCCGCACCGCCAGAATATGATGCAACCAGCAGCCACAGGCTGCACAGGATAGCTGGTGCATTTGGCTGCAAGGTTTTCAGCTTCCATTCTTCCAGAATTTTTTTTTTGCATCAAGCTGAATTATTTTTGTGGTATTTCTTACTTCAACAAGATTCAACCACACAACACACCAAAGGGATGTAATCAAGCAAAGCAAGGTGTGATGTCATCATTTCATCATAATATCCATCGGTGTTTGGCAAAATATTATTTAGAAGGGAAGAACATTATCTATTGTCAGATAAACTTGACCGGTGGAATCCTTTTTTGCCTAATGTTTCCAGCTCCAGGAATTACATACACATGAGAATAGGTGGCCAACAGGTACGTGCACAAATCTCTAAGTTGTCTAGCCTGGGTTCGAATCTGGGACAAGCTATAAACTGTCATCCCAGTGTTTGGTGTTTCACAGGCACGGTGATTCATCAATGTTTTTTTTCCCATCCCTTGGATGGACATTGAACTGGGCGACCCGTCTGTCGGCATTAGTTGGTGAATGTTAAAGATCCCACGGTGTCCTTCGCAAAGGGTAGGCGAGCTATCGTCGGCACCCTGAACAAATTAACAAATTCCTGCCCTAACTACTGAGCCGGAGTAGCAACACGGCCAGGATTGTAGCCTCGTAACTGCTTCGGCGGCACCAATGCTCTGCACAGGGCTTGGTACATGACGACGACGACGACGACGACGACGATGATGATGATGGGGATAGGTTGGGACCAACATATGTATATTGTCAGACCCCACGATTTGCGGATTCGCAATTCGCAGACATCACGTATTCGCGGTTGATGAAATGTGACCTGCTTCTACATTCGCGTCCCTCTGCTTCACGTATTCGCGTTGTATTTGTGTTTTTGCGTTTATTTGCGAGAGTATTCGTGGTTTTTCGCATTGTATTTGCGTATTTGCAGGGTTTTTTGCAGGCATATTCGCGGTTTTTCACAGTTTTTCATGGGATTTTTGATTTCCCCTTATGAATCACAAATCACCGGGAACCTATCCCCCTTTTTCGCATTGAAACAATGCCCTGACATTCGTGGATTTGACATTCGTGGCATTTTCCAGGAACATATCATCAGCGAATAGAGGGTCCCGACAGTACTATATATAGTGTGTGTGAGTTATCGCTGGCACTTCAAACAAATTCCAAATTTCTGCTCTAACCTACAGGGGGCACTGCATCAGCATCAGAGCCCACCCAAAATAAATGATGTCATAGCCCACCTATCTTTAGCCATGTGCTGCATGTGAAAGAAGAAGAATGCTCTCGGTTACTTGGTTAGACTTTGCGAAGGACACCGTGGGATTTTTAAAGTCCACCAACTAATGCCAGCAGACAATGACACCTGGCTTAATGGCCATCCGAGGGACGGTGCAATTTGTGATACAGCACACTGCCTGTGAAACACTAAGCCAAGTTTGTTTGGTTTTATATACATGGTCGAGGCTCATGGAAGAGTTAGAGCAGAATGGAATGGAACAAGATGGGGAAACACCAACAACAGAGTGGACGTGAGAGTGGGATCAAGGGAGGAGAGGGGAATACATGAGGTGAATAGGCTGCACATACGCTGAAACACAGCAAGAAGAGGAAGGGGAAAGTGAGAATGAAACAGAAAAGGAGCAAATGAACCAACAAACTAACAAACAAAAAGAGGTGAGGGAGAAAGTGGGAAAAAAATCACAATAACCTGGAAAAGGGGGAGTTCTTGTGAATGGGGTCAGTTGGGGTAGAGGAGATAAGGAGTTGGGGTGACCTGATGTAGTGATGAACAGCTGTGTTGAAGCCCTGGAGGAAAGAATGGGACTGAACAGACTGGGGCAGTTGGTTCCACAGGTGAGAGAAAAGAGGAACAAATGAGTGGAGGTGAGCAGTGAGCTTTGATTTTGGGAGTTTAACAAGAAGAGGGTTAATGGCAGACCTTGTGTGCCCTGCACAAACTTGGGAGGGATAAAGCCAAAGAGGGCAGTGGGTGCAAGAAAAAGGAGGTGGTAGATTATAGAGAGGCCACCAACCTGTCTGCGATGCGAAAGAAACAGGCCTAGACACTCAGGTTCGACACGGAAGATCCCAATGATTTTGATTGCCTTGCTTTTCCATGGCTTACCAAGAAGGGCAAGGTGTGAGTTGGGGACAACAGCCCAAACGGAGGAGCAGTACTCCATCAAGCTGTGAAATGCAGGCCTTGTAGGTTGTCAAAAGTTCAGATTGGCCAAGGAAAGACCTTGATTGATGAAGAATTCCCAGTCGGCAGGCTTTGGAGGCCATTTGAAAATAAGCTCTGTCCAAGAAAGATCATGGCTGATGATGAGGCCAACAAGTTTGGTGACTTTACCTCTTCAAAAGATTTGTTAAAGATGCAGATGGGAGGATTTGCCAGACAGTCCTTTCGCAGAGACAGGCTTGGGATTTCTCGGGGTTGAAAAACATATTTTAAGTGCTGGACCAGCTCCTGATTCACTGTCTGATTCAAAGACAGTGCCTTGAGGACACTCCAGCCTAGACAGGGAGAGAAGAGATGAGAGCATCCCATGAAGAGCTACATGCTGATTATGGGAGTGGAGGGAGTCAGCTAGCCATGAGAGGAAGTGGCCTTGGATGCCATCAACATATAATGTGGAGATCAAGGTGGGTGCCAGACTGTATCAAATACTCGAGATATGTCCAGAGAGATGGCCCAGATGTCATGTCTGATATTAAGGGCTTCCATCCATTGTTGGGAGAATCGAAGCAATATGTCGAGGGTGGAATGACTGAAACAGAACTGATGATCTGAGATCAGGCTGTTGGAGAAAAGGAAGGGTATGATGTAAACTGCAATGATACATTTCATGACCTTTCTTAAAATTGGAAGGAAGCTAACTAGGCCCGTTTTTATATACACCATGTTTGTATATTGCAGCGATGTTGGCTATCTTACAGGCAGATTGAAACTGACTGAGAGAGAGCATTATAGGATGAACACAGCAAGAGGATAAGGAAGACCAGCAGAGCAGGTTTTTAGGACACCTGCACTGATGCCAGCTGGGCCTGTAACAGAAACAGGTCAGGTCAAGGTTTTCCAGAAACCTCTCCACCTTCTGAGGTGAGAAAGACTCAGTATCCAGGAGCTGTTGGATATGAGAGGGTCGGGTATGTATATGGAGTGAAGACCAGAAGGGGTTGTATAACCAAGATTCAGAAGCAAACACAGAATTGAAGGGTTTGGCCTTCTCACAAGCAGAGTCAGCTGTGGTGCCATTTAAAGTGAGGGAAGGGATGGAGAGGGAGCGTACTCCAGAGAAAGACTTAACAAAGTGCTATCAGCTCTTTGAAGAAGATGACACATTTGAAAGTTCAGTCATTAAGTTGGTGAGATGTGTTTTTCCTGGCTTCCCTGAGAATGGACACACACTTGTTCTGGGCTTTGTGGAATGATCTGAGGATGCCTTCAGTCGGATTTGCTTTCCAGGAAGAGAAGGCAAGTTGTCTTTAGGTAAAAGTCTCACAACAGGATTCCTTGTACCACGGGTGAGAGGATGGGTATGATAACTGCAGAAAAGATGGTATAAATCTGTTCATAATGGAAAGCAAGCTTGTGTGGAAGGATTCCCAGACGTTATTAATATCAGGAGAGGATGAAATGAAAGACAAGTCTTGACATGAGAGGACAGCTTGCATTCCCTGCCAGCCGGCTTGTGTGAACTGCCAGCTGCAACACTGCGGAAACTCACTGATAATAGCCAGAGAAATGTTAACTCTCACAAGCAGATGATCAGATGAACCTATTGGAGCAGAAGAGGAACAGGAGTCATTTGCAGAAAAATTAGTCATTAACTAGTCCAGAAGGGAGGACGTGCCACTGGGAGAAATCAGGGTCAGAAAGAAAATTGATTGGGTTACGCCCATGGAGTCACAGTAAAGCTCTTTACTGAAGTGCCATGGCTGGTTGAAGAGGTACCAACACCAAGCTAATTGACATCATGACAGTTCAAATCACTGCATGTGAGGAAGAGAAAAGTGGGATGAGTGGTTATAAGATGGTCCATGTTGGCAGAGAGGGAGATAGATATAAATGGAGTCATCCCTGTTTGGAGGATGGTACAGCACATGGACAAACAAGAGGTGGTTGTAGAGGGGAAGGGCCAACCAAAGGTCCTCCTGGTGGCGAGGAAGGGTGAGGGTAGGACCCAAACAGTGGGAAATGGAGTTCTTGATATAAACCGCAACGTCCCCAATGGAACGGGGTTCAGGCCTGTTGAACCAGAAAAGACAATACTCAGGGAGAGATATAGAGGAACCAGGGACATCCTGTGGGAGGAAGGATTCTATTCATCAGAGAATATCAGGTTTACCAGTGGTAGCTTGGATTGAGAGATCTGTCAAATTGGAGTGAAGATTCCGGATGTTGAAGGTCCATAGAATTGGGGATGGGGGCGGAGGCGTTTTAGGCAGATTGTAAAAGATGGGAAGAGGTGAGGGAGCATAGAGAGGGGCTGGAGGATGTGTAATGGAGCATAGAAAAAGGAATTGAAAATCATCGTAAGGGCTGAAAGACAATGGGTAAAAATAGGACAAAGAATTAATTGAAGCCAAGAAATAAGTTTTGGTGAAAAAAATGGGAAAACAAAAGGAACTAAGGCATGTTTAGTGCTTCCATCTGTGCAACATCAGGTTCAAATCCCACGTCGAGTACTGTGGTCATGTTGTTCATGTCTACACCAAATAAAGTCTTCTGTTGTTGCTTTTCACAATTATCATTTCACAAAAAAACATCTTAAAAACATAAATAAAATGTTATTCAATAACATTAGTTGTAGAACATGTTTAAACGTTATTATGATATTAATACAAACTGGAGCGAAGTCCCCACGCTTCCCACCTATAGCAAAGTTGAAAATGGCAAAAAGTTCCACGAGGAATGACCCAATATCAAATTTTAGAAGTTTAAAAAAAAAATCCGCTTTTTTTCTCCTAATTCCCCACTCCCTGGGCATGGACCAGGGGTCAAATACAAAAAAAATCATCACACATTTCATGCGTCCCCAATGTTGATTGCATTACAACAGTACAGAGTTTCATTTTAAAATGTTTAAAAATACAGTATGCTCATAATTGCATTTGTTGGTATTTCAACTTTTGACCCCCACCCAGGGGGGGGATTATACTGCCTTGCACATTCCTGCCATGTGGTGATCATAACTACCAAGTTTGGTGAATTTCTGCCCAACCGTTTTGAAGGAGACAGCATGACGGACCGGCAGACAGACAGAGCCGATTACAATATCTCCCTTTTTCTCAAAAATGTGTGGATAACTAGCAGGTCCCCACAGACATTCTGCATAATGTAAAATGTAACTCAAGTCCTAAACTCCCCTCTCTCCACCCCCCCCCCCCAACTTCAAGTCCTCGACATCACCCCACTCCCCCTCTCTAATCTCAAAGCTTCAATCCCCTCCTCACCATGAGTCCTCAACTCCTCAACCCCTCACCCCCACCGCAAGTCGTCTACTCCCCCCCCCCCCAACCAAAAGCCTCAGCCCCCTCTCCCAACTTGCTATCCCCTCTCTGCCTCCCCCACCCCCCCCCCCCTGCCACCCAATTCTCTGTCATTCCTTCCCATTTCTTCCTGCTCTTCAAAGCAAGATGGTATTCTTATATCATGACACATTATTTCATTACTTCATTGAATGGTGGAATAGTTAACTCTCTTCCCCCTCCCTATCCACCTCATGATGATGCCAGAACGAGCTTCTCCTACTCCAACATCCTCATAACCTGCTTTCCTACCTTCCCAACTTCTACTTTTATTGTTCACGAAAAAATATTTTCACGAAAAAAATAATTGGTTCACGAAAAAATATTTTCACGAAAAAAATGTGATTAAGTGATCACGAAAAAAAAAAAATCGTTATTGTTGTGTCTGTCTGTCTGTTGGGTAGTCGATAAAGTCGAAAAAAAAAATTTTTTTTTTTTGATCTACCCTTATCACTTTTTCCGTCGATATGTTTGTCTGTATGTCTGTCTGTATGTCTGTATGTCTGTCTGTTCGGTCCAGTGCTCCGTTAATACAATGGCGATTTCGATGAAACTTGGTGGGTAGGTTCATACCATGACCTAGTTGTGTGCAAATGAGACACCGTTGCTATGGACACCACCGTTGCCTAGTAACGGGACTTTGAAATTTTTGAAAAATCATAAAAAAATTATTTTTGAAAATCAAAAATCGGGGCCACGAGCGACTGTGGGCAGTACATTCAGCCATATTGTCAAAAATTTCCAGCCGAATCCTATGAAAACTCGGAGAAGATAGACTTTGAATGAACCCTGGTCGAAAACAATAAAAAAACGAAGTTCGTTATATCTCAGAGACTATGAGTCAGATATACATGAAACTGGCATGGTAGGTTCATGGTATGTCCTAGTTATGTGTGAGAAAGAACCGTTGCTATGGACCCCTCCGTTGCCTAGCAATGGCCGAAAAACCTCTAAATGTGGGGGTATTTTAACGAAAAAACAATCTGCAGCATTAACCCTTGAAGCTAGAATCATGATTTTTTTTTGTGCTTAATCCTCAGGTCATTCCCCATCGAACGGCCATCGCGTCAGGTTCTATTGGGTAGCGACTACCCATGTCCGCCTACGGCTTGTATGTCTGTCTGTCTGTCTGTCTGTCCCGAGCATAGCTCCGTGGGTTTTGATCCGATCCTGACAAAATTTTGGTGGGAGGTTTATATCATGATCTAATTGTGTTTTCCTGAAAATGGGCGTGGTGAGCCCATTATGGGTGGAGCCACGCCAAAAAACATGTGTTTTTAGGGGGTAGCCGATTTCAATTTGCAACTTCTCCTAGGGGGTTTGGCGAATCTGACAGGGGTTTTGGTATTTGGTTAGCCCAATGGCACCTGCATAGCCCCACGGAGCTCGATTTTTCATTTCGTCCCAAGGTCAAGGTCACAAGGTCACGAACTTAGAAAATTGCGAAGTTTGAGTAAAAAATTTCTTCTCCGAGGGGTTTGCAAATCTGGCAGGGGTTTCAGTATTTGGTTAGCCCAATGGCACCTGCATAGCCCCACGGAGCTCGATTTTTCATTTTCGTCCCAAGGTCAAGGTCACAAGGTCACGAACTTAGAAAATTGCGAATTGTGTTTTTAGGGGTAGCCGATTTCAATTTGCATCTTCTCCTAGGGGTTTGTCGAATCTGGCAGGGGTTTCGGTATTTGGTTAGCCCAATGGCACCTGCATACCCACGGAGCTCGATTTTTCATTTTCGTCCCAAGGTCAAGGTCACAAGGTCACGAACTTAGAAAATTGCGATTTTGACATAAAATCCATCTTCTCCGAGGGGTTTGTCGAATCTGGCAGTGGTTTCGGTATTTGGTTAGCCCAATGGCACCTGCATAGCCCCATGGCGCTCAATTTTTATTTTCGTCCAAGGTCAAGGTCACAAGGTCAAGGTCACAAGGTCACGAACTTAGAAAATTTCGAATTTTGACATAAAAATCATACGACCGCCCAAACTTTGAGAGCTCGGATGACAATATTTTTTATATACTTGGAGGTCATTCCCCACCTAAAGTCTTGAAACCATTTGCTCTATCTCGAACACCTTGCCCTGGCGCCCCCTTCAAGTTTTTTTAGCTGATTTCATCAAAGATGGATAATCCGATGAGTGCGAAATTCCATATAGCCTATATGACGTTATATTGTTCCTGGAATGTTCCAGAGGAAGTTTTGCACCAAAGGTCATAATCCTTGACCTTTGACCTTTAAAGGTCCACAAGGTCAAATTTTCAAAGTTGTGGGAATCAAACCGAGTTTTCGACCTTCTTCGACGAACTAACTCCAATAAGCTATAGCACGTATCCTGTTTCCTTATTTTAATGTCCACAACATTGTTTTCTGACCTTTAAAGTTATGCAAAGGTCAAATTTTTAAGTTGTTGAACGAAACCGGGTTTTCGACATTTTGCAGCTAATAACCTGTCACTTGTACCACATCATATTGATTCATTTTTATAACTTGGTCAAACATTATCACATTGTCTCATCCTTGACTTCTGAAAGAATCTACATCGTCAAATACCGCTCGTGAACCATCGTCGTCTTCAGACTTGTCCAATTCACAATCAGGGCAACAGTGAGATATTTCTCATGAGAACAGTTATCCAAACTACCTGCTGGTCCCCATTCGCAATCTAATGAGTTATGTCCCACAGAAATAGCCACTCTCAAGTAGTCTAATTGCATTAATAAATTATCCTGAATTCATTACCTTCTTTGTGATGAAAATGTACTGGGAATGATCAGTTTAAGTCGGGGTTACATTCCTGTAAAACACGACAAACTCATGGACGTGAACTGATCAGCTATTTCCCATCATTATCCAAACTATAATTCACAGACTGCTGTTTGTTTGTG
>CM068958.1:57718834-57729304 GCA_035128595.1 Eptatretus atami | reverse complement strand
GAGGCAGTCCCTTTGGGTGGGTGCCTGGAATGTCCTCTCCCTAAGAGAGGATGATCACCTGTCTCTGTTATCATATGAGCTCAAGCTTTTGGACATCGGTATTGCAGCACTCTCTGAGGTACGGACACCGGATTGCGGCGAGATAATGGCGGGTGTTTACACCAACTATTGGTCTGGTCACTCTGATGATTACAATGCCCAAGGAGTTGCTGTAGCTGTGTCCAATACGCTGACTCCAATGATAAGTGAGGTAACACTGCTCAACGAGTGCATTATGAGACTAAGGATTCGTCACTCCTTAGGTGTCATTTCCCTGGTCTCTGTATTTGCTCCAACTGAGGCGAGTGATCTCTCCGTGAAGGACGCATTCTATGCCACGCTCGAGTCTGTGGTTGATCAGTGCCCCAGGCGAGATACTTTTCTAGTATTGGGGGATTTCAATGCATCAATTGTAACTGATAGGGATGGTTATGAGACGTGTGTTGATCCCCATGGGTCTGGAACTGTGAACCATAATAGCACTAAGTTCCTTGACTTTGCAAGAAGTCATGGACTAAAGGTGGCTGGTTCATGGTTTCAGCGCTCACAAGCTCATCGCTGGACTTGGTATTCCAACGCTGGTGGTGTGGCAAAGGTGATTGACAATGTGCTCGTTGATGGTCGCTGAAGGATGATCCAGAACTGCAGGGTTCCACCGGAGTGCTCACTTCCGCAATAATGACCACCGGCTTGTTGTAGCAACTCTGAAGTTGCAACTTCAATCCAGGAGAATGGTACCATCACAGCCTAGGCTGGATGTTGGCAAGCTCAAGGATGAGAGGGTAGCTGAGGATTTGTGAACGGGCTGAGTGGAGATTTGGGGGGTCTAGGTGCTTTGGGGGATCCTGAAGAGTTGTGGAGTGCCTTCCAGACCACCGTCCATGATGTTGCCAGTGGATGTCTTGGAATTTTGTTGGGTGAATAAGAATTTTGCCTCAAGGAACACTAGATACCCTTGACCAGAGTCGCAGGGCCAGGCTGAATGGCAGAGCTGAGCTGTTCAGGGGGCTGAGGCGTAAAACTGTACGTGCATCAAGTGTGGACAAGAAGGCCTATGTGCAAGGAATCTGTGAGGGGGTAGAGCATCACGTGTGGTCAAGTGATTCTCGTCCTGCTTGCAGGAGAATTCGCGCATTACGTTCCTCCAAGCCCATCCCTCGGTGTATTGCAGTTAGAGCAGAGGGTGGTGGGCTCTTGACAGTGGAGTCAAAAAGAGAAGGCCTGCTTGGCCGGTTACTTTGAGTGGCTGTACCAGGCTGATCCACCAGCTCTCGAGTTGGATGTCAGGGGTGTTACCATCCCTATTGCAGACCCTCCAATCAACTGCGGTCCACCTTCGTTTGTGGAAACACAGGCTGTGGTGAACCGGTTGAAATGGGGTTAAGCTCCTGGGATTTTTGGCATCCATGCTGAATTTCTCAAGGCTGGTGGAAATGCTGTACTCGTGTCGTTGCATGCAATTCTGTGCTCTATCTGGAACACAGGCATCATCCCAACGGACTGGAAGAAGGGCCTTGTTGTCCCCCTCTGGAAAGGGAAGGGTGATCGCCAAGACTGCAACAACTACCGAGGGGTGACGCTGCTGTCAATGCCGGGCAAGGTTTTTGCTCGGATAATTATTGATGGGGTTCGCCAACATCTGCTTGTGCACCAGCATCCAGAGCAGTCAGGCTCTACACCAAAGAGGTCAATTATTGACCGCATCCTTGCTCTTCGGGTCCTCACTGAATGCAGACGAGAGTTTCGGCAGGGGCTGCTTACAGCCTATGCTGATCTACGTAAAGTGTTTGATTCAGTGAATTGAGATGCCCTCTGGAAGATTCTTGGTCTTTGTGGGGTGCGACCAAAACTGATCAATCTGATGTCTGAACTCTACACTGTGTACTGAGAGTGCTGTGACATGTGGTGATACCATCTCCGACTTATTTCCAGTTGTTATTGGAGTTTGTCAGGGATGTGTCCTAGCCCCCACACCTTTCAGCACTTGTATGGACTGGATTCTGGGGAGGATCTCGGAGAGATCAAGCTGCGGTGCTTAGTTTGGAAATGTCAAGATCTCTGACCTTGATGTCGCAGATGATACAGTCATCTTTGCAGAGACTCTGGATATCCTTTTGGGGGCCCTCGAGGTGCTGAAGGAAGTCAGTGCCACTGGGATTACGGGTCTCCTGGGTCAAAACTAAGATTCAGGCTTTCAATGACATCTTGGCTGCTGCTGTCCTGTCTGTACCTTTTTGTTGTGAGGATGTTGAGGTCATGGAGAGTTTCCCTTACCTTGCAAGTGATATTCATGTCTCTGCTGGCTGTGAGCCAGAGGTCAACAGACATCTGTGTCAGGCCTGGGGAGTCATGGATTCACTGGATCATAGAGTGTGGCGCTGTCGGTACCTGTGCGGGAGGACGAAAGTCTGAGTCTTCATGTCCTTGGTGCTTCCATTTTTGTTCTACGGATGTGAGACTTGGACTCTGACCATGGATCTGAGACGGAGACTTAATTCCTTTGCTGCCAGGTCTCTTCAGAGAATCCTTGGCTATCGCTGGTCAGACTTTGTGTCCAACGAGTGGTTGCTGAGAGAGACTCAAATGAGATTTGTTACCTGCATAGTCCGTGTGCGTCCGTTGCGGTTGTATGGACATGTGGCTCATTTTCCTGACGCTGATCCTGCTCACCAGATTCTCTCAGCGAGGGAGCCTAATGAGTGGAGGAGGTCAATGGGCCAACCACGTGCCTCGTGGTTGCAGTAGATTGATCAACATCTCAAGGAGATGGGGATGGGCCAGGCGTCTGCCTGGGCGATGGCCAGACGGAGACCCTTGGAGTACTGGCGGAAAGTGGACGCAGCGACGCGCTGCTCCGGCGCATGCTCCCATACCTGACCTGACATTTTGGAGAAAGCATGACGGACAGAGATGATTCCAATATGCCCCCGTTAGTTTTTTTTCAAAAAGCTAATTATGATAACTTATCGTTGTTGCCCTTCACGTGACAGGTAAGCGCACCTGTCAACTGGTTGAAACAATTTTGGCCTGTCTTTCTGGAACCGCCTGGTCTGTCGATACGGTCAACTGTGGCAGGAATTTGTAATTTGTTGAGTGCCGATTAAACTCACCTACTCTTCACGAAAGACGCTGTGGGTTCTTTTACATCCAACAACTTCCGCCAGCAGATTACACACCCAGCCTCCCATCCATCTGGGGGATGATGCTGCACATATTGTTGAATCGTCCTGCACATGAAATGCCAGGGTGACAGTTTATAGCTGGATTGAGATTGAAATCCAGGCTCGACCACTTTGATGCGTATATACACATGGGAACAGGTGAAGCATGGGTTGCATTTGTCTGGATTGTAGCAGTAACGGAGAAAATTATTCAGAACCTTAACGTTTATCAAAAATAAAACTATGTATTGGAGAAGTACGCATGTTGGACGACTAACCAGTTAAAATCAGAGGTTTTGTTGATTTGTTGTCATCACAAAATGAGGATCATATATTTAACAGCACTATTTTACACCAACAAACACACTGACTTTACAGTGGGGCTTGCATCCTGTGATTATAAGGCTTGAGATCAGTGAATAATGAATGTCTCAATCGGTCAATGTGTTTCAGCACCGTTAAATCATGTCTTCTGCAACACCTCCTTTTCATCCCCCGAAGAAGTCACCCGAGAGAATCCAAAAGGAGTTGTTGCCAATCCTGGTGTGAAGCAGCCTCCAACTGTGCCAGAGTCTGCACAGGAGGGTCCATTTTCTTAATTCTGTGCCCCAAAAATGACCCAAACGTGCTCTATGAGACTTGAATCAGGACTCATTGCTGCCCAGGGAACTGTTGTGATGAAATTGCTTTGCAATAAGTTGTTGAGACAAGGTCAACTCTACAGTATTTTAACCAGCAGCACCCTATCATAACGGTCCACCACCTAATGTCCTAATGGGATGGACTCCACAATGTTCTTAGGTGTATTGGCTAGATTCTGTTGCCGCCAAAACCTGAGTTATAGCATCAGTCGTGTGCAGGAGAAATCGGCTTCCATCACACCGATAGATCTTCCTCCAGGATGCAGTGTTCGTGTTGACGTGCTCGGTTCCTTGCCAACAAGGCTGCTTTTGTGTCCTGCAGTGATGAGAGGGTCTTATCGTTGTGCCGGCTTTGTGACATATTGGCACGAAGCCGGTTCCGAACAGTTCTCTTGGATACCTTCTGAGGGGGATTCCATTCACGTCACAATACCCCCATTGTTGTTGAAAAAGGAATATATCTGACAAGCTTGATCAAAGATACACTTTGGCCTTTTTTTTTTAGCAGCGTCTCGCGTAGCGAACGCTGCCTTAAGAAGGCTCAGCGTTAGGCGTTGTTCTCCATTCTTCTCCTTCTTTCCTTCTTTCTTTCTCCTTCTTTCTCCTTCCTTCAGACAAAACCTTTATATTAGGACTTGGCTCTTTTATATACACGATCCGGATCTCCTTAAATACTAAACACTTGTACACATCTCGCATTGAGGGTGCCTTTTGAGAGCGTCTATCATGACTTTAAATATACAGTATTCGGACATTTGCTTTAAAGTTTCGAAAAGTTTACTTACTATTTAAAGATTATTCCATTTAATGTATTGTAATTTTGTAAATACATTATTTATTTCGTAAATACACTATATTTCGTAAATACATAAATACACTATGACGGGTCTCGCTATTGGCTTAATCAAGGCACGTGACGAAATATCGGTTGTTTTTTTTTTTTTTTTTTAGCCGACAAAACCTTTAGGACGCTGCTCTTGGACACATTTGTCCTTGTTATCTTGCCAAAACTTCGTTTTTGCAAGATATGTTACTTGGTAAGTTTTTATCTTGCCAAAACGAAGTTTTTGCAAGATAGTTAGTCAGCTTGTATGTTTTTTTTATTTTATTTATTTATTTATTTATTTTTGTTTGTTTGTCTGTAATCACGTATAAAAAATTCTCAGAGCACAGTTTCATTGGAAATTTTTGTAACTTCGCATATCAGAGGCCTATGGAGGTCCCTTTCAGCGCACAAAATTTTGAAGTCAAGGTCAAAGGTCAAGGTCACTTTGTCGCAAATCAGGGAGTCGACGAACCCTATTTTTGAGTAATTTTGATGGATCGTCTTCAAACTTCATGGGAATATAGTTCATGGTCTGGCATTCAGCTGATTAATTTTTGGTAGTGATTGGCCTTGACCTTCATATGTTTTTTTTTGTCTGTAATCACGTATAAATCACTCTGCAGAGCACAGTTATCATTGGAATTTTTTGTAACTTCGCATATCAGAGGCCTTAGAGGTCCTTTCAGCGATAAAATTTTGAAGGTCAAGGTCAAAGGTCAAGGTCACTTTGTCGCAAATCAGGGGAGTCGACGAACCCTTATGTTTTTGAGTAATTTTAATCGAATCGTCTCCAAACTTTATGGGAATGTAGTATATGGTCTGGCGCTCAGCTGATTAATTTTTGGTGGCGATTGCCTTGACCTTCATGGTTAGCGCCTGAGGTCAAACATATTTGACCCCAAGGTCAAATTTTCAAGTTTTAGGAACCATATCGTGTAGTACCTCAAATTGAACACCTCGATGAGTGCTTTCTAGATATGTCAAGCTTGAGACATTATGACGTCATTTGGTGACGTTATGAGGCAAACGCATATTTTTCATGGTTACTCTGTAGAACAATTCTCACGGAATCTCTCGTAGGCAGATATTCCTCAAGGAGTCGCTCCTGGTGGATATCAGCTCTGTTCACCTCAGTGTGACCTTAAAGAAGTCACACGTGGTCACCTTTTGGCAAGATACGGGTCACCCTAAGGGTGACATTGGTTTATTTTGTTTGATTGAGATCAACCTAGGACCTCGGTCGTCCAAATTGGGGCCTGTCTTTAACATCATTGGTTTGTTGACGTTTGAGGAGCAATCTGCTGACAACAGTCCAACAGAAGCCAAGTGGACACGCCCATTTTCACTGCACAACATCCCAGCATTGTTCGAAACAATAATTTGCCATCTTTGGGCTTCTTTGTCCGAGTCTTCTCAGGGCCGTCGTCACGTGGTCCTCCAATGAAAGTATTAAATAATTAAATGATCTATCATTACGTTTTCCAAACCTTGATGAGGTGAAAGTAAGTTTGTTTGTTTGTTTTTTTTTACAAGTTGATACTCCGAACTTGCTGGGTGAAGACCAGCTCGAGCGATAAATAGAGAATACAGCAGCCGATTCACATCGTGCATGGACGGTTCAAATTAATTTGTGTTTGGAATGCTTAACTCCCCCACCCTCCCACGTGTACATTATAATTCCAGGCCGTTTCTATCATTATTTATCATAAATATTTCAGATATTTATTGATCACGCCTTCAGGAATTTTGGGCGGTGTATTGGTAAATCTAACTACACTCGATTATTTTTATTCTGATTTTTTTTTAACGTATATTCCGTGTAGAATGAATAAATACTGAGGAACTGCGTACTTTTAACTTTGTATTGGCTTCAAGGATGTAATTCGAGAAGCAACAACAACAGGAAGGCTGTTCGGTGGTGGAGGAGAGAGTAGAGACGGCACCCTGCCCGTCTGCCTGACGTACTCGTTCGTACGCGGCTGTCGCTGGTTTCGCGAACGGTGGAGTCATGGAGTCGCGTCGTCACTGCGGTTTTGGAGCTCTCGCCGTGCTGCTACTCGCACTATCCAACTCGGTCGGCGCCTCCACTGCCCTTGATCTCGCCTTGGGCGACACTTCCTCTTGCGCCGAACGCTGCGCCATCAACAACAATGGGACCAAGGTTGGCCCCTCCGTCGGCGTTTGCTTCATGGAAGACCTGTAGTAATGGACAGGCTGACACTGCGTGTTGACTCATAACATCGTAGTATTTGATGTGTAGTCGCTTTCTGTGAGTTCTCGCACCCACAACCACAACCACCACCACCACAACCTCTTTATCCCCCACGTCTCCCGTCAGAACCTGTTGAGCGCTTGCTCCCGTGGCTGCCGACTGTTTGCTATTTGCCAATTTGTGGACGACGGGCGGAACCTGCACGATACCCGACGGGATTGTGAAGCAGGTGAGTTGTACACCTGCAGATGACGTATGGTCACACACCTGGGCTGAAGCTCAACCGTTGCCTGACAGATCGCTATTTGATTTGTTCATTAATATCTCCTACCTCCCCCACCAATCCGTGAAATCGAGCTTGGACTCACGGTTGATTAGAAATGAGTTTGACAGGTCCATGTGACATGGTGGGATTGGAGATGGAAGAGGACCAGCAACCTGATCTCGGTGTGAGAGGAGCAGGACTTCTTCTTCTGCCAAAATTATTCCCACGTTCCTGTGGGCTTGGCCTCCGTCTTTCAGGAACCGGCTAGTTCGGATTGGAATTTGGCAGTTGTGGCGGTGATGGATCGTCTACTCTTTGCAAAGGACGCCGTGGGATCTTTAACATCCACCAACTAAAGCCAGCAGATTGGACGCCCAGTTTACCGTCCGTCCAAGGGACGGAAAACCAGGAACACATTGATGGAACACCAGGACGGCAGTTTATATCTGGGCCGAGATGCGAACCCAGGCGAGACGGCTCAGAATCGAGTGTGTACTTACAGATAGGAGCCATACTCCAAGTCAATTTGAATAAACCTCTTGTCAAGAGCAGTAAATATTTGGAGTGAAAGTTACTCAACGTTGGTCAATATTTACTCTTTTAGTTTTGTTTTAAATGTTTACATTTGGTTGCCCTTCATATCCGAAGAAGGCCATTCACATGAACCATGCGAATCACCTGGTTAATTTGTTTCTAATGCAGAGGCTGCTGAACTGTAAGATTAGCAAGCAGTGCAACCTGTTGTGAAGGAAGCTCCACGAAGACCAGACTACTTGCTACCCACGGGTCATGCAGAAATTTGTAACTTGGCCAGGGTGCCGGTAATAATGCACCAACTCTCCGTGTAGGAGACCGTGTGATCTTTAACATCCACCAAATGCTAGCGGGTGGGACGCCCCGTTTAACGTTCGTCCGAGGGATGGTGCACACATTAATGGATCACACCAGGTTGACGGTTTATTGCTGGGTCAAGATTCGAACCCAGGCTCAATAGCTCAGAGGTGAGTGTGCATACCTTGAGGTTCTCCTGCCAGCGCATACATAATTAGAAGGGCATTCGGTGGAGCGCATACCTCCACCACGTAATGCCTGATCGATGAGAACATATCAGGCCCAACATATTTTTGAAATATCAAGCTATACATCGTTTTTGGCCCAATCTCTCAATGGTGAAGAATCACTTTGAAAATCAAATAATTCTCGTATCCAGATCCGGATTCGGATCTTCACTAAAATTGAATCAGTTCTTCCTTGTCACACACCCAACCTGTCCACCAAGTTTCATCCGAATCCGTCCACAACTTATTGAGATATCGTGCTACATATCATTTTTGGCCTGATCTCTCACTGGTGAGGAATCACTTAAAAAAATTCTAGCAGCCGGATCTAAATCCACACCAAAATCTAATCAGTTCGTCCTTGTCACACACTAAACCTGTCCATAAAATTTCATCCAGATCCTTCCACAACTTTTTGAGATATCCTGCACACAAACAAACGAACAGACAGAAAGGGGTGAAAACATAACCTCCTTCACCTTCGGTGGCGGAGGTATAAAACATGTGAATGGGGCATGTTTGCAGAGTGCAAGCTGAAGGCGTCCCGGCGATGTCGCGCACTGTAGGATTTGTTATTTATTTATTTGGCATGGGGGCTCTGTACTTTGTACCGCTTACCTGTTTTGTTTATTTTGTCAAGAATGAACCTTGACCAGAAATAGAATCGCTATCTTTCCAGACGCCTATGACACAATCTCTTATTCTTCATTTACTTCATTTATTTAATGGCTTGCAGAAAGCAAGCACAAGCCACTGCTTCAAATAAATAGAATGCTTTAACAATCCACTTCATTTACAGTGCCTTCAGGAAGTATTCACACCCCTCGACTTGTCACATTTTGTTGTGTTACAACCTGAATGTAAAATGGATTAAACTTTAATTTTTCATTTCACCGATCGACACTAAATATCCCATAATGCCAAAGTGAAAGCACATTTCTAGAAATTTTTACAAGTTATTTAAAAATGAAATACTGAAATGTCTTGCGTCAATCAGTACTCAACCGCAGGACGCATCAACGACGCAGGACATGTCAGCTTTTCGTTTTTAATTGGTGTGTAAAAACTTCGAAAAACATCTTTTCACTTTGTCATTATGGGGTATTTTGTGTTGATCGGTGACAAAAAATTTCAATTCAATCCATTTTAAATTCAGCCTGGAACACAACAAAATGTGAAAAAGTCAAGGTGTGTGTGTGTGTTTATACATACATATAGTGTTACGGTTGTGGAAATTCACAGAACACCATACAGGTCCTTTAGATCAGTTACTGTATGCCGATAAGTCTGTGTTCAGATAGATTTCCCCACCGTCGTCTAGCGGGAATTATTTGTGTAACAGGGCTGTGATCTTTGAGGTAGTGTTTTTCTTTTGCTATCTTTATTTTGGACCAACCGCTTCACAACAACCACCTCCACCACCAACCGCATCTCAACAACCACAGCCTCCTTCTCCACAACCGCCTTCACAACAACCACCTTAACCACAACCGCCCAACCACACCACCATCACAACCGCCTCAACCACAACCACCACCGCATTTCCACCTCAGCACACGGTTGCTAGAAGCCTGGCATTCATCAAGGGAGAACGGACGACCCTCCCCCCAACGAATAACCCTGCGAGAGGAACAAAAAGCAACGAAAGCTATGGAAAAGGCAAAAGAAAGGCCCCGATCCAGGAGAAAAAAACTCCCTTCTTCTGGAAGTTTCCCGCGCGTGCTGGAAAAGTGGCGGGAGGCGAGGGCGGGCGGAGCTCGAAATATAAGGAGGAGGCGCAGGCTCTGGTGTGTGTGTGTGCGGCGTACGCTGAAGCTCTCTCTGGCTCTGTATCGCGCGCGCTCGCTGGATCGCGCTCGCTGGATTGCGCTCGCTGGATCGCGCGCGCTCTCGCAGTCTCTCTGGAGGCGTGGATTGGGGCGTGGTCGTGACGGAGTCACTTTGGATCGTGTGCGGAGTCGGATCGTGGAGGACATGAGCTCGGGGAACTCACCACACGGTCACGTTTTTGGATTCGCTATATATGCTAATATCCTTATTGTCGGGTTTTCCGTCGTGTGTATATGTGTGTGTGTGTGTGTGGGTGTGTGTGTGTGTGTGTGCGTGCGCGTGCAACACGAGGCTCCACAGCACAAACCAGCAAACCGATTATTTTTCAAATGGTAGTCCTTCAAAAATAGGGTATCTATTTACCGTCATTTTTTATGAGGAGGTCCAGTTGGCCAAATACGCAATAGGAAAAATCTTGCCAGGTAGAGGAACAATTGT
>CM068958.1:57690096-57709387 GCA_035128595.1 Eptatretus atami | reverse complement strand
CGAGAGGAGAATGAAGATCGGATGTCTGCAACATGATGAATCAGCATAACAGACGTCTGTGTCCTCACCCTCACCTTGACGGGACTCTCTTGCCTCATCTGGAGCTCGTGGACGATGGAGGTTCGGCATCATCGGAGCATTGCTGTAACCTGATTCCATTCCTATTAAATGTCCTCAGCAAGGAGCAGAACGAGCTGGGCTTTGTTGTTCTTGTTATCGAGGAACTTTTCTCTTGCAATGATGATTTTGAGATCAGACGAATCTGAATGTCACAGCATGCATTCTTTGTTCGTCTCAAGTGTCATGGTCCATGGTGGAGCTGCCATATCCGTCAAAGACCACCGTTATCCGGAGGCGATGGCTCCCCATGGACTTCACAAACCGGAGGTACTCTCGGCAACATCCTTCCAAGTAAGGTTAGCCTCCCACTTGACATGTCAGGACCACCCACCATCAACCACAAGGCTTGTGCAGGGGGTTGTTCCGACAGGTGCCACACATGCCTTCAGGGATTGCTAGGGCAGCCTTGTCTGGCTTTCGTAACTTTTGATTTTTGTCAAACAGATCGTGGGTGGCCTTTTGGAGACTTTTGAGAGCGTATGCTTTTCAATCCCAGAACCACCACAGATGAAACACCTCAAGCCAGGTCAGTCACATCCTTGTCCATACTGTCCTAAAAAATGACATTTTTTGTAAACAACAGACAGGACATGAAATTTTGACACAAACAACAGAAACACACATACAGTGATGTGTTTAACATTAATAGGTCCACTCTACGTTGAATATATTCAACTTCTATTGAGTCCGTACACATAATTTATTAGCTAAAAGCCTTTAGGCTAACGTCAGCTAACAGATAATTTGACTGAGCATGAGCACAAGTATAACCAACAATATAGCAGTGGTTTCAAGAATGTTGTATGCTGGTTTCAGCACAATTTGAACAATCTGAATCAATTGAGGCAAATTACCGCAAAACACAGTCTGAGATATCTAAAAATGTATCATATCAATATTTTACGGCTAGGGATTCATTTTTCTCAAATCTAATGGTTGGAATCAATTCAGCACCCAAAAAACCCTAGTTAGACATCGCACATAGTAAATTGGCAATTTTAATTTTCCGATTTTTTTTCGCGAAGGCCCTCTGAGCACCCGAACTTTGATTGGCTCCCCAGAATTTTCCACAAGGATTGGGTTTGCACTATTGATGGTGTTAGTAGACACCTAGATGAATACTTTAGTGAAGAATTTTTGGTTAAGCAAATTTTTTCACAGATGGTCAATACAATTTGCTAAAATTCCCTAACTATGTATTATACTTTAAGATATGTTGTTGGGTGACCTACAGTGGCATCTGGTAAATTGTGACACACTGGTATTATTGCGGGCAGACTGAACAAGTGACCAGAGACCACTCTCCGTCTTGCTAGTAAGACACTGCACAGCATAGCTTCCAAAGGAAGCACTTGCTCTGGTGAACCTGGATGGAATCCATGATGGAGGTAGCATGGTCTTCAGACATGCTGGAACTTCTTCTGTGTGCAGTCTGAACATCAGACCCAGACCTGCTACACTTCTCCTGTGTGGTCGGGGATCGATATTCACTTCCTGTGGAGGGGCCTAGATTATGCGTTCAGTACGACGTTGCACATCATCCAGCTTTTTCAGATGGCACTTGCAGACATCCATACAAGGGGAGCATATTCCATTGTGCTCCGGACATGGGCTTTGTACACTTGGGTTCGGCCAAGCGGATCCAAGTATGGAGCAATACTGTGAAGGGCACTCACTCTTTGTCCATCTCTAACAGCGATGGAGTCCACGTGAGACTGGAAACCCAACCTCCGGGAGAACCTGACTCAAAGTATGTCAAGCTCGTGTACATGCTGCAAGGGCTTTCCACCCATGAAGAACTCTGGAGGATGCTTGCTTGGTAGTCGTCTACTGAGAGACATTACCTTGCATTTATCGGTAGCAAACTGGACATTCCATTTCTGTCCCCACTTGTAGATCTTCTGGAGGTCATCGCTCAAAGAAACGGTAGCATTCACTTCATCCAGCAGGCAGTAGATGGTACCATCAGCATAGAGGCAGGTAGGGTTATGCAGGTTGTCGCACAGATTGTTAATGTAGACAAGAAACAAGGTGGGCCCAATAATTGATCCTTGAGGTACTGATGGATTAATTGGAGTTGGTTTGGATGTTTGGCCGTTAACCACTACCTGGATATGTCTGTCCATCAAGTAGCTGGATAACCACTGTAACACCTACCCTCCAACTCCATTAGCAACCAGCTTGACCAGCAAACCCTTGTACCATACTTGATCAAATGCAACTTTGATGTCAAGTGCTACAATTGTACCTTCCTGACGTCTGTTGATACAACACATACACTCATGACTCAGATACGTGAGTAAATCAGAGGCTGAGTGACCAGGACGGAAGCCAAACTGATTGTTGCTGATGAGGTCGTTTCCAATGAGATGTTTCCTCAGTGTGGTGTTGACTCTCTCCATAACCTTGCTGATGCAGCTTAGGAGACTAATGGGCCTATAATTGTCTGGAACAGAGCAAGAGTTCTTCTTATGCACTGGCACTACATTGGCTATCTTCAAAGAGAAAGGGAAGTGGCCATGGCTAAAGCAGAAACAAAACAGTTTGGCAAAAGGTATGGCAAGAGCTAATGCACACTCTTTGAGAACTCCATTTCCAATTCCGTCAGGTCCGGATGCCTTATTTATGTCTAGCTTCTGCAGGATCCATCTGATGTCACGAGGCCTGAACTTTATGGTGTCCAAGTGAATGTTGGTGCAAGCTGTGAGATCGGGAAGGTCATTTTCAGCGTAACCAATTGTACACTTTGATGCAAGATGATCGCAGAAGATGTCTGCTTTTTCCTGGGATGTGGCAAAGGTCTGACCATCCTTCTGCAATGTTGGGATAGTAGAATGTCGTCCTTTCCCTTGTATCATCTTCACTGCCCACCACCAATCACGAGGTCTGGTTGCTTCAGAAGTCAGTCGAGCTTTTGTCCTCTGAAAGTGTTGTCTTTTTGCCTCCTTCTCCGCTTTCTGATAATTCTGCCTTGCCCCTCTCAGACCATCGTGGGTAACAGCACATGGGCTCTTGCTCCAGTTGGTATATGCCAGACAGCTTTATCAGCCATTTAGCAAGCCTCAGTAAACCAGGGAATATCGGTTAGTAGAACGGTGACCTCTGTATGGGGAATGAATTTCTCCATGCCTAACTTGATGATTGTCTCAATATTGTTGCAAGCTATTGTTGCAATGTCCTGATTGGTCCATTTTAATTTTATTTTTGTCTGGTTGCAGCTTGTACAGAGGCTTACAACAATGCAGCTGAAGAGGAGGGCTGCATTGCAGGTTGTCAATTTCAGCAACCTCTGGCAGAGCTCAGGCAGCAACAGGTATTTGAACGAAACCTTTTTTTAATTTTTTTATTCCTTTTTTGACAGTTTCTGAGGCTCATGGAACAGTTGTCCACACACGTCACACACGTCCATGTCTGCAACATACGGCTTGATGCCCGCCAAACACGGCCATTGATCTTATGGGGTGGGGGACAAGTAGGTACCCCGGCGGTGTCGTACAGTGACGGCACTTTTCTCTCAATAGTTAGCGGGGCACCTTTAGGGATAAATCTCTCTCCAGATGTAGTTTGTCGATGCTCTAGCCTCTTGATGCAGAGCGTCGAGCAAGGAAGCAGCACGTACCATTTTTAAAGTCTTTGGTATGAATCAGCAGGGGTCTGAATCAAACTGCCGACCTCCCAGACTCAGAGCGGATACTAACCATAATGCTGCTCTATTTTATTCTTCTAACATTTAATTTTTAAAGTGCTTTATTATTTGTTAATTGGTGTACATTAGTGTTCCCAGTTCAAAATGTAAAAACAGTGTTCTTATGCTTGACCTGTGTAATCAACTTGTAATTCTTTATACATTAATCTGCTGTCCAGTCAGTCTTTTAAGAGGAAAATGTGAACTTAAAATAAAGAAATGCAAATTTAGTTTGGAAAGGGAAGATCGTTTTTTTAAATTTGACTTTATTTGGGAACAGAATGCATAGCTTACCATTTACCCAGCATGATTTGGATGCACCCATTTTGATTCTTCCTCCTAATTTGTACTCTGTATACCCAGTTGGCAACAATGCTTCCACACATGCACACGCTCAGTGTTCTTGGCTCATCGTGGGCCCGTTTACTCGACTCTGCTCACGGACTACTTTCCTCTTCTTGGACCTTCTATCTGCAGGCAGACGATGGACGTGTTGTCGTGTTCCAGGTAAGAGCTAAAACTATTCTTATACTGATTTGTCTTTTCCGTAATAACTTTAATTTTCATTAAAAGTCAAGAGAGCTTCACAAAGCACATCAAAAGCCATATTGCTCTCCCTTATTTGCTCCTGTGTGATCTCTTGATTGGGCTGCTTCCTCTCATCAGTCTTGCTTCACTAATAAAGTTAGTTGCCATTTGATTTGCAACTTTAATGTGTGGTTTCTTAAGGTCGTTAGAAGTTTCTTTTGGAATATGATATCCTGCCTTGTCATGTCTACATCTGAATGTAATTTAAAGACTAGTTTTTGAAAGCTGTTTTTTTTCTTCAAATATTTTCACAAAGAAATCAGATTGTCGTCAAAAGCTGGGTTTCCCCTTTATCTTTAATTTTGGTAGCTGCCTTGCCACAGCCATGTGACGGTATTTGTTCCCTCTGGTACCACGTTTTTTATGATGCCACCCTGAGGTGACCATTTCTGAGACTCCCTTCACTAGCCTGTTCAGTAAACTTCTACCAAAAGTTGAAAGACATGTATGATTGACTTGCGCAGGTACCACACTGTGTGAACAGAGCTGTGTTGGCTCTCTATTCTTGAAGGATGGCACACAGCTGAGCTGATTTTTTTTTTTAACTCTTGTATTACCATTTCAAGAATATTGGCATGGTTTAAACAAACAAGCTCGAATGAGCTATGATCCTCGTCCTCTTAATGATGACATCATAAAAACGAATATGACGTCATTGTGATGTATCAGGTTTGCGATAAATTATCTGTGCTAATGCCCGGCTTGATTCCCGCAAACAAAATTCAAACAGCTTGCCTAGTTTCGGAGATATGTATAGGCGATTTCCATTAGCGGCGATATGACGTCAACTTTTTTTCTAGGAAGAATTTCAAAATCGGAGATGGTTACTGCCTGCGCGGGGGCTTTCTGCATATACATGGCAAGTTTCACGAAGATCCGATGAAAACTCTGGGTTGTGAAACAAAAAATGTCAAAAAGTAGGAATGACGTCATAAAAATTGATATGACTCATAGTGATGTATCATATGTGCGGTAATCATCTCTGCTAATGCCCTGTTCGATTCCCGCAAACAGAATTCAAAAAGCTTGCCTAGTTTCGGATATAATTTTTTAGGCGATTTCCATTAGCGGAGATATTTTGACATCATAACTTTTTTCTAGGAAATTTTCAAAATCGAGATGGTTACTGTCTGCGCAGGGTATTTTACATATATATGCCAGTTCAGGAAGTTCGATGAAACTGTAATCTTTGAAACAAAAAAGTCCACAAGAACAACAATGTGAGTAAGACTTAGAGATCCTCCACGAGGATCTAAAAAAAAAACTTGGGAGAAACACTGATGGGGATCTATGGGTTGGGGGGAGGGTGAGGGTGGGGGTTGGAGGAAGAAGTCGGTGAGTTACTTCGAAGCTTCACTATGAGCAATGACCTCTCCTGGGCTGAGCATATCACATTGCTGACCTCAAAAGCCACCCGCAGAGTGGGCATCCCCTGTCGTTCCTTGTCATTCCTTGAAAATTCACAATAGTGTACTTGCCCCCCTTCCTGCATCACATCTCTCTCCTCTGGGTTACTTAGAAACTAACACTATAAACATTGTTACTTGCACTGCGGCCGTAGGTCTGTTTGTTTGTCGGCAGAATAAATGACCATGGTCGTCTAGAATCGCCAGATTTGGCACAGAGCTTCATATTTTGGATTCCTCAGATGAGTTAAACTTTGAGATCACAAGGAAAATGTGAAATTAATATTAGTACAGGACTATACTTATTCACACCATGGCTATGTGACAATATTGGTTTGCACCCTATGAGGCCATATTGCATGAACAAAAAAACAATGGTGTTGAGTCAACACCTTAATTGAGTGCATTCTAGTTATCCCCAAGCTTTTTGAAAACAATTGGGGGGGATATTGTAACCTGCTCTGTCCGTCTGTCCATCTTTCCGTCCGTCGCGGTATCTCCCTAAATGGTTGTGCAGAAATTCACCAAACTTGGTAGTTATGATCACCACATAGCACGAAGGTGCATGAGCAGTATCATTTTGGCTCCTCCCCCTGGGATGGGGTTGAAAGGTAAAATGTACAAAAAATGCAATTACGGGCACATTTTAAAACAGTTTTTTCATCAAACTTTGTTGTGCAATCGACATTGAGAGCTACATGAAATGTACAACAATTTTTTGGAGATGACCCCCAGTTTATGCCCCAGGTTAGTGGTGAAAATGGGAATTTGTTTTATGCCTCTGCCGCCCAAGTCGTCAGAGGCATTATGTTTTCGGATTCTCTCCAGCTGTCCATCTGTGTGTCCGTCTGTGATAGGTTTTCGTTACCGCGATAACTTAAGAATGGCTGAAGGGATCCAAGTCAAACTTGGTACAAGTATGTATAATGATGCAAATATGAACTGATTCGATTTTGGGGTCAAGAAGTCGAGGTCATTTTTGGTTAAAATTTTGGTTCCATGCTAACTTGTAAACCAGTGATTGGATTTTGACCAAATTTGATACAAGTATACTGAGAGGCAATGAAAATGTGTACCAAATTGACATTTATTTCATCGCATGTGAAAAAGGATCAATGTATGCAAGCACAGTAGATCTGTCAGGGACAGTCCTACAGAATCTGCACAGAAACGGGGAAATCTGGATGTACATGTCACGTCATTAAAAACGTCAAACGATGTAAGGGTCTGTAAAGTTAATATCAAGTGTGACCACCTTGGGCGGTGTTACACGCTTGAAATCTACGGGGCATGGATAAACACAGGCGGTGGATCAGAGCTTGTGGTATTGCTATCCAATGGAACTGTAATGAAGCCTGTTGTTGGCTTGGCAGGTAGGGTGGCTGGCTTGGGATCTTAGGGTCCTGAGTTTGAGCACCTGTCAGCCTTTGAATTAACACCTGGTGGGGTTGATTCAGCTCGTCATCCTTCCGTGGTTGGCAAAATGAGTACCAGTGGACTTGTAATAGGGGCATTGCATCAGCGGGACAGCCGTGCCCTCAGCCAGTGATGCTACCCGCAGTCTTGTGCTACATACGGAGGGAGGAGGAGGAACTGTAAGGCTGCAGTAAGCTCTGCAACATTGTTTGGAGGGTTCATTTGACGATTGCTTCCCAAACCATAACACCGCCACCTTCAAAACGTTCTCTCTCAATAATGCAGCCCTGAGCGAAACGGTGTCTGACGGAAATCTGATGTTGAACCTCTTTGGCGGACGAGATGGCATTTGCTTACTGTTTACTAGCCCAAGTTACCACCAGCTGCTGCCCATCATTGTCGTGCAGGTCGGTGTTGATGTGTCAAGATTTGTCCACTGTAAGGTTGACGACACCGTAAACCCCGTGAGAGTCATCTCTGTTTCATTTGTGGTTCTGGTCGTTTCTCATGCTGTCCTGAAGCGATTGTGGAGGTGACTGATGATGATACATCGATCTTGTCTTGCTGATGTCACAGGCTGTGCACCAGAACGAGGATGGTGGCTGACCCTTCCTGTGGCTCTGTATCGGTTCTGTCGCCTCAAAACTGTTGACTGGTGGATATAAAAATGTCGAGCAACTCTTTCTTGACTGATTCCACCATTCAGCATACCGATAGCTTGGTTTCTCTAATCATTCGTTAGACATGGCATTTTAATTGACAGCCTCACGACTCAGGCAACTTGTGTTTTTATAGGGCATGGATAAACATGTTGCATGTGCAGCGTGTTTTTCTTAAGCACAGCTCATAGTTTCCAAGATTTGCCATATATTTGCATTCAGACTCTGATGTCCATACACAAACCGGACTCAAACACAATCAAACACCCATGACAGACGTCCATTGTGCATGTCTTATTACCTCCGCCACAAAATGTGAAGGAGGTTGTGTTTTCACCTGTCTGTCTGTCTGTCTGTCTGTGAGCAGGATATCTCAAAAAATTATGGACAGATTCAAACAATTTGGTGGACAGGTTGGGTGTGTGACAAAGACAAAATTGTTCGATTTTGCTGAAGATTTGGATCTGGATAATATTTTTTTTAATGATTCTTCACCATTAAGAGAGAGCCTGGTGTTGGCTTCGTGGTTAGGGTGATGGCTTGGGATGCTAGGGTCCTGAGTTCAAGCCCTGTCGGCTGCTGAATTAATACCAGTGGGTTGACTCAGCCTGTCATCCTTCCGAGGTCAGCGAAATAAGCACCAGGGTACTGGTACTAGGGGCACTGCAACAGTGGCATAGCCGTGCTCCTAACCGATGATGCAACCAGCAGCCAAAAGGTTGTACACGATCGGTACCATTGAGAGATATGGCCAAAAACGATACTTGGCATGGTGTCTCATGAGGTTGTGGATGGATTTGGATGAAACTTAGTGGACAGGTTGGGTGTGTGATGCTAACAAACCGATTCGCTTTTGGTTCGGCCAGATCTGCATCCGGACCATGTCAGTGGAATACAAAATGTAAACTGTTCAGCCTGGCGGAGGTATGTGCTCTCCCCTTTTTTTAATGTTTATGTGGTGTTTTTGTTTTTCTGCTTTTGCCGATTCTCCTCCCTCCCCCTTTCACCAAACACATGTGCTGCTGGTCAACAGTCCCAACCTGGGCTTTATTTGGAGTATCAAGAAAAGGTGTCAGACGGTCTGGATGAACCTCACAAATCTCAACTTGGTAATGCTTTGTATTATAAACCCAGTTGTTACTGGATACCATTGTTATGTAGCATACACATTTGGAGGTCTTCGACGTCATTGGAATTGGATCAAATTTCAGGGTTTTTTTTGTAAAGCGTGTGCATGTGACTGCATCCTTTCTTCTTCCTTTCTTTTTCAACCACTTTATTTTGTGTGCATGCATTGTGACGTGCATGATAACACTTTGCTATTTGCCTTTTCAGATGCACAAGTTCGTACAGACACATCCAGTAAAAGTCAGTGGGATACCAACAGCCATTCTGCCGACGCACACGATCACCACGGCTTCTTGATGTGCATGGCACGGTAAATTGTTGGGCCTGAGTAAACCTTTTGATCTTTCAATTATAAAGGTGTTTTGGCATTTTAACATTTTTATTCATCTCGTGCTTTGAAAACTATCCAATTTTACAAGAGTATTTTGTTTGACCTGTTGCTCCCTGTCATTCTGTTCTTCCATGGGGTTACATGTAAAGTTTAATTTAACTCCACATCGGAATTTCTGTTGTGCCACTTGAAAGGGTGACGAAGGCCACGAATTAAGTAGGTTTTATTAGGTGGTCCTGCCTCATTGAAACCTATCTTGAGTGGTTTACTGGTGAAGGTCGACAAACTGCTTCACTCTGTCTGTTGTTCTCTTAATCTCGTATTCTGTTCATGGTAATTGCTGGTAAAGCTTCAGTTGTCTACATTTAGAAAGTAGTGATTCCTTGAGTTGAATAATGGGCTTTCTCGATAGCCAGCCATACACTGAGGCAAATGCCCGGTGGTGATTCGCAGTCGATTAACGCATTTTCGTGAACTTGGACAGGGAAACAAACATGCACCTGTGAAAATCCCAGACGTTTTCCAGGCCGGTTTTAATAGCATTGACACCCACCACTTGCATTCTTTTGGTGTTTGAGAATCGGGAATTTTTTTTTGACGCACCAAAACGTTCTATTTAAACCATCCCACACGTCATGACTCGAAGGGCGATCAAAGGTGCAGGATATTGCGACAAACAGATGTGATTGACGGCTTATGGTAAATTACTTTGCAGACTACCGTGTAGCAACCCATATATTTTATTGGGCACATTCGAGAGCTGATGACCTTGAGGATCCTCCCCAAATGCAAGACTCGTGCAATTGCTTTCCTAAGTGGATCCGCTTCGATTCCCTCAACTCTGAAGTGGAAAGCAATCACTTAATTTTTTTATAAACAGGATTTTAAGTCTCATAGTGGAGGTCGCACACGTCGCGCGCTCCTCTCTCGCGCGACGTCCTCCGCGCCTCTCTCGCGCGTTGCCCCTCTCTCTGCGCGCGCTCCTCTCTCGCCGCGCGCTCCTCTCTCGCGCCGCGCTCCTCTCTCGCGCGCGCTCCTCTCTCGCGCGCGCTCCTCTCTCGCGCGCGCTCTCTCTCCCGCGCTCCCTTCTCGCGCGCGCTCCCTCTCTCTGCGCGCGCTCCTCTCTCGCGCGCGCTCCTCTCTCGCGCGCGCTCCTCTCTCGCGCGCGCTCCTCTCTCGCGCGCGCTCCTCTCTCGGCGCGCTCCTCTCTCGCGCGCGCTCCTCTCTCGCGCGCGCTCCTCTCTCCGCGCGTCCTCTCTCCGCGCGCGCTCCCTCTCTCGCGCGCGCTCCTCTCTCGCGCGCGCTCCTCTCTCGCGCGCTCCTCTCTCGCGCGCGCTCCTCTCTCTGCGCGCGGCCTCCTCTCTCGCGCGCTCTCCTCTTGCGCGCGCTCCTCTCCGCGCGCGCTCTCTCTCGCGGCGCGCTCCTCTCTCGCGCGCGCTCCTCTCTCGCGCGCGCTCCTCTCTCGCGCGCGCTCCTCTCTCGCGCGCCTCCTCTTCTCGCGCGCTCTCCTCTCTCTCGCGCGCTCTCCTCTCTCGCGCGCGCTTCCTCTTCTCGCGCGCGCTCCTCTCGCGCGCGCTCCTCTCTCGCGCGCGCTCCTCTCTCTCGCGCCGCGTCCTCTTCTCGCGCGCGCTCCTCTCTCTCGCGCGCGCTCCTCTCTCCGCGCGCCTCCTCTCTCGCGCGCGCTCCTCTCGCCGCGCGCTCCCCTCTCGCGCGCGCTCTCTCTCGCGCGCGCACCTCTCCGTGGTGCACCTCTTTCGCGCGCACCTCTCTCATGCACATCACACACACACATCTCACACACACTTGAACATGCAGACAAATACATCATCATATCCCCTTTTCCTTTTCCTGATCTCAGCCTGTTGTTGGCTTAGCGGCTAGGGTGGCTGGTTTAGGATCCGAGGGTCCTGAGTTTGAGCCCTGTTGGCTGCTGAATTAACACCAGGTGGGCTTGACTCAGCCTGTCATCCTTTCGAGGTCGGCGAAATGATACTGCACAACCACGCATCCAAGAAATGATTAGCTACCCAGCAGCCAAGCTGCCATGCGCAAGAACAGATTCCTAATCTGTTGCTATCCTCACCGTCTCCCCTTTCCAGTTCAGCTGCACTCTTTATCCTTTCTTCTCTGTTTTTTTTCTATACATATACCCTGTTTGCCAGATTTTCCTGCTTGCTTGCATGTCCTTTATCTGCTACAAGTCGGGGTACTCGGCATTACCCGTTGCTGTTCTAATCCTGTTGGCATTTTGAAGAAATCAGGGATCAGAAATCATTTAATATTACCTTTCAGTTGGCTTCAAAGGCTAAGGCACTATAGAGCGATTATTATTATTTTTTAAATAGAAAAATATATATCCAAAACGATACTACTTTTTCATATTTATTTATTTATTTATTTATTTTTTGACCTAAAACACTCCCTGATGCTCACTGCTGAACCTCTGCGAGTTTGACAAAGATCGGTTTGGCCATCTCTTATAAAATAAGAGATCTTATAAAATAAGGCCCTCTCTGTTCCCTTGTCCTGTCCATATGTCCCTTTGTTGTTGTGCTGCCTGTCTATTTGTTTGTTCAATTTGCTATACACTGTTCACCTGTCCTAATTATCTTCATTATTGATGTTTGCTTGTCATTCCCTGTAATTCAGGTGTTCCACGAGCCTCGATCCTAGTGTTAAAAATATAAAAAATAACTTGCAGGCAATTTGTTCAGGGAGCTGGGCATGTTCTTCTTTGCCGATTTATGGAGCCACGGCTGGGCCGGTGAATGGGTTTTAAGAGGAAATCTCATGCAACATACACGTTAGAATAGAGAAATGTAATGTTGTTTCTGTGTGTCCATAAGCAGTCGTTCAGGCCTGCCACGTTGGGTTTTGGCTTTCACACTTGTACTCTCGATCATTGTCCTGCTGTGGATCTGCTGCGCCACCACTGTCACTGCTCCAGATCACCACGTTCCTGCAGCACACGTATGTATAAAACTAAAATCATCTTCAATACCCACATTGAGATTTTATCGATTTGTGTCCAATGCCATTATTGCAGATCCTTGGTATCAACTGAAACTGCAAAAATTAGCATTTTCCTCAAGAGGCTTTGTTTTTATTGTTATTCCTTGAGGAAATTGCATTTTGCCTGTGACATTGGTGAATTTTATTTATTTATTTCCTTGTCCACTACTCCGTATTATCTGGGGTTTGAAACCTTCGGTTTTGTCATCATTTGCTATGGTTTAAGAACAAAAGGTTAAAATTCCACACAAAAAATGTTCTGTAGCATTGTAATGATTCTAATTTCTCTACGTTCTTGAATGCGTATTAATCATGGCTTGTGCATCAGTTCACAACCAACACCAGGTTCAAAACTATGAGAGAAAAGTGTGCATTAAGTTGGTTATTAAATCAATCAAATGTACCAAAGTCTTGACGTAGCGTCGGTGCTGCCAAGGCAGTTTCTTGGCAAGCGTTATGTACCATTGGGTTTCTCAGAAGTCAGTCAGGTCCAGGGATTTGTAATTTATTCAGGGTGCTAGTAAGAGCTTGTCCACTCTTTGCAAAAGACACTGGTTATATAACATTCACCAACAACTAGAAGGGCACTCGATAAAGCGCATAGCTCCGCCAGGCTGAACAGTTTACATTTTGTATTCCACTGATGAGCCGGATCTGCATCCGGACCTTAACCAAAATCGAGTCGGCTTGTTCTTGTCACCTCCCCAACTCATCCACCTCGTTTTGTCACAACTCGTCCACAACTTTTTGAAATGTCATGCTATATATCGTTTTTAGCCCAATATCTCAATTGTGAAGAATCACTGAAAATTCTGGAATCTGGATCTTCACTAAAATCTAATCAGTTCGTCCTTGTCTCACACCCAAACTGTCCACCAAGTTTCGTCCGAGTCCGTCCTTAACTTTTTGAGATATCATGCTATATATCCTTTTTTTTGTGCTATCTCTCAATGGTGAAGAATCATTTAAAACATTATAGTAGCTGGATCTTCATCAAAATCTAATCAAATCATCCTCGTCACATTCCCAACCTGTCCACCAAGTTTCATCTGAATCCGTCCACAACTTTTTGAGATACCATGCTCACAGACAGACGGGGTGAAAATATATCCTCCATCCACCTTCGGTGGTGGAGGTAACCAGTGCTGGCAGAAGTACAGACTATAGCTTAACGTCCATCCCAGGGATGGTGCACACACTGATGACTCACCATGCATGAGAAACACCAGGATGACGGTTTATGTCTGGGTCGAGATGTGAACCCAGGCTATACAGCTCAGAGGCGAGTGCACATACCTCAAAGTTGTCCTGCCATTTCTCGATTTGGTTTCTACTTGGAATAATAACAAGTGTTTAATAACACTTTGTGCAAGAACCAGCTTATTATGCAGTCGATGGGTCTCTTCAATGTGTGACCCTATCATGGTTAGCATGGTGTGGCACAACTCCACTCAAGATGTTTTCTTTTCCTTCCCTTTATAGTGTGATTCTTGAAATTTGTCAAATTCTGTGGACTTTTTCGAGATCCTTTCCCGATTGTTTTTTTTATTAGCTCACCTGGAACGTAGTTCCTGGGAGCTTATGGGATGGCGCGTCGTCTGTCCGTCTGTAAACACTTTCAATTTCTTCTCCGAAACTGCTGATGGGATTGTGACCAAATTTGGCTAAAATGATATTTTGTACATTGGAACTCAAGCTTGTTCATGGCATTAAAAAATTGGGGTCTACTGGGGGTCAAAGTGAGTCTAGTTTGGACCCCCTAAAATAGGTATTTGCTTTTAACTTTGATGAAACTTGACCACAACCTTCATCACCTGTGATGTACCAAAGTTTGTGGATGGCATTAAGGAAATCAAGGTCAAAGGGTCCAGGTTTGACCCCCCCCCAACCCCCAATTTTAAAAAAAAATAGGTACTTGCTTTCTTCTCTGAAACTACACAAACGTTTTGATGAAACTTGACCACAACCTTCGTCATCCGTGATGTATCAAAATTTGTTAACGACATTAAAAAAATTGGGGCCATCACATTGGTTCATTGGTACATTTTGCTGATTCCGTCGCACGGTGACTTCCTCCTCAGTATCATTATTCTACCAGGTGGGCACCCAGGGGTGTTCCCCTATTTTTCATTTATAAATGGTAGCAAGTATGTGTTTGTTTGCTTTTAATCAGAAGCTCATCAGTTTGACTTTGTATGCCGTCCCGCCGATGGATGTTAAACTTGTGTCTCGTCTGTTGGCATTAGTTTTTTGACGTTAAAGATCCCACAGTTTCCCTCCCAAAGAGGAGGTGAGCTGTTGTCAACACGGTGAACAGTTTACAAATTCCTGTTCTGAGTTTTGGGAAGGGAATGGCAAACCACCCAGTATATAACCCTTGCCAAGAAACTACTTCGGCAACACTGACGCTCTGTAACAGAGTATACTGAATCGGAATCAAAATCTTGGTACCATATATGAAGTAGCACGCTTTCCTGCATTTATTTATTTATTGCATAATTGTTCTAGTGAGCATGTTTGTCAACAATAATCGGTTTTCTTGTTCAGCTCATACGTAGGATGATGTATAGATATCGTACATACACATTACACACACATGATATTGATCAGATAACGCAATGATAGATACTCTGCTTTGATACGTAAGGCATGTATCACAATCAGGATTCTGCCATATGGTGCATATTATATCATGACACAGGCTTATCGCAACAACACTACTGTTATGGCCCATTAAGTTGGTGTCCTCATTTATTTATTTGTTTGTTTATTTATGGTGTTCGTTCCCATCTGAGCAATCAAAAGGCAAGCCAAATGCTGCTCTTATCAAGTCATTCGGACACGGGCATAGCAAGAACAATCCATCGGAAGTGTGTTGTAGATTTTTATTTGATCTCTCAATCACGAGTGTTCATTAATGTACTGTGGATGCAGAAGCTGCCTGTGACAGGAACCGGATTGCAGGTCATGAAGCTGCCACCCGTGTTTACTGGCCCAGTGATTGCTGTGCAGTCCTCTGAGGCAGGACCGCTGCCAACCAAGGTTGCCCTTCTGCATGCAGCACTTTGAGCTGCCGACATATCTCCTCTATTTGCTTGCTCATTTCATCCACTTAGGTTATCAAAGTTGTCAACAAAGATCATTGCATTGTTTGTATTTCTCTACAGAGTTAGTGCAAGGAAGAAATAAATCGTGATTTGTACATTTTTGTGCTCTTAACACCAGTGCAGATACAGCAGTGTATGGCTACTACACTTGCACAAATTGTATGCTTCATGCATGGATGATGAACATACAAAATGTTTGATTTAAATGTATATTGTAACCTGTAGTGATGACCCTTGACTTCCGCAGTTGGTATAGTTTATTTTGCACTTTTCAGCCTCCCCCCCCACCCCACCCCCTTCGGCATCTCCATTTTAAATATGTTGATTACAAAGTTAAACAACTTCACAAAATGGACTGGGTTACTGAAGCTGTTAATATTCTTTTGATGACGAGCGTGTTCGGGGTGTCTTGTGCTAAATTTGATGCAAAAGTTACAAGTGTCGTCGGCTTTTCGAATTTCTTCTTTCCTGTTTTTGGTGCCCTGGTGTTCAAATTTCTTGAGTATCATAAAATACTTGTTTAAATGGTCCTTGTTTTTAATTGAACAGTGATTTCACACCACGTTCACATTTCACACATGCTTAAGCTCATTTGTTTGCTTTTTGTTTTTTATGAGAGTGGTATGCCTTTTAAAATTAATTTGAATGGTTTGTAGGGAATACCTCTTTCGTAGGGTATTAGTTTGTTCGTAGGGTATTTTGTTGGGGATTGAAAGTCGTGATGGAGAGAAATAGAATGACCAATGATGCGAGAAAAGTTGAAGGGATGTAGTCTCTGGTCGGAGTGGAATTAGTACACAGTAAGTGACTTGTGTCACTTATCCTTGCTTGCTTGAACCTTGCTGGGCTACGTTCTTGAAAATCCCCATGAAATGCGGAAACTTGAGGGGAAATGCGGCAAATAAGGTTCGGGACTTCAACTTAAAAATTTGTCACCTTTTTGCTAAACTGTACCCTTAATTAACATGTTTGTGCATTGTTTTTGTGCTTTTTATTTTCATGAATAGGAGATGAGAACATATAATAAAAAATTTCTTGAGTTAACATCATTAAGCTTACCTTTAATGATGATGAATGATTAGAAACTTAATTCAATAATGGGATGCTGATTGCGACGATAAAGACAAGTTGAAGGAGATGATCGTGTTGGGGTGTTTGAGGGGGTTGTGTTGATGGGCTATGTTAATAGGTGAATAAATGTGGAAAATAGTTCGCCAACCCATGATTATTCGAGTGCAGTGACTGCAATCTGCAAACCTTGCCTCAATAAATTAATCGTGGTAGAGCGAATCTGTGAACGGCAAGGCCCTCCTGTATATAGCTTTATATAAATATGATATAGCTTCGATCTCAAGTCTGAGAATGGCCATTTCTTTGAAGTAAACATGAAAATGGGTTGATGGGATAGCTCTGGTCACTAGCTCCACTTTGAGCTGTGTCGTCCTAGTTTGGTGACATGACGAGAAACTGTTGCCACGGGTGTGGATCAATGATCAGTTTGTCAGGTCGGGTGGCATAACAAGCTGGATGTCCTATCCACTGTGACCAGCTATCTCGTGTTTATCGTATCATCCCATTTTATACGAAAGTGTCCCGCATCCTGTTTCGTACCTTCCCGGGATGCCATTTGTCCCGTATTCTTGGTATTTTGTCTTCTTTCAGTCATGAAGCCAATGGTACAATGACGCAGCTGGCCTGTACTGCATATACACATGGTGACCTTCACATGCTCTCGAAGCCATCTCAGATATCAAAAAAATTACATCGTTTATTTAAATACAGCACTTAAAAACATAGCTTTCGTGAGCTTTGCTCCATCACTTTTGTTGTCACGAAAGCTGGTCACCTTGGTCCTGTCGGCTAGCATTAGTTGGTGGATGTTAAAAACCCCACGGTGTGTTTTGTAATTGAGTTGACCATTGTGAGCCGGTACAATTACAAAATCCTGCGCTAGTGTGCAGAGGCATTAGCTCGACGGCACACTCACATATGAGTTTTGATGCAACCTGCAGGACATTTCGTAATTCATTGAATACCATTCTAACTTGTCTTAACGGAACATTAAGAGATGGAAAAATTATAGAGATAGTCCAAAAAAAAATGTCAATACATGCATGACCCTAACCCAGCCCATGACCTGGGTTTGCAAGAAATTGCTCACGTTAGGTCTTCTGTGTATTTTAAAAATTATTATTATCGAGTCAGCCTGTACTACTTACTGTACATGACTTTTAAAATGTTGCCAAAAGCAAAACACAACTCGATATCTGTGATCACAAAGTGATCCGTGATCCAATGATGGCCATATTTATTTCAGACCACCATATGACCTTGACCTTCAACATTTCGTGATAGAGTGGAGATTAAGAAAATGTGTTCCCATCTACAATCTATTTATAAAACTCAACATCATGAAAATAGGAGGAAAATTATTCAAGTTATGATCAAAAAGTTGGTTTTTGTTAATTAGGTCACAATGACCTTGACTTTTAACCTGGAGGTGCATGATGTAAATTACATGTAAACAGGACTTGCCCTAGGCTATCTGGAGAGGGCAATTTCGTTCTGATTGGCCAAAAATTAGTCGAGTTATGGTAAATAAGTTTATAGATAGGTTATAATCTTTTTTTTTAAAAGGTCAAGGTCAAAAAACATGTCCACCTCATACTTTTTATTCCTATTATTGATGCAAAATTTCATACCGAAAGTCCCAGCGGGATCTGAGATACAGCTCGGAAATTGACAGAAAAAAACCTAAATGGTGGTTTAGTACCCCGATGGATCTAAGAAACGCAGGAGTACCACAAAAAATTGGGGCACTAATTGTGGAAAACAAACCCCACAACAGCTATCAGCCTCCTCCTCTCCTATCAGAGTAAAATAGGGGGAATCTTAAATATTAATTGTGTTGTGCAAAATATATTGTCAGGTCAAGCCAGATTAGATCTGTAACTTGCTGCAGGTACCAGGTAAGCCTGCACTAACCTGTTTCATGGTCGGGTTGTCGGCGACTAAACCGTCTCCCTAAACAGGTTTTCTGGTAAGGAGGGTGTTTGGATATGGACACCCAGCAGGATTAAAAACAAAACCTGTCAAATGGTGGCGGAGCTCCTCGTGAGCCAACGGCCATCCATTTCTAGTGCCAAACTGTCTGCGGATGTCCTCCAGCAGTTGGGTTACTTTTTTTTTTTAGGAGGTTGGTGGCAGTATTTGCACTCCGGCCACCGTAAAACACTTCATTCCGCAAAACCAACAAACGCAAGGAAATCTGACAACCCACTCCGTGGGAGTACCTTCTGTGCTGCTGCCCTCCGCATGGCAGTTCAGCGGAAGACGGGATTAGGGCAAAGCCTTCGGGATCCCCATTCCTTGATGACAGAAGGAAAACCACGGGGTAAATCTCCATGGTAGATTGCAGTGGTGGAGTGGTGCTGAGGTGTCGTCCACCAGAAGGCGGTCTTGGGTTAATCTGAGGTGGTCCATTTGGGTGGGTGCCTGGAATGTCCGATCTTGAAGAGAGGATGATCACCTGTCTCTTATCATCTGAGCTCAAGCGGTTGAACATAGGTATTGCAGCACTCTCTGAAGTTTGCAGACCGGATAGATCATAGAGGGTGGGTACACCTACCATTAGTTAGGTCCCTCTGATGGATACCATGCACAAGGAGTTGCTGTAACTGTGTCCAATAAGCTGACTCCAATGATAATTGAGGTAACATCGGTCACCGAGCGTATTATGAGACAAAGGATTTGTCATTCCTTGGGTGTCATTTCCCTGGTCTATGTATATGCTCTGACTGAGGCAAGTGATCTCACCGTGAAGGATGCATTCTATGCCA
>CM068958.1:57638606-57653468 GCA_035128595.1 Eptatretus atami | reverse complement strand
ACCACATAGAAAGCCATTTGCGGATATAGAGCGCATTGCGGTTAGCAACGCGCATTCGGTATAGACGCGCATTTGCGGGATAGACGCCGATTTGCGTTAGCGCCTGCGGTCAGACGGACGCGTTTGCGGGGATAGACGCCGTTTGCGGATATGACCCGCGTTTGCGGGATAGACGCGCGTTTGGGGATAGAACGCGCGTTTGCGGATAGACGCGCGTTTGCGGAATAGACGCGCGTTCGGGATAGACGCCGTTGCGGAAGACGCCGCTGTTTGCGGATAGACGGCGTGCGAGTAGGCGCGTCGTTGCGGGATAGACGCGCGTTTGTGCGCACTGGGGGTAGAGCGCGTTTGCGGGATAGACGCGCGTTTGGCGGGGATAGACGCGCGTTGCGGGAAGACGCGCCGTTGCGGGGATAGACGGCGTTTGCGGGCGGATACCCGTATCTCTCTACGTCCTTATCCTCATTCATTCTTCGAAAATTACCACTTTCATCCATCTTCAGCTATTCGGTGCACAACAGATGTACAAAACTCCTATTATATAATATGTTTGCACATGTGTTGTTTACCTATAAAATCCACCATATTGCTTCTCCATCCTTCCTGATGAAATTATCAGCACCACATTGTAGATCTGATTTTCATTGTTAAGTTTAATGTTTTGATTTTGTTCCGATTCTTGGAGATCACCGGTGATGCAGTTTTGAAGAAGGCAGTGTAAATTGACAATGGGCATAACAAAGGGCTGGATTTGTTGTCTTTATCCCAGTACATAAAAGAGCAAAAATTCCCCAAGAGCAATGTGTTTTAAAAACAAATCTTTGTACAAGTGGTGCCACGGACATGGTAAAACGGAACTGCATGTGTTGGTCAATTCAATGTTGAGGTGTTGAGGAACATGATGAGCAATGGTTCACATGAAGAAGATTTTTCCATGATGAAATTGGTAAACAAATGAAAAAGGCACTGAAATTACTGGAAATCATGGTTCTGGCAGGCTGGGGTTACTGGTCGGACTTGTATGGGGGTATCGGCAGGTCTGGAATGACGTATTCAAATGCATTCGAAAGATTTTCATATCAAGGTGTGTTTAGGGTTATGGAGGAGTTTTAAATATTTATTCTGAACTCTTCATTCATCCCACTTCACATAATTGTGTTGATTGATTAAAACGCACTCTCCTCCCTTTTGCATAGTTTGTATCATTCTCCAAATTCATAAATGCTCTCCACTCAAAGCTGTGGCATTGCAGATTTTCTGCACATCGTGAAGCTTGAACCTGAAGCTTCGGACCCGTTGGAATCAAAAGGTGAGGAGGAAGCTGGCTCACCCGATTTAATTTACCACCTTCCCAACTGTGACATTTGAAATAAAACTTTTTTTGTTTCTTGAAAAAATGATTACAGTTGAGAACCTCCACCTTTTAAAAAAACGAACACCCCCAATTTATAAAACAGCTGAAAGGCAAAGCTCAGGACTGACATTTCAACCACTGTTATATGATGTTCTGATAACATTGTGCAATACATGGGAAGTTTATTCTGTGAAGGCAGGATGGTATAGTGAAATGCATGTTTCATTGATCTGATCACATCTTTCTGCACTCTGTAATCTAAGGGGAAAACCAGTTATGTGATAGCTTGGTAGAAACCATGCATAGCCATTTGCTGGTATCATGTCAAGCGGTACTGTTACTGGGCATGAGACCTATTCCGCCCATCCTTAACACTTTCGCACACATGCATCCTGGTCACTGCAAATCTCTCACAAGCATCTCCTGAAATTGTTTTTTGTATACATAGTTGAGGCTCGTGTAAGAGCTAGAATTAGTACACTGAACGGATCAGGACAAAAGGAACAGTTGAGAAGGGGGAAACAGCAGAGTTGAAGGCTAAGATGGAGGCAGACTTGGACAAACAATGGGGGGGGGGGGGGGCAGGAGAGGATGCAGAGGGCAGACAAGATGGATACAGAAGGAAACTCTCAGAAGGGAAAGCTAGAAATTTGGAAGGAGGAGGGATTGGGGTGGGATTGGAGGGGGAAGGGGTTAAAAAGGGAAGAAAAGATCATGGTTTTGGATTTGGGACAATTTGGGATGGTGGTGAACAGCTGTCTTGAAGACCTGGACGGAATAATGACATTGAGGAGAATGTGGAAGTTGGTTCCACAGTTGGGAGCAAAGAGGAATGAATGAGTGGAGGTGAGCAGTGATCCTGGATTTAGGTAGTTTAACCAGAAGGGGGTTCATAGTGGACCATGTGTGCCATACAGAAACTTGGGGTGGGAGAGAAACAAAGCACGGAAAGAGCAGAAGTTGAAGACCAGAAAGGAGGCGGTCGAAGATGGAAAGACCACTGACCTATCTTCGATGGCGTATTGATAGGCCCATAGACTCAGCTTCATCAAAGGAGATTCCAATAATAGTCAGGTTCCTTGTGTAATTTCGTTGGAATTTTTTGGAGAGTAGCAAACCTATAGATTTTTGACCAATGAACTTCAACACCGATTGCACAGGTTGAGGCAACGTAAGACTTGATGTAATGCCATGCTCACAAACATTTTACAACAGCATCCATAATGAATTGGAAAGTATCTGATAACATTTGTCCAAGAGATAATTTCGTCTTGACCTCACCATCGGATTGTTCTGCGAAACTGTCATAAATTAATCAACAGGGAACGGTATGATTCTCTTTGTTCTCCAAGGGAAATCAATTAACCTCCACTATTTCCATACCCTGATCGACTGCAACAACTTTATATGTACGATGGAAATATTCAACACTTCCGATACAATATCTCAAGTTGCCAATTCGCTTTCTTCAAACAACAGCCGTTCAGACATTGGAGTATAACACACACTGTATATTCCATATGCATGGACAGTATTCCAATATGATGTATTCACATGTCTTATTGACGTCAATAATATGTGTCTACATTTTCTAATTTCTGATCTATGAATTGCCATACCCATTATGGAAATTTCATGCAGATCGAACTCAAGTGTCCAAATGTCAACATCTCTATGCCTGGGTTTCTCATGGGTGCCCATGGTTACGTCTAATTCCCTTGTTTTACTCTAAAAGGCATGCCTTGTGATTCCATTCTAATAAAAAAAAAACTCTTCGACATTTGTCTGGTCTCTACCTACCATATCTAACATCCGCCTATCAGATCCCCTCTTCACCAACTTGTAATGTGTGAAATCCTGTCTCCTCGAAACTGCTCGTAATTAGTCTAAACTTGATCTGAACCTACTGTGTCACAAATATAAAGATCGTTTCATTTGAGTCTTATCACTAATGCAAAATTTTTTTTTCTTTAACTTGAACTTGCAGTGTAAGAAAAACTTCGCTTCAAAAGGCTTTTTTTACGGCAAGTTAACAATCGATAGACACATCTTTCAAACACACAACCTTTTTACACTTGCTATTCAACTGGTTCTTCACAAATAGATGAAAAATAAATGAAGAAAGACGGACACAGTTGCTGTAAAACTAAACAACAACAAAAAAAATCATAACAGGCTTTCAAGCTAATAACATTTAACATGTGTATGCAAACTAAGACCCTTAACTAACAAATTTCTCCTTTTACATCGCTTTGATGTCGTAGCTTTTTAGTTTGTGGATATTTAGTTGTATTTTTGAAGAGGCTTTTCTATCTGTTTATGAGGTTATCATGAATCTTACATGGGAGAAGTGTTTGTTCGATTGTCAACTCGAGCGCAATATCAAAAATCGAACATGGTTGATAGAGCATTCCTTCATCACTTATCTCCGTTGATTTTTTTCCATTTGCCCATAACCTCTATTATCCAATAACCGAATTTCCTCATTTACTTGCAGATTTCCTCCTTCCCTCTCCCTCTCTCTTCTTCTCTCTCCTCTCTCTTCTCCTTCTCTCTCTCTCTCTCTTTCTCTCTCTCTCTCTCTCTCTCTCTCTTCTCTCTCCTCTGTTCCTTTATTTGTATAATCACCCCATTTATTACCCATCTTACAGTATGTTGCCATTTCCCTTTTATTGTCCTTCTTTTCAAGGAGCCTGGATATAAAAAAATTAATCACAAAATTTTCCCCGCAGCCTTGCCTTGTTACTTCAAATAAAAGGATAATAATGCAACGTCATGCTTTTTGTAGAAGCGCTGCTATTTACATATTCGAACTCTTCAGGTACTACTGTACCGTGACCGCATAGCATACAATTTGCAACGGTCAGCAAAAGTATTAGGCTCATCAGAATGATGACGATTTTTAGTATTTTTTATGAAGAAAGATAATCCGATAACTGGAAAAAACTAAGGTCCGACAATGTGATCTTGGAAATTGAAGCAAACAGTGAATAATAAATAAAGAATGATTTCTATTTTTCCGAGTTTTCCAATTTTTCATCATCAGTCAATCCGATTATTAAGCTATCGGAGGATCCTAACAGTATAAGCTTGAACAAATCCTAAACCTAATCCTAACAAGATTTCGTTTGTCGTCCTTCTCACCTAAATTAAATAAATTAGATCAACCATATCCAACAGCATTTAAATCAACTCACAAGATACGAATTACAATGTTTTGTGGTGCAGCAGCTCTGTTTCAACTCTTAGCTGTTGCCCAAGATTTAATAAAATCCTCTCGATCTGACATTACAGCTGTTATATTTTACTATGTTCCAAAGTTATGAGATTTCTCAAAGTCTCAACCCAACGTAGGCAAACGCAGTGGTGTTTCGTGCACGAGGCAGAAAAATATTTTCTATTACTTTACATGATTGATGTAAAGGTTACAGTACCTTCAGATAGTATTCACACACTTGACTTTATTTATACATTTTTTTGTGTACAGGCTGAATTTAAAATGAATAAAATTAAAAAAATAACTTGTTGACGATCCATGCAAAATACATATGTCAATGGAAAAACATCTGTTTTTAAACAATGTACAAAGTTTATTGAAAAATGAAGACAAATAATATCTAATGTACATAAGTATTCACCCCCTGTGTAGTCAAACATTGCGAATCTCTGTGGCAGCGATTGCAGCTTCAGTTTTCTTGGTTGTCGTGTCGCCTTTACACATGTATTTGCGATAGTTTCTCAATTCTTCTATTGACTTGCTCAATACTCTTCAAGTTGATGGGTCAGTGTCAGTGAACATATCCTCAAGGTCTTTCCACGATCTTAATGAATTCAATGTCTAGCTTTGAATGATCCCTCAAGGTGACTTCACGTTCTTGTTTGACGCCATTCCCATGTTGCTAATGGCTGTAGCTTGGAATCATTATTATGGTGAACATAATCTTCACCACAGTAGTCTTTTGCACTTTTGAAGCATGATATTTGTTATCCTCAAGATTTTGTCTTATTTAGCTCATTCAGTGTTCCTCTCTATCCTCAAGCTTCCCTAGTCCATGCGTGAAAGTATCCCCATAGCATGATCATTGCCACCCACCATGCTTCATGTAGGATGTGTTTTGAGGGTCATGAGCTTGATCTCGTTTCTGTCAGACGTAGCAACTTTGCTTCAGGTCCAAGAGTTCAATTTTCATCTCATCAAGTACCAAATAATCTTTTGCCTCAAGCTACCCAGACTTTCACGTGCCTTTTCAAACTCCGGCTTTTTTTATTTGGTTGGTGTTTCCGTTGTTGTTTGTTTATCCTTTTTTTTTCCCCTCAGAAGCTTCATTTGGCCACTCCCTAAGCCAAGATGGTGCAAACTGTTTGGCCTAGCTGCATTCTCCAATCTCCAAGGACTCGTCTCTGTCCAGAGTGGTCTTGTGTTATTAGTCACCTCCCTTGGACTAAGTCCTTCTTGCACCAATTGCTCAGTTTGGTCAGACAGCCGCATCTCGAAGAGTCTGTTCATTCCATATTCTTTTCCATTGTCTACATGAGGAGCTTCCTGTACCTGGACTTTTCAACACTCTATAAATTGTTTCTACCCTGCCTTTAGATCCGATGCCTCTCTACAAGTTGTATCTCGGAGTTTCTATGGACAGTTCCTTGACTTCGTGTTCGAGTTCTTCTTACTCTGACATGCCTGACAAACTCTGACCTCATCTAGAAAGCGTTTGTTTTCTTTCTAATCACGCCAATTCGTATTAATTGGTCACAGGCTGGACTCTTAAGTTTGGAGATGAACATTCTCAAGGTATGATAAGGAATGGCATGCACCTCGAGCTCATTGTAATGAGTGTCATAGCAAAGGGTGTTATAGCTTTTGACCGCACATTCTTAATTTCATTTTAATATAATGAGTAAAAATTCTGAAAGCAGTTTTTACTTTGTCTTATCGGGAATTTGTGTAGATCGCTGACTAAAAAAAGTTTGCTTTAAATCCATTTTTAATTCATGCTGCCACACACAAAATGTGACAGAAGTCAAAGAGATGTGATACTTTCTAGGCAAGCGTACTGATACCAGCATCATTCCAATTGTGCATCAGGCCATGACATAACATCCAGCCTCAGCCCAGAGGCACTGCCGATCTGGACGGTTCATGAATGGAGGCGCATCTATTTGAGTGGGGTGTCGTCAGCCAAGCTAGCCAATGGTGTAAATGCAGGATGTGTAGATCCAGAGGCGGTTGAATACTAGACCCATAATTAATTGATGTTTCTAATCTAAAAAGAGCATTAACCTGAACCTTACGAAACACCCTCGAACCGAATTTTCGTAATTATAATAATCATGTGCGAAGTTCAGTTGAATCTGATAGAGTACTGGGGAAAACAGTTGAAAACGCACAGTGGATGGAGAACGGCAGCGCTGCGGAAAAGCAAACAAGAGTCCTCTCGGGAAACCGCTGGCACTAATACACGACCCAGACCTCCATTATACTTCAACATATTTCTATTCATAAGTATATTGACAGACTCATCGGTTCTCATGGACAACAGATAAGAGGCACACACACACTGTTTTTAAAGATGAAAATAATTAAAGCTAAAACCTAGCCACATGCTTGACTGCCCAAAGAATAAATACCGGACTCGCCAAACAAGGGACAAGGCATGGCTGACGCCAAGCCCGATGTTGTGATTGTGAACAGAGTGGCGTTGCATAGGTAGTCGGGCAGAAGTGGGGATTGCCATTACTGAGGAGATTATGTGCGTATGCGCATGAGAGTAATCGTCTGTCTCTCCAAGGTCTGTGCTAACTCCAGCTCAACTCCAAAACTATGACTCAACTCCGAAACGAGAACACAGAACTACAAAGCGATGACAACTGTAATAAACTGCCAGCCAGAAACTCAACTTCCATGCTCAGCTGCTCATCACGTAACGCTTACTTAAGCTTCTATAGTTGTTGCACTTGTCACAGGTTGAAGGGCATCTCTTCACAATGTGTGCATCCTTCATACAGATTCTCCTGCCAGCACCTCAAGGCATTTTTCAGTCTGTGTTGTAGGCAGCATTCTTGCCATTATCTGCCTGCTTCCCACCTCACCGACATTCCATTGTGCTACATCGGCATTGCGAATAAGATTTGATCCGATCAATTTTGTTGTTGTGTCCTTTTTTAGCCGGAAGTCCTCACCCTGGCCCGACAGCTGCCAAGATTTTTTTTTTATGCATACATTCTTCTCCAATTACTGTTAATTATTAATTACATATAGCTGCCTCCTCAGTGTCTATGTAACAAGACGACTTATTCAGGGTTTCCCTCCTTTGAAAGGTGTTACATCTTGACGATGTGAAATTCATCTTGTACCAACAATACTAACTCCCTTCTCCCCATTCATGTAACAATTGTTCCAATTAAAGGGACCAGCTATTAACATTGCCAATGAAGAGCTAACCAGTCAGCATTGGAGATAAATTATAAGTGGCCTCTTCACTCATGTGCCACCCAAAATAAGCCAAAGGGAAAATATGAAGTCCATCAGGGGCACACCCTATAGGATGTCTGGTGGTTTAGTTGCTTCCTCCATACTGTCCCTCAATAACATTCAGATAGTCAAATGACCTAATCAAAAGATTGCAAGAATGCACTTCTCTGAGACGTTACTATAACAAGCGAGAAATGTACAGTATAAATAGGAGGGAAAATGAGAACAAAAATATATCTCTTAAAGCTAAACTTGAGCTGAATTTAATGAGAGTGAAAACTACAAGAAGTATGATCAATTAATGAATATGTGAAAGAGAAAGCGATCAAAGATGATACAGAGTAAAGATGTTGAGGAATTCCTGTGAATAAGACAGATTTCAGCATGTTGTTCAGCTCAAAAGGTACCCTGACACTATCCACCGACCCTCCCTCCCCGCCAATGCCTATATGTTTACTAGAAATATGAACAATAGTCCAGACATATACAAATCAATCTGTTGTGACTACTTCCAATAGAAACACCAAATGCAAACCAGCTCTCAGGGATAACGTTTCCATATACAAATAACACACCAACTTCTCGTGCAGTGTTTCTATTCCTATTAGATACACTGCGAAACTCGGAGTGAGCAAAAAAGAATAATAGCAATCACACCATAAACTGTGAGTTGTGCGTCAATTCAAAAGTCATTTTGAACATTCTGCAACTGAAAATACGCCATCTCTTTACTATAAACACAAGAGGCAGGGTAACAGAAGAAGTTGTATGTTCTTGATCCATATTCTAACCTTGAGCGAAGCAAGGCATAACGTTATTCGAGTTGTCCTTCCGAGCTGCTGCATCGTGTATGTGCAATTATGACCACGATAATTCATAAACACTTGAATGGCATTCAAACCAAACTTTCCACAACTCAAAAATAAAAGGAATCATATGATTATACCGAGAATTGAAATAATTGCAGCCAAAAATGTGACATACATTCCATGGTCGCATGAGGCCGTCCTATCTTCTCCAGGTTCCTGCATGCATGTTATCGACTGTTTTTCTGGACATATGCCATTCGAGCAGCAATACTCCGAAAGCTTCATTCAGTGTAGTACTCCTTTTGCCGACTTCAGAAAGAATGACAGCAAGTCAACCCTCACCTTGGTATAATTCAACGGGCCGAGCGGATATTTGAACTCAGACCCTTGGAGATCCAAGCCTGCCCAATCCCCTACCATAATCCAACACCATACACAAATAATGTATATAACAGCATGTTTAACATCTGTAAGATATACCATGAAATCTAACCAAAATCACCCGTTGAGGGTGATCGTTATCTTGCCTAAAGGGACCACTTGTGACTTCTTGAAGGCTCACACTTGAGAGTGAACAGAGCTCGCTATCACCAGCGACGACTCCTTGAGATACTATCTGACTATCGAATTCCGTATGTGATCGTTCTACAGCCATCAGTAGTACCAGGCAAATATGCGGTTTTTGCATCCTCATACGTCACCAAAATTCACGCATTAATGTCTTCAGCTTATATTCTAGACACATCACTTCGATTGGCGTTCAACTTTGATCGGACTACACGATATCGGTTCCTACAACTGGAACAATTTGACGTGGTCTATGGGTCAAATATGTTTACCTAGCGCCGTTAACATGAATGTCTTCAAGACTCATCTGCCTTGACCAAAAATTCCTAAATAGCGCTGCATGCTCTCAGCAACGAAGTGATGAACTATATTCCCCTATTGAAGCGATCCGATACAAATTACTCAAAATAAGGGTTTCCTCGACTCCCCCTGATCGACAATTTCACCTATCGACCTTATAGTGCATTGACCTCCGGCAAAATTTTGTGCTGCGCTGAAAGGGACCTCTATAGCCTCTGGATATGCGCTTACAAACACATATTCCATGGAATAAAGATTCTGTGCTCTTGCGCCAGAGGCCCTGCTTATGTGCATGAACAATAAAAACAATCATACACACCAATCATAATAAAAACACATGACATCTGTCTATGAATCAGACCTGCGCACAATCCACCTATAATATTACAATCTCCTGAGCATAGATCCAGACCCATGAACTTATTTGGATTCATTGAAGTTTGAAGACATCCTCGGGATCAAGAAATTACTCAAATAGGAGTTATGTCGATGATCTGTTAGCTTGCCTTGATTCAGAATAATGACTTGACACTGTGACTGACCTTCCAACATTTTTATGCCTCGGAACAGACCTCCATACCTTCTATTATCGTCGATAAGGGTGACAAAATTTCTATATGATTAACTTGGGATCATAGACATGAGATTTTTTTTCGTGTACATACAAAACTAAACAAACAACAAAAGAACAAAAAAAAATACATGCTACAGATAGTACCTATCTTGCGATCAACTTTGCGTCTTGCATAGATAATTTTAAATTAATGCTAGTCGTACGCGCAAATAATATTACATACTCAGATTTTACGCTTTTTAATTTATCCAATATCAGCCTAACTCATCATGCACCATAAATCGCCTACAGTCACAAAGTCAAAAAACACCCAAAGTTCTTCACGAGATTTCACCAATGGTGCGAGTTGTGTTCGACAGCATCCTATTATTTTTGATGTCCAACGGATCGAGCACTTGAATACGTTAACCACATTGGCTCCCAAGAGTCCCACAATACATGTCTCAAATTTCTATATATCATCTCAAATTCGATAAAATACCTGCTGACTTGAAAATTTGAAGAGAGATTCTTGCTACCTCAGGTACCCGTGAAATTCAAAACCAATTGATTATTTTCTGAGTCAACATAGCCAAAGATCGACATTGGCAATTTCTATAGAACTTTATGCGCAAAATTTTTATTGACCCCGATTTTACTTGAATTTGAACGAAACATTATGACCATATCAACGTCAGACAGAACCAAAACCATCATGCTATATTTTATGTAGCTCGATGTATAGGTACTATACTGCACCAAAAGGTCATCACAGCCATCCAATTATAACTCATAGAGGATTTTCCAAATTGTGCACCATTCCAATAGCACATCTCTAAAATCTGACACACTGAATTTGTCATCGGACTGTTCAATCATGGAGATTAAGCAACCACCATTATATATTTACGTGTCTCGCATTTTTGTTAATGATTTGCACATATATTGCTATGCACTTGTTTGTTGTTAGCAGCTGGCGCGTGTGCGCGCGAAAGTCCGATTACTCCAGCGATGCACATCCTGCAATGCATTCATGTATTCCCGGCCTGAGGAGGCGTGAGTGAAATTGTACTCATGTTGTTAATACTCTGCTTTTGCTCGATTGCTTTCTGTTCGCGCTCTCGACCTATCTCAGCTCCTTTAGCTCGAACCTACATGTGAGTGGAGCTACAGTGGAAGATTTTTGATTTGGCAACGATGTCTATTTTTCATTATTTTGAGAATGTAAAGTGAATGTCACTGTTTTAATCTCTATCCTTACATATCATTGTGTATTTAACTGATTGATTTTCTTGCTCTATTTCTATGCAAAACCGAACATCTCGCTGTAAATGTCACGATGAAGTAAATTCTACAGGCCACGCTTTCTGCTCGATAATCCGATTGACGATTACATGTACATTGACAGTGACTTTGGCTATAAGGTATTTATGATTTACTGATGATCAACTTAATCGATTAATTAATTAATTTGAAAAAGTTACAGTTCGTGGATGAACACTACGGTGTTTATGTATGCTGTATAACCAATTAAAATTACTTTACTTATGATTATTATCTTGCCAAACGAAGTTTTGTGCAAGATATGTTATCAGCTGTATGTTTATTTTATTTATTTATTTATTTTTTTTTGTCGTTAATCATGCAGATCTGAATCATCTCTGCTCTAGGCACAGTGTATCATTGAAATTTTCTTCATATAATCTTCGCATATCAGATCCGTATAAGTGCAGTCCTTCCTGCGCCATATATAAGGTTTATACTCTACGAGGTCCTACAAGGTCATGAAGCAAGGGGTCACTGTTCCAAATCAGCGCGATGCGTCAACGAATCCTTATTTCCTGAGAATTGAATCTCCCTGTACAGTCGAATCGTCTTCACCACCTCTTGATTTGGGGTATATTACTCTGGCTCTGGCGCTGCAGTTGTATTCTAGAGTTTTCTCGTTTCATATTCTATTACAGTACTCCGCAGATCACGGCGTTGGTCGATTCGGCCTGGCACGTCTATGTGATGTAGCGCTCGGGAGGTCGAATTTTTGGACCCCAGTCAAATTTGAAAATCTTTAGATACCAATATCAGCAATCCTCATATGAAACACTTGTAATGACTTTCCATATCTGGCTCAAAAGTTTGACGCGATGACGTCATTTGATACGTCATGAGAACATACATCGTGGCTATCATGAATATAATTTTTATGTATCTAGTTTCATCATAAATCTTTCCTTGTATTTCTTGTCACCGGTCACTCATGAAGGGATAACATAAGCGTACGCATTGATAAGGCACAGTCAACAGGTCAAGTTCCTCTACAAGTTCGAAAGCATTCAGAGGTTCTATGCGAATCCTCTCTTATTTTTTGCAGTAACTTTGCTATTTCGAAGTGAAAGTAAGCAGCAAGTTCACATGCTTATGCAGGATCTGTTCATCCTCAAAACAGATTACCTGGTCAGCCGGCTTCAGACGTCGTAACATTGGTTATCTTATACTTTTATTTCAATACATAACATTATTCAATTATTGAGCACACTGCCCCTCTCCCTATATTCGTATCGCCGAATCATGACTGCGCCTGTGTTCGTGGCATCTGGCTCATGCGTCTCTAAACTGCCTGGCACAGTACGCGCTCGTAGGATTCCTAATATTGTATTTACTTTGCCTCGCGACGAGCGTCAGCGACCTTTAGTACTTTACTAAGCTTAATCTTACTCCCCTTGACTCAATCTTATCTGCTACTCTCTGCAATAGATTTTAAACTTATTTAAGTTACTGTATGACTCACCAAGGAAGCATAGCATCGTTCCACAGTGAATTGTACGTAATTGTTCTATTCTTCAAACGGGTGCCAAATCCTGCGAGTGTGTAGCTAGATTTCTTAAAGAAACTGAACTGACTATGTAACTCGTCAGATTTATGTATTTCTCAGTTAGTGAGATCAGCACTTCTATACTCTGTATTGTCTTCGACATTCATATGGTTACGCCGGTGCATTGCTCATAGATCTGTAGTTCCCTTGCGAGTTGCATAGCCGCTCGTGTGTTTGCGTTTGAATGAACTCACACCTAGAGCTAGTTAACCTATATCGCGTTCACTCTTTCTGAAGGTCACCAATCTCGTAGAGCTTACTCGTAATAGGGCATTGAATCAGCGGATCACAGTTGTTGGCTCCACAGTACATGATTGCCGAATCTGACCAATAGTCCCCGCTTGCATGTAATAAATATAGTAAATCCCGAATCGATTCATTCACTTTGACTTTGTATATCAAGCTTGGAAGAGAGAAAAGATTCAGAATATTGTTACGCTGTGGAAATTCGGCAGACACCACTATAGGCTCACTTTAGTTACAGTTATGCGATAAAGTCCTGCTGTCATACTAATTTTACTCCATTCGTTGTTTAACTTAATATATTCTTTGCTACTACCGCTGCTGATCTTCAGTAGCTCGTTTTGTTTCCTGTCGCTCGATTTTTGGTATCCAACATCTGACCTTCATACTGTTAGATACCACTGACTCAACACCACACCGACCGTGATACCTGTCCCTCATCTCCACCATACTCCATACACACCCTTCACGATCTAACACTCAACACCGTTCGCCTCACACAACCACCAACCCAGCCACTCTCAACACCCGCGTTTCTCTAACTTCCGACAACGGTTCCAGAGCCACTGGCCTATCTTTTGAATAATGCCGCGCCTTTCTTCCCCCAGTCACAAAAGATCTTCATAGCAAGGAGTGATCCTCTAACACGTTGCTCCCGTGATTTATAGTCAGTAGGAGAGAGACAACTATCGCTGCGGTCTCGCGCGTCCACTATTTGGTGAGTGGATCACTTGTCTTACTAATCTGTCATTTTCCGCATTGTTCATGGAGAAGCATGCGGTGGACTGTTGAGAGGGCGTGGCTCGTCGGGTATTAAAAAAGCGTGAGGAACGTGAGCCCATCGCCAACGTAACAAAATGATATAATGTAGTTGAGAGAGTTCTTTGGACCCGTTATATGCTCAAGTCTCAAGGAACGAGTTCAATTGGCATATAGTAGTGCGTGGATTCGAGGCGAGTTGCTCTCTGATCGCGGCTCTCGCTCGCCGTATGTCCGGGTCATCGAGTCGAGAGACGCCAGCGGTGAAGCTGGCTAGCGAACGGAGCCCAAACTCACACACGGTCACGTCTCATTTCTTTCTTTTGGCTTTTGGTTATCATCCTAAATTGTTGTGGCTCACGCGCCCTAGCAATGAAACATCTGCTAACATTGCTGTAAATAATAATTATAAACGACCTCGTAATTTTCTGTTCATTGCGTATATCTGACTATGTCTCTATGCTACCACTTCCCATTCTAAGTCTCACCATGTTTAGTCGCTGCAATTATAAGATTTACTGTCTGGGAACCTTTTGATATTGACAACAGACAACCCATGTTTCATTGCACAATGCCGTTTCCATGGCAACCAACTGTTCCAATACTTGAAATCATAATATTATGTTGTAGTTATTATGCGTCACTATATTTACACAAATTATATGCTCCAATGAATTATTATTTTAAAGTTTATATATTAAAAATGCAATTCCACTCCAAAATTGCTGTTCCTGGCAACCGACAGTCAAAAATGCACATTTTATTATCTTATGAAATCCATTGTTGACCATTTAACATAATCCTCATCAGTTGCGTTATTTTGTTATCGTTTCAATTTTTAAAAATTGGATTCAAAAAAAGCGTTTTTCACCCAAAACACCTTTCCAAAGTTATGAAAATGTGAAAATCTTTTTATTTAAATTAGATTTTAAACTC
>CM068958.1:57620268-57631717 GCA_035128595.1 Eptatretus atami | reverse complement strand
CCCACAAAAAGAGAAGAGATCCACTCTCTTCTTGAGGAGGGAGGGGCTTCTTTCCCCACCACTCGCTCCCGTTGGAGGTGGTTGTCAGGAAACTCGTAGTAGGCCTCACGATTGGCTGGAGGCGCGCGTGTGGTGCTCGCCTGCCGCTCATTGGCTGGAGGAAACGCTTTCTGCCTCGGAGCGGAGCTTCGACCTGAGGTGACGAAGGCTCAGCCCAGTCCTCAAGCCAAAACATGTGCGTAATGCGACCGCTTGAGTGCGGCGAAGGTGGGTTGTTGTATGTGGGATGTAGTAGTAGTCGCTGTAGTTGCTGTTGTGGTGTAAAAATCCTAACTATAAAATAATTCACAGCGCACATACAATATAATCACCCATTAAACATAGGACAGGACCTAACTGAAACACATACTTACGATATAACTGATCTATAGACCTGCTGTTGTGTGCATAAGCTTCCAAATTCGCAACAGTACATGTTTTTGCTAGTCCAACAGTACAGTACATGCTAGTCACATGCTTTTGGATGCAAAAATGATTATCAGAACAACTTTACACACAACGAGCACAACAAAGTAGCACAGAATTCATTGGCATATCTGTCAAAAAATTCAAACAACCCTGTTCCAGAAAACTTATGGAAACACGAAAAAGAGCAATCATTGAAAATAGGGATGTCATGCTTACGTCGGCTGATGATGCCCATCGAGCGTGAACTAGAAAACAAAGCATTGTGACTGGACATCGTTCTCAGGAACAAAAGGTAAAGACAGCATTGCTGATTGAGATATCAGTACCTGCGATTTGGCTTAAGTAATTCAGAAATCCAAAAAATGACCAATACAGGACCTCAAAAATGAGAAATCAAGAGATCTTGGAAGCTAAAGAGCTTTTTGGAGCAACAGGATTAATAAAGAAGAATGTCAGATTTTGAAAACTATCCCAGGAATATTATCACACAAACTAACTACAATTGGAGGCAGTCGGGGTTTGGTGAGATCCTGAAAGAGTCCTCAGAACAAAACTATGAGAACAAAGTTGAATAGCTTGGTCCATGAACTGTGATCCTTACCGAAGCGAAGGTGGAACTTTTGAGTCCTGGGAGAACTTCGTTCCATCTCCTCAAACCCGCAAATGGAGATAACAACCAATGGCACACACACACACATCACACACCCACTCATTTGACACTGAGTATAAAAAGACGTGTAAACACCGTGCGGCGTCCACAGATCTTTCTTAAATCCCACGTCGCTTTGCTGAATATGGCGAATGACGCATCTTCTTCCTGTTTTTTAAAATCTTTATGATGTTTTCAGTCGCGCGGCTCTAATACGCATGTGACCAAACCTAACAACGCCAGCACTAACATGCCCAGACATAACAGTGGTGAATAAAGGAACCTTAAGGTAATCCATAACATGTATGAATTTCCTGCTCTCATTTTTAAAATCTAGAAGGGGAATGCTTGCAGAGTCGGGGATGTTTCTGGTTCAATGGCTGAAAATGTTGCATTCTGGTCTCATAGAGGTCCGTCTAAAAAGTACAGGACTGCTTCACAGAAATTTTATTCCAAATAATATATTGAAATCACAGCTTGTCCCCTTCAAAATAGTTTCCCCTCGTCTCACACACTTGTCCATCCTCTTCTTCCACGCTTCGATGCACCCGGAAGGCTTCTTCTGGAATCTCTGGAGCTCCTCGTACGGCCTTATGATGGTCTCCACATCAGGAAATCGGTCCCTTGATCACCCCTTGAGCTTGGGGAATAGGAAAATCACAAGGGGCCAAGTCTGGCGAATACGGGGGTTGCTCCAGAGTTGGCACGTTCCTCTCCGCAGAAAAGAAACTGTTGGATGCTTAGGGCACTGTCAGAGGGGCGTTGTCATGGTGGAGCACCCAGGCTTGTTCTCCCACAGATCCCTCCTCTTGTCCCGGACTGATCTCATGAGGCGCTGGAGGATCTCCTTGTACATGTATTGATTCACTGTTTGACCCGTGGTAGAAACTCGAAGTGGACTATGCCGTTGATGTCAAAAAACGCGATGGCATCACTTGACCTTCGACTTCGACATCCTTGCTTTCTTTTGGTGTTGGTGATGCCGGACTTTTCCACTGACGACTTTGCCGTTTGGTCTCGGGATCGTATTCGAATATCCATGATTCACGCCAGTAATGACTCCCGAGCAGGTCTGGATCGTCCTCGAGGTGCTCGTTAATGTCTTGACAGACAGTGACTCTTTGCTGTTTCTGGTTCTCGGCCAACAGCTTGGGACCATCTTTGCGCACACCTTGCACATTTCGAGATTTTCAATGATGATGCTCCAGACAGTGTCCTTGTTGATGGAAAGTTTCTCACCAATCATCCGCACCATGAGTCGATGATCTGCGCGCACCATTGTTTCACACGCTCGATGTTGTCCGCCATTCTGCTCGTTGAAGGTCTTCCAGACTGTGGATGTCTTCAACCTCCTCCCGTCCCTCTTTGAACCTCTTGTGCCATTCAAATGCACATATATGTTGCATCGTTTCTTCCCCTGTAGACTTGCTGCAGCATTGCGAAGGATTCGGAAGGTGTTTTGCCAAGCTTGGCAAGAAACTTCAGATTGGCTCTCTGCTCATGACTCATAGCAGACGACTCAGACGAGACAACGTGTAAAGCACGACCTGTAAAAAAATCACACAATGAGCGCAGTCAACCATCACCAATCATATATATTGCTGGATGTTGCGAAAGACTGTGACGCAAACCCGTTCATTCAAGTTGTGTAAGTGGAGCACACAGCAGGCTCAGTCCAGTTACTTTTTAGATGGACCTTGTATGGTGGGAATTTTAGAAACAGATGGTTCAAATTGTTCGGTTTCCTACAAGTATTGCAGGTCCCCAGTAGAATGACACCCTATCCTATGGAGGATTGAATTAAGACGACAGGGCAGAAGGAGGAGAAGGAAGGTAAATAAATAAATACACTTTGTTATAATCATCGCTGATTTCTTAAAATTTTCAGATTTCACTCCAGATTTTGACAGATATTTCATCTACGAGATCCAAAATAATATCTTGATCTTATACTTTAGTCCGTGACAGTCCATCATGGAAAATCGCATCGTATAATGCATGAAATCACTCCAAGCTCCAAATTTGAAAACTATAGCACTTACAAAAGCGATGTATACAGCAATTCATAGTCGGTATGAAGATGAGTCTTTCAATGATATGACTGAGGAAAGTTTTTAAAAAAGAATTAGAGCACTTTATCCTTAAACAGTTGCAGCCTGTACCAAGTCAAGGCATTGTTGAGCAGGTTTAAGAAAATGGTGGCGTAAGACCTGTCAGAAATTTTAAACACCTTTCAACAGAAAATACTTTATAATTCAATTAAGGCTATTTATTAAATGACAAAAATAAAAGGGAGCACACGCATGCGTGGAAAGATAGCCTGGAGCGAATCCCAAACAGCCTCTGACTCTATGCGAGTTACATCGAGTATATATGTAATCTTAGCAAGGCATGGTTGTATTTTATGAGCAATAGTTCAAAGAGAACTGATCAATCACTGACAAACAGAGAGAGGCTTTGAGAAAGTACAGATGGGTCTTGTAGGATTTTGAAATCACAAACACAGCATGAAAAACAGCTCCTTATCTGAGCCTCACTCCAGATGGTCCGGACGAGGGAGTAGAGAGAATGTGATTCTTTGGTCAGGCCATCTGTGGGCCAATGGAGTATAGATAAGATTTACAAGGTTTTTTATTTATTTTATTTTTTATACTATCGGGAGGAATGTACAATGAACAAAAACCTCCCAGCTAACTCTTCAAATACATATTTATTAAATTATTTCAAGTACACAAGCTTTACTAGGCTAATTAGCATTTTTCTTCATTATAAATTCAATTAAAATTTATTTTACCACAGACCCAAGTGAGCTGATCAAGGTGGCACACCATATTCGTCGGGCTTATTTTGTTTTTTTTTGTGAATAGCACCCCCTAAATGATGTTCAAGAGGGGTGTTTCAATTAACCCAAACTCCCAATTTTCATTCATACACTCCCTTGAAGTTATATTCGTATTCATGCAGTTTGGGGCCGCTAGGTTTCATGGTTTTGGAGTTATGGAAGACACACACGCACACTAATTATATATATGTAGATTTAGTTTGTAGATATTGAGAAAAGAGGGGTGGAGGAAAATGTAGAACCCAAAGCAGAAGGAAATTCAAGTAGAAATGAGACTCGTTATGGAGTTAATTATTTATTTATTTTTTAATTTTGAAGCGAGGAAAGGAAATAGGACAATGTTTGCGATGTAGAAGCAAGATATCCGGGAAGAAGAAAAACAAGGAAACAATTTTCAGAGATTCTGTCCGTGGATACGCTTTGTCAGGCCTTGGGCAGTACGGAACGAAACAAATAGCAAAAACAACGAATTAATTAACATGAAATCTATCACTGGATACAACAGCAACACGTAGACAAGACACAATGACATAAAACATGACAAATCCAATTCGAAAAACTCAACTTTATGAGATGGAAACAAGGAGCTCAGATTTTCACCACATGTGCAGAAAACCCCCTGAACCAGAAGTGCTTGGAACTGGGAAATAATGACTTTTTATCCCCCGCCGCGTGGCGGAAGGGGGATATTGTTGTCACCCGGGTCGTCCATCCGTCCGTCCGGCTGGCTGGGCGTCAACATTTATTTCAATGGCGGGGGATTCCCCATCTTTGATGGGTATATTTAAACATTGCCTTGCAGGAAAAAGTGTGCTTTTAAAAGTCGTTATTTTGGTGTCACCATCGGCTCCGAATCACGTGATGTCCCTCCTTCCTCGGAGTCCATTTAACATGGGCTTGCACTGATTTGCCTTTAGTCCCCAAATGTAGATCTCACAGTGGTTGAAATGTCAGAACTGAGTCTTGCCTTCGAGGCAATTTTTTTAATTTAGTGGTGCTTTTTTATTTCCTTTGGTTATTTCTGAAGGGTTGTTCAGAGAGAAAGATCAAAATAATATTTACAAATGGTTACAGGTACAAAATCCCCCCCCCCCCCCCCCCCCCAAAAAAAAATTAGGCCCATGGTGGTGTTGCAGTTCACCGGAGCCTTGTCAGTTGCATGCTTTTATAAACACCTTTCAGAGAATGCAATTGGCAACAAGTTGCAAAATTCTACTCAAAGTTCATGTAAGTTTTGAAGGAAGGAAGAACTAGTAGAGTACTGCAAATTGTTGAAACTCTCACTCCTTTTTGTTATTATGATTTTGTTCGAGCTGTGCGTATTTTGATACAATTCTGATTGATGGATTTCTGATTGAATGTGCGAGATATAGATTTTAAGGTATTTTGTGCAATTCTTATTAGCTGCTGTATTACCAAGAAGATTATATTTACAACTGAAAGTGTATGCTTTTGTCTCCCCTGTTTTCAATATATATATATATATGTTAATACATGCTTAAATAAGATTGTGAATTTTGCTTTCTCTAGAATTGTTTGAAATTCTCTGGATTGATGAGTGAAACCAAATACAAAAACATTTTCCTGGTTTACACATTAAAGAGCACATTAAAAGGTTGTAAAGTTTAAGAACTAGTTTAATGTTTCTTAACACGTTGACTGCTAACTCTTAAAGTATACACCACCTCCATTTGCCAAGCCAAGTATGTATGTGCATATACTGTACTTTATTTTCAAATTTTACCCTTCTATGAGCAAATCTAAGTGAATTTCTTATCCATGAATGGGGAAACTCCACATTATGAGAAAACTTGTTGCTGGCAGTGGGACAAGATTTTCAATTCTATATGCCGGTATGAGTTATCTCCTAGGACTATTTTGAGCACTGAATCGATGTTGGTATTACGTCATTGCAAATGGTAGATCGTGTGCTGAGTATGTTGTGTTTTTTCTTTTTTTTACTACTGTCAATACCCTTCAAAATGTCATATATGAATGCAGATGGAGTGGCAAAACTTCTCGTGGGAACTGGTAATTACGACAGTAATGATCCTGACATGGACTCTGATGCTGGGACTGCAGAAATGCCCTCAGATGTCAGTGATTTTCAGCCTGAAATGACGACTGAAGATAGCAATGATAACCGGTCTAGTGATAATGGTGACCCAAGGGTTTCGTCAGATTCATATTCTTCAAGTGATGAAAATGCAGTACCGGCAGCACAAGGAAGACCGAGAGTTTGCGGGGTCCCCACCAGAGGACCCCGTGGTCGAGGAGTAAAGACTACAGGTGGTGGATGTGGTTCTGATACACCAGTTCATGATAGAAGAGCAGCCCATGATCCAGAACCAGGTGGAGCAATTGGAGGTGTGAATCCTGGTGTCCCATTGCATAACTGGTCAAATGTTGCGCAAGATCCACCTGATTTCACTTTCAATGAAAAATCTGGTCTTAGAATTCAGCTACAAGATGCTTCACCTGGTGATTATTTTGACTTATTCCTGACTCCGCAATTACTCGATACAATGGTCACAGAAACAAACCGATATGCGGCAGCCGAAATCGACAAACAGCGACCTTTGCGAAGAGAATCACGGCTAAAATACTGGAAGGACACCGACGCAGCAGAAGTGAAAAAGTTTCTGGCTTTGTTGATTCACATGGGTCCAAACAACCTACCTACCTTGGTGCACTACTGGAGTACTGATATTCTGTACAAGACTTCATTTTTTAGTGGTGTTATGAGCCGCAACCGCTTCCAAATGCTCTTACGTTTTTGGCATTTTGCAGGCAATTCCCAACCTCAAGATGATTGTTTATATAAGGTTAGACCTCTCCTGGATCACTTCAACAATGAAATGATCCATATTTACTATCCACGGAGGGATTTGTGTATTGACGAGTCCATGGTACTTTGGCGTGGCAGGCTCTTGTTTCGACAGTACATCAAAAATAAATACCACAAATATGGAATCAAACTCTATGAACTATGCGAATCTCGTGGTCTGGTGCTGAAAATTCGCATATACTCTGGAACTGGCTTCGACTACGATGCCAGCCTGGGAAAGGCTGCTGCTGTTGTGCTTGAACTGTTGGCTAATAACCTGGACAAAGGTCATGTTTTGTACACGGATAATTATTACAATTCCGTGGGCCTGGTGAAAAAACTGACAGAGCGGACAACCTACTTATGTGGAACACTCCGGTTTGACCGTAAAGAAAATCCAAAGGATGTGGTTCAGAAAAAGTTGAAGAAGGGGGAACATGAATGGCAGCGGTCAGACTCGGTGGTAGTTTGTAAATGGAAGGACAAATGGGACGTTCTCACAATAAGCAACATGCACAGAGTGGAGATGGTCGGTGTTGCGAATCGCAATAATAAAATTTCGAAGAAACCCAATATAGTCCGAGACTACAACAATGGCATGTCTGGGATAGACAGATCTGACCAGATGTTATCATATTACTCAGCTCTACGTCAGACAATACAATGGTACAAGAAGATTGCCCTTCACATTATCGAGATATTTATTCTGAACGCCCACATCCTGTACAATGAAAATGGAGGGCAGCAAATGAAACTGTTGAAGTTTCGTGAACATGTAACAACTCATCTGCTAGGAAATACCATGACGGATATTCAAGACCAGGGACAACGTGTAACCCCAATCCCAATGCCAAGAAATGAATCGTTTCACTACCTCGCATGTTTGCCACCCACGGTAAAAAAAGAGAAGCCCACCAAACCATGTCGTGTCTGCACAAAAGCCGGGAGGAGACGAGAAAGCCGCTACATGTGTGATGTCTGCCTTGAAAAACCAGCCCTCTGTGTTGAAAAATGTTTCAGGGAATACCATGTGCCTCAATAATGGACAGATAAACAAGAAAATATAAAGACATTTTTTTATAATCATTTACTGGACATTATATTTTGTATTTTGGTTATCATTTGAGAACTTGTGTGATCATGAAACATTGACAAAAAAAATAAAAGTTGAAAATTGAAAGTTTTTTTTTAATTATGAATTAATTTTTTTTGATTCAGACCTGATCAAAAAATGGCCTGGATCATGTAGAACAAACTTATTTCAGTTATCATCATTTATTTTGCGTTGTAACCATCTCTTCTGTCGTCTCAGTTGAGATGAAGTGAGCTTTATGCCGATATTATATTTGCGCACTTTAGTGATTTTCAATATTGCAGATAATGGTACAACACAAATTTGATCATGATTATTACAAAGATTTATGTTCAACAAACTGCCAGCAGATCATTTGTCGCATTATCTGGCATGCCAGCATATTCTCTTTACAATATAATAGCGTAATATTTTCCTCCGAGAATGCTCGTAGTGACAGGATCTGGTACACCCAGCACTACGAGTATACTTGTAGTCAGCAGTCAACGTGTTAAAGCACAATGTGCATTCGTTTGTGTATGATATTGAGTGTTTAGCTTCAGGGTTGGTTGATTGAGCTGAGCTTTTGCATTGTAATCTGGTGAATGTATTTTCAAATTCTGATCTCCCTGGGAAGAGAATGAACTACCAGCCGGTGTACTCGTATCCTTTGCCTCAATGGCTGCTGCTTTGTTAACACGAGGTCTCGAGCTGAGCAATATGGTGCATTAGATGGAACTTTTTATCATTATTTCGTATGCAGCCTGTGGCTGCTAGTTGCATCATTGCTGGGAATGTAGCTGTGCCACTGATGCATTGCCCCCTGTTTCCAGTAAGGTGGTACTCATTTTGCTGACCTCAGAAGAATGACAGGCTGAATCAACCCACCTGGTGTTATTTAACAGCATGGCAGGGGCTCAAACTCAAGGCTCTAAGATCTTAAGCCAGCAACCTTAACTGCAATACTTAACGTGCTGTGAGCTTCTATTGGATAGAACTGTAAATTTGACACATCTGTGATTTTATTTTGACTGTGGCAAATAAGGAATCCATTATGCTTGTTTAAGCTCCATTTCCAGTTTTATCACAGCAAGCACTGTTATGTGTGTCTATTGTCTAGGGAGGTGGGTGCAGCATGTTCAGAAGAGAACCAGCACAAGACTCCAGCAACGTTGCAACACACAAATCAAACTTCAGGTTAACGTAGAAAATCACCATTTTGGTTCATTTGACCAAAAACACAAATACAATGGTTGTTCTAGCTTTGATGGCATGCGTTCTGTGAAAGCAAGGCTACACAAGTGTAAGATTTGCCACATGGAATTTTCTCAATCACGTGAATTGCAAAAACACTTCAAAAACCATTTGGATGAAAGACCTCACAAGTGCACAGTTTGTTGCAAATCATTTTCTTATTCAAGTGATTTGCAAAGACATTGTCGACATCACACAGGAGAGAGGCCTTATAAGTGTCACTTTTGCTCCAAAGATTTTAAAACTTCACGTAACTTACAAATCCACAGTAGAAGCCATACGGGAGAAAAACCTTACGAGTGCCCAATCTGTGCAAAGGCATTCTCCCATTTAAGTAATTTGAAAATTCACATCGCAAGTCACATGGGGGAAAGGCCTCACAAATGTACAGTTTGTAGGAAATCATTTTGTCATTCAAGTGCTTTGCAAAGACACTTTCGACTTCACACGGGAGAAAGGCCTTACAAGTGTACCTATTGCAGTAAGGCCTTTTGTAGTTCTCATGGTTCACAGAGCCACATGAGAATCCATACAGGAGAAAAACCTTACAAGTGCACAACCTGCACAAAGGAATTCTCTCACTTAGGTAATTTGAAAAGACACAACATAACTCACATGAATGGAAGTTTGGAAGGAAAGGAAGAAACAACTCGAACTCGATCAATTCAGGAAGAAAAGCAGAAGGCCAGAATCAGGAAAGAAAATCCCCAAAAATCAAAGCGAAACAAAAAGTTAGAGAAGCAAAAGTAGTTTTTAACTGGTACTAGTCGTGAATTCAAAATAGAAACTAGAAGGGCACTCGGTAGAGCTCATACCTCCGCAACGTAATGCCTGATCCACGAGAACATATCGGGCCCAACACATTTTTGAAATATCATGCTATACAGTACTATATCGTTTTTGGCCCTATCTCTCAATGGTGAAAAATCACTTCAAAAATTAAACAATTCTCGTATCCAGATCTGGATTCGGATCTTCACCAAAATCGAATCAATTCTCCCTTGAACGTGTCCACCATGTTTCATCTGAATCCATCCACAACTTTTTGAGATATCGTGTACACAGCCAAACAGACAGACCAAACAGACAGAAAGGGGTGAAAACATAACCTCCTTCACCTTCGGTGGCAGAGGTAATGATGGAAAATATAAACTGTGATGAAGCAAACCATAGCAGAAAATAAAATTACAAAATAACATGAATAAATTCCACTGAAAAATGAATAAAGTGTGACCTGAACTCGAGAAAAGGATGAACTAGAAGAATTGTAGAAAGTAACTCATCCAAAAGAAAACAAGGTACAATGGATTGAAAGCCTAAAATGAAAGACAACATACGGAGGAAATGCCTCAAGTCCTCAAGTGATAGTTAAGGAAGAAATAAATTCATAAAAATGCCTGATTTGAAATGCTCTGGTACAGAGATGGATGGAGTACCCATGTTTTGGGTAAAGCATTTTGAAGCTGTGGATTCCTTGCCTTTGCCTTCGGTTAAAGCAAACTTTACCAAGGATGAAGAACTTCAGACTAATGCTTCATGGAAGATCACTTTACAATCCAAAAACCTGAAGAATCAACTTCCTCAAAATATAGGCTGACATTGAACATGCCGACCAACAATGTACAAACTCATCAAAAATCATCACAGAAGAGATGTGTAAACATTTCAATGAACAAAAATACCAGGAAGAGGTAGTACGTACTATGAAGTACATCACTCAGAAGGATGTTTAAAACTCAGTACGAAAAGGTAATGATGTGTTTTCCCAGGAGACAGCCTCAGTCTCCCTTGTACCTTTCTGCCAAATTTTGGCTCCATAAGTAAAATTATCATCGATCACGGATGTTATTGCAATATGACTTTCATTATGAGCACGTTCAAAGGACCAAAGTCAAACGCTTTTTGCACATGGATGATGTCAAGTAAGAAAAAAATGAGACTTGTGGCTTCTTGCTGTGCGTATGTGGTACACCTGATTCCTACAAAGCTCCCATAAATGCAACTGCTCGGATTATTTCCAGTCCATCTGCTGTAACTTCATTTTTTTTAATTTTCAACATTATTACCTCCACTACCGAAGGTGAAGGAGGTTATGTTTTCACCCTTGTCTGTCTGTCTGTTACTTGCAAAATCGAAGATTTTTCAAGTACAGAGACATGACAGAAGTAAATAGACACGTTAAATGTATTCATTTCATCTGTATAAAGCAAGTTTTATTCAGTGATTTGTACTAATATTCAACTATTTATTTGCAGAAACGAGTTCCGGGGTCGTGTACGACAATTAACTATGCCTCAAACCCAGAGAGCACACGACCTTTGCGATTTTCAAAGAGGA
>CM068958.1:57612699-57618490 GCA_035128595.1 Eptatretus atami | reverse complement strand
ATTTGATGCTTGTATCATCATTTGCACGATTCCTCTCAAAAATTGCTGTTATGTTATCTGCCCCACTAATGGAAGATGGAGCTCCATGCCACACTGCAAAAAAGACCAAAGAATGGCAGGACAGAAATGGGATCAAGCAAATTCCATGGCCAAGGCAGTCTCTTGAGATTAATCCCATTGAACACCTCTGAACCATATTGGATCGAACTGTGCAGAAAAAGTCCAGGAAACCAACATTACGGGCAGAATTGCTAAACCTTTTGTGGGAAGCCTGGACAGAAATCCCACAAGAGAAAATTTCGAAACTCGTTAGTTCTATGCCTGAAAGAGTAAAAGCATTGAAATCTGCAAATGGCAAGTCTACAAAATACTTGTGTGTGTATTAAAATGGATCAAATGTTCAAGAAATAAATTCTTTTGGCTGCTCTCTAGAGCACCCTTATTCTGGACATTTCCATCTGTCTGTCTGTCCGCGAAACTTTGGTCAAGCCTAGGGGCTAAACCACTCAACGATTCCAATGAAATTTGGTAGGTAGGACCAATATTTCTGGGAATCGTGTGCTTCGAATATGGGATCCCGGGCCTAGCAACGGCATAGCAACGGCCCTTTAAAGTGGTCAAAAAATCGAAAATAATAATCGAAATCGAAGCTTAGAGTTCTGTGCGCAATCTATCTCGCTCCCTTCATGCCAATTTGCAGCCCTAACAAAAATATTTGTAGGAGAGTAGGTTTTGGGCGAGTACATGTCGAACATTTCAGAAACGGTTAATTGCGAATATCTCTAAGAGAAAGAGTCTGATTTTCATGAAACTGGGTGAAATGTGTACAATGTGGCTAGCATGTACAAAATGAATGGTTGCTATGCACACCTCCGTTGCTTAGCAACAGCTAAATAACTTTATCGTACATCGTACACTTATTGTGGACTGAAACAAAAATCAATACCTCCGAAACTGGACTCCGAGGGCCTGTTTTTTGTGCCCAAGGAGAATGTCTTACAGCATCATATAATAAAATCTTAGCGAATAGATAAATGGAATTACCAGGGCTGCCATTTGTTAGTCTCTTTGGAAACATGCCTGAAATTTCACAAGACGGGTTTCTGGGCGAAACTAAGAGGGCTGTGATAATCATATTTATTGTGCGAAATTGATTGATAGCATGTACATGAATATCGGCTAGTCGGTCGCCTAGCTTCCATCTAGAGCGAGCAGCCATGTCGCCTACCGGCTTGTTCTGTTTGTTTGTCTGTCTGTCTGTCACCTACAGGTCACAATTTTAAACCAATCTTCACGAAACTTCACCACATGGTAGGGTTTGTCATAATGAAGAAGCCGATTGTTTTTGAGGTCAAAATGTCAACATAGGCCAAAGGTCAACATCTTTGGGTGAGATTTCTAAAATCCTCAATTTTCATCCGATTGACTTGAAATTTGAAGAGGATTTATATTTGGGGCCATGCTGTGTGCAGAGCGTTGGTGCTGCTTAAGCAGTCTCCTTGGCTATTAGGCACAATCCTGGACGGGTCGCCACTCCGACACAGGATACCAGCATGCTGGCACTCATTTTTGCCAACCTCGGAAGGATGACAGGCAGTCAACCCCACCTGATATTAATTCATCGGCTGAGCGGGATTTGAACAAAGGATCCTTGGATCCCAAGCCCACCACCCTCACCATTAAGCCAACACCAGGCATATTTATATTTCAGGTCACTGAATTCAACCAACGAATTATTTTTAAGGTCAATGTTGACCAAAAGGTCAACATTCTTCCAAGGTCAACAACTAAGGTGGTATTTCTAAAATCCTCAATTTTCATCCGATTGACTTGAAATTTGAAGAGAAGTTATACTTCAGATCAATTAATTTAAGCAGCCAATTATTTTTGAGGTCAACATAGACCAAAAGGTCAACATAGGTCCAAGGTCAACAACTACGGTGGTATTCCTAAAATCCTCAATTTTCATCCGATTGACTTGAAATTTGAAGAGGATATATATGTCAGGTCACTGAATTCAACCACCAATTATTTTGGAGGTCCACATTGGCCAAAAGGTCAACATAGGCCGAATTTCAAACATTGTCAATTTTCATCCGATTCACTTGAAATTTGAAGAGGATTTATATTTCAGCTCACTGAATTCAAACAGCCAATTATTTTTGAGGTCAAATTTGTTTTCTGGATTTTGCAAGTATCGTGCTCTGCATGACATCCTTTTCTTGTTTGTTTGTCTGACTGTTTGTCTGTTTGTGTGCAGGATATCTCCAAAAAGTTGGAGACGGATCTGGATGAAATTTGGTGAGCAGGTTGGGTGTGTGACAATGAAGAATTGATTCAATTTTGGTGAATATCCGGATCCGACTACTGTAATTTTTTTGTGATTCTTCACAATTGAGAGATAGGGACAAAATGATATATGGCACGATATCTCAAAAAGTTGTGGACGGATTTAGATGAAACTTGGTGGACACTTTGGGTGTGTAACAAGGAAGAATTGCTTCTATTTTGGTGAAGATCCGAATCTGGATCCGGATCCGATAATTTTTTAAGTGATTCTTCACCATTGAGAGATAGGGCTAAACGAATACTGTATATAGCATGATATCTCAAAAAGTTGTGGACAGATTCGGATGAAACTTGGTGGACAGGTTGCGTGTTTGTCCACGACGAATTGATTCGATTTTGGTGAAGATCCGGATCTGGATACGAAAATAATTTAATTTTTAAAGTGATTCTTCACCACTGAGCGATAGGGCCAAAAAGTGTATATGGCATGATATTTCAAAAATGCATTGGGCCTGATATGTTCTAGTGGATCAGGTATTACGTGGCGGAGGTATGTGCTTTACCGAGTGCCCTTCTAGTTGTGTATATTTCTGTAAATAGGAATGCCATGGGACCAGACTTGGTGGTGTGATGGTTATAGCATCCACTGTGAGTCTTGAGGAAGTCACGAGTTCAAACCCCGGCCGAGTCATACCAAAGACTTTAAAAATGGTACGTACTGATTCCTTGACACGATGCACAGCAATTAAAAAGATAGAGCACGGGCAAACGACTGAAGGTTGGCAACCAATGTGCAAGCTTGATGGGCTGAATGGCCTCCTCCTGTGTTGAAGTTCCTTGTAAGATAACTCATAAGGAACAGTTAAAACAATTCAATCAATCAGTTCCTTAGATAGTGCTTCTCATTTATGAGCAAAATCTCAAAGCACTTTTGCAGGGGATACAAAGGTAAACTCCAAAACAAAACAAGAAAAAAAGCAATCGGCAATTGCAGACCACCACCAGGACTTATTTTGTGTGGTGTTTGTGCAGTTTTGTGTCGTGTATTTTGTGTGGTGTTTCTGTACAAGTGTGTTAATTAGTAAGAGACATAACGAGAACTGCCACTTTATAACTGCTGGCAGTGATGACCGGGTACCAAGACATCCCACTTTGATGGGACACCTGATCCTGACCCATGACGTTTATTATTATTCAAATGAATTTATAATGGGATTAAAATAAATTCAATTCAAGTTAAAAGGAAGACCAAATAGGTATAATCCTGTATTGGAGTGATCAGAAGGAACCCAAATGAGCAAAAAGCAAAGATGAAGTCAGCAGGAGGAACCTGAATAGGATTCACATTTCAGCTGCTACTCATCTACCCTCAAACCCATCCAGGCACAGCCAAGTGAGTCTCTTTAAAAAAACAAACCCAGATTCAAAAAATTATATAATTCTGACTGCCACACCATGTGTCTGATCAGATTGAAATGTAAAACATATATTTCCCATCACAACTCGATCATAATTGTGAAGTTTCATGTCAATTGATTAAGCGGTTCAAGAGAAAGAATTTTTAAAAGATTTTTGCTCGATTCAATATGGCTGCCAGACCACGTGACATCAATTAATTATCTGTGAATACCCTGGTATCCCCAAGGCTTGGGGAGACGTGTGTGAGGTTTCCCCTCGATTTGTCGAGCCGTTCTGGAGAAGATTTTCGTAGGTTTCAGGGTAAATCCAATGTGGTTGCCAAACCATGTGACCGATGACGTCATATGTGTGAAGCTTTTGTTTCTCATGGATAGGTGGTCAAACCTGTAAAGTTTTGCTTCGATTTGTTCAGCCATTTCAGAGAAGAAGATTTTTGAAGGTTTTTTTAATCAAAAAAGAATATGGCTGCCGAATTACATGACCAATGACATCATCAATTTCTTTTCTGTGGGCCATTTTATCCCGAGATGACCCTCAAAAATTTTCATACTGATCAGATGTGTTCCATGTATGCAATTATTACATCATAATGAAGGTACCTATGATGTCATAAAAATCACATATTCCCCATGAGGAACACTTGCCATGTGCCAATTTTCAATTGTTTCCTTGGTGTGGTTTCAAAAATACAGAGGTCCAAAGTTTTCTGTTTTACCAACAACGCTGCCACACCACGTGACCTATGACGTCATAATTATCATTAAAACATTGTACATGAGTAGTCGCTCCTATGGTGAAAATTTCGTCTAGATCCAACAAGCGGTTTCGGAGAAAAACACGAAAGTTCTGTGTGGACAAACAGACAGACAGAGACAAACAAACGGACCCAAATGCAATAACCTCTGGTGAGGGTAATAACTACAAATATATATATATATATATATATATATATATATATATATATATATCAAAAGTTGGGAGGATAAAGGAGCAATGCAATAAAATAAAAAAAGAACTGCAGAGCACAGAAATAGTTAGTAAAGCATGGATCTGGGAGGAATCTTGAAAAGTTTTCCAAACTCCAGAAAGTAATTTTCAGGCTTTTAAAGGTCATGGGAAATCAGAAACGTATCAAGTCATGGAAAAGTTTGAATTTAAAAAAAATTCTGCATTGAATGTTGGAAATAAAATAAAAATGTATTGACTTTGTCGCTGTTTTTTAAAAACAAAATTAATAAAGTAATCTCACAAACCAGGAGATTCTCATGAAAGTTGTAAGATTATGCTTGTGCAAGATTTCATTTCTGCCATTGCTGAGGTTCCAAGCATTGAACAAACACAAATACAGCGTCGTGATTCCTTCTTTCAATATCATTGGAAAGAAATGGATAGATACCTCTTCACTGGAATGGTGACTGTGAGGAAGTATTTGGCATTCAAGATGACCAGTAAGACCACGTAAGTTTGCCTGCTCAACTCTTGGGGGGAATCCATTCCATAATGATATTGACATACATACATACATACATACTCATTACGTAGATGTGTACGCAATTTGTAGATAGTCATATATGAGTGCGGCGATGTGGCCCTTGGGGCTCCTGCAAGCAAGTGTGGACGTGTGATGTGTACGCACATTGTAGATGCGAACGCAATTTGTAGATGATTGCATATGGGTGTGGTCGCAAAATGGACAGATACGGGAAGGCCACCTGGGGATATTAACAGAGGCCTTGGTGATGTTCACAGTCCAGATAGTTATGCTCAATGATCCCACTCCCAACAGGTGGCACTAGAATACTCATTTTCAAAGAGAGGATGGAGTTCTTCTCCTGAACCCCCATATCTATGAAAAAATTTTTTACCTCCAAAAACTTACCCGTGCCCACCCTAGGTACAACCACCAGATTTGAACTCATTCAGTTCTGTGGTTCAGGAGTGCATTGAAGTCAAACAAACAAACCCACAATCAAGCACACTTTTCAAACAAAATACATGCATAATATGGTGGGGGTATGCTTTCACATTGCAAGCAATAAATGAACCGTGCTTCCCCCATTGTCTCGGGTCACTCACCTGCATT
>CM068958.1:57605199-57607699 GCA_035128595.1 Eptatretus atami | reverse complement strand
TTAGAGCATCCACTCAGAGCCTGGGCGGTCGATGGTTCAAACGCCGGTCTGAGTCATACCCAAGACTTTATAAAATAAATGGTACGTCCTGCTTTGCTTGCTTGATGCTCAGCCTTTAAAATGATAGAGGACAGACAAACAATGCTGGAAAGGTAATGGCAAACCAACCAGTTTAACCCTTGCCAAGAAACTGCTTTGTGTATGGTACATTGAAAAAAATAGGACCACTGGACCTGTAGCTTATCTGGGCCCTGGCCAAATGCTGTAATCCAAATTTGGTAGCATTCTGACTGGTGGGTCTGGAGAAGATTTTTGAAGGAATTTACGCGATTTTCCCAAAAATTGACTGTCAGCCATTTTGATACACTTTCTGTCATGTGATCGGCATGACCTTCACAATTTAACATCCTTACCCTGGCCTAATGTTGTAACCCAAATTTGGTAGCATTCTGACTGCTGGTTCTGGAGATGAAGATTTTTGAAGGAATTTATTAAGTCCGCCATTTTAACCTACCGAAATCCACGTGACTGGAGCGAGCTTTGCAATCCCCGTTAACAGTCAGGAGCGGAACCTTGCTGCCAAATTTCAGCCGGATCGGCGCAGCGGTTTGGTCGGAGAAGTCAAAATAGGAGACGGAAGGATGGTGCACGATGACAATACGGTACCTTATCTGGAATTACAATTCCAGATAGGCTTATAATCTGCATTTAAGTTTTAATAATTTCAAAGGATCTTATATGCTTGGGTGGTATTAAATCAAAGAATCCTATATGTGATGGCATGTTGAAAAGTAATGCCTTCTATTCTATTCCCCCCAAACAAGTTAAGATATTCGAATGAAACAAAGGACATTCCACATATTCGTTCTTCAATCCACTGGGTGTGAAGTTTCGTGAGTCTGACACGAGATGTTTCACTCAGTACAGTACTACGTTAGTCAAGATGGTATAGGTGCCACATGACGTTGTCAGTACTGTGAAGTGTGAAGTGCTGGAAATAAGAGTTGGGATGACTGGAGATGAGCAACCTGCACGGACACTCAGTTTACCACCTTTGCATTTACAACTAGAGAGTTCATAGAACACATTACGCCACGTAGTGTTCAAATATATACTTCAATATAAATAAAATAATTATTTTAAAGATCGTTAAAATTTTTCCCAGAAGTTTAGTGCGATTGAAGCAGTCTTATATGAGTACATCACCCCTATATACCACCTTATTTAACATGTCCAAGTACTGCTAAACAGAAGGGTTTTGAAAGTGGACAGAAGCGATTTGTGTTCTTCAGTGTTCAAGTATATAATTAAATTTGAATAAAATAAAGATTGTAAAAGTCGTATAAATAAATTCATTCCCGATTTTACCACCGTTTTACCCAGTGTCTATAACACCACCATATCTAACGCATTACATTAGTTCTTCATGCCTGTTGTTTGTGTCATTTATGGTGTCCTTAAAAACAGTAAGTTTCTTGTTTGGAATGATTTTCAATTTTGTTTCACTGCCAGGCAAGTACTGTTAAAAGGCAGGTTTGTTTTCCGATTGATGTTCCCATTAGTGTTGAAAAAATAATATTAAATTTCAATAAGTGGTTCCTCGATCATAAACTGAGAAGATGGACAGACCGACGGATGGACAGACATGAACCCTGCTCGTGGCTTATTATTGTGGCACGGCACGGGGTAAAATATTATTACCTCTGCCACGGAAGGTGAAGGAGGTTATGTTTTCACCCCTTTCTGTCTGTTTGTTTGTTTGTCTGTTTGTGTACAGGATATCTCAAAAAGTTGTGGACAGGACGGTTGGGGGTGGGACAAGGATGAACTCATTATATTTTGGTGAAGATCCAAATCCGGATCCGACTACTACAATTTTTAAAGTGATTCTTCACCATTGAGAGATTGGGTTCAAAAACGATATATCGCACGATATCTCAAAAATGTATTGGGCCACATATGTTCTCGTGGATCAGGCATTTCAGGGCGGAGGTCTGCGCTCCACCGAGTGGCCTTCTCGTCTCACTGTCTTCGCATGTGTGATCGGGACGAATTCATAGACAAAGTAACGTTAAATGGCAGGTTTGTTTTCTCATTCGTGTTCAAAATATAACATTTAATTGAAATGAGTTTCTCCTCGATCATAAACTGACGTTTGGCGACAGACCGACCGACGGACGGACATGAGCCAACTGGCGAATCGCGCTTTTCGCTTTGTGTCCGCGGGGTAATCACCCGAACTGACGTCTCTCAGCGAACCATCCTTCAGTTGGAGAAATCTTTGGAATACACCTCTTGGCACCTTTCGATGACCTACATCCCCCATCCGATTGCTTGCATGACACAGTATCTCAAATTGGCCCTTGAACACAGTCCACTGTGTAAGGAATTTGTCATAGTGCTGTTTTGTATACAAAGTCGAGGCTCGTGGAGGGGCGACAACCATAGAACGGATCAAAACAACACCAGAACACAAGGAAGAGCAGAAAGAGAAGGGGGG
>CM068958.1:57589376-57599708 GCA_035128595.1 Eptatretus atami | reverse complement strand
CCAATTCTCGTGGACGGGCGTTTAACACAGACCAGGCAGGATCGCCAAGTGGTTTTCCTGAGGCGAACACGTGATCCTCGAAGATTATGGCACCTGTGGGAAGGAAAGGGTGGCACGGACGGAGCAGATGGACGCACAGCACAAGGGGGTGTATCTCGAACCCACAACAAATAGACAACGCAAGCAACTTAAAATAAACACGTTGGTTTAATGAAAATATATCAAATACTTACAATGGTAATAATTCAAAATATAATCATCAAGGGCGTAGCCAGAAGTCCAAAAGCGATGAGGCGAAAAGAGGTGAATTTGGTTGATGTGATGGTGCGTGTAGCGCAGCATTGCGAGCGCCAACGGCGCAAAGCCATTACGGCGAGGGGTCTGGGGGCCGCTCAAGGCCCCCAGAAGCCAATGCATTTTTAATGTCCAGAAACCTATTCTTGGCTAATTTCAATGCTCAAAATTTAAAAATGTTAATGTTCATTTCAACCACATTAATCATGAAAAAAAAAATATATATATATCCATACAGTCAAACAGTAAATTTTGTTTGTGTCAAAACATTTTAGCCCCCATGGTAAACCCTCACCACACCCTCACCATGCCCGACCCCACATGTTCTGTCATCATTCAATCGCAATGTTCCTCATCATCCTTATGATGGTTGAAGGCTAGTGCCACTCTTCTGTGCAGACTGGCATCCCAAGCCTTGAGGATGCGCAAGATGTCCTCATGAGAGCTGGTGCCTCATGAGATCAGTGTACTGGGAGGAGGGTTGTTCAGTCACTGTCAGGGTGGGGGGGGGGGGGGGGGGGGGGGTATTGTCCTATTTAGGTATTGTGATAGGAATGGAGATAAGAGTATTCAGAGCACTGCCGGGTAGCTTTGATAGTTTACTCCCCAGGGAGCTCAGATGGCCAGAGGGCTCAGGCCAGATCATATTTCAGGAAATGAGCGACGAGGCAACCGCCTCGTCTGCCTCAGCCTGGCTACGCCCTAGATCATAAAACGTGATGTAAATTAAAGCCTAAAGTTGAGGTGCCTCAACACACGGACTTTAATACAGACAAGGGGAAAATGAAAGAAAAGAAAATACTCCCTTTATTCTGGCACTTAGCTTTGTTCAGAGATGGTCTTTTATTGAACTTTGGGGTTGAGCAGCTTCGTCCTGCGTGGGAAGATGCGCCCAAAACGGCGCCGAGCCCCTCTCTAGGCGGGAAATGTATGTGAGGTAATTCCTGACGCGGTATTCAACACCAGGGCTCACCAACTACCATGCAGCTTCTTCTCATGAACGAATATGCTGAATGTTCCTCTCTTACACGGTCTACTCACAACGATCGCCCACCTTCCTCCTCGGACATACGACGAGACGATCCCCGAGGCCCCGTGATAAGGCCACAATGCACGCTCTTCGTCCCTCATCGGAAACGCACACACGTCACGGCTCAGTCGAACAGTCAATGACAAGTGTCTTGCCCAGCACGCGGGCAAATTTATAACATGACATGAGAATCGCGCAGCCATTTTGTCATGCCGAGAGGAGAGCAAAAATGAGATCCTCCATCTCAGCCATGTTCCTATCACAACTGTCCTCCCCGATCTCCTGCTCTGAACCTCACTTTCCTTCTCCTGACGACACGCCCATTAATCATCCACCCCGGGGGCGTGGCCTCGCCAGCCGTCACCCCTGGAGGCAGGGCTTTCTTGCCTGCTTGGACGTGCAGCTCGGTTGTAGTTGTTCAAAGGACGTGATCCCCTTTTATCGCCAGTCTTGAAATACAAAAACGTGTGGAAAAGGTCACAGGGGGCAATTACATACTGGGGGAAATTGGCCTTAATCCCTATTTAATTAACACAGCATCATCCATGGTGTGGTGACAAGGAACACTGAAGCTCAGAGTTTCTTGACTTAATTTACATCAAGATGTCTCCCACATGCCATGGACCAAGCAACTCCATACGATCCGAACTTTCCGATGAAATTCCTCCATCTACCCCCACAACCGTAACAATATCGATGATCCTTGTTCGGAGCTTCTTCCACTTTTCAGCCTCCAGCAAGGAGTGGTGTGTGCTCCGTCACCCTGAGCGAGTGGTTCGTGCTCCGTCACCCTGAGCGAGTGGTTCGTGCTCTGTCACCCGCCAGCGTGTGGTTCTTGCTCCGTCACCTTGAGCGAGTGGTTTTGCTCGTCACCCTGAGCGAGTGGTTCTTGCTTCGTCACCCTGAGCGAGTGGTTCTTGCTTCGTCACCTGAGCGAGTGGTTCTCATTCCCTGAGCGAGTGGTTCTTGCTTGTCACCCTGAGCGAGTGGTTCTGCTCCGTCACCCTGAGCGAGTGGTTCTTGCTCCGTCACCCTGAGCGAGTGGTTCTTGCTCCGTCACCCTAAGCGAGTGGTTCTTGCTCCGTCACCCTGAGCGAGTGCTTCGTGCTCCGTCACCCTGAGTGAGTCCTTCATGCTCCGTCACCCTGAGCGAGTGCTTCGTGCTCCGCCATTCATGCTGTGCAAGTGCTTCATGCTCCGCCATTCATTCTGAGCGAGTGCTTCGTGCTCCGCCATTCATTCTGAGTGAGTTGGTGTGAAATACCACCGATTTCCAAGCGGTTTGCCGAATTAACGTATTTTCTGAATTTCCGAGACAATTTTTTTCCATCCGTCACACGCAGCTGTTTATGAATATTAAAGTTTGTGAACATATCCCTGACACGTCTCTATAAATGTAACGTTGTTTTTCGGTGAAAGCTACTCAAGGTTTCTGGGTTGTTGACAGTGCGTACTGTAATCGGTAATCACACTGACTCCAACCTGCTGGTGTGTGTGTGTTCGTGTGTGTTTTTGTGTGTGTTCATAAAGCATAACATATTCTCTCTGATAACTCCCCTACCCCACCTCCCTCTCTCTCTGTCCAATCCTTGATCTACCCCTCCCAATAGAGTGCAGCACCCTCATACCACATCTCTAGCTCTCTTTCTCTCTCTCTCCTCTCTCTCTCTCTCTCTCTCTCTTCTCTCTTCTCTCTCTCGCTCTCTCCCCTTTCTCGAACTCTATCTCTGTCTTTGGACATATCCGGACCGTGGTTATTTCTGGAGGGTGTTTGTCTCCAGATGTGTCTGGGTGGCGTTTGTCTCCGGACGTGTCTGGGCGGTGTTTTTCTCCGGACAGCTTGGCTCCGGATGCATCCGGGCGGTATTTATGTTCCGGACGGGAGTTTTTCTCTGTACTTGTCCAGACAGGAGTTTGCTCCGGGTGGGAGTTCTTCTCCGGACGTGAGCTTGTCTTCGGATGTGTCCGAGCAGTGTTTGTGTCCGGATAGCTTGGCTCCAGATGCGTCCGGCGATGTTTTGTTTCCGGGGCCGTGTTTATAGTTTGACCGGTTGAAAATGGATTTCAGACATTATTTTGTTTCCAACTTCACTGTTATTCTATGCAGAATCATTTCGATGAAACGATATGAATCGTAATTAACGCTCCACCGCATGTCTGCCTTCCCTTCCTCTCACCTCACACTGTCTTCCCTTCCCCGACTCCCCCAACCCTCCTTTCTCCATTCCCCTCCTCTCTCCTTTCCCCTCCTCACTCCCCCTCCCTCCTCTCTCCTTTCCTCTCCACCTCTTCACTCTCCCCGCTCTTGCTCCCCCACCCCTCTCCCCCTCTTTCCCCTGCTTTTTCTCCCTTCTCCCTTTACTATTCCTGTCGGCGAAGCGACGGGTGGTATTTGCTGGTTAGAAAATAAATTGAGTATCCTAGTCACATCCAATAAATAAATTAAATAAAAAGATACTTTTGATTCATAATCATAGCGACTAGTTTTCTGTCACCTCCAACTTGCCACGGATGCATTAGTGAGGAGTGTGAGGTTCCTTTTGTCGGATCATTAGTTAGTTTCCAAAAAGAATGAACACGGACTCAAAGTACACAAGTTGTGTTTTTTTAACCCTTGCCAATGGAGAGGGTATTGCATTTGAGTCGGTTTGCTTGTCCGTACAGAACTTTCATGTTTTTCACTGTAACCGCTTGTCCGATTGAGACGAAATTTCCCCATTTGTGTGTCTACTCATGTAGAATGTTGCAATGATAATGATTACGTCATAGGTTATGTGGTGTGGCAGCCATGTTGGAAAAACTTTGGACCTCTATCTCTGAAACTGCACTAAGGAAAAAATTGAAACTTGGCACATAAAAAGTACTCATGGGGAATGAGTGTGATTTTTTTTTTAATGACATCATAGATGTCTTCGTTATGACGTCATCATTGCATATGTAGAACGGTACATCCGATCAGTATGAAAAATTTTGAGGGTGATCTAGGGATAAAATGGTACACAGAAAAAATTTTCACGACGTTATCGGTCACATGATTCGGCAGCCATATTGTTTGAAAAAAAAATACCTTCAAAAATCTTCTCCAAAGTGGCTGAACAGATTGAGGTGAAATTTTACACGCCACTGAACAGCCTGTCCATGAGGAACAAAAGGTTCACACATATGATGTCATAGGTCACATGGTTTGGCAGCCATATTGGATTTACCCAAAAATCTATAAAAAATACACCACTCAAAAGAAGTCCTGGCAAGGGTCTGCGATCTCTGATTGCTCTTTTTCTTGTTTTTGTTTTGTTGTTATGATTTTCTTTTAAAAGCATGTCACTAACTGTTAAAACTGATGAGGTTTGTCGGCAAGGTAAATCAATGGAAAGGTATTGAAAGGTTGGTAGAATTGAATGAATGGTTTGTGGTTTTGGATTTTTAAATGTATTTATTTTTGCCAAAAACGATGATTTTTCAGGTATATTGGTTGGTTGTGTGCGTTATTAATGGGCAATTTTTTAATATATTTTTTTGACAAGTATGTTGATCGCCTCCGTTTGTTTGTGTGTTTGTCTGCTCGCCTCCAGCCCAAACCGCTCAACCGATCGTTCTGAAATTTTAAGAGATTAATGTCACCGACCCTGCGACGGCCCCGCATTGACTTTTCATAAAATTCAGTCGACAGAAAAGGTCTACATCGGCCAAAAGGCCAATTTGAGCCAAATTTTCTAAAATCCTCAAATTTCATCCGATTGATTTAAAATTTGAACAGGATTTGCATATCAGGTCAGTGAATTCAACCACCTATTACTTTTGAGGTTGTCTTAGGTCAAAAGGTCAACCCAAAATGGGCCAAATTTTAAAATTGTTTCTAAAATTGTCAATTTTCATCCGATTGACTTGAATATTTGCACATCAGGTCGCTGAATTCAACCACTTATTAATTTTGAGATCAACTTAGGCGAAAAGGCCAATTTGGGCCAAATTGGGCCAAATTTTCTAAAATCCTCAATTTTCATCCCATTGACTTGAAATTTAAAGAGCATTTATATTTCAGGTCACTGAATTCAATGAGCCAATTAGTTTTGAGGTCAACATAGACCAAAGGTCAACAACTTATGTGGCATTTCTGAAATCCTCAATTTTCATCCCATTGATTTGAAATTTGAAGAGGATTTGCATATCAGGTCATTGATTGAATTCAACCATCAATTATTTTTGAGGTCAACCTAGTCCAAAAAGGTCAACATAGGCCAAATTTCTAAAATTGTCAATTTTCACCTGATTGACTTTAATTTTGAAGAGTTGCATATTTGGTCATTAAATTCAACCACCAATTATTTTTAAGGTCAAATTTGTTTTATGGATTTCGCAAATATTGTGCTATGCATGACATCTTTCTTGTTTATTTCATTTTATATTTTTTACTTCCAGTAGATGTGCAAACCAACGACTCTGAGCATATACACCACATGTGCAACAAATATGAATATAACTCAAAATTGCATGAATATCGATATTTGTAAACCTCATTCGTAGTAATTAATTAGTTAGTAATTAATTGGTTATTACTAATTGGTTATTCCTTCCATTCACAGGTGAGATGTGAGTGGGTCTTTGTTTTTTATTTATATGTTGACTGTTTTTGATGTTTTACATGTGGTGGTGTTGGCTTAGTGGCAAGGATGGCTGGATTAGGATCTTATGGTCCTGAGTTTGAGCCCCATTGGCTACTGAATTAACACCAGGTGGGATTGACTCAGCTTGTCATTCTTCCGAGGTCAGTGAAATGACTACCATTGTACTGGTGTATTGGTTGTATCAGTGCTGTTCCACGCCTGCACAACCGCATTGCGGTAATATTCATCCTGATGAAGAAGCACTTATAAGGAAGGAAGGAAGGTACATGCTTTGGAGTCTCATTGGTATGGTTCTTGCTGCGCTGTCGCTGATGATTCGCCAACAAGCAATGAAACCATTCCGGCAGCTGAGGGGGTGTGTAGCATTGGGATGCTTATGTGTGTGCTATTTGTGAATGCCTTTACAGCTGTAGAGGAACTCTGGGAAGGGTTTGAAACAGCAAAGGGCTTACCTTCGGTAGTCTTTCATGGTTGCTTTATGCAGCTTCTTCAGCTAGAAGAGCATGGGAGGAGTCAATATATTAATGGGATAAACAAAGATCGATCTGAAGAATTCCTTCAGCTTACTGAGTACTTGGACCCTTTTAACCGATATAACCTTCCCATACAGCAGGTCTACAACCATAGTTTTGTTTGAAGGTCATCCACCCAGACGGTGAGGAGAGGAGAGGAGAGAGAATGAATCAGAAGGAATGAGAGAGTTTCAATTGATGTTCCAGTTGGTGTATGACTGATAACAGCAAATAGAATGTTGCAATTTTGCAGAGCATGCTTCCTGTCCGCAATATAAAACTGTTCTTCAAGCCCGTGGAAAGAAAAATTACCAAGGGCTATGTTTGCAGAACTGCTGGAGCAAATGAAAGTGGAACTTGAATCTGATGACGTGAATACAAAAGGTATGGAATTAAAATCATACTTGTTTTTTGCAGTTCATCTTTGATAAGTACCATTGTTCAGACTTAAAAAAATTAATTTTTTGAAATAATTGGTTTTGTACTTTTAGGATGGTCATTTGGGTGAACAGGACATCTCAAAGGTAGCATATTCGTCTTTTAGCTGTCAAGTCTGGGTCTGATTCCCGACCCAAGTGTAAACTTTCACTCTTGTGCTTTGCAGGCTGGGTTCCTTCAACTGAGTGTGCTATCCTTCAGAGGGATGTGAAGGCAGGTGTTCCATCTGCGATGTTGCACTGGTTGACGTGAAAGATCCCACAGTACAATTTTGAAAATATCAGGCCATTTTCAGTACCCTGGCCGAATGCAAAATTATTTCCTGTATTTTGTGTTTTTGACATTTGATGGGGTTCCATATATCTCATTCACTTATTTATTTACATGTATCATGTGTTTGATAGAAGGCTGGCAAGATGGCTTAATGGTACGTGGACTTACCTTGAGTTGTCTAGCTGGAACTTGAATCTTGACTCAGCTATAAACTGTGTCACCCTGGTGTTTCTCATTAAGGATGATGCATCAATGTGTATGTCGTCCATTGGTCGGAAGCTAAACTGTACAACTAAACCTGTCTGTTGGCACATGTTGTTGGCGGACGTTATAGATCCCACCGTGTTCTTCGTGAATCATAGGTGCGCTATCACCAGCACCCTGAACAAATGCCAAATTCCTTCCGAAATCACTTTCTGTCAAACATCTAACCTGACCAGCCGGTTCGTGAAAGACTTGGGCCAAAAACATTGTCTGGCCAACCCCCACGAGAAGATGGAAATAATCGTAAATATATAAAACCACAATAAAGTCGTTGCAGTAGTGGTAAATATTTTTCAACAAATTTTGCCTCCTGTGATATAATTGGATGAAATGTTTGTTTGGCTCTGTTTTTCTTTCACCGCTTGTCAGCTAACTGTGGGGGTTGGAAAAAAGCTAAGAAGTGCATTTGAGACAAAGTATTAAAGCAAAGTAAATGTGTTTGCAGAGGATTTGATTACAGTTTTGTCATCAAGCACTGCATGTTTAATTGTGTATGCGTTGTTGCTTAGGGATGCGCAGGGAGCTTGTTCAGAAGCATCTCTGCACAAGGTTCTACCGGGATTGCACTCCTGCAAATGACGAGGAGAACAAATGCGCTCATTGTTCTCCCGGTTTTGACGGCATCGCTCACACGAGGGCAAAAACGATATCCCGGAAGAAGAAAAAGCTTCACAAGTGCACATTTTGCAAGAAGGAATTTTTACGCGCGAACGACTTTCAGCGACACGTCAGAATGCACACGGGAGAAAGGCCCCACGAGTGCACAGTTTGTGGCAAGGCGTTTTATCGTTCAAATGCTTTGCAAAACCACATGAGGATTCATTCGGGTGAGAGGCCCCACAAGTGCGCGACTTGTGCAAAGGCCTTCTTTCAATCGAGTGATTTGAAAAAACACCTAAGGACGCATACGGGAGAGAAACCTTACATCTGCACAACTTGTGGAAAATCGTTTTCTCTATTGAGTCCTTTGAAGCAACACATCAGAATGCACACGGGAGAAAGGCCGTACACGTGCACGGTTTGCGGCAAAGCGTTCTTTCTTTCAAACGTTCTGCAGAACCACATGAGAATTCATACCGGAGAGAAGCCTCACGAATGCCCAACCTGCGGGAAGGCATTCTCAAGATCGAGTACTTTGCTCACGCACGTGAGGATTCACACGGGAGAAAGGCCACACGAATGCCCGAGTTGTGGGAAAACATTTTCTCAGTCAAGTACGTTGCAAACACACATGAGAATTCATACTGGTGAGAGGCCTTACAAGTGCACAATTTGTGAGAAAACATTCCCTCAGTCAGGTAATTTCCAGAAACACATTAGGATGCACAAGAGGGAAGGATTTCATAAATGCTCGGTTTGCACGAAGGAATTTTTGCAGTCGAACGACTTGCAAAGACACTTTCGGATACACACAGGAGAGAGGCCTTACAAATGCACAGTTTGCAACAAGGCATTTTGCCGTTCAAATGACCTGCAAAATCACATTAGGGTTCACACAGGAGAGAGGCCGTTCAAATGTACGGTTTGCAACAAGGCGTTTTCTCGTTCAAATGACTTGCGGATTCACATCAGAATTCATACAGGGGAGAGGCCGCACAAATGTGCGACTTGTGGAAAGGGATTCTTCAAGTCGAGCAACTTGCAAATGCATATGAGAAAACATACAGGAGAAAGGCCGCACAAATGCACGACTTGCGGAAAGGCGTTTTCTCAGTCGAGCAACTTACAAAAGCACATGAGAATTCATTCTGGGGAGAGGCCTTACAAATGCAAGGATTGCGGTAAAGCATATTCTCGATTGAGTCATTTGCAGGAACACATCATCATTCATACTGGAGAAAGGCCGCATGAGTGCCCAACTTGTGGAAAGGCATTCTCTCATTCAAGTAATTTGCAAAGGCATATGAAGCGGATGCATGGTAAAGTACCTGCACAAAGACTTTCAAAGAGTACCTGTGAGAACGCGGTTAAACCTGAGAATGCACCTTAGCCTTAAAAACAAGATCGAGGCCATATACATATACCAGGATGTTCAAAAAGTTATCGCAAAGAGATTATTCGCATTAGTCCAAGAGGCTACAGAGTTTTTTTGGTTTTTCAATCGATGAGTATATCAGGAAGTCTGTATGACTTCCTTTGTGGGGTTCACACAGACACTCCATATGATTAATACAACACAAATCCTCAAAAACATCCACCAATATCCAAACTTATAAATATATAAAGTACCAACCAGTCGTCTGCGGAGGATTCATGAAGCTCTTGGACAGCATCGCTTGGCTACAAAACTGACAGACCCAAAACTGCCTGTTTGGACTTCTACTTCTACTTCTACTTTCATAACTTTCATAACTTTCATAACTTGAAAGGATTCCACAAAGTAGGCATACCCGCATACCCCACACGTAGGGCAATGAAGGGCCAAGAGGGTTGGGAAGGACCATGCCTGTCAATCAGCCGAATGGGGGCAGGCCCACGGTGACAGAATTGGCCGAGGGCCAATCACACCTATATGGGTGTGGTTAACGGTGGAATATTATGTGCACTTTTACAATAGAAAAACATTTTCAAGTCTGAATACTGTTCAGCCTTCACATCCTTCGTGTTCTTCTGTTCGTCTTCAAGTGGCAGTTTTAATGACAAGATATTTCACAGTGCAATCAAAATACACTTCTCCAGCATGTAAATACATTTTTTTTTTAAAGTACAGAAACGAGTAATAAAAAACATTTTAAAAAAATGCAAAAGGATGTAGGGACGTTATGCCAAAAAGTATGTAAACAAGGTTGGGATTGTCACAAGAAATATGAAACCATCTCTCCATCTTTCTTTGAATAATGGTTGTGCCTACAAATGACACTATACATCTTTCTCGTTCGAGTTCATATCACAATCG
>CM068958.1:57566650-57581411 GCA_035128595.1 Eptatretus atami | reverse complement strand
TGCACGTGTATTGTCACGGCGTGGCGGTTAGGTTAACCCCCCTCCGCCCCCCCCCCCGACCAATTTTCCGTGGCGGGCGTTAACACAGACCAGGCAGGATCGCCAAGTGGTTTTCCTGAGGCGAACACGTGATCTCGAGATTATGCACCTGTGGGAAGGAAAGGTGGGCACGGACGGAGCAATGGGACGCACAGCACAAGGGGTGTATCTCGAAACCACAACAAATAGACAACGCAAGCAACTTAAATAAACACGTTGGTTTAATGAAAATATATCAAATACTTACAATGGTAATAATCAAAATATTAATCATCAAGGGCTAGCCAGAAGTCCAAAAGCGATGAGGCAAAGAGGTGAATTTGGTTGATGTGATGGTGCGTGTAGCGCAGATTGCGAGCGCCAACGCGCAAACCATTACGGCGAGGGGTCTGGGCCGCTCAAGGCCCCAGAAGCCAATGCATTTTTAATGTCCAGAAACCTATTCTTGGCTAATTTCAATGCTCAAAATTTAAAAATGTTAATGTTCATTCAACCACATTAATCATGAAAAAAAAATATATAAATCCATACAGTCAAACAGTAAATTTTGTTTGTGTCAAAACATTTTAGCCCATGGTAAACCCTCACCACACCCTCACCATGCCCGACCCACATGTTCTGTCATCATTCAATCGCAATGTTCCTCACATCCTTATGATGGTTGAAGCTAGTGCCACTCTTCTGTGCAGACTGGCATCCCAAGCCTTGAGGATGCGCAAGATGTCCTATGAGAGCTGGTGCCTCATGAGATAGTGTACTGGGAGGAGGGTTGTTCAGTCACTGTCAGGGTGGGGGGGGGGTATTGTCCTATTAGGTATTGTGATAGGAATGGAGATAAGAGTATTCAGAGCACTGCCGGGTAGCTTTGATAGTTTACTCCCCAGGGAGCTCAGATGGCCAGAGGGCTCAGGCCTAGATCATATTTCAGGAAATGAGCGACGAGGCAACCGCCTCGTCTGCCTCAGCCTGGCTACGCCCTAGATCAAAAACGTGATGTAATTAAAGCCTAAGTTGAGGTGCCTCAACACACGGACTTTAATACAGAAGGGGAAAATGAAAGAAAGAAAATACTCCCTTTATTCTGGCACTTAGCTTTGTTCAGAGATGGTCTTTTATTGAACTTTGGGGTTGAGCAGCTTCGTCCTGCGTGGGAAGATGCGCCAAAACGGCGCGAGCCCTCTCTAGCGGGGAAATGTATGTGAGGTAATTCCTGACGCGGTATTCAACACCAGGGCTCACCAACTACCATGCAGCTCTTCTCATGAACGATATGCTGAATGTTCCTCTCTTAACGGTCTACTCACAACGATCCCCACCTTCCTCCTCGGACATACGACGAGACGATCCCCGAGGCCCCGTGATAAGGCCACAATGCACGCTCTTCGTCCCTCATCGGAAACGCACACACGTCACGGCTCAGTCGAACAGTCAATGACAAGTGTCTTGCCCAGCACGCGGGCAAATTTATAACATGACTGAGAATCGCAGCCATTTTGTCATGCCGAGAGGAGAGCAAAAATGAGATCCTCCATCTCAGCCATGTTCCTATCACAACTGTCCTCCCCGATCTCCTGCTCTGAAACCTCACTTCCTTCTCCTGACGACACGCCCATTAATTCATCCACCCCGGGGGCGTGGCCTCGCCAAGCCGTCACCCCTGGAGGCAGGGCTTTCTTGCCTGCTTGGACGTGCAGCTCGGTTGTAGTTGTTCAAAGGACGTGATCCCCTTTTATCGCCAGTCTTGAAATACAAAAACGTGTGGAAAAGGTCACAGGGCAATTACATACTGGGGGAAATTGGCCTTAATCCCTATTTAATTAAACAGCATCATCCATGGTGTGGTGACAAGAACACTGAAGCTCAGAGTTTCTGACTTAATTTACATCAAGATGTCTCCCACATGCCATGGACCAAGCAATCCATACGATCGAACTTTCGATGAATTCCTCATCTACCCCCACAACCGTAACAATAATCGATGATCCTTGTTCGGAGCTTCTTTCACTTTTCAGCCTCCAGCAAGGAGTGGTGTGTGCTCCGTCACCTGAGGCGAGTGGTTCGTGCTCGTCACCTGAGCGAGTGGTTCGTGCTCTGTTCACCCTGAGGTGTGGTCTTGCTCCGTCACCTTGAGCGAGTGTTCTTGCTCCTGTCACCTGAGCGAGTGGTTCTTGCTTCGTTCACCCTGAGCGAGTGGTTCTGCTTCGTCACCTAGCGAGTGGTTTTGCTACGTCACCCTGAGCGAGTGGTTCTTGCTATGTCACCCTGAGCGAGTGTTCTTGCTCCGTCACCTGAGCGAGTGGTTTGCTCCGTCACGCTAACGAGGTGGTCTTGCTCCGTCACCCTGAGCGAGTGGTTCTTGCTCCGTCACCTGACGAGTGGTTCTTGCTCGTCACCTAAGCGAGTGGTTCTTGCTCCGTCACCCTGAGCGAGTGCTCGTGCTCCGTACCCTGAGTGAGCCTTCATGCTCCGTCCACCCTGAGCGAGTGCTTCGTGCTCCGCATTCTTGCTGTGCAAGGCTTCATGTCGCCATTCATCTGAGCGAGTGCTTCGTGCTCCGCATTCTTTGAGTGAGTTGGTGTGAAATACCACCGATTTCCAAGCGGTTTGCCGAATTAACGTATTTCTGAATTTCCGAGACAATTTTTTTCCATCCGTCACACGCAGCTGTTTATGAACTATTAAAGTTTGTGACATATCCTGACACGTCTCTATAAATGTAACGTTGTTTTTTCGGTGAAAGCTACTCAAGTTTCTGGGTTGTTGACAGTGCGTACTGTAATCGGTAATCACACTGACTCCAACCTGCTGGTGTGTGTGTGTTCGTGTGTTTTCATAAAGCATACATATTCTCCTGATAACTCCCCTCCCCACCTCCCTCTCTCTCTGTCCAATCCTGATCTACCCCTCCAATAGAGTGCAGCACCCTCATACCACATCTCTAGCTCTCTTTCTCTCTCTCTCTCTCTCTCTCTCTCTCCTCTCTCTCTCTCTCTTCTCTCTCTCTCTCATCTCGCTCCCCTTTCCGAACTCTATCTCTGTCTTTGGACATATCCGGACCGTGGTTATTTCTGGAGGGGTTGTCTCCAGATGTGTCGGGTGGCGTTTGTCTTCGGACGTGTCTGGCGGTGTTTTCTTCTCGGACAGCTTGGCTCCGGATGCATCGGGCGGTATTTATGTCCGGAGGGAGTTTTTCTCTGTACTTGTCCAGACAGGAGTTTGCTCCGGTGGGAGTTTCTCTCCGGACGTGAGCTTGTCTTCGATGTGTCGAGCAGTTTTGTGTCCGATAGCTTGGCTCCAGATCGTCGCCGATGTTTGTCTCTGGGCGTGTTTATAGTTTGACCGGTTGAAAATGGATTTCAGACATTATTTTGTTTCCACTTCACTGTTATTCTATGCAGAATCATTTCGATGAAACGAATGAATCGTAATTAACGCGTCCACCGCATGTCTGCCTCCCTTCCTCTCACTCACACTGTCTTCCCTTCCCCGACTCTCCCCCAACCCTCCTTTCTCCATTCCCTCCTCTCTCCTTCCCTCCTCACTCCCCCTCCCTCCTTCTCTTTCCTCTCCACCCTTCACTCTCCGCCGCTCTTGCTCCCCCACCCCTCTCCCCCTCTTTCCCCTGCTTTTTCTCCTTCTCCCTTTACTATTCCTGTCGGCGAAGCGACGGGTGGTATTTGCTGGTTAGAAATAAATTGAGTATCCTAGTCACATCAATAAATAATTAAATAAAAAGATAGCATTTGATTCATAATCATAGCGACTAGTTTTCTGTCACCTCCAACTTGCACGGATGCATTAGTGAGGAGTGTGAGGTTCCTTTTGTCGGATATTAGTTAGTTTCCAAAAGAATGAACACGGACTCAAAGTACACAGTTGTGTTTTTTTAACCCTTGCAATGGAGAGGGTATTGCATTTGAGTCGGTTTGCTTGTCCGTAAGAACTTTCATGTTTTTCACTGTAACGCTTGTCCGATTGAGAACGAAATTTCCCCATTTGTGTGTCTACTCATGTAGAATGTTGCAATATATGATTACGTATAGGTTATGTGGTGTGGCAGCCATGTTGGAAAAACTTTGGACTCTATCTCTGAAACTGCACTAAGGAAAAAATTGAAACTTGCACCATAAAAAGTACTCATGGGGAATGAGTGTGATTTTTTTTTAATGACATCATAGATGTCTTCGTTATGACGTCATCATTGCATATGTAGAACGGTACATCGATCAGTATGAAAATTTTGAGGGTGATCTAGGGATAAAATGGTACACAGAAAAAATTTTCACGACGTTATCGTCACATGATTCGGCAGCCATATTGTTTGAAAAAAATACCTTCAAAATTCTCCAAAGTGGCTGAACAGATTGAGGTGAAATTTTACACGCCCATGAACAGCTGTCATGAGGAACAAAAGGTTCACACATATGATGTCATAGGTCATGGTTGGGCAGCCATATGATTTACCCAAAAATCTATAAAAAAATACACCACTCAAAAAGTCTGGCAAGGGTCTGCGATCTCTGATTGCTCTTTTTCTTGTTTTGTTTTGTTGTTTGATTTTCTTTTTAAAAGCATGTCACTAACTGTTAAAAACTGATGAGGTTTGTCGGCAGGTAAATCAATGGAAAGGTTATGAAAGGTGGTAGAATTGAATGAATGGTTTGTGGTTTTGGATTTTTAAATGTATTTATTTTGCCAAAACGATGATTTTCAGGTATATTGGTTTGGTTGTGTGCGTTATTAATGGGCAATTTTTTAATTATATTTTTTGACAAGTATGTTGATCGCCTCCGTTTGTTTGTGTGTTTGTCTGCTCGCCTCCAGCCCAAACCGCTCACCGATCGTCTGAAATTTTAGAGATTAATGTCACCGACCCTGCGACGGCCCGCATTGACTTTTCATAAAATTCAGTCGACAGAAAAGGTCTACATCGGCCAAAAGGACAATTTGAGCCAAATTTTCTAAAATCCTCAAATTTCATCCGATTGATTTAAAATTTGAACAGGATTTGCATATCAGGTCAGTGAATTCACACACACCTATTACTTTTGAGGTTGTCTTAGGTCAAAGGTCAACCCAAAATGGGCCAAATTTTAAAATTGTTTCTAAATTGTCAATTTTCATCCGATTGACTTGAATTTGCACATCAGGTCGCTGATTCAACCACTTATAATTTTGAGATCAACTTAGGGCGAAAAGCCAATTTGGGCCAAATTGGCCAAGATTTTTCTAAAATCTCAATTTTCATCCCATTGACTTGAAATTTAAAGAGCATTTATATTTCAGGTCACTGAATTCAATGAGCAATTAGTTTTGAGGTCAACATAGACCAAAGTCACAAATTATTGTGGCATTTCTAAAATCCTCAATTTTCATCCCATTGATTTGAAATTTGAAGAGATTTGCATATCAGGTCATTGATTGAATTCAACCATCAATTATTTTTGAGGTCAACCTAGTCAAAAGGTCAACTAGCCAAATTTCTAAAATTGTCAATTTCACCTGATTGACTTAATTTTGAAGAGTTGCATATTTGGTCATTAAATTCAACCACAATTATTTTTAGGTCAATTTGTTTTATGGAATTTCGCAAATATTGTGCTATGCATGACATCTTTCTTGTTTATTCATTTTATATTTTTACTTCCAGTAGATGTGCAACCACGACTCTGAGCATTACACCACATGTGCAACAAATATGAATATAACTCAAATTGCATGAATATCGATATTTGTAAACCTCATCGTATATTAATTAGTAGTAATTAATTGGTTATTACAATTGGTTATTCTTCCATTCACAGGTGAGATGTGAGTGGGGTCTTTGTTTTTTATTATATGTGACTGTTTTTGATGTTTTACATGTGGTGGTGTTGGCTTAGTGGCAAGGATGGCTGGATTAGGATCTTAGGTCTGAGTTTGAGCCCATTGGCTACTGAATTAACACCAGTGGGATTGACTCAGCTTGTCATTCTTCCCGAGGTCAGTGAATGACTACCATTGTACTGGTGTATTGGTTGTATCAGTGCTGTTCCACGCCTGCACAACGCATTGCGGTTAATATCATCCTGATGAAGAAGCAATTATAAAGGAAGGAAGGTACATGCTTTGGAGTTCATTGGTATGGTTCTTGCTGCGCCTGTCGCTGATGATTCGCCAACAAGCAATGAAACCATTCCGGCAGCTGAGGGTGTGTAGCATTGGGATGCTTATGTGTGTGCTATTTGTGAATGCCTTTACAGCTGTAGGGAACTCTGGGAAGGTTTGAAACACAAAGGGCTTACCTTCGTAGTCTTTCATGGTTGCTTTATGCAGCTTCTTCAGCTAGAAGAGCATGGGAGGAGTCAATATATTAATGGGATAAACAAATCGATCTGAAGAATTCCTTCAGCTTACTGAGTACTTGGACCTTTTAACCGATATAACCTTCCCATACAGCAGGTCTACAACCATAGTTTTGTTTGAAGGTCATCCACCCAGACGGTGAGGAGAGAGAGAGAGAGAATGAATCAGAAGAATGGAGAGAGTTTCAATGATGTTCCAGTTGGTGTATGACTGATAACAGCAAATAGAATGTGCAATTTGCAGAGCATGCTTCTGCCGCAATATAAAACTGTTCTTTCAAGCCGGAAAGAAAAATTACCAAGGCTATGTTTGCAGACTGCTGAGCAAATGAAAGTGGAACTTGAATCTGATGACGTGAATACAAAGGTATGGAATAAAATCATACTTGTTTTGCAGTTCATCTTTGATAAGTACCATTGTTCAGACTTAAAAAATTAATTTTTTTGAAAATAATTGGTTTTGTACTTTTAGGATGGTCATTGGTGTGAACAGGACATCTCAAGGTAGCATATTCGTCTTTTAGCTGTCAAGTCTGGTCTGATTCCCGACCCAAGTGTAAACTTTCACTCTTGTGCTTTGCAGGCTGGGTTCCTTCAACTGAGTGTGCATCCTTCAGAGGGATGTGAAGGCAGGTTTCCATCTGCGATGTTCACTGTGTTGACGTGAAAGATCCCACAGTACATTTTTGAAAATATCAGGCCATTTTCAGTACCCTTGGCGAATGCAAAATTATTTCCTGATTTTTGTTTTTGACATTTGATGGGTTCCATATATTTCATTCACTTATTTATTACATGTATCATGTGTTTGATAGAAGGCTGGCAGATGGCTAATGGTAGTGGACTTACCTTGAGTTGTCTAGCTGAACTTGAATCTTGACTCAGCTATAAACTGTGTCACCCTGGTGTTTCTCATTAAGGATGATGCATCAATGTGTATGTCGTCCATTGGTCGGAAGCTAAACTGGTACAACTAACCTGTCTGTTGGCACATGTGTTGGCGGACGTTATAGATCCCACCGTGTTCTTCGTGATCATAGTGCGCTATCACCAGCACCCTGAACAAATGCCAAATTCTTCCGAATCACTTTCTGTCAAACATCTACCTGACCAGCGTGTCGTGAAAGACTGGGCCAAAAACATTGTCTGGCCAACCCCCACGAGAAGATGGAAATATCGTAAATATATAAAACCACACTAAAGTCGTTGCAGTAGTGGTAAATATTTTCAACAAATTTTGCCTCGTGATATAATTGGATGAAATGTTGTTTGGCTCTGTTTTTCTTCACGCTTGTCAGCTAACTGTGGGGTTGGAAAAAAAGCTAAGAATGCATTTGAGACAAAGTATTAAAGCAAAGTAAATGTGTTTGCAGAGGATTTGATTACAGTTTTGTCATCAAGCACTGCATGTTTTAAATTGTGTATGCGTTGTTGCTTAGGATGCGGCCAGGGAGCTTGTTCAGAGCATCTCTGCACAAGGTTCTACCGGGATTGCACTCCTGCAAATGACGAGGAGAACAAATGCGCTCATTGTTCTCCCGGTTTTGACGGCATCGCTCACACGAGGGCAAAACGATATCCCGGAAGAAGAAAAAGCTTCACAATGCACATTTTGCAAGAGGAATTTTTACGCCGCGAACGACTTTCAGCGACACGTTCAGAATGCCACAGGAGAAAGGCCCACGAGTGCACAGTTTGTGGCAAGGCGTTTTATCGTTCAAATGCTTTGCAAAAACCACATGAGGATTCATTCGGGTGAGAGGCCCCACAAGTGCGCGACTTGTGCAAGCCTTCTTTCAATCGAGTGATTTGAAAAAACACCTAAGGACGCATACGGGAGAGAAACCTTACATCTGCACAACCTTGTGGAAAATCGTTTTCTCTATTGAGTCCTTTGAAGCAACACATCAGAATGCACACGGGAGAAAGCCGTACACGTGCACGGTTTGCGGCAAAGCGTTCTCTTTCAAACGTTCTGCAGACACATGAGAATTCATACCGGAGAAAGCCTCACGAATGCCCAACCTGCGGAAGGCATTCTCAAGATCGAGTACTTTGCTTCACGCACGTGAGGATTCACACGGGAGAAAGGCCACACGAATGCCGAGTTGTGGGAAAACATTCTCAGTCAAGTACGTTGCAAACACACATGAGAATTCATACTGGTGAGAGGCCTTACAAGTGCACAATTTGTGAGAAAATTCCCTCAGTCAGGTATTCAGAAAACACATTAGGATGCACAAGAGGGAAGGATTTCATAAATGCTCGTTTGCACGAAGGAATTTTTGCAGTCGAACGACTTGCAAAGACACTTCGGATACACACAGGAGAAGGCCTTACAAATGCACAGTTTGCAAACAGCATTTTGCGTTCAAATGACCTGCAAATCACATTAGGTTCACACAGGAGAGAGGCCGTTCAAATGTACGGTTTGCAACAAGGCGTTTCTTCGTTCAATGACTTGCGGATTCACATCAGATTCATACAGGGAGAGGCCGCACAAATGTGCGACTTGTGGAAAGGGATTCTTCAAGTCGAGCAACTTTGCAAATGCATATGAGAAAACATACAGAGAAAGGCCGCACAAATGCACGACTTGCGGAAAGGCGTTTTCTCAGTCGAGCAACTTACAAAAGCACATGAGAATTCATTCTGGGGAGAGGCCTTACAAATGCAGGATTGCGGGTAAAGCATATTCTCGATGAGTCATTTGCAGGAACACACATCATTCATACTGGAGAAAGCCGCATGAGTGCCCAACTTGTGGAAAGGCATTCTCTCATTCAAGTAATTTGCAAAGGCATATGAAGCGGATGCAGTAAAGTACCTGCACAAAGACTTTCAAAGAGTACCTGTGAGAACCGCGGTTAAACCTGAGAATGCACACTTAGCCTTAAAAAACAGATCGAGGCCATACTACATATACCAGGATGTTCAAAAAGTTATCGCAAAGAGATATTTCGCATTAGTCCAAGAGGCTACGAGTTTTTTTGGTTTTTCAATCGATGAGTATATCAAAGTCTGTAATGACTTCCTTGTGGGGTTCACACAGGACACTCCATATGTTAATACAACACAATCCTCAAAAAACATCCACCAATATCCAAACTTATAATATATAAAGTACCACCAGTCGTCGCGGAGGATATGAGCCTGGACAGCATGCTGGCTACAAAACTGACAGACCAAAACGCCTGTTGGACTTTACTTCTACTTCTACTTCTATTTCATAATTTCATAACTTGAAAGGATTCCACAAAGTAGCATACTCAAAAACATCTACAATATCCAAACTTATAAATATATAAAGTACCAACCAGTCGTCTGCGGAGGATTCATGAGCTCTTGACGCATCGCTGGCTACAAAACTGACAGACCCAAAACTGCTTTTGACTTCTACTTCTACTTCTACTTTCATAACTTTCTACTTTATAACTTGAAAGGATCCACAAAGTAGGCATACCAAACTCTACCATATCCAACTTATAAATATTAAAGTACCAACCAGGTCTTCGGGATTCATGAAGTCTTGGACAGCATCGCTTGTACAAAACTGACAGACCCAAAACTGCCTGTTGACTTCTACTTCTACTTCTACTTTCAAACTTCATAACTTTCATAACTTGAAAGGATTCCAACAAGTAGGCATACCCGCATACCCCACACGTAGGGCAATGAAGGGCCAAGAGGGTGGGAAGGACATGCCTGTCAATCAGCCGAATGGGGGCAGGCCACGGTGACAGAATTGCCGAGGGCAATCACACCTATATGGGTGTGGTTACGGTGGAATATTATGTGCACTTTTACAATAGAAAACATTTTCAAGTCTGAATACTGTTCAGCCTTCACATCCTTCGTGTTCTTCTGTTCGTCTTCAAGGGCAGTTTTAATGAACAGATATTCACAGTGCAATCAAAATACACTTCTCCAGCATGTAAATACATTTTTTTTTAAAGTACAGAAACGAGTATAAAAAACATTTTTAAAAAAATGCCAAAGGATTAGGGACGTTATGCCAAAAAGTATGTAAACAAGGTTGGGATTGTCACAGAAAATATGAAAACATCTCTCCATCTTCTTTTGAATAATGGTTGTGCCTACAAATGACACTATACATCTTTCTCGTTCGAGTTCATATACAATCGCACAAAACACTAGCTGAATTGGTGTGGTGTGTGTGTGTGTGTGTGTGTGTGTATGCTCTTATCTCCTTAAGTGGGTTTCAGAAGATGGAACAGAGTCCTGTCAGGTGTTGAAGTATCCACCTTCGTTTTGGGAAGATCAATGATTCATGGCCTAAGTTGTGAAATTTTGTTGTTCGCAGAGTTTGTTTCCGAGGGCTCTTTTCCGCATTGTCACTGAGCCCCTACAGCTTCCAACTGTGGTGTTGTCGTAATATTCCCAGGAATGTTTTTATACATAGTCGAGGCTTGTGGAAGAGGTAGTACATTGAATGGATCAGGACATAACGGACAAAAACAGGATGCAAAAGGAACAGAGAGAGAGGTAGGGGTGGAATGCCAAGATAGAGGGAGATTTGGACAAACAATCAGTGTGGGAGAAATGAGGGGCAGGAGAGGATACATGGGGTAGACAAGATGAAACAGAAGGAATCTCCATGAATGAAAACTGGAAATTTGGAAGGAGAGGAAATTGGGGTGGGTGTGTGGGGTGGGTAACGATATGGAAAAGATCATGCTTTTGAATTGGGATGATCTGAGATAGTGGTGAACAGCTGTTTTGAAGATCATGAGGAAGAATGAGATTGAAGAGAAATGAAGATGGGTGTTTTTAAGATCTCTGCAAGATTCTTCTTTATCATTCCGTTGCTCCAATGATCACTGGTACAATTTTGGTGCTCTTCAGCTTCCAGGATATTTTCACTTCATTTTTGAGGTCTTGGTATTTGGTCATTTTTTTATTTCTGAGTTTTTTGGGGGTTAATATTTTGACCGGTTTAATATATTGACGGTTTAATATTTCGGTTAATATGACGTTTAATATTCCGTTTTCGTATTGAAGTTTAATATTTCATTGGTCAAATTAATTAATGGAAACGATCAACAAACACCGTCATTGCAAATGGATGCAGGAGAGGAGGAGATTGAGACCATACTCTGTGCAGAGCGTTGGTGCTGCTTAAGCAGTCTCCTTGGCTATTGGGCACAACCCTGGACGGTCGCCATTCCGACACAGTATACCAGCATGCTGCACCCATTTTGCGACCTCGGAAGGATGACAGGCCGAGTTTACCCCACCTGATTAATTCAACGACTGAGCGGGATTTGAACTCAGGACCCGAGGATCCAAAGCCCGCCACCCTAACATTAAGTCAACACCAGGCATATTGCAAATGGATGCAGGGATGGATTGGAACAGCCATTATTTAACGAAAGATGGAGGGATGGTTTCACACGATCAATTCTTGTGACCATCCCTACCTTGTTACATACTTTTGGCACACTATCCTACATCCTTTTACATTTGTAAAAAAAGTTTTATTACTTGTATGGAATAAAGAGGAACTAGAAAGTAGAATTTTACACAAAGCATCAATGAATATGCATCCGTCAACGGTGGATGTCAACTTTCTGTTTCGTTTGATCTCAATTAGAGGTCACATGAAATATTAATGGTAGAAGAGACAGAGAGACAGAGAGCAAAAAAGTGTCACAAGTGGATATTAGATGCTTCTAACTTGAGTTATGGTCTGAAAAATTATTTTAAAGGGCACATGACTTGACCTGGTTAACCCAAAATGTAATTGTTCATCTTTGCATTACAGTCCATACTTGTGCCAGGTTGAAATTCTTCAGTTGTTCACAAGTTATTGTCGTACCAAAATTATTTTCAATTAAAGGTCACATACCATTTGACCTCTGATCTTTTGAAACTAAATATAATCTATTCATCTCTGTATCACTTCCATATTCTGCCAAGTTTGGTTGAAAACCCTTCAGTGGTTCACAAGTTATAGTGGTAAGAAAGATTTTAAATTTAAGGTCAACTGAATGTAGGCTTTTGACCTATTGAACACAAAATCTAATCATCTCATCTTGTATTACAGTTCATACTCGTGCCAAGTTTGGGTGGAATCCCTTCAGTGGTTCACAAGTTGTCGGGTAACAAAAGTAGCACAAGGTCCACAAGCTAACAAAAAAAAACTCGACAACGGACAGACAACCAAACGGACAAACCAAAAACATAATACCTCCGGTTTTTGGCTGTGAAGGCATAAAAACATTTTCTTACTAATCATGTAAGGGCTAGTAGGCTAGCTTAGTGAAATGTGCACTCACCTCTGAGCTATCTAGCCCTGGTTGGAATTTTGACCCAACTATAAACTGTCATCCTGGTGTTGAGCATGCAGAATGGAGCATCATTCTGGAGTCTCATTGCTCAATGTGTTATCATCCACCCACCTGACGCCGTTAAAGATCACCTTGGTCCTTCGCAAAGAGTATGTGAGTTGTCATGATTTTTGCTGAACTCTAATCTCTTCGTTTTTTCATATCGTGAAAGAACCAAAGCAATATGGTACGAGTACATGGACGTGTGCCTGGTGTTGGCTTAATGATTAGAGTGGTGGGCTTGGATCCTAGGATCCTGAGTTCAAATTCCACTCAGCTGTTGAATTAATACCAGGTGAGTTTACTCTGCCTGTCATCCTTCCAAGGTCGGCAAAATGAGTGCCAGCTTGCTGTATCCTTTGTGGTGGCGATCTGTCCAGGATTGTGCCCAATAGCTAAGGAGACTGCTTAGGTAGCACCAACGCTCTGCACAGAGTATGGTCCCAATGGATGGATGGACATGAACTTCAAAACTGAGAGTTTGTGTCAAATGACAATAATTCGTTTATTCTCAGCATACAAATGAAATGTTGCTGGTCTGGAATATTTCTGTAAAGTTGCTTGTCTCCCAGCATTTAAGAAAGAAAAAGTAATTTATACAAATTAATCGACACAACATGCAACATCCTAATTGGATCAGAAAACTTTCGATCGGGCATTTACATAATGTTAGCTACAAATTCTACTTGAACTGACATGAGCAGAATTACTGCATTTAATGTATGGTGGTTATGAATAACTAAGAAGCAGAATTGCTTTCCTCGTTTCAACAATAGTGTTTTGAGTATGATGCTATATCCTGCAGTGATGTGCCGAACTTGAAGAAGAACAAGAATAATAATAAGTGTTCTGATTGGTCACAGCTGATACAACAAGGCCAAGGAGCTTTAAAAATCCAGAAATTTTCTAAAAAGGTGGGGAAAGCTGTTTGGTTGGATGATCCAACAGGTAGTACAGCTGCCTGCCAGGAAAGGCTCATGTCTGACATTTTATCCACTGATGATCTTCATCCTGAGCAGTCTCGGAATGAGCAAAAACACTTGATGAAAAATGGATTTGGTGTTTGAGCACACACAGGAATTGGTGTATTCTGCGCTGCACCTTCTGCCATTTGTTCATCTTGGATTTCTTGTTTCTATCCATTTCTTAACGTATGCTCAACAAAGGGCATTGTGTTTTCATGGATTTAAGCAATAAATAGTTTGGAAATGTATGAGTCTTCTTCCTCTTTATACCAATTTTTCCTCTATTTTAAATTTGTGACATGGATGATAAAATTTAAACTGAATGCTTGAATATCATCAGATGCATTGCAACAAACACTATTTACAGCGAAGCTGTCTGTTTTATGACGCACCATAAAAATTGGTTCCTTAAAACATATATAAACATGTGTATAGACGGGAACGTATTGTTATGGTTCTAGGAACCATATGCATACAAAATACAGTTGTCCGAAGTTAGTTATGCCATTAAGTATATGTGCAGATAGAACCCCTCCTTGTGTGTAGTGGGAAGCAAAAGGGGTGCGTTGCGATGTTTTTTTAGTTAGATTAATAAATCTTTATATCCCCTCCATTACGATCCACGGTACCATAGCGCTTGCAGCCCTCGGTTCGCTGGCCACAGCGCACCATTGTCCATCTGCTGTCTCCGGGAGTTCGTTCCGAGGCAGAATCTTTACGTCCGCAGTTCCTTTTCGCTTCCCAAATGTTCCAATTCAATCTTGGTTGTACCACCGTCCACCTTCCTCAAACATGCGTGGAGTGGGCGGCTCCCGGCCTGGCCGAAAACCCCGCTCAGAAAGGCGGACCCTATGAATGAAGGCCCTGTCCAATCAGGGCGGACGGTGATGTCAGCTTCACCAAGGCCCCTCCCCGACCTTGGGGATCTATAAATTACGACACCATCCTCAGAGTAGGGTGCTGAGAGAGTCGGAGAGTTCGTTGTCAGAGTAGAGTGAGAGAGTTCTGTGGGTTCGTTGGCTGGTTGCAAAGAAGGAAGGAAGGTCGTGATCGCAGAGTGCCC
>CM068958.1:57549318-57566625 GCA_035128595.1 Eptatretus atami | reverse complement strand
TGCACGTGTATTGTCACGGCGTGGCGGTTAGGTTAACCCCCCTCCGCCCCCCCCCCCGACCAATTTTCCGTGGCGGGCGTTAACACAGACCAGGCAGGATCGCCAAGTGGTTTTCCTGAGGCGAACACGTGATCTCGAGATTATGCACCTGTGGGAAGGAAAGGTGGGCACGGACGGAGCAATGGGACGCACAGCACAAGGGGTGTATCTCGAAACCACAACAAATAGACAACGCAAGCAACTTAAATAAACACGTTGGTTTAATGAAAATATATCAAATACTTACAATGGTAATAATCAAAATATTAATCATCAAGGGCTAGCCAGAAGTCCAAAAGCGATGAGGCAAAGAGGTGAATTTGGTTGATGTGATGGTGCGTGTAGCGCAGATTGCGAGCGCCAACGCGCAAACCATTACGGCGAGGGGTCTGGGCCGCTCAAGGCCCCAGAAGCCAATGCATTTTTAATGTCCAGAAACCTATTCTTGGCTAATTTCAATGCTCAAAATTTAAAAATGTTAATGTTCATTCAACCACATTAATCATGAAAAAAAAATATATAAATCCATACAGTCAAACAGTAAATTTTGTTTGTGTCAAAACATTTTAGCCCATGGTAAACCCTCACCACACCCTCACCATGCCCGACCCACATGTTCTGTCATCATTCAATCGCAATGTTCCTCACATCCTTATGATGGTTGAAGCTAGTGCCACTCTTCTGTGCAGACTGGCATCCCAAGCCTTGAGGATGCGCAAGATGTCCTATGAGAGCTGGTGCCTCATGAGATAGTGTACTGGGAGGAGGGTTGTTCAGTCACTGTCAGGGTGGGGGGGGGGTATTGTCCTATTAGGTATTGTGATAGGAATGGAGATAAGAGTATTCAGAGCACTGCCGGGTAGCTTTGATAGTTTACTCCCCAGGGAGCTCAGATGGCCAGAGGGCTCAGGCCAGATCATATTTCAGGAAATGAGCGACGAGGCAACCGCCTCGTCTGCCTCAGCCTGGCTACGCCCTAGATCAAAAACGTGATGTAATTAAAGCCTAAGTTGAGGTGCCTCAACACACGGACTTTAATACAGAAGGGGAAAATGAAAGAAAGAAAATACTCCCTTTATTCTGGCACTTAGCTTTGTTCAGAGATGGTCTTTTATTGAACTTTGGGGTTGAGCAGCTTCGTCCTGCGTGGGAAGATGCGCCAAAACGGCGCGAGCCCTCTCTAGCGGGGAAATGTATGTGAGGTAATTCCTGACGCGGTATTCAACACCAGGGCTCACCAACTACCATGCAGCTCTTCTCATGAACGATATGCTGAATGTTCCTCTCTTAACGGTCTACTCACAACGATCCCCACCTTCCTCCTCGGACATACGACGAGACGATCCCCGAGGCCCCGTGATAAGGCCACAATGCACGCTCTTCGTCCCTCATCGGAAACGCACACACGTCACGGCTCAGTCGAACAGTCAATGACAAGTGTCTTGCCCAGCACGCGGGCAAATTTATAACATGACTGAGAATCGCAGCCATTTTGTCATGCCGAGAGGAGAGCAAAAATGAGATCCTCCATCTCAGCCATGTTCCTATCACAACTGTCCTCCCCGATCTCCTGCTCTGAAACCTCACTTCCTTCTCCTGACGACACGCCCATTAATTCATCCTACCCCGGGGGCGTGGCCTCGCCAAGCCGTCACCCCTGGAGGCAGGGCTTTCTTGCCTGCTTGGACGTGCAGCTCGGTTGTAGTTGTTCAAAGGACGTGATCCCCTTTTATCGCCAGTCTTGAAATACAAAAACGTGTGGAAAAGGTCACAGGGCAATTACATACTGGGGGAAATTGGCCTTAATCCCTATTTAATTAAACAGCATCATCCATGGTGTGGTGACAAGAACACTGAAGCTCAGAGTTTCTGACTTAATTTACATCAAGATGTCTCCCACATGCCATGGACCAAGCAATCCATACGATCGAACTTTCGATGAATTCCTCATCTACCCCCACAACCGTAACAATAATCGATGATCCTTGTTCGGAGCTTCTTTCACTTTTCAGCCTCCAGCAAGGAGTGGTGTGTGCTCCGTCACCTGAGGCGAGTGGTTCGTGCTCGTCACCTGAGCGAGTGGTTCGTGCTCTGTTCACCCTGAGGTGTGGTCTTGCTCCGTCACCTTGAGCGAGTGTTCTTGCTCCTGTCACCTGAGCGAGTGGTTCTTGCTTCGTTCACCCTGAGCGAGTGGTTCTGCTTCGTCACCTAGCGAGTGGTTTTGCTACGTCACCCTGAGCGAGTGGTTCTTGCTATGTCACCCTGAGCGAGTGTTCTTGCTCCGTCACCTGAGCGAGTGGTTTGCTCCGTCACGCTAACGAGGTGGTCTTGCTCCGTCACCCTGAGCGAGTGGTTCTTGCTCCGTCACCTGACGAGTGGTTCTTGCTCGTCACCTAAGCGAGTGGTTCTTGCTCCGTCACCCTGAGCGAGTGCTCGTGCTCCGTACCCTGAGTGAGCCTTCATGCTCCGTCCACCTGAGCGAGTGCTTCGTGCTCCGCATTCTTGCTGTGCAAGGCTTCATGTCGCCATTCATCTGAGCGAGTGCTTCGTGCTCCGCATTCTTTGAGTGAGTTGGTGTGAAATACCACCGATTTCCAAGCGGTTTGCCGAATTAACGTATTTCTGAATTTCCGAGACAATTTTTTTCCATCCGTCACACGCAGCTGTTTATGAACTATTAAAGTTTGTGACATATCCTGACACGTCTCTATAAATGTAACGTTGTTTTTTCGGTGAAAGCTACTCAAGTTTCTGGGTTGTTGACAGTGCGTACTGTAATCGGTAATCACACTGACTCCAACCTGCTGGTGTGTGTGTGTTCGTGTGTTTTCATAAAGCATACATATTCTCCTGATAACTCCCCTCCCCACCTCCCTCTCTCTCTGTCCAATCCTGATCTACCCCTCCAATAGAGTGCAGCACCCTCATACCACATCTCTAGCTCTCTTTCTCTCTCTCTCTCTCTCTCTCTCTCTCCTCTCTCTCTCTCTCTTCTCTCTCTCTCTCACTCGCTCCCCTTTCCGAACTCTATCTCTGTCTTTGGACATATCCGGACCGTGGTTATTTCTGGAGGGGTTGTCTCCAGATGTGTCGGGTGGCGTTTGTCTTCGGACGTGTCTGGCGGTGTTTTCTTCCGGACAGCTTGGCTCCGGATGCATCGGGCGGTATTTATGTCCGGAGGGAGTTTTTCTCTGTACTTGTCCAGACAGGAGTTTGCTCCGGTGGGAGTTTCTCTCCGGACGTGAGCTTGTCTTCGATGTGTCGAGCAGTTTTGTGTCCGATAGCTTGGCTCCAGATCGTCGCCGATGTTTGTCTCTGGGCGTGTTTATAGTTTGACCGGTTGAAAATGGATTTCAGACATTATTTTGTTTCCACTTCACTGTTATTCTATGCAGAATCATTTCGATGAAACGAATGAATCGTAATTAACGCGTCCACCGCATGTCTGCCTCCCTTCCTCTCACTCACACTGTCTTCCCTTCCCCGACTCTCCCCCAACCCTCCTTTCTCCATTCCCTCCTCTCTCCTTCCCTCCTCACTCCCCCTCCCTCCTTCTCTTTCCTCTCCACCCTTCACTCTCCGCCGCTCTTGCTCCCCCACCCCTCTCCCCCTCTTTCCCCTGCTTTTTCTCCTTCTCCCTTTACTATTCCTGTCGGCGAAGCGACGGGTGGTATTTGCTGGTTAGAAATAAATTGAGTATCCTAGTCACATCAATAAATAATTAAATAAAAAGATAGCTTTTGATTCATAATCATAGCGACTAGTTTTCTGTCACCTCCAACTTGCACGGATGCATTAGTGAGGAGTGTGAGGTTCCTTTTGTCGGATATTAGTTAGTTTCCAAAAGAATGAACACGGACTCAAAGTACACAGTTGTGTTTTTTTAACCCTTGCAATGGAGAGGGTATTGCATTTGAGTCGGTTTGCTTGTCCGTAAGAACTTTCATGTTTTTCACTGTAACGCTTGTCCGATTGAGAACGAAATTTCCCCATTTGTGTGTCTACTCATGTAGAATGTTGCAATATATGATTACGTATAGGTTATGTGGTGTGGCAGCCATGTTGGAAAAACTTTGGACTCTATCTCTGAAACTGCACTAAGGAAAAAATTGAAACTTGCACCATAAAAAGTACTCATGGGGAATGAGTGTGATTTTTTTTTAATGACATCATAGATGTCTTCGTTATGACGTCATCATTGCATATGTAGAACGGTACATCGATCAGTATGAAAATTTTGAGGGTGATCTAGGGATAAAATGGTACACAGAAAAAATTTTCACGACGTTATCGTCACATGATTCGGCAGCCATATTGTTTGAAAAAAATACCTTCAAAATTCTCCAAAGTGGCTGAACAGATTGAGGTGAAATTTTACACGCCCATGAACAGCTGTCATGAGGAACAAAAGGTTCACACATATGATGTCATAGGTCATGGTTGGGCAGCCATATGATTTACCCAAAAATCTATAAAAAAATACACCACTCAAAAAGTCTGGCAAGGGTCTGCGATCTCTGATTGCTCTTTTTCTTGTTTTGTTTTGTTGTTTGATTTTCTTTTTAAAAGCATGTCACTAACTGTTAAAAACTGATGAGGTTTGTCGGCAGGTAAATCAATGGAAAGGTTATGAAAGGTGGTAGAATTGAATGAATGGTTTGTGGTTTTGGATTTTTAAATGTATTTATTTTGCCAAAACGATGATTTTCAGGTATATTGGTTTGGTTGTGTGCGTTATTAATGGGCAATTTTTTAATTATATTTTTTGACAAGTATGTTGATCGCCTCCGTTTGTTTGTGTGTTTGTCTGCTCGCCTCCAGCCCAAACCGCTCACCGATCGTCTGAAATTTTAGAGATTAATGTCACCGACCCTGCGACGGCCCGCATTGACTTTTCATAAAATTCAGTCGACAGAAAAGGTCTACATCGGCCAAAAGGACAATTTGAGCCAAATTTTCTAAAATCCTCAAATTTCATCCGATTGATTTAAAATTTGAACAGGATTTGCATATCAGGTCAGTGAATTCACACACACCTATTACTTTTGAGGTTGTCTTAGGTCAAAGGTCAACCCAAAATGGGCCAAATTTTAAAATTGTTTCTAAATTGTCAATTTTCATCCGATTGACTTGAATTTGCACATCAGGTCGCTGATTCAACCACTTATAATTTTGAGATCAACTTAGGGCGAAAAGCCAATTTGGGCCAAATTGGCCAAGATTTTTCTAAAATCTCAATTTTCATCCCATTGACTTGAAATTTAAAGAGCATTTATATTTCAGGTCACTGAATTCAATGAGCAATTAGTTTTGAGGTCAACATAGACCAAAGTCACAAATTATTGTGGCATTTCTAAAATCCTCAATTTTCATCCCATTGATTTGAAATTTGAAGAGATTTGCATATCAGGTCATTGATTGAATTCAACCATCAATTATTTTTGAGGTCAACCTAGTCAAAAGGTCAACTAGCCAAATTTCTAAAATTGTCAATTTCTACCTGATTGACTTAATTTTGAAGAGTTGCATATTTGGTCATTAAATTCAACCACAATTATTTTTAGGTCAATTTGTTTTATGGAATTTCGCAAATATTGTGCTATGCATGACATCTTTCTTGTTTATTCATTTTATATTTTTACTTCCAGTAGATGTGCAAACCACGACTCTGAGCATTTACACCACATGTGCAACAAATATGAATATAACTCAAAATTGCATGAATATCGATATTTGTTAAACCTCATGCGTATATTAATTAGTAGTATTAATTGGTTATTACTAATTGGTTATTCCTTCCATTCACAGGTGAGATGTGAGTGGGTCTTTGTTTTTTATTTATATGTGACTGTTTTTGATGTTTTACATGTGGTGGTGTTGGCTTAGTGGCAAGGATGGCTGGATTAGGATCTTAGGTCCTGAGTTTGAGCCCATTGGCTACTGAATTAACACCAGTGGGATTGACTCAGCTTGTCATTCTTCCCGAGGTCAGTGAATGACTACCATTGTACTGGTGTATTGTTGTATCAGTGCTGTTCCACGCCTGCACAACCGCATTGCGGTAATATCATCCTGATGAAGAAGCAATTATAAGAGGAAGGAAGGTACATGCTTTGGAGTTCATTGGTATGGTTCTTGCTGCGCCTGTCGCTGATGATTCGCCAACAAGCAATGAAACCATTCCGGCAGCTGAGGGGTGTGTAGCATTGGGATGCTTATGTGTGTGCTATTGTGAATGCCTTTACAGCTGTAGGGAACTCTGGGAAGGTTTGAAACAGCAAAGGGCTTACCTTCGTAGTCTTTCATGTTGCTTTATGCAGCTTCTTCAGCTAGAAGAGCATGGAGGAGTCAATATATTAATGGGATAAACAAATCGATCTGAAGAATTCCTTCAGCTTAATGAGTACTTGGACCCTTTTAACCGATATAACCTTCCCATACAGCAGGTCTACAACCATAGTTTTTGTTTGAGGTCATCCACCCAGACGGTGAGGAGAGAGAGGAGAGAGAATGAATCAGAAGAATGGAGAGAGTTTCAATGATGTTCCAGTTGGTGTATGACTGATAACAGCAAATAGAATGTTGCAAATTTGCAGGCATGCTCCTGTCCGCAATATAAACTGTTCTTCAAGCCGGTGAAAGAAAATTACCAAGGGCTATGTTTGCAGAACTGCTGAGCAAATGAAAGTGGAACTTGAATCTGATGACGTGAATACAAAGGTATGGAATAAAATCATACTTGTTTTGCAGTTCATCTTTGATAAGTACATTGTTCAGACTTAAAAAATTAATTTTTTTGAAATAATTGGTTTTGTACTTTTAGGATGGTCATTGGTGTGAACAGACACTCAAAGGTAGCATATTGTCTTTTAGCTGTCAAAGTCTGGGTCTGATTCCCGACCCAAGTGTAAACTTTCACTCTTGTGCTTTGCAGGCTGGTTCCTTCAACTGAGTGTGCATCCTTCAGAGGGATGTGAAGGCAGGTTTCCATCTGCGATGTTCACTGGTTGACGTGAAAGATCCCACAGTACATTTTGAAAATATCAGGCCATTTTCAGTACCCTTGGCGAATGCAAAATTATTTCCTGATTTTTGTTTTGACATTTGATGGGTTCCATATATCTTCATTCACTTATTTATTTACATGTATCATGTGTTTGATAGAAGCTGGCAAGATGGCTAATGGTACGTGGACTACCTTGAGTTGTCTAGCTGAACTTGAATCTTGACTCAGCTATAACTGTGTCACCCTGGTGTTTCTCATTAAGGGAGATGCATCAATGTGTATGTCGTCCATTGGTCGGAAGCTAAACTGTTACAACTAACCTGTCTGTTGGCACATGTGTTGGCGGACGTTATAGATCCCACCGTGTTCTTCGTGAATCATAGTGCGCTATCACCAGCACCCTGAACAATGCCAAATTCTTCCGAAATCACTTTCTGTCAAACATCTACCTGACCAGCGTGTCGTAAAGACTTGGGCCAAAAACATTGTCTGGCCAACCCCCACGAGAAGATGGAAATATCGTAAATATATAAAACCACACTAAAGTCGTTGCAGTAGTGGTAAATATTTTCAACAAATTTTGCCTTCTGTGATATAATTGGATGAAATGTTGTTTGGCTCTGTTTTTCTTCACGCTTGTCAGCTAACTGTGGGGTTGGAAAAAAGCTAAGAAGTGCATTTGAGACAAGTATTAAAGCAAAGTAAATGTGTTTGCAGAGGATTTGATTACAGTTTTGTCATCAAGCACTGCATGTTTTAATTGTGTATGCGTTGTTGCTTGGATGCGGCAGGGAGCTTGTTCAGAGCATCTCTGCACAAGGTTCTACCGGGATTGCACTCCTGCAAATGACGAGGAGAACAAATGCGCTCATTGTTCTCCCGGTTTTGACGGCATCGCTCACACAGAGGCAAAAACGATATCCCGGAAGAAGAAAAAGCTTCACAATGCACATTTTGCAAGAGGAATTTTTACGCCGCGAACGACTTTCAGCGACACGTCAGAATGCCACAGGGAGAAAGGCCCCACGAGTGCACAGTTTGTGGCAAGGCGTTTTATCGTTCAAATGCTTTGCAAAAACCACATGAGGATTCATTCGGGTGAGAGCCCCACAAGTGCGCGACTTGTGCAAGGCCTTCTTTCAATCGAGTGATTTGAAAAAACACCTAAGGACGCATACGGGAGAGAAACCTTACATCTGCACAACTTTGTGGAAAATCGTTTTCTCTATTGAGTCCTTTGAAGCAACACATCAGAATGCACACGGGAGAAGCCGTACACTGTGCACGGTTTGCGGCAAAGCGTTCTCTTTCAAACGTTCTGCAGACACACATGAGAATTCATACCGGAGAGAAGCCTCACGAATGCCCAACCTGCGGAAGGCATTCTCAAGATCGAGTACTTTGCTTCACGCACGTGAGGATTCACACGGGAGAAAGCCACACGAATGCCCGAGTTGTGGGAAAACATTCTCAGTCAAGTACGTTGCAAACACACATGAGAATTCATACTGGTGAGAGGCCTTACAAGTGCACAATTTGTGAGAAACATTCCTCAGTCAGGTAATTCAGAAAACACATTAGGATGCCACAAGAGGGAAGGATTTCATAAATGCTCGGTTTGCACGAAGGAATTTTTGCAGTCAACGACTTGCAAAGACACTTTCGGATCACACACAGAGAAGGCCTTACAAATGCACAGTTTGCAAACAGCATTTTGCCGTTCAAATGACCTGCAAATCACATTAGGTTCACACGGAGAGAGGCCGTTCAAATGTACGGTTTGCAACAAGGCGTTTCTCTCGTTCAAATGACTTGCGGATTCACATCAGATTCATACAGGGGAGAGGCCGCACAAATGTGCGACTTGTGGAAAGGGATTCTTCAAGTCGAGCAACTTTGCAAATGCATATGAGAAAACATACAGAGAAAGGCCGCACAAATGCACGACTTGCGAAAGGCGTTTTCTCAGTCGAGCAACTTACAAAAAGCACATGAGAATTCATTCTGGGGAGAGGCCTTACAAATGCAAGGATTGCGGGTAAAGCATATTCTCGATGAGTCATTTGCAGGAAACACATCATTCATACTGGAGAAAGCCGCATGAGTGCCAACTTGTGGAAAGGCATTTCTCATTCAAGTAATTTGCAAAGGCATATGAAGCGGATGCAGGTAAAGTACCTGCACAAAGACTTTCAAAGAGTACCTGTGAGAACCGCGGTTAAACCTGAGAATGCACCTTAGCCTTAAAAACAAGATCGAGGCCATACTACATATACCAGGATGTTCAAAAAGTTATCGCAAAGAGATTTTCGCATTAGTCCAAGAGGCTACAAGTTTTTTTGGTTTTCAATCGATGAGTATATCAAAGTCTGTAATGACTTCTTTGTGGGGTTCACACAGGACACTCCATATGATTAATACAACACAAATCCTCAAAAAACATCCACCAAATCCAAACTTATAATATATAAAGATACAACCAGTGTCGCGGAGGATTATAGCTCTGGACAGCATCGCTGGCTACAAAACTGACAGACCAAAACTGCCTGTTTGGACTTCTACTTCTACTTCTACTTCTATTTCATATTCATAACTTGAAAGGATTCACAAAGTAGCAACTCAAAAACATCTACCATATCCAAACTTATAAATATATAAAGTACCAACCAGTCGTCTGCGGAGGATTCATGAAGCTCTTGACGCATCGCTTGGCTACAAAACTGACAGACCCAAAACGCTTTTGACTTCTACTTCTACTTCTACTTTATAACTTTCTAACTTATAACTTGAAAGATCCACAAAGTAGGCATACGCAAACTCTACCATATCCAACTTATAAATATTAAAGTACCAACCAGGTCTTCGGGATTCATGAAGCTCTTGGACAGCATCGCTTGTACAAAACTGACAGACCCAAAACTGCCTGTTGACTTCTACTTCTACTTCTACTTTCAAACTTCATAACTTTCATAACTTGAAAGGATTCCAACAAGTAGGCATACCCGCATACCCCACACGTAGGGCAATGAAGGGCCAAGAGGGTGGGAAGGACATGCCTGTCAATCAGCCGAATGGGGGCAGGCCACGGTGACAGAATTGCCGAGGGCAATCACACCTATATGGGTGTGGTTACGGTGGAATATTATGTGCACTTTTACAATAGAAAACATTTTCAAGTCTGAATACTGTTCAGCCTTCACATCCTTCGTGTTCTTCTGTTCGTCTTCAAGGGCAGTTTTAATGAACAGATATTCACAGTGCAATCAAAATACACTTCTCCAGCATGTAAATACATTTTTTTTTAAAGTACAGAAACGAGTATAAAAAACATTTTTAAAAAAATGCCAAAGGATTAGGGACGTTATGCCAAAAAGTATGTAAACAAGGTTGGGATTGTCACAGAAAATATGAAAACATCTCTCCATCTTCTTTTTGAATAATGGTTGTGCCTACAAATGACACTATACATCTTTCTCGTTCGAGTTCATATACAATCGCACAAAACACTAGCTGAATTGGTGTGGTGTGTGTGTGTGTGTGTGTGTGTGTATGCTCTTATCTCCTTAAGTGGGTTTCAGAAGATGGAACAGAGTCCTGTCAGGTGTTGAAGTATCCACCTTCGTTTTGGGAAGATCAATGATTCATGGCCTAAGTTGTGAAATTTTGTTGTTCGCAGAGTTTGTTTCCGAGGGCTCTTTTCCGCATTGTCACTGAGCCCCTACAGCTTCCAACTGTGGTGTTGTCGTAATATTCCCAGGAATGTTTTTATACATAGTCGAGGCTTGTGGAAGAGGTAGTACATTGAATGGATCAGGACATAACGGACAAAAACAGGATGCAAAAGGAACAGAGAGAGAGGTAGGGGTGGAATGCCAAGATAGAGGGAGATTTGGACAAACAATCAGTGTGGGAGAAATGAGGGCAGGAGAGGATACATGGGGTAGACAAGATGAAACAGAAGGAATCTCCATGAATGAAAACTGGAAATTTGGAAGGAGAGGAAATTGGGGTGGGTGTGTGGGGTGGGTAACGATATGGAAAAGATCATGCTTTTGAATTGGGATGATCTGAGATAGTGGTGAACAGCTGTTTTGAAGATCATGAGGAAGAATGAGATTGAAGAGAAATGAAGATGGGTGTTTTTAAGATCTCTGCAAGATCTTCTTTATCATTCCGTTGCTCCAATGATCACTGGTACAATTTTGGTGCTCTTCAGCTTCCAGGATATTTTCACTTCATTTTTGAGGTCTTGGTATTTGGTCATTTTTTTATTTCTGAGTTTTTTGGGGGTTAATATTTTGACCGGTTTAATATATTGACGGTTTAATATTTCGGTTAATATGACGTTTAATATTCCGTTTTCGTATTGAAGTTTAATATTTCATTGTCAAATTAATTAATGGAAACGATCAACAAACACCGTCATTGCAAATGGATGCAGGAGAGGAGGAGATTGAGACCATACTCTGTGCAGAGCGTTGGTGCTGCTTAAGCAGTCTCCTTGGCTATTGGGCACAACCCTGGACGGGTCGCCATTCCGACACAGTATACCAGCATGCTGCACCCATTTTGCGACCTCGGAAGGATGACAGGCCGAGTTTACCCCACCTGATTAATTCAACGACTGAGCGGGATTTGAACTCAGGACCCGAGGATCCAAAGCCGCCACCTAACATTAAGTCAACACCAGGCATATGCAAATGGATGCAGGGATGGATTGGAACAGCCATTATTTAACGAAAGATGGAGGGATGTTTCACACGATCAATTCTTGTGACCATCCCTACCTTGTTACATACTTTTGGCACACTATCCTACATCCTTTTACATTTGTAAAAAAGTTTTATTACTTGTATGGAATAAAGAGGAACTAGAAAGTAGAATTTTACACAAACATCAATGAATATGCATCCGTCAACGGTGGATGTCAACTTTCTGTTTCGTTTGATCTCAATTAGAGGTCACATGAAATATTAATGGTAGAAGAGACAGAGAGACAGAGACAAAAAAAGTGTCACAAGTGGATATTAGATGCTTCTAACTTGAGTTATGGTCTGAAAAATTATTTTCAAAGGGCACATGACTTGACCTGGTTAACCCAAAATGTAATTGTTCATCTTTGCATTACAGTCCATACTTGTGCCAGGTTGAAAATTCTTCAGTTGTTCACAAGTTATTGTCGTACCAAAATTATTTTCAATTAAAGGTCACATACCATTTGACCTCTGATCTTTTGAAACTAAATATAATCTATTCATCTCTGTATCACTTCCATATTCTGCCAAGTTTGGTTGAAAACCCTTCAGTGGTTCACAAGTTATAGTGGTAAGAAAGATTTTAAATTTAAGGTCAACATGAATGTAGGCTTTTGACCTATTGAACAAAAATCTAATCATCTCATCTTGTATTACAGTTCATACTCGTGCCAAGTTTGGGTGGAATCCCTTCAGTGGTTCACAAGTTGTCGGGTAACAAAAGGTAGCACAAGGTCCACAAGCTAACAAAAAAAAACTCGACAACGGACAGACAACCAAACGGACAAACCAAAAACATAATACCTCCGGTTTTTGGCTGTGAAGGCATAAAAACATTTCTTACTAATCATGTAAGGGCTAGTAGGCTAGCTTAGTGAAATGTGCACTCACCTCTGAGCTATCTAGCCCTGGTTGGAATTTTGACCCAACTATAAACTGTCATCCTGGTGTTGAGCATGCAGAATGGAGCATCATTCTGGAGTCTCATTGCTCAATGTGTGTATCATCCACCCACCTGACGCCGTTAAAGATCACCTTGTGTCCTTCGCAAAGAGTATGTGAGTTGTCATGATTTTTGCTGAACTCTAATCTCTTCGTTTTTTCATATCGTGAAAGAACCAAAGCAATATGGTACGAGTACATGGACGTGTGCCTGGTGTTGGCTTAATGATTAGAGTGGTGGGCTTGGGATCCTAGGATCCTGAGTTCAAATTCCACTCAGCTGTTGAATTAATACCAGGTGAGTTTACTTGCCTGTCATCCTTCCAAGGTCGGCAAAATGAGTGCCGCTTGCTGGTATCCTTTGTTGGTGGCGATCTGTCCAGGATTGTGCCCAATAGCTAAGGAGACTGCTTAGGTAGCACCAACGCTCTGCACAGAGTATGGTCCCAATGGATGGATGGACATGAACTTCAAAACTGAGAGTTTGTGTCAAATGACAATAATTCGTTTATTCTCAGCATACAAATGAAATGTTGCTGGTCTGGAATATTTCTGTAAAGTTGCTTGTCTCCCAGCATTTAAGAAAGAAAAAGTAATTTATACAAATTAATCGACACAACATGCAACATCCTAATTGGATCAGAAAACTTTCGATCGGGCATTTACATAATGTTAGCTACAAATTCTACTTGAACTGACAGAGCAGAATTACTGCATTTAATGTATGGTGGTTATGAATAACTAAGAAGCAGAATTGCTTTCCTCGTTTCAACAAATAGTGTTTTGAGTATGATGCTATATCCTGCAGTGATGTGCCGAACTTGAAGAAGAACAAGAATAATAATAAGTGTTCTGATTGGTCACAGCTGATACAACAAGGCCAAGGAGCTTTAAAAATCCAGAAATTTTCTAAAAAGGTGGGGAAAGCTGTTTGTGTTGGATGATCCAACAGGTAGTACAGCTGCTGCAGGAAAGGCTCATGTCTGACATTTTATCCACTGAGTGATCTTCATCCTGAGCAGTCTCGGAATGAGCAAAAACACTTGATGAAAAATGGATTTGGTGTTTGAGCACACACAGGAATTGGTGTATTCTGCGCTGCACCTTCTGCCATTTGTTCATCTTGGATTTCTTGTTTCTATCCATTTCTTAACGTATGCTCAACAAAGGGCATTTGTTTTCATGGGATTTAAGCAATAAATAGTTTGGAAATGTATGAGTCTTCTTCCTCTTTATACCAATTTTTCCTCATTTTAAATTTGTGACATGGATGATAAATTTAAACTGAATGCTTGAATATCATCAGATGCATTGCAACAAACACTATTTACAGCGAAGCTGTCTGTTTTATGACGCACCATAAAAATTGGTTCCTTAAAACATATATAAACATGTGTATGACGGGAACGTATTGTTATGGTTCTAGGAACCATATGCATACAAACATACAGTTGTCCGAAGTTAGTTATGCCATTAAGTATATGTGCAGATAGAACCCCTCCTTGTGTGTAGTGGGAAGCAAAAGGGGTGCGTTGCGATGTTTTTTTAGTTAGATTAATAAATCTTTATATCCCCTCCATTACGATCACGGTACCATAGCGCTTGCAGCCCTCGGTTCGCTGCCACAGCGCACCATTGTCCATCTGCTGTCTCCGGAGTTCGTTCCGAGGCAGAATCTTTACGTCCGCAGTTCCTTTTCGCTTCCCAAATGTTCCAATTCAATCTTGGTTGTACCACCGTCCACCTTCCTCAAACATGCGTGGAGTGGGCGGCTTTCCCGGCCTGGCGAAAACCCCGCTCAGAAAGGCGGACCCATGAAGCCCTGTCCAATCAGGGCGGACGTGATGTCAGCTTCACCAAGGCCCCTCCCCGACCTTGGGGATCATAAATTACGACACCATCCTCAGAGTAGGGTGCTGAGAGAGTCGGAGAGTCGTTGTCAGAGTAGAGTGAGAGAGTTCTGTGGGTTCGTTGGCTGGTTGCAAAGAAGGAAGGAAGGTCGTGATCGCAGAGTGCCCGCCACGTCTCACCTTAGCGGCCCATCTGTTGTGCTGGTCCGAGTACACCCGACCTTGACCGGGTCTCTCGGTCTGTCTGCTGCCCCGTTCTACTTGGACTCCACGCTCTCCACCGGGCTCCTTCGCAGACACGGTCTCCACACGTGCGGCTGTGGGCCGAACTGCATGACCTTTGTCGGGTGCCGCACCACGGAGCGTCCCTTCCCTCGGAACGTTCAGGTACCAATAGAACTGCAACCTCAGCTCCCCCTCCCTGGCTGCAAAAGTCCTTTGCCATTCAACTGGGTTATTTTTGCGGTGTGCATCTGAATGTGTTGGTGCCTGTCCTTTAAGTAGAATTGTATAAGTTTTTGATCATTGTAATTCTTGCCTGTATTATTCTCGCGACAAGCCTGCTCTGTGTCGTCTTTTGTAAGTTGCTGTAAAATTGTCATACTACATCTCTTTTCTGTCCCCTGCACAACACACCAATAAACCTGTTTCTGTACCACATGAATTTCCTCGCTTAGTGTAAATAAATTATTGTAGAAATGTTCCCAGTTCGTTTTTGTATTTTCCTTCATTGGTCCAGCATGGTTCGGATCTAAATTTAGCCGGGTCTTTATCCCCGATAATCTGTTCATTCGAGCCGGTACGTCCTTGAAAGTTCCGCTCGGCTGCATCCGATCCGGAGTTGGTAGTTGGTACTCTATCGTAGTTGGTAGAGTGATCTGGTTCGGGCAAGGCGTGCCGAGGGCGTGGTTCCCCGGTAGTCGAAACCGCGTGGTTAATTAGGTAACTTGGTTTTAGACAAAAAGACCCTACGCCACACGGTTGAGTTATTGGCGTCCACGGTCGGTTAAGCGACCCGCCACCTAACGGAATTATCCGTGAGCGACGGCCTACAATTCTGGGAGTGTGGTGGGAGACGACGTAACTTCCCCCACCTAGCGGTCGTTCTCGCCACCGGACCGCGGCCGCAACAGTATATTAGCAGATTAATTTTGTTGCACGGGAAGAGAAACGTGAATAAGTAACACATTTCAGCCGATCACAAAGACTGATGAATTGATTGGCGGATTGGAACTCTGTTTCAATTTCCACGTGCGTCTGTCCCTGAATACCTCTGAAGAAGAAGACGTCTGAATACACACGGCTTTGCATTTTGAATGCGGTCGGGCTTTCCATTTTACATTTTTATTTTGATCTTCCTCTTCGTGTATTATTGTATATTATTCGCAATTCAGCATCTAAAAAGGCTGTGATGAATATCCCATTAACAATGTCCCTCCCCTTCCTCGCCCCTTACACCAATTATTTTTATTTTTAACCAAAGAGGATGTGGACGGGCTTTGCGGGGATGGGACGGGCATGTGCTTTCTATTTTATATACACCCAAACAGGCATCACCTCAACTCACCGTTTTAAACCATTCACCACTGCCCCCCTCCCCTCCCCTCCCCTCCAGGCTGGCTCTCCTGCACCCACCCCCCTCCCCCTCCCAGCCCCTCAGGCAGGTGAAGTTACAGTATATGCTGCCTTGGTATGTAATAGTGGGGATTGATTTACCGATGCAATGAGGTTTGTACAGTAATAGTGAATATTGACTGAAGGCTTGCTGTGGGGTGGGGAGAAGGGAAGGAGAACAAATTACCCATTACATGTAAAAAGTGCTTTAACCTCAGCATTGTCCAGGTAAAAAAGGAAATTGTAATACACTCTGCATTGTGGGTGATTTGGTTATGTTCGGTGGTTTGGTTGTTGTGGGTGGTTAGGTTATGCTTGGTGTTTTGGTTATGTTGGTGGTTTGGTTATTGTGGTGGTTAATTATGCTTGGTGTTTTGGTTATGTTGGGTGGTTTGGTTATTGTGGGTGTTAAATATGCTTGGTGTTTTGGTTATGTTGGTGGTTTGGTTATTGTGGTGGTTAATTATGCTTGGTGTTTGGTTATGTTGGGTGGTTTGTTATTGTGGGTGGTTAAATTATGCATGGTGTTTTGGTTATGTTGGGTGGTTTGGTTATGTGGGTGGTAAATTATGCTTGTTTTTGGTTATGTGGGTGGTTTGGTTTGTGGTGGTTAATATGCTTGTGTTTTGTTATGTTGGATGTTGGTTATTGTGGGTGTTAAATTATGCTGGTGCTGGTTATGTTGGTGTTGGTTATGTTGGGTGGTTTGGTTATGTTGGGTGGTTTGGTTGTGCTGTGGGGTTAGGTGTGCTCGGTGGTTTTGTTATGATGGGTAGTTTGTTTATGCTGGGTATTTTGGTTATGATGGGTAGTTTGGTTCTGCTTGGTGGTTTGGTTATGCTGGGTGGTTTGGTTATGATGGGTAGTTTGTTTATGCTGGGTAGTTTGGTTATGATGGGTAGTTTGGTTCTGCTTGGTGGTTTGGTTATGCTGGGTGGTTTGGTTATGCTGTGTCGTTTGGTTCTGATGGGTAGTTTGGTTATGCTGTGTCGTTTGGTTCTGATGGGTAGTTTGGTTATGCTGGGTAGTTTGGTTATGCTGTGTCGTTTGGTTCTGATGGGTAGTTTGGTTATGCTGGATGGTTTGTTTATGCTGGGTAGTT
>CM068958.1:57526044-57548466 GCA_035128595.1 Eptatretus atami | reverse complement strand
AGATGTAAGGGCAACCAGTACTCTGAGCATATACACCACATGTGCAACAATATAATATAACTCAAATTGCATAACATCGAATTGTAAACCTCATTCGTAGTATAATTATTAGTATTAATTCGTATTACTAATGGTTATTCCTTCCATTCACAGGTGAGATGTGAGTGGTCTTTGTTTTTATTATAGTGACTGTTTTTGATGTTTTACATGTATTGTTGCATTAGTGCAAGGATGCTGGATTAGGATCTTAATGTCCTGAGTTTAGAGCCCATGCTATGAATTACACCAGTGGGATTGACTCACTGTATTTTCCAGAGGTCATGAAGACTACCATTTACTGTGTATGGTGTATCATGCTGTTCCACGCCTGCACAACGCATTGCGGTTAAATTCATCCTGATGAAGAAGCAACTTATAAGTAAGTAAGGAAGACATGCTCTGGAGTTCTCATGTATGTTCTTGCTGCCTGTCGCTATTGATTCGCCAACAAGCAATGAAACCATTTCCGGCAGCGATGAGGGTGTGTAGCTTGGATGCTTATGTGTTTGCTATTGTGATGCCTTTACACTGTAGAGGAACTCTGGGAAGGTTGATAACACAAAGGGTTACTCTGGTACGTCTTTCATGTTGCTTTATGCAGCTTCTTCAACTAGAAGACATGGAGATCAAGTTAATGTGGATAAACAAGATCGATCTGAGAATTCCTTCGCTTAACTGATACTTGGACCTTTTTAACCGATAAACCTTTCCCATACAGAGTGTCACAACCATAGTTTTTGATTGAAGTTCATCACCCAGACGGTGAGAGAGGAGAGGAGAGAGAATGAATCAGAAAATGAAAGAGTTCAATTGTATGTTCCAGTGTGTATGACTGAGAAACAGCAAATAGAATGTTGCAAGTTTGCGCATCTTCCTGTCCGCAATCATAAAACTGTTCTCAAGCGTGAAAGAAAATTACCAAGGCTACTGTGAAGAACTGCTGAGCAAAGTAAGATGACTTGAATTCTGATGACTTGAATACAAAAAGGTATGGAATTAAAAATATACTTGTTTTTCAGTTCATCTTTTGATAAGGTACATTGTCAACTTAAAAAATTAATATTTTGAATATATTGGTTTTGTACTTTAGGAGTCTCATTTGGTTTGAACAGACATCAAGGTAGCATATTCTTTTAGCTGTCAAGGCTGGTCTGATTCCACCCCAAGTGTAAACTTTCACTCTTCTGCTTTGGCAGGCTGTTCCTTCAACTGAGTTGTATCCTTCAGAGATGTGAAGCAGGTTTCCATCTGCGAGTTCCACTGTTGAGTGAAAGATCCCCAGTTACATTTTGAAAAACTCATGCCATTTTCAGTACCCTGTCCGATTGCAAAAATTATTTCCGGATTTGTTTGACATTGATGGTGCCATATTCATTCCTTATTTATTACTGTATCATGTTTTGTAGAGTTCAAATGCTAATGTGTACGTGACTACCTTGGTTGTCTAGCTTGAACTTGAATCTGACTCAGCTTATAAAACTGTGTCACCCTGCTGTTCTCATTAAGTATAGCATCAATGTGATGCTGTCCATGGCTCGGAAGCCTAAACTTACAACTAAACCTGTCTGTGGCACAGGTTGTTGCGAGTTATAACTCCCGTGTTCTTCGTGAATCATAGTGCGCTATCAACCAAGCCACCCCTGAACAATGCCAATTCCTTCGCGAAATCACTTTCTGTCAACCATCTAACCTGACCAGACGTTCGCTGAAGACTGGGCCAAAAACATTGTCTGGCCATACCCCCACAGAAGATGGAAATATCGTAAATTATATAAAACCACAATTAAAGTCGTTGCAGTATGTAAACATATTTTTCAACAAATTTTGCCTCCTATATATTGAGAAATGTTGTTTGGCTCTGTTTTATTTCACGCTTTCGCTAACTTGCGGGTTGAAAAAAAGCTAAAAATGCATTTGAGAACAATATAAATGCAAGTAAATGTGTTTGCAGAGGATTTATTACAGTTTTGTCATCAACACTGCAATGTTGAATTGTCGTATGCGTTGATTGCTTAGGATGCGCAGGGAGTGTTCAGAGATCTCTGCCAACAATCTTCTACCGGGATTGCTACTCCTGCAAGTGACGAGGAGAACAAATCGCCCATGTTCTCCCTTTTTACGCATCGCTCACACGAGCAAACGATATCCCGAAGAAAGAAAAAAGTATCACAAGCACATTTTGCAAGAGAATTTTACGCTCCGAACGACTTTCAGCACACGTTCAGAATGCACACGGAGAAAGGCCCACGATGCACATTTTGGCAAGCTTTTATCGTTCAAATGCTTGCAAAACCACATGGTATTCATTCGGTGAGAGGCCCAAGTGCGCGACTTGTGCACAAGCCTTCTTTCAATCGAGTGATTTGAAAAAACACCTAAGACGCAACGGGAGAGAAAACCTTACATCTGCCAACGTGTGAATCGTTTTCTCTATTGAGTCCTTCTGAAGCAACACATCAGAATGCACACGGAGGAAAGCCGACAACGTGGCTACGTTGCGGCAACGTCTTTCTTTCAAATCGTTCTGCAGAACCACATGAGAATATCATACCGAGTAAAGCCTCACGATATGCCCAACCTGCGGGAAGGCATTCTCAAGATCGAGTACTTTGCTCTACGCACGCTGAGGATTCACACGGGAAAGCACACGAATGCCGAGTGTGGGAAAAACATTATCTCAGTCAAGTACGTGCCAAACACACATGAGAATTCATCTGGTGAGAGCCTTACAAGTGCACAATTTTGTGAGAAACATTCCCTCAGTCAGTAATTCAGAAAACACATTAGGCAATGCACAAGAGGGAAGGATTTCATAAATGCTCGGTTTGCACGAAGGAATTTTTGCAGTCAACGACTTCAAAGACACTTTCGGATACACACAGTGAGAGAGCCTTATCAAATGCACAGTGTGCAACAAGCATTTTGCGTTCAAATGACCGCAAAATCACATTATGGGTTCACACAGGAGAGAGCCGTTCAACATGTACGGTTGAACAAGGGCGTTTCTCGTCAAATGACTTGCGGAATCACATCAGGATCTACGGGAGAGGCCGCACAAATGTGACCGACTTGTGGAAGATTCGTCAAGTCGGCAACTTTGCAACATGGCCATATAGAAAACATACAGAGAAAGGCCTTCACATAACATGCACGATTGCGAAAGGCGATGTTTCTCAGTCGAGCAACTTACAAACAGCACATGAGAATTATTCTGGGAGAGGCCTATACAAAAGCAGGATTCCGTAAAGCATATCCATTGACATTTGCAGGAAACATCATCATTCTACTGGAGAAGGCCGCTGAGTGCCCAACTGTGGAAAAGCATTCTCTCATTCAAGTAATTGCAAAGCATATGAGCGGATGCATGTAACAGTTACCTGCACAAAGCACTTCAAAGATTAACCTGTGAAACGCGGGAACCTGAGGAATGCACACTTAGCCTTAAAACAAGATCGAGGCCAATAACATATACCAGAATGTTCAAAAGTTATCGCAAAAGTTCATTCTGCATTATCCAAGGGCACAGATTTTTTGGTTTTCAACGATGATATATCAGGAAGTCTGATGACTTCTATGTGGGGTTCACACAGGACACTCCATTGTTAATACAACACAAATCCTCAAAAGACATCCACCAATATCCAAACTTAAATACTATAAAGTACCAACCAGTGTCTGCGGAGGCATCATAGCTCTTGGACAGCATCGCTTGGCTACAAAACTTGACCAGACCAAAACGGCCTGTTTGGACCTTTACTTCTACTTTCTACTTCTACCGTTCATACTTTCATAACTTGGAAAGGATTCCACAAAATAGCAACTCCAAAAACATCTACATATCCCAAACTTATAAATTATATAAAGTACCAACCAGTCGTCTGCGGAGGAATTCATGAGCTCTGAGACGCATCGCTGCTACAAAACTGACAACCCAAACGCCTTTTGGACTTCTACTCTACTTCTTACTTTATAAACTTCATAACTTCATAAACTTGAAAAGATTCCACAAAGTAGCAGTTACTCCCAAAAACATCTACCATATCCACTTATAACATATTAAATACCAACCAGTCGTCTCGGAGATTCATGAGCTCTTGGAAGCATCGCTTGCTACAAAACTGACAGACCCAATAACTGCCTGTTTGACTTCTACTTCTACTCTACTTTCTAACTTCATAACTTCATAACTTGAAGGATCTCCACAAAGTAGCATACCCGCATACCCCCACACGTAGGGCAATGAAATCCAGAAGGTGGAAGTACCATGCTGTCAATCAGCCGAATGGGGGCAAACAAAAGGCCCACGGGACAGAATTGCCGATGGCCAATCACACTATATGGTGTTGTTAACGTGGAAATTATGTGCACTTACGAAAGAAAACGATTTTCAAGTCTGAATACTTGTTCAACCTTCACATCCTCGTGTTCTTCTGTTCGTCTTCAAGTGGCAGTTTTAATGACAAGATATTTCACAGCTGCAATCAAAATACATTCTTCCGCATGTAAATACATTTTTTTTAAAGATACAAAACGATATAAAAAACATTTTAAAAAAAATGCAAAAGTGTAGGGACTTTTATGCCAAAAAGTATGTAAACAAGTTGATTGTCACAAGAAATTATGAACCACTCTCCATCTTTCTTTGAATATGGTTGTGCCTAACAAATGACACTATACATCTTCTCGTTCGAGTTCATTTACAATCGCACAAACCACTAGCTGAATGTGTGTGTTTGTGTGTGGTGTGTGGTTTGTGCTGTTATGCTCTTATCTCCTTAGTGGGTTTCAGAAAGATGGAACAGAGTCCTGTTCAGGTGTTGAAGTATCCACCTTTGTTTTGTTGAAGATCAATGATCATGGCTAAGTTGTGAAGTTTTGTTGTTCGCAGAGTTTTGTTTCACGAGGCTCTTTCCGCCTTGTCACTGAGCCCCCTTTACAGCTTCCAACTGTGGTGTTTGTCGTAATTTCCAGGAATGTTGTAACATAGTCGAGCTTTGAAGAGTAGTACATTGAATGGATCAGGACATACGGACAAAATACAGATGCAAAAGGACAGTAGATAGAGGGATGTGGAACTGCCAAGATATAGGAGATTTGGCAAAATCAGTGGGAGAATGAGGCAGAGTGGATACATGGTTAGACAAGAGAAACGAAGGAATCTCCATGAATGAAAACTGGTAATATTTGAAGGAGGAGGAATTGTGTGGGTGTGGATACATTTATTGGTTACGATGAGGAAAAGATCTGCTTTTGAATGGGGATGATCTGAGATCAATGGTGACAGCGTTTGAAGGGATCATGATGAAATAATTGAGTGAAGAGAAATGAAGATGGAGTGTTTTTTAAAATCTCGCCCTTCTCCCCCTATGCAAGATTCTTCTTTATCATTCCCGTTGCTCCAAGATCACTGTTACAATTTCTGGTGCTCTTCAGCCCAGAAAAAACCACGATATTTTCACTTCATTTGAGGTCTGGTATTTGTCATTTTTTTATTCTGAGTTTTGCGGTTTAATATTTTGACCGCTTAATATTGACGTTTAAATATTTCGAATATTGACTTTAATATTCGTTTGTTCGATTGGAAGCGTTAATATTCATGTCAAATTAATAATGAACTATCAACAACACGTCATTGCAAATGGAGGCAGGAGAGAGGAGATTGAACCATATCTGTGCAGAACGTTGTGCTGCTTACGAGTCTCCTTGCTATTGGGCACAACCCTGGAGGTCGCCATTCCGGACACAGTTATACAGCATGCTGCATCCCATTTTGCCGACCATCGAAGATGACAGGGCCGAGTTACCCCACTGTATTAATTCAACGACTGACGGGATTTGGACTCAGGACCCCGATGGATCCCAAAGCCGCCACCTAATTTAAGTCAACACCAGGCATATTGCAAAGGATGCAGATGATTGGAACAAGCCATTTTAACGAAAGATGGAGGAATGTTCACCTGATCAATCTTGTGACCATCCCTACCTTGTTACATACTTTTGCACACTATCCTCTAACATCCTTACATTTGTAAAAAAAGTTATTATCTGTAATGGATAAAAGAGAACTTAGAAGTAGTAATTTTACACAAAATGATCAATGAATATGATCGTCAAACTGGATTCAATTTCTGTTTTCGTTAATCTCAATTAGAGTCACTATGAAATGATTAATGGTAGAGAGGACAGAGAGACAGAGAGCAATTAGAGTGTCACAAAGTGAATTAGATGCTGTCTAAATGAGTTATGCTCTGAAAATTTATTTTCAAAGGCACATGACCTTGACCTGCTTTTAACCCAAATGTAATTGTTCATCTTGCATTTTACAGTCCATACTTGTCCAGGTTGAATCTCTTCGTGTCACAAGTTTTGTCGTACCAATAATTATTTTCAATTAAAGTCACATACCATTTGACTCTGATCTTTTGAAACTTAAATATAATCTATTCAATCTCTGTAGCACTTCCATAATTCTGCCAAGTTGGTTGAAAACCCTTCATTGGTTCACAACGTATAGTGGTAAGAAAGATTTTAAATTAAGTACATGAATGTAGGCTTTGACATTATTGAACACATATCTAATCATCCATCTTTGTATACAGTCATACTCGCTAGGCCAGTTTGGGTGAAATCCCTTCATGGTCACAAGTTGTCGAGGTAACAAAAGTGTAGCACAAGGTCCACAAGCTACAAAAAAAAACTCGCACGTGACAGAAAACCAACGGACAAACCAAAAACATAATACCTCCGTTTTTGGCTGTGAAGCATAAAACATTTCTTACTATCATTAAGGGCTAGTAGGCTAGCTTAGTAAATGTGCACTCAGCCTCTGAGCATCTAGCCCTGTTGGAATTTTGACCAACTATAAACTGTCATCCTGGTTTGAGCATGCAGAATGGAGCATCATCTGGAGTCTATTCTCGAATGGTAGTATCATCACCCCCTGACGCGTTAAAGATCACCTTGGTCCTTCGCAAAGAGTATGGATGTCATGATTTTTGCTGAACTCTAATCTCTTTCGTTTTTTCATATCGTGGAAAGAACCAAACAATAGTACGAGTACATGAGTGTGCCTGTGTGCTTAATGTTAGAGTGGTGGGCTTGGGATCTAGGATCCTGAGTTCAATTCCACTCAGCATGTTTTTAATACCAGGTGAGTTTACTCTGCCTGTCATCCTTCCAAAGGTCGGCAAAATGAGTGCCAGCTGCTGTATCCTTGTGAGTGCATTGTCCAGGATTGTGCCCCAATAGCTAGGACGCTTAGGTACCACCAACGCTTGCACAGAGTATGGTCCCAATTGATCGGAATGGACATGAATCAAAACATAGAGAGTTTGTGTCAATTACGATAATCGTTGTATTCTCAGCATACAAATGAATGTTGCTGGTCTGAATTATTTCTGTAAAGTTGTGTCCCAGCATTTAAGAAAAAAAAAGTAAATTTATACAAAATTATCGACACAAACATGCTAACATCCTAATTGATCAGAAAACTTTCGATCGCGGCAATTTACAAATGTTAGCTACAAATTCTACTTGAATCTGCATGAGCAGAATTACTGCATTATAATGTATGGTTGGTATGAATAACTAGAAGCAGAATGCTTTCCTCGTTTCACAAATAGTGCTTTGGTATGATTGCTATATCCTAGCAGTGATGTGCCGAACTTGAACAGAAGACAGAATAATAATAAGTGTTCTGATTGTCACAGCCTGATACAACAAGGCAAGAGAGCTTTAAAAATCCAGAAATTTTCTAAAAAGGTGGGGAAAAGCTGTTGTGGTTGGATGATCCAATGTGTACAGCTGCCTGCAGAAGGCTCATGCTCTGACTATCCTATTGTGCAACTGGAGTCAGTGTCTCCTATTCCTAGTCTGCTTGGATCATGCACGCAAAACACACCAATTGAATGCTAAATGGATTCTCCTCCGAGTTTTTAGAAGTGCGATTGCCTTTGTAGCGACACCACAGAATTGGTTTATTTCTGCCCTGCATCTTCTGCATTTGTCATCTGAATTTCTGTTTCTATCCTATTCTTAACGATGCTCAACAAAGGCATTGTTTATCATGTGATTTAGCAAAAATTAGGTTTGGAAATGTATGATGTTTTCTTCCTCTTTATACCCAATTTTCCTCATTTTAAATTGTACATGATGAAAATTTAAAATATGAACATCGCTGAATATCATCAGATGATTCAAACAACACCTATTACAGCGAAGCTGTCTGATTTACTGACGCCACCAATAAAAAAATGGTTCTTAAAAACAGTATAACATGGTTAGACGGCAACTATTTTATGTTCTAGGAACCATATGCAACAACATACAGTTGTCGAATTATTTATTGCATTAAGTATATGTGCAGATGAAGCCTCCTTTGTGTACGTGGAAAGCAAAAAGGGGTGCGGCATGTTGTTTAGTTTTAGATTAATAAATCTTTATAATCCCTCCCAACAGCCGTCCATAGCGCTTGCAGCCCGGTTCGCTGCCACCAGCGCACCATTGTCCTCTGTATCCGGAGGTTCTTCCGAGGCAGAATCTTTACTCCCAGTCCTTTCGCTCCCCAAATTTCCAATTCAATCTTGTGTTACCACCTCCACCTTCCTCAAACATGCGTGGAGTGGCGGCTTCCCGCTGCCGAAAACCGACCTCAGAAAGCACCCTATGAAGCCCTATCCAATCAGGCGACGGTATTCAGCTTCACAGGCCCCTCCCACCTGGATCTATACAATTACGACACCATCCTCAGATAGGGTGTGAGAGTATCGAGAGTTCGTTTCAGATAGATGGAGAGTTCTTGGGTTTCGTTGTGTTGAAAGAAGAGGAAGCCTGATCGCAGATGCCCGCCCACGTCTCACCTACGCCCATCTGTTGTGCTGGTCCGAGTACACCGACCTTGACCGCGCTCTCGGTCCTTCTGCTTGCCCCTTCTACCTGGACTTCCACGCTTCTCACCCGGCTCCGTACGCAACACGGCCACACATCGCTGCTGGGGCCAACTGCAGACCCTTGTCGGTGCCGCACACGAAGCTCCCTTCCGCGAAACTTCATGTACCAATATACACTGCAACCACTCCCTCCACCTGGCGCAAAATCCATTGCATTTCAACTGGTTATTGTCTGATGCTGCTATCTAATGTGTGTGCCTGTCTTTAAGTAGAATTATAATTTTTGTCCATTGTAATTCTTGCCTGTATTATTCTCCGACAAGCCTGCTCTGTGTCTTTTTGTAATGTTCTGTAAAAGTATACTACATCTCTTTTCTGTCCCCTGCACAACACACCAAATACCTGTTTCTTACCACATGAATTTCCTCGCTTATGTAAAAATTATTGTAGAAATTTCCAGTTCGTTTTTGTATTTTCCTTACATTGCTCCAGCATGGTTCGATCTAAATTTATCGGTCTTTTCCCCGAAAATCTGTATCATTCGAGCCGTACGTCCTGAAGTTGTCCGCTCGCTGCATCCATCCGGAGTTCGGTAGTTTACTCTTATATCGTAGTTGTAGATATCTGGTTCGGCAAGGCGTGCCGAGAGCGTGTTCCCCGGTAGTCGAAACCGCGTGTTAATTAGAACTTGGTTTTAGAACAAAAAGAACCCTACGCCACCGGCTTGAGTATTGGCGTCCACGAGTCGTTAAGCACCCGCCAACCCTTAACGGATTACGAGCGACGCCTACAATTCTGGAGTTTGTGGGAGACACGTAACTTCTCCCCACCTACGGTCTGTTCTCGCCACGACGCTGGCCGCAACAGATATTAGCAATTATTTTGCACGGAGAGAAAACGGAATAAGTAACACATTTTTCAGCCGATCACATAAGACTGCATGAATTGATGTGCGGATTGGACTCTGTTTCAATTTCCGCGTGTCTGTCCTAGATAACCCTCTGAAAAGAAGACGTCTGAATACACCACGGCTTGCATTTTTGAACTGCGGTGGCTTTCCATTTACATTTTTATTTATATTTCCCTCTTCGTGTATTATTGTATATATTCGCAATTCAGCATCTAAAAAAGGCTTGAGACATATCCCATTAACAATGTCCCTCCACCTTCTCGCCCTTACACCAATTATTATTTTATTATTAACAAGAGGATGTGACGGCTTCTGCGGGGGAGCGGCAGTGTTCTATTTTATAGATCACCCCAAACATCATCACCTCAATCACCGTTTTAAACCATTCACACTGCCCCCCCTCCCTCCCTCCCCCTCCAGGCGGCTCTTCCTGCATCCCTTCTCAGTCACATAGATCTCCTGCCCCACCCCCCTCCCCCCAAGCCCTCACAGTGAAGTTACAGTATATGCTGCCTGCGTATATAGTGGGATTGATTTACCGATGCAAGAGTTCTGTCAGTAATAGTGATATTGATGAAGCTTGCTGTGGGCGTGGGGAAAGAAGAGAACAAATTTACCCATTACATGTAAAAGTCTTTAACCTCAGCATTTGTCCAGTAAAAAGGAAATTGTAATACACTCTCATTGGGGTGATTTTATGTTCTTGTTTGGTTTGTTGTGGAGGGATAGTTCATGCTTGGTGTTTAGTTGGTGTTGGTATTGTGTGGTGGTTAAATATCTTGGTGTTTTGTTAGTTGTGTGTTTTATTTGGGTGGTTAATTATTCTTTGGTGTTATGTATTGGTTTGTTATTGGTGTTAAATTATGCTTGTGTTTTGTTATGTATGGTGTTTGGATGGGTTGTAAATTATGCATGTGCTTTGTAGTTAGGGGTTTGGTTATTATGCGGTGGTTAAATTATCTTGTGTTGTTATGTTGGGGTTGGTATGTGGGTGGTAAACTACTGCTTTGTGTTTTGGTTATGTTTGGATGGTTTTATTGTGGTGGTTAATTATGCTGAGTCGCTTGATTATGTTGTTTCTTAGTTGTGGTTGTTATAATTTGTGGTTTGTTGTGCTGTGGTAGGTTGTTGCTCTGTGGTTTTGTTATGATGAGTAGTTTTTATTGCTGGTATTTGTTTATGATGGTAATTTTGTTCTGCTTGGTCGTTGTTATGCGTGGTTGTTATGATGTGGAGTTTGTTTATTGCTGGGTTAGTTTTATGAGGGTAGTTCTGGTTCTGCTTGTGTTGTTATGCTGGTTATGGTTTATGCTGTGATCGTATTGTTCTGAATGGGTAGTTATCTGCGTCGTTTGTCTACTGTTCATGTAGTTTGTTCATGCTGATGTTTCGTTTGCGTGTTGTCGTTTGGTTTTGATGGTAGTCTTGTTATGCTGTGGTTGTTTATGCTGAGTAGTTGCATCTGTGTAGTTATTATGCTTAGTTTGGTTCTGCTGTTCAGTTTGGTTCTGCTCGGTGTTCGTTTTGTGAGTGGTTGTATGTGGGTGGTTATAGTTATGATAGTACTAGTTATTCATCTGGCGTAGTTTATTGTCGGTATTTGTCATTCTTGTGATATTTAGTTATCTGGTGGTGTTTTGTATGCTGATTGTAGTTATCATGCTGGTAGTTTGGTTATCTGCGGTAGTTTATATGTGGGTATTTTAGTTTGTGGGTAGTTGGTCATGCTGTGATTTCGTGTGTGTATGTCTAGTTTAATATGCTGGTATTTTAGTTATGCTGGCTAGCTTGTTTATGCTGTAGTTTATTATGCTGGGTATTTGAGTTTTGCTGGGGGTTTGTTTAATGCGGGTCGTTGGTTACTGATGGGTGTTTAGCTTACTGATTGGTAGTTATTTATGACTGGGTAGTTTAGTTATCCTGGGTAGTTTGTTATGATGGTAGTATTAGTTTGATCTGTAGTCTTATTTATGGACTGAGTGTAGTTTAGTTATACTCGAAGTTTAGTTTGCTGGGTAGTTTGTTCATTGCGGTATGCTGTTATGCCTGGTTAGTTATTAGTGGGTATTTCAGTATTGATTGGTGGTTTATTTATGCTGGTAGTCTTGGTTATGAGGTGTTTATTATGTTTAGTTATTTGCTGTTTATTATTGTGCTGTAGTTTGGTATTATGCTGGGTATTTTGATAGCCTGGAGTTTAGTTTGCTGGGTATATTTAGTTATGATTGGTGGTTTATGCTGGGTAGTTGGTTATATGGTAGTTATTAGTGATTGTAGTTTTAGTTATTCTGGGTAGTTTAGTTGTGCTGGGAGTTTGTCATGCTGGTAGTTTGTCTAGTGGTCGTGGTATATGAGTAGTTTATTATGATTGGTATTTAGTTAGTTCGGGTAGTTAGTTATGCTGGTAGTGGTTATGATGGTAGTTTAGTTATGATTTATGTATGCTGTGGTAGTTTTAGTTATACATGCAATTTAGTTGTGCTGGTAGTTTTGGTCATCTGGGTAGTTTGTTTATGCCTGAGTTTATTACTGGATTTCAGTTATATGTGTTTATTTTGCTGCGGTAGTTTGGTTAATGCAGGTAGTTTAGTTATGATTGGTAGTTTATTTATGCTGGGAGTTTAGAGGGCTGGGTAGTTTGTCCATGCTGGTATTTGTTTATCCTGGTAGTTTTGTTTGCTGGTATTTTAGTTATGATTGTGTGTTGTTTATCGCTGGGTAAGTTGTTTTATGATGGTAGTTTATTATAGAATGTGGAGTTTTTAGTTATTCTCGGTAGTTTAGTTGCTTGGGGAGTTTGGTCATAGCTGGTAGTTTTTTATGCTGGCTTTATTTTGAATGAGTAGTTTATTATGATTGTGTTATAGCTGGAATAGTAGTATGCTTGTTACTATGCGGTTAGTTGGTAGTTGTTATGCTGGTCGTTTTTATGATGGGTAGTTTAGTTATGCATGGGAGTTTGCTATGACTGGAAGTTTTGATGGTTAGTTTGTTGATGGTAGTTAGTTATGCGATGTGTGCTGTAGTTGTTCTGCCTGGTATTCTAGTTGATCTGGGATTTAGTTGATGTTTTTAATCTGGGTAGTTGGTTAGAATGGTATTTAGTTATATTGGTTAGTTTATTTGCTGGCGTGTTTAGTTTATTGCTGTTAGTTGTGCTGGTAGTTTGGTTCTGTATTGTGTTATCGCTGTAGTCTTAGTCTAGTGGGTGTTTTATGTTATGATTCTGGTTTTTATATGCTGCGTCGTTGGTTATGATGGGTAGTTTTAGTTATGCATTTGGAGTTTAAGTATTCTGTGTTAAGTTATGATTGTCTGCTGGGTCATTGTTAGCTGGTACTGTTATGCTGTGTATGTATGAAGTACGTTTAGTTATGAATTAGTAGTTTACTTTATGACTGGGTAGGTTTAGTATGCTGGCGTAGTTATCTATTGATGGGATTTAGTTTTGCTGGGTAGTTGGTCTATGATGGGTACTTTATTATGATATGATATGTAGTTTAGTATATAACCTGCAGTAGGTGTGCTGGTAGTTTGTTATGTTGTGGTTTTGTTATGCGCGGGTATTTCAGTTTGATTGGTGGTTTTTATGCTGAGTAGTATTGGTTATGATGGAGAAATATTATGATTTGGTAGTATATTATGGCTGTGGTAGTTTATTATGCTGGTAGTTTCAGTTGTCTGGTAGTTTGTTTATACCTGGTAGTTTAGTTATGCGTGTATTTTATTATGACTTGGTGGTTTGTTTATGCTGGTAATTGGTATGATGGGTAGTTTAGTATGAAATGGTAGGTTTAGTTATTCGGGTAATTTAGTGCTGGTAGTTCTGTTTATGCTGGTAGTTAGTGATTATGCTGGTTAGTTTAGTATTGATGCCTGTTGTAGTCATCTGGTAGTTTAATGCTGTAGTTTGTTTATGCTGGTTGTTGCTTATGATGGGTAGTTTAGTTTTATGCTGGTTAGTTAGTATTGTGGGTAGTTTAGTTGGCGAGGTAGTTTGCCATGCTGTTAGTTTGTTTATGCCTTAGCTTATTATCGATGGGTAGTTGGTTATATGGGTAGTTGCGTTGTAAACACTAAGCTATTGAAAGCGCGCACACACATCGGAGTAAATGTTTCTCGTGACGTCAGGCAAACCTCCAGAAAATTCCCATAAGCCTTTGCGCGAAGTCGCTTTGTTCGTTGCTTTGTTTTGTGTCCACTGTATCTGTTTGTATAACTGAAATACTGTTTATGATGACAGATGCACTATCAGCATGATTCTGAACATATATCAGTGAGAGGGATAAGACGTGAAAGGACAACACAACGGGAAACACAAAAGGAAAGATGGCGGAGTTGATTATTTGTGGCGAATTGTGAACGTCGAAATCGCTAATCTTCATTACTCACGGTGACGCCTTTATTTATCATTATCACTAATATTTTATGCAAAGTTATTGAAACTATTAACCTGACTTTTCATTGAAAACCATTTCAAACAAATCTATTCGCATCACATCAGACGTGCTGTGAAAGCATTTGGAATCTCTTCCTGTCCGTCCGTGTCCGTGCTGCGGACAGAGCTTGGGAAGGGATCCGGGACCCTGTGCGGGACGGATGGACATCGTGAAAATGGAACCCGATTCATGGGACCCGGAACCTGCACCGATCGAACAACCAGGTGGGCCGACGACCGCGAAGGAACAAGAACTTGCATTAACCTTGACAGGTTAAAACTACCAAGCACACGGCAAGCTCGTTCGGATTGTGTATAAGATCAAGACCCTCCCACAAAAGGCCAGCGTAACTTTTATATGGATAGGCAAAGCCTAGAAGCGAACGTAGAACTTCTTACTTACTTCGCTTCTGACTTTACCTATAATAACGCTGTTCACACACTGTATACTTGCCACTAGCCGTGGTACGTGTAACGCCGCACAGTGATAGATTTTGACGCAATTTCCGGTACTTCGCCTGGATGTGATCGATCAAATAATGTAAATCAATTAAAAAATTATTTTTTGATAAGCGGGAGAATCTTCATAAAATCAGTGGAGGAATATACACCATGTCTGATATTATTGGTCTTTATGATCTCCGACGATCCTTATCTCCCGGCAATGCATCATTCCCCATGACAAAAAACCGGAAACAAAAAAAAACAGAAACAAAAAAAAACGAAGCAAAAGGTCATAGCCAACCACACAGATATCCAAATTGCCAGGGCATTGTGTTTTTGTGTTTCCTATTCTCATGTGCACACGTTAAGTAATATTCACAAGATAGAAATAAAAACCCAATCGTGTTTATACACCGCACAGCAGTTTAAAAAAAACGGAAGCAATTTAGTCATATCCAACGACACGAATTCCAATAGCTAGGTTATGTGTGTTGTTGTTGTTTGTTTCCTATTCTCTCACGTGCACGCGTTAAGTATGAAGCTCACTGCGTTCGCTATAATTCGAGCATAAAAATAAGATGACGAAATATCGCGAGATGACGGAATGATGACAGCCTGTGGTGTTTAAAGTCCATGATCTCCACACCTGGATTGGTCGCGTCCACAGCGATTGATACCGAGAGTGAATCACCGGCAATTCACTTTCCCCATCTTGTCTCCCCAAAACATCACTGCAGCAAGCGAAAACAGCAGACTGACAGTAAGAAATCTCCAAATGCAAGCAATAGCTTTGCATGTAACTCATTCAAGTTTATTAATTGTGTAATGAACTTTGGAATCCAAGACCTCATGTGACCTGAGAGAATGTCACTTTGCTGTGTTTAATCACCTTTTACGTCTGTGCGCTGACGGGGAACGTTGACATTTCACATTTTCATGTGTTAAGTGTATTTGTGACGTCATACACACGGTGATTAAACGCAGGTGGAGACCTTTCGGCCCATCATACCTGCACCACATCAACACAAAAAATTCAAAATGTTTTTTGTTACGTTTTATGAGTTTTTTTTCCAACTTCCAGAGAGTGGCATGGCCGGACAGTCTTGGGTAAAAAAAACAAAAAAACCACACAAACCACCCCTTGACAAGATCCCCCCCCCCCGCCCACCATCATACAACGACAATCAGCAATATGCACACAATCATCCATCAATGCTCAAACTGCAAAAAGACCTGCCAACATCCCTCTACCCCCTCTCTCACGAGTGCAGCCTGTGGCTTTGGTTGCATCATTGTTGGACGTGGCTATGCGCTGATGCAGTGTCCCCTTACCAGTACACTTATACTCATTTTGCCGACCTCGGAAGATGACAGGCTGAGTCCACCTCCTGTGTATATTAATTCAGCAGCAACTGGCTTGAAATCAGGACCCGGGAATCCCAAGCCGCACCCGACACGAAGCCAACACCAGGCTTTTTCCTCTACCCCTCCCAATCTCATAACTTCCGGTTCCTACAATTCCAATTTAACCCATCTACGTGTCTGTCACCATTCCTTTCCAGGGAGAACCGTTCCATGCATTAACTACTCTTTGAGTGAAAGCCCCCACCCACACCTTCTTAACTCGACTCTTCTTTACTCTCAAGCAATAGCCCCTGTTACTAGCCCTGAATATTCTTCTGCACTTATTTTGTCGATGCCCTTCAATACCTAAACATCTCAATCATCGCCTCCGTACCTCTTTCTTTCTATATGCAAAAGCCGTCTCCTTCAACCGCTCCTCAGCTGAGTCGAGTGAGGCCCGATCAATCTGTTCGCCCTGCTTGAACCTTCGACATGGCATCTATGTCCTTCCTAAGTTGTGTGACCAAACTGCACACAATATTCTAGATGTGGCCTCACTAATTCCTGGGCTATGTTAACAACTCTTTGATATAAATTGATCCCCTCAAATACAACTGAAAAACAGATTTGATTCACATTTTCTGCCTGACACTGTGCTGCCTGCATACCTCACATATCTCTTACCACCCCGAGATCCTTCCCCCATGTGACACACTCCAACATTACCCTTGTATCCTGTAATCTCCATTTTATTGTTCTTCGGAAGAACTTCTTCCCCATCCCCACACCTTACACTTGCTCAGGTTAAATTACATTCTCCAACCTTTTGCCCAATCCTATGAGAGTAATCAACTTTCCTGAATCTGATCACCACCCCTCTGCTATCACCTTCCTCCAAGCTTTGTGTCATCTGCAAATTTGGAAAACCTCTTCACCCCTCTCTCCAAATCATTGATGTAAATAATTAATAGTAATGGTCCGAGTCTGATCCTGAGTAATATAAAGTTGACAACATTAAGAGAAGAAAGAAGGGTGGGATGGAAGGATCCATGGTGTAAGAGAGGAGAAGTGACTGGAGGGGAGAGTCTGATGGGGGGGGTGGGGGGTTCCTTCCCCCACTCCTCCAATGGTAGGGAATGTTTGATTTAACCTGAAGTTGTACACTTCTAAACATTCTTGTGTGCAAAATGAAAGCAGTCTAATCCTTCTTCCTTCAATTTTATATGTAATTTTTCAGTTTTTAACACGTAACTCCTGAATATGTTTTGAACTTTACATTGTATAACACACAAGGAGTGTTGAGATGGGGGGGGGGGGTACCCCACGTCTGCCTGTGAGAGAAAGTACACAGCTACCTGTAATTATTTACGCGCGAGGATATTATATTTATAAGGTTTCAGGATGTGTTGGACATTGAAAGGCTTGTATGGTATATGCGCCCATCCCTGTGAACTTTGCCTTGCGAACTTTGGTCTCAAACGCCCTTCACGCACCATCTCATAGCTGTACAACTTCTGCGAAACATTAAGAAACGTAGAATCACAAAAATTGCCTAAAATACAAAAACATTTTAAATAAAATAAAAAACATGACTGTCTTTAGTCTTCAAGAACATATTCGGAGGTTACGTGTTTAAAAATTGAAAATTACATCAATAATGAGAAGATGATTCTGCTTTCATTTTGCACACAAGAATGTTTTAGAATGTACACAGACTTCAGTTAATCAACATTCCACCCTTTGGGGTGGGAAGGAACCCCCCCTCTCCATCCGACTCTCCCCCTCTTCCCCCTTTGGTCACTTCCCTCCCTTACACCATGGATCACTTCCATCCACTCTTTCTTCTCTTAATTTGTCAACTTTATATTGTACTCAGGGTCAGGACTCGGACCATTACTATTAATTTATTTACATCTGAGTAGGAGAGGGGTGGGTTTTCCCAATTTGCAGATGACACAAGCCTGTGAGAAGTGGTATAGCAGAGGGGTGGATGATCAGATCAAGGTGTATACTCCATCGATTGGGCAAAAGTTGGAGAATGTAATTTAACCTGGGCAAGTGTAAGGTGTGCTGTTTGGGGGGGGTGGGGAAGAAGTTCTTCTGAAGAACAATAATAATAGAGATTACAGGATACAAGGTAATGTTGGAGTGTGTCACATGGGGAAGGATCTGGCTGGTGGTAGAGATATGGGAGGTAACGAGGCAGCACGAGTGTCAGGCAGCAAAATTGAAGCAAATCTGGTTTACAGTTGTATTTGGGGAGGGGGATCAATTATATATCAAAATAGTTGTTAACATAGCCCAGGAATTTAGTGAGGGCCACATCATGAATATTGTGTGCAGTTTTGCACCACAACTCAGGAAGGACATCGCTGCCATTTCGAAGGGTTCAACGCAGGGCGAAACAGAATGATTCCGGGCCTCACTCGACTCAGCTGAGGAACGGTGAGGAGACAGGGCTTTATGCAATAGAAAGAAAGAGGTTACGAGGCGATATGATTGAGATGTTTAAGGTATTGAAGGGCATCGACAAAAATAGGCAGAATAATTATTCAGCAGAGTAGACACAGTGATCGCACCAGGGGCATTGCTTGAGAGGAAAGAAGAGTCAGTGAAGAAGTAGTGAAGTAGGAGGTAGGGTCTTTCACTCAAGAGTAGTATGCAGTGGAAACGGTCTCCCTGGAAAGGAATGTGACAGAACAGTAGATGGTTTAAATTGATAATAGAACCTGAAGTTATGGAGATTGAGGGTAGAGGAAAAAAGCCTGGTGTTGCTTAGTGTGTCGGGTGGCAGCTTGGGTCTCAGGGTCCTGAGTTCAGTCGGTTCGGCCGCTGATTAATAACACCAGAAGGTGACTCAGCCTGTCATCTTCCGAGGTTGGCAAAATGAGTCCAGTGTACTGGTGAGCTAACATGCATCAGCGCACGCCGCATCCAACCATGATGCAACCAGCAGCCACAGGCTGCATCGATAGGGAGAGAGGGTTAGAGGGATGTTGGAGGTCTTTTGCAAGTTTGAGCATTGATGGATGATTATGTGCATGTCTTGTAGATGTTGTTGATGGGAGGGGGCTTGTCAAGGGGTGTTGTGTGGTTAATGTTTTTTTTGTTTTTGTTTTTTACCAAGACATGCCCACTCCTCTGAGAGATGGAAAAAAAAGTCCGGAATTTTCTTGTGTTGATGTGGTGCAGGTATGATGCCGAAAGGTCACCACCTGCGTTTAATCACCGGGTGTATGACATCACAAAATACACTTAACACATGAAAATGTGAAATGTCAACGTCCCGTCAGCGCAAGACGTAAAAGTGATTAAACCACGCAAAGTGACATTCTCTCACGGTTCACATGAGGTTTGTGATTTCCACAAGTTCATTAACCAACTAATAAACTTTGCGCATGTTACATGCAAAGTTTATTGCTTGCATTTGGAATTTCTTACTGTCAGTCCTCTGTTTTCGTACTTCGCGTGCAGTGAGTTTTTTGGGGGAGACAAATGGTGGAAAGTAACTTCCGGTGACTTCGCTCCTCCGGATACAATTGCTGTGGACGCGACCAATCCAGTAGTAGAGATCATGGTCGGCCTCATAATATGCATTGATCGCCTCCTTGCAAAGCCAAGGAGCTCCAAGGGAATTTCCTTAATTCGATTGAGTAATAGGAACAGTAATTTACTTCAAAATCCATTAAAATATTAGACAGAAGTTGAAATATTTTGAAGAAATATATTTTGCAAATCGGCCGGGCCCGGTTCAACGTTGCGTGTTACGACAGTTCGCCTCTTTTGGGAGACAAGATGGCGGAAAGTGCACTTCCGGTTGGCTCCGCGACGAGCCGTCGTGGCCAATCCAGTAGTAGAGATCAGTGATAAAGTCACGCGAATCGTCATACGTTTCACTATTTTTACAATTGTCAAGCGTAATCCTTTTGAGATTGAAATAACAGTAAAAATCCGAAAAACATTGAATTTATTATACAGTTATATGTGGCAAGTTGCAGCGCTACCTGACTCTCCCAAGGCTTCACCCCGTCCTAAAGAACGTTCGAAATGACGTCATTCCGTCCTTGAATGCGTGTTGCGTCATCACGTACACGCAGAAACACAAATGGCTGGTGCTGGGGTAATCGACGGCATGTTATGGTATGACAAACAAGCTGTACAGGGCCCTGGGACCTCTGAAGATGTGATCAGAATGATTCTCAATGACTTGCTGATTGGCTGTTCGTGTTGCCTGATTATGTGGACAGAAGGTTTCACTTCTGCGGAAACCGTCCGTGACTCCGGCACTTCGTGAGCAGGTATGTTCTCATCTACCTTCGGGGGGGAAGCTGTGTCATGTCTCGGGACTCCTTGCGGCGGTTCATTGAAGGGGTTTCAGATGTTGGGTGGTCGTTAGACTACCCTTAGTCCTCAGTCACATTTGCTCTATGGCTAGAATACGGCGGCCGTACCCCCCCTGAATTGACAGAAACGTGCGGCGGCCGCAGAGTTTCTTGGGTGGCCTCAGGGTGGCCCTAGGGCGTATGGCTATCTTTTACAGGCCGTAGGGGTCTCCGTGGAATTATATTTCAGTCTGGAATTGTCGGAACTTCTCCTTCGGGCAGTTGCGCACCACCGTCTGAGCCAGCTGCCCACGCCTCTCGCTCATCTGGTTCTTGCTTGCGGACTCTTCCAAACTGGGGGAAAGAGAAAACAAAAGGAAAATTATCATAACTGTTTTCAATCAAAATTCAAAAAAAACATACAAGACTTCTTTACTAACAGTTTAGGTTATCATTAAATCGGTTATAATTTACCTTTTTCTCTGTTTCCCGGTCCCGTCTCCAGTTCTCCATCAGCATCTCGTGGAGGAGCTCCCCTACTTCGGGGGTGGTCTTTGCGGCCTTTCTTCCTGCTCATCCTGGTGCTGCTGCTGGGTGCTGGTGCTGCGTGCCCGCCCTGTTCCTGCTACTGTGGTGACTGTCGGCACTGCTCCCCTCTTCCGACTTTCAGACCCTCGTCATGGTCGTCAGTGTCGTGTGCCGCAGAGTCGTGTGCCTCAGAGTCGGGTGCCGCAGAGTCGTCCCACCATCTTCATCTTCCTCTCTCTCCACAGCAACCTGAACATAGGCAAAGAAAAGTGAATATTAGGTACATGCAACACTCAGGATGTTCTGTCAGGGGACTGAAAAAGAAGAGGATCATTTGCACACAAAACAAATTCAATGCCAATGCTTACCATTCCCAACTCCTGTCCCTGGTCCGCGCTGAATAAACCTCATCGAGAAAGGCCAAGTTCCGCAGCTTCCACTGCTGTAGGCTGGTTAACTTGGAGGATGCTTGCCAGACTTCCTGAAGAACCGGCCCGGTTCTTGAGTTTGCCATAGGCAGAACGTAGTTTTTGAACCTCCTCTTGATCTTCTCCACTGCAAACAAAAAATAATCACATTAGAATGTGTCAGAGGAAAGTGAATATTATGTATTTACATAATTGAGGATTTTTTTCATGATACTTGGACAATTGACAATGAAAATACAATACAAATCAGTAATTTAAGAATTACAGAAATGAGGAAATGGGGAAAGTACTGATAGTGGCAACTATGTACCAGGATTAATTTCACTACTCACCAGTCCACTTAATCTCCTTGGCAAGCTCAGCCAGTTCCGCCTCCTTCAGCTTGGTGTTGCGGTACTTCTCATGTCTGAGGTTGTAAAAGTAGGGATGGGCCTCGTAAAATTCGACAATGCGCTGGAGAGCGGGAGACTCTACCTCATCCTCATCCTCTCCATCAGGGTCATGTCCTGCTCAGGCTGGGTGTCTGGCACCTGTTCTGGCTCCATGGATGGCTGGTCTCTTGCTCATCCTCAGGGACTGGGTTGGTTTTTTATTGGCACCTTTCCCCTTGTCCTTGGTTGATCGCTTCTTTGGAGCATGGTGATGTGTCTGGTCTGAGCTGCTGGTGAAATGTGATGATATGTGTGGCAAACACTATACTCTGATCTCTAGCGGGTAACGCACGGTGGACGCAGACTGCACGGAGGCCGTACGTAGGACGCACGGCGGGCGTAGGGGAACCGTGCGTCGACCCTGCGTTGCCCGCAGGTAGTCACACAGACCGCAGGCCACCGTACGGTAACACAGGGACGCCTTAAGACTACCCTACGGCGACCGTGGAAATAGTGCGGCCGCCGTAATTTTTTTGGGTTGCAAAATTCATTTTTCATTGATAAGAGCCTACGGCAGCCGCACGAATAACGCAAGCCTACCGTGCGCCCTACGTACGGTCGACGTGGAACACATCTACGTCATGGCTACGGCTTGTCAAATTGCTACGGCCAACCTAGAAATGAAAAAAGTTATAAACTCCGCGCATATA
>CM068958.1:57499657-57512706 GCA_035128595.1 Eptatretus atami | reverse complement strand
AGTGCGGAGCGCACGTTGCCACGAGCCCCGGCAAAGTGACTAAGTGGGAGATAATGCGCCAACTCTTGAGGTGGGAATGCTCAAGCGGAGCGTCCCACGAAGGTACAGGCTACACACATACACACACCTATGCACGACAAGGTTAGGGATCTGTCGCCTCACGCATCTTCTCTCCTCTCTCTTTCCGCCCCTTTATCTCGTCCCCTTTGGATGCACAAAAGAGCATCATTACTCACTCGCAATGCCATTTGCCTCTGGCATGACACCACACCCCCCCCATATTGCACAACACCACACCTCCCACTCCCACACCTTAGACCACAGTATTTCTCCCTCCTACCTCCCCCTAAGCATACTGGGTTGCCTTGGTCGGCCGACCGCGCCGGGTATTGCGAGGCCATTTATACTCATCTGCTCTCTTTCTTTCTGGCTATCTAACCTTCCGTGTGTGTGTCTGTGTGTGCGTGCGTGCGTGTGTGTGTGTGATGCGCCTGTCATAGCATAAGTTAAGATTGTAGAAGTTCTAACGGGATATGTCTGCTCTGTGTCTGCTTTTGTAAATTGCTTGCTTTTTGTCACACCCCATAAATTCCTTGCTATCCCTGCTGTACATACAAATAAACTCAATTTACTGTGCCGCATACTTTTCCTCACTTGATTGTAAATAAATGCTTTGTACAGATTTGTTCCCAGCTCGTTTTTTGTCTTTTTCTTCATTGGTCCAGCATGGTTCGTATCCTAGCCTTGCTGGGACGTTATTCCCCAAAGATATGTTTTTCTCGCTGGTACGTCCTTGGCAGTTACGCTCGGCTGGATCTGATCCGGTAAGGTGATCCGGTTTGAACAAGACGTACCGAGGGCGGGTCCCCTGGTAATTAGATCACGTGACCATTAGGTAAACGGTATTCATTAGACTGAGGACCCTCAGCCACATGGTCGAGTTATTGGCGTTCACGATCGATTAGCGACCCGCTGCATCATGAAGTTATTCGTGTGTGACGACCTGCGATTCCAGAGAGTCTGGTGGGAACCTGAGGTAGCTTCCACCCTCTTAGTCTTGTCGCCCCGACCCTGGGTGCGCAACAATATGTATGAGCGAGGGTTCAATTCCGGAGGGTGATGTTCAAGGTCTGGAAAAGTACAGGGGCATTACGCTCCGAAGTCATGTCATGAAGGTGCCCAAGAGGATTCTGGATAGGATAAGGAAGAGTGTGGAGATGAAGATCAGAGAAGAGTAGTAGGGCTTTAGAAAGGGGAGGGGAACGATGGATGGGATGTTTGCCCTGAGGCAGCTGGTGGAGAAGAGGTTGGAGGTGCAAGGTGGAATGGCATTGAGATTTGTGGGCCTGTAGAAGGCTGATGACACTGTCCTGAGACGGATTGTGATGGTGACACTGAGATGGATAGGAGTGCCGGAAGCAGAAGTCAGGTTGGTGGAAGCGATGTACAAAGGAACAGAGGGAAGAGTTTTGGATGGTCCTGGGATGTCTGAAGTTTTGCGTGAACATCGGTTTGAGGCAAGGAAGCTCTCTCAGCCCACTCATGTTTATCATGGTGATGTAGCTGGTAACCAGGAAGGTGAGCTCGAGGGGAGGATGGGGAGGATGTTGTCATGCGGATGATCTGGCTGTTGTGGTGGAGAGTGTGCGGGAGATGCAGGAGGTACTGGGGGAGTGGAAGGAGGCATTTGGGAAGCATGGGTTGAAGATGAGTATGGGGAAGACTGAGGTGATGTGGGTCAGGTAGCAGAGAAAATGAATGAATATCAGATTAGAGAGGAAGGAGATCAGTCAGGGAAATACTGTAGGTTTGAGTATCTTGGGTGAACAGTGACCGGGGATGGTAAGTCTGAGGCAGGGGTGCAGAGGAGGATTTAGGTGGGTGCGAATGTGTGGAGGAGGGTGGAGGGAGTAATGGCAGGCAGAAAGACATCAAAGAAATTGAAACGGAAGGTTCTGATATTGTGTGTAACGCCAGCCTACCTTTGTGGTCTGGAGATGGTGGCATTGACAGAGACAACAGCAGAGTCTGCAGATTTGCGAGAACAACTGTCAGGAGGATTATGGAGGTGAAGAGGGTGGATAGAAGGAGTATGGATGAACTGAAGGAGGAGATTGGTGTGCAGATGAGTTTGACGGGGGATTGGTGAAATGCCGGCTGAGATGGGCTGGACACTTGGTGCAGATGGGGGAAGAGAGAATGGCAAACAGTGTGGATAGATTGAGGCAGCAAAGTAGGAGGAAAAGAGGTAAACCATGGTTGAGATGGGAGGATTGTGTGAGGAGGGATATCCATCAAGTAGGGATGGTTCGAGAGTGGAGAGAGTTTTCTGAGGACAGAGGGAGTGTCATGGTCACGGCAGGGCAGAAGCTTGGTGCCATCGGACCTCAGCTCTTATAAAGGGAAGAGGAGAACAACAACAACAACATTTATGTGAATTATTTTAGGTACAGATTTATTTGATGTTTTGAAGTTTGCTTGTTTCAAACTGACTGAAAGAGTAAGAGGAGTAAGTAAGTTAGTTCGAAAGAGTAGTGAAAGAGTGAAAAGAGTGAAAGAGTAAGTAAGAGGTCACCAAGGTGAAACACATGACCTTCAAACAGTATGCCTTTGGTTTATGAAGTCGTGTGAGTAATTCAATTTCAATAAGTGTGGTTTTATAATTTGTTGTGAATTTGTAATATTGAAAATTAGGGCCAAAAAATAAAAAAAAATGAATGGTTCACCTCAGAGTCAAACAGCCTTTCATTTTATTCCCTAGAAGGAGGCAATATGTGAAGCTGCCACCTGCCCAAAGTGGAAAGCCATGATACTCCATGGCACTTCGGATGTAGGTTTTGTACACTGTACTGTTATTTAGCAAGTTGTGGTTGAGAAAGAACTGTGCTCTTGAGTATTCGGATGCAGTGATCAACATTGGCATCCAATTTAGAGAAATGGTCTTCTCAAGAGAAGTTGTAACTATTTGTGGATCCAAGTAGCTTCAAAAATGTCACTTTCAGAGCCAATTTCAACTTCGTATCATTTCATTTTTTTGTTTTAGAAACAGTGCAATAACCTAGCAGGGACACACGGAACATCTGCCAAATATAAAATGTGACTTCAAGTTCTCAAACCCCCCTCCCTACAGAAACCCCAAGTCATCAACCCCCCCCCCTCCCCCGGCCAAGCCCGAGTCCTCAACCTCCACCTTCCAATCCCATATCCTTCCCCTCCCCTCTCAATCCGGAAACATCAACCCCCTCCATTTTCAAGCCAACAATCTCCCTCCCCACCACAACTCAGCCCCCTCCCCCAACTGAAAGTCTTCAACCCCCTTACCCTACAAAACCTCAACCACCCCCTCCCAACACTGTCCCATCTTTGCCCTCCACCCCTTCCCAACTCCAACTCTCTCCTCCCCTCCTCACTTTTTCCCACTCATAAAACAAACGGACATTCCCACATCGATCATTACATATTTCTCATCAGCTCATCGGAATATTTAACTATTTCCCCTCTCCTATCATGCTATCAATGACTTCACAGAAACCGTGATCAAAACACCTCTTCCATGTTTATGGACCACCATGGTTACCTGCCCAACTCACAATCTCACAAGATATTGTTACGGCTCTGGAAATTCGCAAACACCATAAAGGTCCCGTAGGTGAGATATATTTCTTAAGTACATGTGTAGTTAGCCCAAACCCATTGTATAGAGGGAATTAATGTGATTCATTCGGGCTGCGATCCTTTGAGTTAGGCGTTTTTCTGTTCTACCTTTGTTTTGAGCCACCCACGCCACAACAACAACAACGCCAGCAGCAAAACCTACCTTCACCACTCGCTACGCGCAAACCTCACATCACCGCCATTCCAAACAGCACCATGGCCATCGGACACCGCCGAAAACCCTCCACCACCTTCTCCTACGGCCATTCCCGCACCACCTGTGGGCGCCGAGCGTCGAGCTGTCTTCAGCGAGACACGCGAGACGCGAGTGCAGATTGCGGGGTTTCTGAGGGAGAATTCGGATCAGGAATGATGCACGCCCACATCTGATCCACCCAATCAGGAAGCGCGGGCGGCTAGGCCCCGCCTCCAGACGCGCCTGACGAAAATCGGCATATGCAAATTTGAGGATCAGGAATGATACACGCCCCTTTTTCTCCGTCCAATCGGCGAGCGTGGCTCCGCCCCTGAGGTCGTTTGGATCCGAGAATTTGCATATGGTGGATCCCGAAGCCGATAAAAAGGCGAGCTCAGTGAGGAGCTAGAGGAGAGATCGGTGGAAGAGTGTCGGTGGAGCAGCAGTGTCGTGGGGCGAAGTGAGTTGAGCAGCATCGAGCAGTGTCGTGGGGCGAAGTGAGTTGAGCAGCATCGAGCAGTGTCGTGGGCGAAGTGAGTTGAGCAGCATCGAGCAGTGTCGTGGGGCGAAGTGAGTTGAGCAGCATCGAGCAGTGTCGTGGGCGAAGTGAGTTGAGCAGCATCGAGCAGTGTCGTGGGCGAAGTGAGTTGAGCAGCATCGAGCAGTGTCGTGGGGCGAAGTGAGTTGAGCAGCATCGAGCAGTGTCGTGGGCGAAGGAGTATCGAGGAGTGTCGTGGAGCAGCCAGTTGAGCAGTATCGTGGGGCGAAGCCAGTAGAGCAGGATCGTGAGCAGTATCGTGGAACAGGAGATCGGTGGGGCAGACGGCTGCGGAGGCGAACGGCTGAGGTGGACCTGGAGGCTCGCGTCGCGGGATTCGAGCGAGCCAGCCATACTCCCTCCCCAGAGCATCAACAATTCCCCCCTTTTCCCCCGCGCTGAGAGAGTGCGACAAGGGCCCCGTTCCCACCCACACCAGCAGGTGCCCACGGAACCGCCGTGCAGCGACATTCTGCGGCTCGCCACGAGGGCGCGGGTAGGACCCTTCGGTCTCGTGGGCCTGGCCGCTCATCCAGGTTCCACGCGCATTAGGCCCACGGGCCCAGTCTGACTCCCTTGCCTGTGAGGGGGTCTTTTCTTTGCTTCGGTGTGAATGCGTGTTGTGGCGCCGTGTCTTGTAAGGTAGTAACTGTATAAGTGGTCCGTGTGTCGTGTAGTCGGTTTTAACTTCTCTTATATGTGCATTTCTTTTGTTCAATGTGATATATGTGCGATCGCTTATTGTGATGTAAATACATGCTGTTTGCTTTACGTGTGCTATAGGTGTGCTCCGTGTGCCGGAAATAAATGTGCATTGTGTGAACTGTTTTCCCGTTTCGCTTCGTCTTTTCTTAATTGAACCTCCATCCTGCTTCACGTAAAGGGTTCGTAGTGGGTGCAAAACGCCCGGTAAATAATCTGAACCGTCGAGGTCGACGATAACACCGCTCGGTTATCCCGATAGTACGGAACGGCCCCCCAGCGGCCGTGTCCGGAGTCGACCTGCGGCGAGGTACGATCGCCCGGTTTACCATCCGCGTGGTACTTAGGTAGGTCGAATTTGGCGAACAACCCTATCCTACGCGGGTGGCCGATTGGCACGATTGTGGTGAGGTCGAAAGGCCCACCCGTGACTGGATCCCGGCGTTAGCCGGGAGGGTCACGACTGAATTGTCCGTCCGGTGGGCGAGGCGGTCGCGGTTCGAGTCGCGTGGCCGATCGCACGCCGACGGGCGCGAATTCGCAACACTGGTGTACAGGAGTGTGATTCAAATCCCTCCCGTCTCCCAGCTAAATTCACGGGAATCGGTCCAGGGGTGAGAGGAGCGTCCCCCGATTCCCTCTAAAATTACGAGCGATTAAAATTAACCCCTTACGTGGAATAAGATGGCGTCTCAAGGCGAGCGGTGCCGGGGTAGAAATGTATATGTGTAGTAGTGTAGGATCCATGGCCCGGGATGGTACTACTTGTAATGTTGAATCACGGGGGAGCTCAACCCGACATTCTGAGCACGGACTTTGCCGGCAAACTGAATCGCATAATGGCGGCGCGATCGCACCTCAGCGCAGCACGGAGCGAGCGGCTATTTATGGCTCGGCGAATGGCGCAACGAATGGCACGACACGGGGCGTGGACTCTCAACCACCAATTCGGCCCGAGTGGGCGAGAATCATGGAAATGGCCAAGAGTATATGATAAACGTGGAAGGAAGAATGGAAAAGAGGTGTAGAGATGAGAAAGGAATTAGAAAAGAAGCTTCTGAGTTACAAAACGAGCTGAGGATGTTGAGAGAGGAAAGAACGAGAACGAGAATGAAACGTTAAGGAACCACACTGTACAAATCGAACAGCTGGAAGCGAAGCCAGATTAAAGAATGAGATGCAAGAAAGAGTAATGATGGAAGAACGAATGAGACAGAAGAAGGAAATCGATCAATGGAAGGAAACCACGAGATTGCAGAATGAGGAACAAGAAAGAGTCCTGAAAGAACAAAGATTACGACAGGAGAACGAAGTCGGCCAACTGAAAGAAATAACAAGATTACAGAATGAGGAACAAGAGAGACAGTGGAATAGAAAACTGAAAGAGTATGAATTTGAAATTGAACGACAAAAGGAAAAAAATAAGTTGGAATACGAGGAGAAGTTGAAGGAGCAACGAATGAAGCAGGAAGGAGAAATGAGGAGATTGAAGGACACAACGAGATTGGAGAGGAAGAACGAGAGGAACAATGGGTAGAAAACAAAAAGAACATGAAGCTGAGGGACCAATTGAAAGAAAAGGCGAGGCTGGAGTGTGAGGAGATAGACAAAGACAGCAATGAAACACAGGAAGGAAATGGGCCAATTGAAAGAAACGATGAGATTGGAAAATGAAGAGCAGGAGAAAACTGTGGGAGAGAAAACAAAAACTATACGAGTTTGAAGTTAATGAACTGAAGGAGAGAATAAAATTGAAGTCCAGAGAAATGGAAAAACTCCAGAAAGAAACAGAAACTAATAAATGTATAAGACACGAGGTGAAAGGAATTGGGAGGGAGAGAAAAGAACAATTAAGACGGAAAGCAAAGATGAGGTACGCGGAATCCTGAAGGAGCAAGGAGTGAAACAGAGGGAAGGACGGGAGCGACTTAAGGAGAAAGCAAGTTGACCTACGTAAAAATAAGGGAAAGACGCCAGAAAGAAGCAGAGTCTAATAGACACGAGGAGACAACAGAAACTAATAAATGTATAGAGACGCGGGAGGTTGAGAAAGTAGAGGAGAGACTGCACGATAATGACGGGTTGAAGGAACAGAACACACACACACAGAGGTAGTGGAGGATAATGGGGGTGACTCGTGGACTGGTGGGACCCGGTGTGAGCAGCTGGATGGCCGCCTCAGGAACGAGGGAGGGAGTATGCCCCCTTGAGGCGAATCAGAACCAGGTGGGTTCGGTCGTGCCAAGCGGAGTTGAAGGACGAGTGCTGTGGATAGGTGCACGTGCAGCTTGGGGGTATAGAGGCCCCGGAACCCTTGTGGGGACACGAATCCCCAGTGTGGTTGTGCAGGGTGTGTGTTTGCGATGTGCGGAGACGCGTGCTTTCCGGCACGCATGGTGTGAGCGAGACCCCCTGGGCAGGTGAAAGGTTGGGTGTGAGTGAGAGGGTCCGTGTGAGGGAGACCGTGTGTGTGAGGTCTCTGTATGTGAGGGAGATGTCGGTCGCATGCGTGAGCATGCAGCCGCGTCTCCCGTGTGAATGTGAGTGTGTTGGAGTGGAGTCTGTGCGTCGTGACACGCAGGTGTGCGTGGGTGGAACGGAGACGACGGCGACAGAGGGACAGAAGCCGGGTAGCGGCTGTAGCTGTTGTGGGACCGTGCCGGTTCACCCAGCAGCGAGCGCGAGGTCCGTGCTGTGCAGCGCACGAGACCCCCACGTGCTCGCTTGCGGGAGTGAAGCCCGGTCCGGAAACGCACGCGGTGGATGTTGCCGATCCCGCGGACGGACAAAGTCTAGGCAGGTAGACGGATTTGGACCGGACGGGTTCTCCACGCGAGCTTGTGTTAAGCTCCAACGGCAGAGCACATGTGTTCGCGTGGGGCCCCTCGGAGTGCGAGGGTTGCTTTTGGGGTGCGCAGGGTGACGTCATGGCTGCACGTGGGGTTGGAATCCGGCAGGAGGGGTATCCCTGCCGGATGTACCGTCCAAAAGGACGAGGTACACGTGCAGCTGCATGACGTCACGGGCAAGGTGCAAAGTGCGCGAGCTGTGAGTTGCCGCGCTGGTGCTGCGCAGAATTTGAAAAAAAAATAAATTAACAAAAGCAAGCCTTGCTTTCGGGTGAACAGGATTCCCGGGTAAGGGGTGAAAGACCCCCCTGCCTGGGCACAGGATACCACTAGCAGGGGATGGGTTAGTGTTAGTTAGACCGGCTCCATGGGGCAGGTAAGTCCTCATTGGGCCCGTGGAATGGATTAGTTAGAGGGATGTAGTGAGCTTTAGGTGGGAAAATGATTTTGATGATTTTGGAGACAGTGACAGACTGGGGATGTGTAGTGGGGACGTAGCTTAGCTACGTAGTGTTAAATGGAACGTTCTGTAGTGTAAGGGACGACGTGGGAGCACGAGTTAGTTTGGGGAGGTAGATAGAAGGATGGCAGGATTCAGCGGGGTGTGTTGAAGAGTTGGAAATTGGTGAGGTGAGTACATGAGGAGTGAAGGAGGCCAGCGGGTCTGTGTGAGTGGAGCGAATGTGGAATGCATGGTGCGATGAGTGATTTGGGGAGGAGTGACTCCCGCCAAGGGACCCCGGTCAGTGTAGAGTGAGTTAGCTGGGTTAGTTAAATTGACAAAATGGAGTCGTTTTGTTGTTGGTGGGAAGTAGGCTCGAAACCCGTTTGGAGGGGTGCAGGAGCCCTGTTGACGGGCTGGGAGCGTGGCTGCGAACGGTGAGTATCGCTGAGTGGGTACCCCGGCACCGGGCTAGTCGGCCGTGGTAGGCCAAGGGCCATGGGGGGCCGGGTTAGCGTAGTGGGCACGGGTGCGCCGCTTGGTGCGGGGGCCCGGAGCGCCGTTAGCCGCGTGGGCAGTGTCGTGGGCACGGGGACCCTCGAAAGAGGGCCCGGGGCGCCAGCCTGCCACGTGCGTTTCAGGGAGTGCCATGGGGCACTCCCCGGTGTTTAGGGAGCTGGTAGGCTCGGAGGCAGTGTAGTGCCCGGGGTGCCATTGTTGGAGATTCGGCAGAGGTCGTGCCTGCCAAAGGGAGCCACGCGTCCAGCCACGAAACCGTGCAAGGGCACGAGGGAAAATTAGAGGGCGAGGCCCGAAATTTGAGTGGACACCAACACAGCGACGGGAATCTGGGTTTTTAGAACCAATAGATTAAGCGAGAGGCGCTTGTGAAAGCCCCGGGTAGTTTAAAGGTTAACGGTTAGGTAGATAGGAAGGTACCCCTCCGCACCATCCATCCTTCCTCTCGTTGTGGGCCGCTGGACCCACTTTGGGTTAGATCGCTGAGATCTGGGAGGCCATCCTGAGGCTCTAGTTGGGCCTCGACACAGGACGCTAGCTCTCCCTTATTCCCCTCCGGAAGAACGTAGGGGTTGGAGTAGGCTAGGTGACGATAGGTTAGCCGAACAGAGACAGTAAAGGGGGTAGGGGACGATTTATAGTGGGGAAGTAGGGAAGTAAAAATAAAAACAACAAAAGAAATTAGTTGGGCTAGATTGGTTTTTGACAAATTAAGGAGTGGGTAGGTACAGTGACAGGCAAAGGCGATAGGTGGAGGGGAGACAGGTAGGTAGGTCCGAGTCCACCTTCTGTGTGGCCAACACCACCGCACTCCCTCCACCAACCTCCACTGCAAGGCAAAGGCTGGCCAACTTCATCGTCTGCGGCTGTGTGCTGCGGGGCCTGTGCCGGCCAACTTCATCGGCTGGTTGTTTTCTGCAAGGCCTGTGCCGGCGGATCTCTGCTGTGTTTTGCTGCAAGGCCTGTGCCGCCGGATCGTCCGACGGCTGTTTTTACTGCAAGGCCTGTGCCGGCCAGTTCGTCTGCCGGCTGTGTTTGCCTGCAACGGCCTTTCTGCAGGCTATGTTGCCTTACCTTTGCCATGTCATGCCCACTGCCCCTGTTCACCAGCCCCGTTCAATTTTGCTTTGCCCCCCCTTGTTCAATTCCATGTGCGCCAGGATCCGCAAGCAACAGTTTGCAAGCTGCAGAACTGTCCTGTTGGCAGCTGCAACACGGGCCTGCAGTGGCGGGCCCGTGCACCGTTTTCCTTTGACTCTTACCTTTTTCCTGCAGAGTCCATTGATCCTGGGCCATGGAGTAGTGTAAATTATAAGGCTAAGTTGTGTATTGTAAATATGAGTGCGCCCCCGGCATGTCTGTCTTAGCGCCGGCAATTTTATTTAAGTCGTCCGTGTGAGTGAGTTGTTTAGTTAGTTACTCAGCCCTCAGGTTATTTATTTTGGGGACACGAATACCATGAATGTCGCACTCAGGGATCCGTAGGTAAAACGTACTAGGGGAGAACTACACATGATGCACACGATAATTTGACGACTCGGGACGAGTCTGTAAAAAGGGAGGGGTATGTTACGGCTCTGGAAATTCGCAAACACCATAAAGGTCCCGTAGGTGAGATATATTCTTAAGTACATGTGTAGTTAGCCCAAACCCATTGTATAGAGGGAATTAATGTGATTCATTCGGCTGCGATCCTTTGGTTAGGCGTTTTTTCTGTTCTACCTTTGTTTTGAGCCACCCACGCCAACAACAACAACAACGCCAGCAGCAAAACCTACCTTCACACTCGCTACCGCAAACCTCACATCACCGCCATTCCAAACAGCACCATGCCATCGGACACCGCCGAAAACCCTCCACCACCTTCTCCTACGGCCATTCCCGCACCACCTGTGGGCGCCGAGCGTCGAGCTGTCTTCAGCGAGACACGCGAGACGCGAGTGCAGATGGCGGGGTTTTCTGAGGAGAATTCGGATCAGGAATGATGCACGCCCACATCTGATCCACCCAATCAGGAAGCGCGGGGCGGCTAGGCCCCGCCTCCAGACGCGCCTGACGAAAATCGGCATATGCAAAATTTGAGGATCAGGAATGATACACGCCCCTTTTTCTCCGTCCAATCGGCGAGCGTGCTCCGCCCCTGAGGTCGTTTGGATCCGAGAATTTGCATATGGTGATCCCGAAGCCGATAAAAAGGCGAGCTCAGTGAGGAGCTAGAGGAGAGATCGGTGGAAGAGTGTCGTGAGCAGCAGTGTCGATGGGCGAAGTGAGTTGAGCAGCATCGAGCAGTGTCGTGGGGCGAAGTGAGTTGAGCAGCATCGAGCAGTGTCGTGGGGCGAAGTGAGTTGAGCAGCATCGAGCAGTGCGTTGGGCGAAGTGAGTTGAGCAGCATCGAGCAGTGTCGTGGGGCGAAGTGAGTTGAGCAGCATCGAGCAGTGTCGTGGGGCGAAGTGAGTTGAGCAGCATCGAGCAGTGTCGTGGGCGAAGTGAGTTGAGCAGCATCGAGCAGTGTCGTGGGGAAGAGTATCGAGGAGTGTCGGTGGAGCAGCCAGTTGAGCAGTATCGTGGGGCGAAGCCAGTAGAGCAGGATCGTGAGCAGTATCGGTGGAACAGGAGATCGGGGGGCAGACGGCTGCGGAGGCGAACGGCTGAGGTGGACCTGGAGGCTCGCGTCGCGGGATTCGAGCGAGCCAGCCATACTCCCTCCCCAGAGCATCAACAATTCCCCCCTTTCCCCCGCGCTGAGAGAGTGCGACAAGGGGCCCCGTTCCCACCCACACCAGCAGGTGCCCACGGAACCGCCGTGCAGCGACATTCTGCGGCTCGCCACGAGGGCGCGGGTAGACCCTTCGGTCTCGTGGGCCTGGCCGCTCATCCAGGTCCACGCGCATTAGGCCCACGGGCCCAGTCTGACTCCCTTGCCTTGAGGGGGTCTTTTCTTTTGCTCGGTGTGAATGCGTGTTGTGGCGCCGTGTCTTGTAAGGTAGAACTGTATAAGTGGTCCGTGTGTCGTGTAGTCGGTTTAACTTCTCTTATATGTGCATTTCTTTTGTTCAATGTGATATATGTTGCGATCGCTTATTGTGATGTAAATACATGCTGTTGCTTTACGTGTGCTATAGGTTGCTCCGTGTGCCGGAAATAAATGTGCATTGTGTGAACTGTTTTCCGTTTCGCTTCGTCTTTTCTTAATTGAACCTCCATCCTGCTTCACGTAAAGGGTTCGTAGTGGGTGCAAAACGCCCGTAAATAATCTGAACCGTCGAGGTCGACGATAACACCGCTCGGTTATCCGATAGTACGAACGGCCCGCCCCAGCGGCCGTGTCCGGAGTCGACCTGCGGCGAGGTACGATCGCCCGGTTTACCATCCGCGTGGGTACTTAGTAGGTCGAATTTGGCGAACAACCCTATCCTACCCGGGTGGCGATTGGCACGATTGTGGTGAGGTCGAAAGCCCACCCGTGACTGGATCCCGGCGTTAGCCGGAGGGTCACGACTGAATTGTCCGTCCGGTGGGCGAGGCGTCGCGGTTCGAGTCGCGTGGCCATCGCACGCCGACGGGCGCGAATTCGCAACAATATACAGAAACCCTGTGGAATTGCAACATAAATGACCCAAAACCAATTATCTTCTTCCTGATATATATATATATATATATATATATATATATATATATACATACACACACATCGTTAAAAGTAAATAAAGTAATGCTGGATGTTTTCTTTCACAATGTCACAAGATTCCCAGAAGTTATCGGACGAAGACCTCTATAATGACGTGGGTTCATCGGAAATTTATAACGTCGCTTAAGAGTTTAAGGTTCCAGATCGTTTAAGAGAAAACAGTCGGAAATTATAGAAAGGACCCACAGCACCTCCGCAATAAAAGCCCTGCTTGAGAGAATGCCGCATAGTTATTTGGACAGTGTATAAACAACAAACCGCTGCCTCGATCCCTGAGTCCTATCCATACTGTGATCTTCCGTGACACCTATCGTCTCTAGTCTAGTTGGAGTCGAGCCAACTCTCCAACCAATGGGTGAAATGGAATGTTACAGATGATCGAACAAACATTATTATCTATCTATAATTCCAGCAATCTGTGTGTGTGTCTGTGTGTGTCTGTGTGTGTGTGTGTGTGTGTG
>CM068958.1:57474304-57493498 GCA_035128595.1 Eptatretus atami | reverse complement strand
TAATTCGTATCCTCCAGCCATGCAAAATCACTAGGGATCACTAAACGGTAGAAAATCAGTCCAAAGCGTGTAAATCTTCCCAGCTGTAAATGTCATTTGCTGTTATAGTCTGTGTTGCTATAATTTGTTGATAACACATACCCAGTCTTGTAGAATGCTCGCAATTGTGTGTGGATGCATGTAGTGTATGTGTTAGTGCCGTGGTGCTTATGGGGTGTCACTCCGGCACAGGTGACCCTCTGCCCGATGCGGCGGGTGGCATTGCAAAGGTGGGCAGGGTAGAGGCCGCGGGGTCTTTTGGCCTAAGGCGGGCTACTCCAAGTATGACTGTTCCGGAGGTGCGCAGAGTGAGATCCAATGGCTTGGGAGAGCTAAGCGGGACGAGCGGGGCACGGACAGACACGACAGGGGTGGTAGAGCCCCGGGCAAATGGCTCGGAACCCTGCGGGAGTGAAGGCACCATTGGGGACTTGCGGAGGTACACAAACCCTCCAGGGTCCCTTGGGAAACTGGAGGGGTGGGGGGACCGCAAAAGGACCAAGGGTGCCGCTACCCGCCGTACGATGGCAGAGACGGACTTGAGGGCGTATATGGCCCCAGCGTTTCCAGTGTGTGGCCAAGAGGCAATGGCTGCGAATGAGGGCAGGGTGTGGCCACAAGCTTCACGGCGGCCCTTGCGGGGCACGGCCCTTGAAGTCTGACCATGGTACGCAGCGAGGGGGTGACCCTGGAGGATCTCCATTCGGCCCTAAAAAACCGATTTGCCATGGACAGCAGAGCGAGCTTGTTAAAAGGCTCAGCTCAATGGGCGCAACGACACCCCCAGAACCACTGGCGAGAATTGGCACATGAACATTCGCCGCTTGGTGGGGATTCGCGCACAGCCAACATGCGCCGGATAACCGGAGAAATGCCCTGACCATTTTCTCGAGCGATAGGCGGGCACCGATGCCGGCGGATTGGCTGGACCGTTATGCGCGCCCAGGCCAACCTCCAGAAGGCGGCTGATACTGCCGCCTGCTGGGAGGCAGCCAGAACGCGCGTTTTGCGTAGGGGCTGGGTACCGGCATGCGGTAAGCAGTCCCGGCAGGTGCGGGCCCCGATGAACGACGATGTGGGGAAGCCAGGGTGGGCTTACCATGGGCGACCGGGCCAGCAATCGAGAAGATGGTCCAGAAAGCGGTTGTAACTGGGTTGGCAGCATGTGGACCGAGGCGTCGGGCCCAGGAGGGCGGGGGAGGCTAGGGGATCCCATCAGCGGGGGGGTATAATTCGGCGTACCGGAGCAAACACCTTACCGAGAGGAGGTGTTATCATTGTGGCGGCGAGGGAACCACCTGCAACGGGAGTTAACCGCCCCGCCAGGGAAGAGCCACGCGCCCCCCAGACCACAACTCCGGCCCCGGGACCAATAGGATAACCAGGCCCAAACCATCACCCCACCCCCCCACCAGTCCCCGGAAACTAAGAAGTGCCGGAACATGTAGGCCGTGTTCGGAGACTCGACGGAGAAGAGCCCTCAGAACTGCGACAAGTTCATCAATTGTGGCCCAAATTGGTCAAATGATAGCTTAACAATCGCGGTGCAAAGTTGCCGGCAGTCAGCGGGTAGACGCCGTGGTGGACCAGGAGCAAGCCGCCACATCATCAGCCCTGTGGCTCCTTGCGATTCGATGTGTAGACGGTTGGATGAGATCCACCGTCTGCAAACCATAGTCTTGCAGCTAGCTACGGGCAACGGACCTCCATCATAGACGTTGGTTTTGGTGTCGTTAAATTGCGCGACCGTGAAAAACAAGGATAAGGTTTGGGTGGCGAAGGTGTGCGACCCATGTCTAAGATAGGGTTGGATGTGCCTAAAGGCCGGTGGTGTTAAGATCGACTTGGGCGCGGGGCGGTCATGGCCGTGTTGGGTGGGTGAAGAGGCCGTTGGTTGGGGGGCGTGAGCACGGATGAGAGATGGAGCTGGAGGCTCCTGACGTCCGTGGTCATTCCTCGGGTGCCGAGGCGGTGGCTCCCGGACCGGTGGCGCGAGCACACCCAACTGGGCAGGCTCCTGCGGCTTGGCGGAAACCACCAGCAGGCAATCAACCCGCGGTTTTAGTCGTGGCCGCAACCATGCGTAAATAACCGACGGCCGATTGTACCCGTCCGGGTAATAAACGTAAGCACGGAACCACGCACTTAAGGCGGGGCACGAAGGTGGCAGATTGGGCACCCAGTGCATCAGGAGTCGCCAGAGGCTGAGGGACGATACGTCGAGCCGCGGACCGGCCCAAGAGGGAGTCTCCAGACTTTATTAAGGAATTGGCCCGTCCATTTTGCGAGATTTGGTTAAATCGGAGTAGTGTTAGATTTGGGGGATGGCCAGAGCGGAGGCCTTATACAAAACTGGTTGACCGACACATCGGGGATCTTCTGCCTTGTCACCCTAGAGATATTGGGACGTACGGCCTTGGTTGCAACATCAGATCCAACACGCATGGGCCCGCCTTCCGTCAGCCTGCTCGAAGGCTCCCATGGAGCAAAAGCAGGAGGCTGATGAACAGGTTGAAAAGAATGCCTCAATGCAGCGTGTCATTCCATGAGCCTTCGGGAAGTCCTTGGAGTGACGCGTTGGCTGGTCAAAAAGAAGGCATGGCCCACGCTTTCTCTGCGTGGCACTATCGCCAGTTGAACAACGTGACACTCAAAAGACTCCTATCCCCTGCCTAGAATTTGACGAATACCTCGACGCACGTTTCAAGGCTCTAAATGGTTCTCAACTATTGGCAACTCAAAGTGGGTTATTGGCCATGTGGAGCATGGATAGACGGGGAAGGAGAAAATCGGCAATTTTCCACAGGGAAGGGCTGTATCAGTTCCACTTGTGATGCCGTTCGGTTTTGTCTAAACGCCCCCGCCACCTTTTGAGAGATTTGCATGAGCGCTGTGCTAGGCGCGGCATTGCATGTGCAATCTGCCTGGTAATCTGGCATGAACGTCCTGGTACTACGCTAAAAACATTCACCCAGGAGATAGCCACCATTTGGACCAGGTGTTTGGGCGCCTCAGGCAGCCAGGGCTGAAATTTGAGCCCGGAGAAATGCACTTTGTTCGCTGACAGAGGTGGCCTATGCTCGGACACGTGATAGGCCGCAGAGGCGGGTGAACCCGACCCCGGAAAATTCAGTGGAGACGGAGTGGCCCGACAATACAACTGTTAAACAAGGTACGGCGGCCTTTTGGGGACTTTGCTCCTACTACCGGCAGCTTCGTGGAAAACTTTGCGGGAGATTGGCCAGGCCCCTTCCACCGGTTGAACGGAGAAGGGTTGAGATTTAATTGGACAGGGGAATGCACAGCGAGGCTCCTCAAATTAAAGGGGGTGTTTTTTGACATCCACACCCGTTTAGCGTACCCCACCTGATTGACGGGATGTATACCCTGGACATGGCATGCAAGCCAGGAAGGATTTGGGAGCAGTCTTGTCTCAGACAACAGGCGGGGGTGGAAAGAGTGATCGCGTATTTACAGTCGGGCCATGAGTAGGCCCGCAAACGAACATTATTGCCTTACTCGCAAGGAGCTATTGGCTATGCTGTCTGCCGGTGAGGCATTTCCAACCCGTCTGTACGGGAGGAATTTTTTGTTCGAACTGACCATTCCTCCTTGCAAATGGCCTTTACGTTCAAGAACCGGAAGGCCAAGATTGCAAGAGTGGTTGAGAAAAGTTGCCAGCAAGTACGATTTCAGTGTGGCCCATAGAGCGGTAAGCGCTCATGGGAAATGCCGATGCAGCTCTCTCGACGGCCCTGGTTCTGGAGAAAACTGCCGATATTGCACGAGACATGAGGAGAGGGACACAATTGGCAGCAACACCTTCCCGAAACTCCCAGTCCGTGCGGCCCGGGAGGTAGGCCCCAACTTTGCCACTAACCGCGGGGGACGAATTTGGTAAATTGGCATGGAGCACGGCCCGCGTGAAGACCCGTGATAGGGCCAGTGTACAAATGGGTCAAGAAAACCGGAGGCCCAGTGGGGAGGAGATCACCGCCATTCGGAGCGCGAACAAAAGCGTACTGGGCCTGCAGTGGAGGACCTAGAAATGAGGGACCAACATCTTATATCGGCAAGTGGGTGGAGATTCCCCTCAGAACAAACTTCTTGGCTGGTGAATAGTCGCCTGATGGCGTTTTAAGACCCAAATTTTGAAAACAGCGTGGCACGGTACCAGCGCCGGCGGCCATTTGGCAGGACCAAAACCAAGATCTCGGGTCCGCCGGCTCGGTCATTGGGTTAACATTGGGGCGCGATGTACAGAACTGGTTGTCGGAGCATGCGCGCCTGCTACTGCTCTAAAAAGGACCGCACGGAGGATGAGCGGCCCCACTCAACTACATCGGGTTGGGCTCCTCTTGAGCGAGTGGCCATGGACATTTGGACCACTGCCCCCCACTCGTCCCAAGGTATAAGTTTACATCCTGGTGACATGGACTAATTGCACCAAATGCCCGGAGGCCTTTGCCCTTTCCCAACACAGGAAAGCTGGGTCGCTAGGCAAAGGCTTTCGTGAAGGGTTCGCATGTCGGTATGGGATTTGCGCAGGAGCTGCACACGAGATCAGGGACGAAATTGGAGAGCAATGCTAAAAGAAGTGTGCGGCTCCTGGAGAATTAAGGAAGACACGCGACAGACGCCCCTGAGAGCACAGTCTTGGCGGCATGGTGGAGACGGTTCAATCAGACCCTGGTCCACAATTGGCCCTCTTCAACCGCCACTAACCAGGGAGCCACTTGGGACGAACATCTCCCGTTACCTCCTTTGATGGCCCTAATCGCGCGTCCACAGCACGGGTCTTACCACGTGTAGTCCTCGCCTGTTGATAGTTATGGACGGAAGCTGAGAAAGCCCCATCGATTATTGTGCGGGTCCGACGCCTGAGCGGCTTGATTAGCGCCCCGGGGAGGCGCTATGCCCGTCGGTTGGAGCGAAGGCATGGGAGAAGGTCCATGCCTTCGCACGACACCAGCTCCAACAGGCAAGCATAAAAATGAGCTCAGGTACGACTACCTGGAGCCAGGTGAGCAAGTACCCCACCGGGGGCGAAAGATTTGGTTCTTCCAACCCCCGTGCGGAGGGAAGGGCAATGCCCGAAGCTCACCTCACCTTGGCAGGGGCCGGGGTCCTCCTGGCGGCAAATTCAGTGACGTGGTCCGAAAAATTTAAATGGACCAACGGGACCCTTACCCCCCGGATAGTCCACGCGGACCGCCCCTGAGACCCTTATTTGGGCGAACTTAGCCCTCAGTCATGTCTTTGCCGGAGGATCGGTGCTGGAACAGCCGCTCCCGCAGAGGCGAGGCCTCGCAGAGCCTTGCAACGAGTTCTCAAGAGCCCAGTGGGAGGGATGGAGATCCCGCCTGCGAATGGAGGATCTGGGACAGTGACAGACTTTGGATGTGTTAGAGCGGGAACGTAGCTTAGCTACTGTAGGTTAAATGGAGCATGCTACTAGTTTAAGGACGACGACGGAGCACGAGTAGTTAGGCGGATTAGTGAGCCTGATTGGCAGGATTCGCGGTGTGTGTGGAAAGGAAAATGTTACTTGAGTGAAGTGTTGGAGGCCAGTTTGAGTCTGGTGTGAATGGAGCGATTGGTGGAATGCATGGCTGCGATGAGTGTTTGGGGGAGGAGTGGACTCCCGCCCAAGGGACCCCGGGTCAAGGATAAAGTGAGTTAGTTAAATTGACAAAATGGTAAGTCGTTTTTGCTTTTGGTGGGAGTGTAAAAGGCTCGAACCCCATTTTGGAGGGGTGGCAGGAGCCCTGTTGACGGCTGGGAGCGTGGCTGCGAAAGGTGAGTATCGCTGAGGTGGGTACCCCGGGCACCAGCTAGTCGGCCGCCGGTAGGCCCAAGGGCCCATGGGGGGCGGCATAGTGTAGTGGGCACGGGTGCGCCCGCATGATGCGGGGGCCGGGGCACCATTAGCCGCGTTCGGGCAGTGCATTGGCACGGGCACCCATGGGAAGTGGCCCGGCGGCCAGCCTGCCACGTGAGCGTTTCAGGTTGAGTCGCCAGGAGGGCACTCCCCGGTGTTTTAAGGGAGCTGGTAGGCTCAGAGGCAGTTAGTCGCCGGGGTGCCATTGTTAGGGAATTCGCAGAGGGTAGTTCTGCCAAGGGAGCCACGCCGTCCCAGCCACGAAACTCGTGTGAGGGGCACGGTGGAAAATTGGAAGGGCAAGGCCCAAAATTGTGAGGACACCAACACCAGACGATGCGGAATCTTGTGTGTTAGAAACAATAGTTTAAGCGAGAGGCGCTTGTTGAAAGCCCCGGGGTAAGCTAAAAGTTAAATGGATAGGGTAGATAGAAGTGTACCCTCCGCACCATCCATCACGGTTCGGTCTCGTTGTGCGGCCGCTGGACCCACTTTGGGTAAAGATCGCTGAGTACTGGGGAGGCCATCCTGAGGCTTGAGTTGGGCCTCCGACACAGGATGCTAGCTCTCCTTATTCCCCATCCGGAAGGGTAACGTAGGTGTTGGGAGTAGGCTACGGCACAGGATAGGTGGATAGCGAAACAAAGGACGATAAAGGGGTTAGGGGACGATTTTCTAGTGGGGAAGTAAAATAACGCTAAAACAACAAAAAAAAAAATTAAGTTGGGGCTAAATTGGCGTTTTTGACAAATTAGGGGGTGGGTATGGCCACAAGAGACAGGCAAGGCGATAGGTTGGGAGGAGATAGTCAGGTAGGTCCCAGCCGCCTTCCGAGTGCGCCAGCACCACCGCACTCCCTCCCAACTCCCTGAAAGGCAAAGGCCTGGCCAACTTCATCGGCTGGTGTTTACTTTCAAAGCCTGTGCCGGCCGCTCATCCTCGTGCTCGGCCGTGCGCCGGACGCTGGCTTACTGCAAGCGCCTGTGCCGTCATTTCCTGCCGGCTGTTTTTGGCTCAGCGGCCTTAGTCATGCCATTAGCCTTGCCTGTTCACGCTTTTGCCACCCCATCCTACTCCCTCGTCATTCTTTTTGCCCCGTTCTTGTTCTGCATTTTCCCCACCCCGTCATTAACATGGTGCGCCAGGATTCGTGACGGTGCAAGCTTGCAAAGGACTGCACTGTTGGCGCGGTACAACATGGGCCCTGCAGTGCTGGCCGGCCCCGTTGACACACCGCTGCGCTTAATCATCGATTGTGTCATTCCTTGCAAACTTGGCTAGCTGGACGATCTGCGTCGTCAGCATCTGAATGACCATGTTTGTGGGTTACCTAGAATCAGTTCATCCTGTTAGGGGAGTGTCAATTCCTGTAGTTTTGTCCCTTTCCTTACAATAACGGCTTCCTGATCGTAGCCACCGCTACCCACACGCCCTCCGCGTTCCGACAACACTCCCGTTCTGTCTCACGCCCGGTGTCTTCGTGAATGTCCATCCTCCGATGTTGAGCTGCACTTGGTTATGGCTTCATGAGGGGAGCTTGCCACTGCCGAGGAGCAGCCTGCCGCCTACGCTTGCTTAGGAGAACTTGCTACGGTGTCCCTCTTATGCCTTCAGAGTTCCATTGGATCCGGGCCATGGTGTTTAGTGTAAAAATTTGTTAGTTAAGGTGTTAAGATGTACTGTCCAAATGCAGAGCGCCCCGCACGCACGGCATGTGTGTCTTAGCGCCACGGGTATTTATTTAAGTCGTCCGTATGATGTTGTTGTAGTTAGTTATCAGCCCTTCAGGTTATTTACTTTGGCGCGAACACGAATACACGAATGGCGCACTCAGGGATCCGAAGTGTAAAACGTACTTACGGGAGGAACCTACATCATGATGGTAACACGAGAATTTGACGACTCGGGACGATGTCTGTAAAAAGGGGAGGGGTAGTGTTAACGGTTGTGGAAAATTCGCATTAAACAACCATAAAGATCCTCAGGTGAGATTTCGGTCAAGTCCATGTGTAGTAGTTAACCCAAACCCGTTGTTTTAGAGGGAAAATTTATGTGATCCATTCGGCTGCGATCCTTCAGTTTTAAGTCGTTTTTCTTTGGCTAATTATTTAATTTGGTGCAAATAAACAACGAACATCGCCACAACCACCATCTCCACGATCACCCAATTCACACACGATGCCACCTTCCACAACTACGCCTACCAACATCTCTCCAACTCGCCATTCAACGAGCACCGCTGCAGGCCGTGCAAGAACAAAAAGCACTTGTGAGCCTGTGGGGTTTTCCCCGCCTGATTGCTTCCGCCTTGAATCCCCCACCACCTCGGTTGTGAAGGGGAGGGTGCGGCGGCTCGCTCCCGTAGTTGGCTGATGGCGGCGTGAGGCTGGTCGGAGTGGGCACGCCCCATTTTCGAGAGGCTTCTCGAAACGCCTCGAAGGGAGGTGGAGCCGGAACGGGGCCGAGCGATGGGCGGAGCCCCGCGCTGGAAGGCGGAAGCCCCCGCCCTCCATAAAGACGGACATGCCGGGGCGGGAGCGCGGCCCTCTTCTCTTCTCTCTCTTCGTCTCTCTTCGTTGCTAGTCTCCTGTCATCTTGGTCCTGCGCTCGCGCGGCTTAGCGAGCGGCCTGCCACGCGGGAGCGGCGGACGTGTGAGACGCGGCAGAGCCGGCTGTGGGGCGGCGAGCCTACGCTCGTCCGGACGAGTAGTGCCGGAGAGGGTCGCGGACCGCGAGGGAGATTGGAACCAGGCGCGACCACGCGCTGAGGTCGGGGAGGGGCGATCGACGGCGCGCAGGGAAGTTCACGACTTTCTTTTCCTTTGCTTTTTGTGTAAATGCATGTGGTGGCTGCGTCATATAAGTAAAACTGTTGTAAGTGTTGCCTGTGTAAGCTTTTATTCGGTCGTATTGCATTTGCTTTTGTGCATTTTGTATGGCTGTATATACGTGCTTGCTTCTGCTTGTGTGTGTGAATAAAGTGCTTTACTTGTTGAAACTGTTTCCCCTTTGCTTCGTCTCCTTCCTTTATTGACTCTTCCATCTTGCATCACGTAAGGATTGGTAGTGGGTGTGTAAGTTTCCCGGTAACTAATCTGAACAACGTTCAAGGTCAACGATAACTCCGCTCGTTATCCCTGTAGTACGGAACGGGCCGCTCAAGCTGTTCGTGTCCGGAGTCGACCTGTGGCTGGTACAACTCCTCGGTCGCTATCCGCCGCAGAGTACTTAGGTAATCGACCATTCGGCGATCGAACCCTATTCGCGCGGGTAGAATGCGGACTGAGTGTGGTGAGGTTAAACCCCCACCCGTGACTGCTCCGGGCGGTAGTTCCGAGGGTCACGACTGAATTTCCGTTCCGGTGGGCGAGGCGGCGCCATTCGAGTCAGCAGCCGATCGCCACGCCGGCGGCGCGAATTCCGACAATATGTTAGAACGAGGAAGCGATCAAGAAAGTGTTGGCGCAGAGTGCTGTACCGAGCACTAAAGTTGGTCACCCACTCCTTTATGTCGACAAAGAAAGGAAGGAGAAAGGCGCTCAGTGTATGGATTGAGGATAACACGCAGAAGAACCATGCCTTTAAGTGGTCCTCTCATTCGTGCAAAGGCGATGCGTATCTATGCACAGTGGCTGGTGAGGTGGCACGAGCACAAGTGAAATGGATACGAGCGGCCCCAGTCCATTCCAACGATCAGGGATGATTTGACCGCTTCAAGAAGCGCTATGGCCTCTGCAACGTCAAACTGACAGGCGAGTGTGCCTCCGCAGACCACAAGGTGGCCAAAACGTTCCCTGCTCAACTCATCGAGGAGAAGGTACCTGCCAGAGTGGGTGTCCAATGCTGAACTATGCTGATCAATAAATCAATAATAACAGACATCATTATCGAGCAGGTGTCAAATAATAGGTTTGTCAAATAATGAGCTTTTCAACGTCTCAAGAACTACACAGTGTACCCCGATTTAGTTTAGATATCCAGCAAAATAGTCACGTTACATCCAGAAGATACTAAAACAAAATCAGCATCAAACCTAATACTCCCATCACAAAATATTCTAGTGACTCATCCATATATAATCATCCAAAATGGCTGCACCTGTTAGTTGCTATGGAGTTAAAACAAAATTCTAATTATTGTTGAGAATTGGGGAACTTTTCATCAACTGATGAATATTTTCGGCAAAATACAAGCAGTTGGTGATATGTTGACCCAAAGTTTTTGGAAAATCTCATTCTGCAATGTAGAATTCATTTAAATTTTGTATTGGCAACCAGTCCATCGCAACCAGTGAGTGCAAATAAAAGAAACTAATGAGTTGTTTTCACTAATAGTCCATGGGCCCAGGCATATATCGGATACATCTGGGAAACCAAACTTTAGGGCTACTAAGTTATCGGTAGGGACTATATGATTATTTCAATATGTGATAACCGTTCCAGAAGAGCAGCTTAGTGTATGTATTTGCATTTTTTTACCATTTTACCATTCCGAGATTTGACGTTTTGGGGGAAAATCACACAATGGACTATTGACACATTCCATGAAGGTAATATCATTCAAATAACAGCTCAGGATATCCAGATTTGTTTGCCTTTTCGCTTTCATTATGCGGAGGGTGGGTACATTCCAGAGATGTATAATTACCAATAAGCTGCCATCTGCAATGGTTATCACATCAAAATATGATCTATATATATATATATACACCAATTCAAAAATCATAACTAGGATTGGTTCCTTAGATGGTACCGACAAGTGGAATTTCTGGCCTGGCCCATGGACTAAGCTGCCAGTCTGCAATGGTTATCACATCAAAATATGATCTATATATAATATACACCAATTCAAAAATCATAACTAGGATTGGTTTCCTTAGATGGTACCGACAAGTGGAATTTCTGGCCTGGGCCCATGGACTATAAAAACACAAAATACAATCACTGTTATGATTTGCCAACAAATAATTAGATTGTGGATAAATACCCCGAATCTATAGCCAGGCAATAGGACGACTGGACAGTTCGAAACAATGTGAATATTTTTGGGTTTTTTGTATACAATGTCGAGGCTCATATAAGAGCAAACCCACAGAACGTATAACAAAGGCAGGAGACAAGATGGGCGGGAGAGGGAAGCAGAAAGCAGTGGGGAACAGAGACATTAGGAGATCTGTGGAAGGGAAAAGAATGGGGCAGGGTACACAGGGGTAAAACAAGATGGGCACTCCAAGGACTTTCAGGAAGGAAAGCCGGAATTTGAAGGAGGTGGGTTTGGGTGGATCAACAGGGGTAGAAAAAAAATCACTTGTTAAACTGTTTTGAAGACCTGGAGGGAAAAGTAGGATTGAAGAGAGTGTGCGGAGTTGTTCCAGAGTGGGGAAAAGAGGAATGAAAGACTGAAGGTGAGCAGTGATTCTTGATTTTGGTAGCTCATTCAGAAGGGGGTTGCTGGCAGACCTTGGCACCCTGCAGAAATATGGGGTGGACAGATCACAGACAGAAGCGGAGTGAGGCCCGGAGAGGAGACGGTAGAAGACAGAAAGACCACTGACCTGTCTGCGGTGAGAGAATTAGAGACCCAAAGACTCGGCTTCATCGCGGAAGATACCAATGATCCTAAAGCCTTCGTTCCACAGCATGAAGCTGAGCGTGGTGTGAAGCACGGAACACAAGACCCAAAGGGAGAGCAGTACTCCATCAAGATGCGGATGAAAGCTTTGTATGTGTCTTGCGAGCTCAGGTGTGCCAAGCAAGGACTTTGCACGCTGGAGGATGCCCAGTCGGCGACTGGCTTGGAGGGCCAGCTTGGAAATGTAGCTTTCCCAGGAAATATATGGCAGATAGTGAACCCAAAAGCTGAATGAAAGGACTTCAAGAGGTATTGTTGAGAAAGTAGATTGGGGGGGATGGTTTCCAGTCGGTCATTTCCTAGAGACATAGTGAGAAGAGAGAGAAGTTTTCAGAGAGACTGTTCCTTCATAGACTGGAATTCTCTTTGAATAGATGCAAGATTAGGAACTGTGAATGGACCTGGTCCCATGAGCTCAACTGGACCGTGGCAAATGTACTGTTTGGGACACATTCGATCGGCGACCTCTTGGGCCAGTCAAACTTATTGGTGATCAAATTCCTCCTTCAGGAACGTCATGTTTATGTAGGGTGACAGCTATTTGATGAACATACACATCCCATGTTTGCACATCGACTGACGTAATATTGTTACGAATCTGGCAGCCATTTGCACACAAACAGGACAAGCAGTCCCCGCAGTTCAGTTATTTCGATAAGTATGTGTTTTATAGTCAGGGTCCCGTCCTTCTGTCTAATGGGTTAATTTCATGTGCGAGCTGTGGGTTTCTTTGTAGTCACGTTTTTTCAATTAATCTCCCCTTCGATCCATCATCGCCCATTATGCATGTGTTTGGCGCCACGGGCATAGGTGGGGTGAGGTCGACTCCCCCAGCGAGATGAGTGTGCCTCGCAACCAATGAGGGATAGGAGATACTTCAGAAGCCCCCGACCAATCCAGAGACGAGTTACCTCAGAGCGGCCCCACCCAGCGAGAATGGGTGTGCCTAGCAACCAATGAGGGATAGGAGTACCTCAGAAGCCCGACCAATCCGCGAGACGAGTTACCTCAGGCGGCCTCGCCCAGCCAGATGGGATGTTCGCCACCTCCAATCACGAAGTGAGTGGCCAGGGAATAAATCCCTCGGACCCTCGCAAAAAGAAAGAGTAGAGTGTTCGTCAAGAGGAGAGTAGAGCAGTCATCGTGGCCATTGCTCTTGGTGTGCGTCATTGGAGCCGTCGTCCTCAGCGATCGTGGTCTGCGGCTTTTCGGGGCTCCTCGTGTCGGTGATGGTCGAGCAGCCAGGATCGTGGCTCAATGGATTTCGGGTCGTGGGTTCTGAGTCCCCGGGGTGGAGTCGGTGTGACTGCACGAGGCGGAAAGGTACCCGGCCAGGCTCTGTTCCCCAGCTGAACTATCCTCCTCGGCTGGGGACCGAATAAAGACCCGACGGTGGTCCATGTGTGTGTGTGTGTGTCCATGGGCCCCATCCTTAAGTAGAAATTGCTGTGTTTGCTTGTATATAAATTGCATTTCTCATATTCGGTTTTAACTCTGTTCTTTGTGCTCCCCTTGCCCATGATAAATAAACCCCAATTGTTCAATGTACCAGCTTGTTGTTGTGCTTCCTATTATTGACCCGCACAAATTCCGGACTTTGGTAATTCTGCTCGGTTACACCGGACCGAGGTCGTTAGAGCGACCCTATTCGACAGAGTCCATTGAGGGTGTGACTTCCCCAGTAATTTGACGGCGTGGGTACTTAAGGTATATTGAAATTTGGCTATTAACCGTACCCCCACGCCGTCAGAGAATTGCGATCACGGTCCTTAAGTGACCCGTGACCTTCGGAGTTGTCTGAAGGTTACGACCTGCAATTCCGGGTGTTCGGTGGGAGATGGCTCTACTGCTCCACTAGCGGCAGTTCCTCGCCACCGACCCCCGGCCCTCACAACAATTGACATCGGATCTGTGAAGTATACGGTGATGTAGTTTTCTTCCTGTCGCTGACTCACGATTAGGTAGTTCTTCCGATTCGTCTGCCGATTACGGTAGGGGGGTGATATCATTGCACTCACTCATGTCTATGGAATCATCTCCATTTTCCAATATTTTCACCTGCTTGTACTTGGATGCTTTGGAAGTGTAAGCTATGAGAAGATGGTTGGTCCATCCGGGCATAACCAAATTAATCTTGTGCTGTCTGGGATCGACATCCACATTGTACCATCACTCGGCCAGGTATTTTCGTCCTTGTTTATGATCTCCTTTGATAGTACGTTATATTTGTTGATGGATTTCGCTCCACAGAACTTAGTAGAAACTCTTCTGGCTGTGGAAACAGTGACTCACTTCCACTTCGGACTTGTCGCCAAATGGACCATTTTTACTGTCCACCGGTACAGTCAACTATGTCCTTCCCGTGTGAGGTGGCAAAAAAAATTCCACCGTAATGATATGTCAAACTTGGTCCAAATATGAAGATTTTATGAAGAAGTACTTTTGTTGAATTGAGAGGCGGGACTATCAGGAATACATTCATGGTTTCATGGAAGATACTTCATTCACGATGATTAGAGTTCTGGTCATGCAAGCATAAACGCTCACCTTCGTATGTGCGAGGTCATCTTGATATAATAGCAACTGTCTCGTTCACCTCTGGTGATATGCAGGCATAGCGGTGAACAATGTGGCCTGGCGATGGCTCCAGTGTACAGATTGAATTCATTCTGATATCCAAGAGAAGCATTCTCTGAAAAGTCGACCTAAAGTACAATCCGTTCACAATCAACGATTTCCCTCAACTCACTAGCGCATGTAGCTTGCTGGCGCTTCGTATATTCATGAGCAAGGAATTTTCCACAGTTTCTTGAACTCTAAAAAAATCCTGAGTGGAGCTCCTTCTCGTCAACTTTCTCGTAATCATTCATCCCGCTGCCATTGTTGATATCGGCGAGTCGCGTCTGAAAATTCTTCCACTCTGTACTCATCAATTTGTTTCTTGCATTTCGAACATTCAGCGCTCATGCAAATTCCTGGAACTCAGATTACAAACCAGTGAATCTGCGAATTCTGTAGTACTTTGTGGAAAGTTGTATGCACTGTATGTAATGCTTGGAGAAGGCGGTGAATGTTCTCATGGTAAATACACACACACAAACATGCAAACTTTGCATGTTTTTTCATACAGTACTATTGTACTGTACTGTATGTATATACAGCTCTCATAGCATGCCGTTTGGAACTGTTGTGTACGTGGCTTGTGGAAGATATGTTTTGTGTACTAGCACACTACAATATGTACATAACAGCTCGCTTGCAGCACGACTTGTGGAAGATATGTTTTGAACTGTTTAATGTGCGTGGCTTTGTGGAATTTTGTCTTTCATCGTGAAAAACCGGGAATACGCGAAGCACAGGGCCACGAGTGTCGAGAAGGTCCGCAGTTTATATAAGTGAATATGCGGAGTCCTCGAATAGTGGGGGTACAACAGTATAGATTTAAAATATATTTGAAAATACACAACCAATCGTATTTTTGCACAAGTGATGTCACAGTGCAAAAATACCATGGAAGGAATCATTTTGGAAAGTGATGTCATTTCTACCTAATGGTGCTTTAATTGGTCTAAAATATGACAAACATATTGTGAGTAAAAACAAGTGGATTAACTGGAGTTTGTTTGATTTCTAAGCTACAAAATTGTTTCAACAATAAGGAAGTCACAAAATACAGCACTCTTCCATCTTACCTTTTCTCTCCGAGTATTTACATCTTCAGGTTCCATCTTAATTTGTCCCATACTGCAAAAATAACAAAACAGCTTTTTCATTCATCTCAAAGATGAACAGTTCCTTCAACTTCGAGACAGGTTTCTAAATGACAGAAAGGAATGATATGATCCATCATAAGAATTAAACAAAGACAAAAAAAAATGGTCTATTGCCAAAGCATAACAAACTTTACACAGCAGCTCAAAATTGATATTACCTTCACTGTGGTTAGGAAACTCGAAACCTCTACTCAAGTAACACCAGTCACAATACAGGCCGAATTATTATTTAATACATGATCATGGAGAAAGACAATCAATGAACATGATTGCTTTCTGGCTTGATGGTCCAAACCAGAGTCTTCTTGTATGTGGAACAGAAATGGGGAGGGTGATACACTCACATGTAAACAAATTGACAATCACATTCTGATAAGAGACAAACAGAACATTTTCAAGGGTGTCTTCATGACCGTTTTCAAACGCAATTTCCTTTGGTATGTCCTTGAGCACCTTCAAGCTTTTAGCAGATATTTGCATTTCTCACTGTCCTCCCCCTTCACGAACTATCACATAATGTATACTTCATAACAATGCCCTGTGTTCACAGCAAATTTATTAGAATTAAGCGTTCCTGTGCCTCATTGGCACCACCAAAGCAGCTTTATTTTAATTCAACTTGCCAAGCAAGTGAAAAATAACGAAAATATTATATTGTTACACAGTTAACTAACACACCATATCTTTTCATATAAAACAACCATCAGTATGCAATGATCCATTATCAAGTATATTTTAAAGTATCAGAGCAGCAAACAAAACAGAGGGGTACATATTTCATTTAACACAGCATGGACTAATAACAAGATCTTTCACCAGGCCCAGATGTGCTTGGGCTAAATGGGATTATTACATTTGTGATTATTATTGTCATATATGGTTTGAAATGTTCGCTTTGAATGGTACAGTGGTGGTGTTGAGCATGTTACTCGTGGATTCGGAGAGCACTTTCTCAACATTGAGAAGGGCAAACATATATTAATTAATGATCCTAATTTTTAAAAGATGGTATTACAGTTATATGGAACAACAAGACCACAGTATATTTGAACAGAGATTCTATTCTACTTCACTCGTGGCCAGCCAGGCAAACATTGCAACGAGTCACAAACTGCAGGCAGTCCACCCTGAGCGAGTGTAATGAGTTCTTGATGAGATGAGTAAAGCACAAGAAACTCAACAAACCATGGGCAGTCCACTCTGCAAATGTAATGATTCTTGACTCTCTCATTGTCAGAGACCTCTAATAAGCATGTTTTATGCTGCAGGCTTTTTAAATCTTTATCTCAACTCTGCTCAGTGCCTTACTCATTATGTTTTCTGCGCGAACCATTCCTGATATGATGACAAAGTGACTTTGGCCAATGCCTTTACAACATATTTAATTACCTCCATTATTGTTTAAAAGTATTGGAAAGCGAATTAAAAGAAATGAGTACATAATTTGTGGACAAAGAGCACTTAGCTCAAAATGAAAAATATTATGTTTCAGCATGATCAACACAGAAACACAAATGCCTTTGCAATAGTCATGTGATCCACAGGCTTTCATCCACCATACATGTCCAAAATTGTTGTGTAGCACATTCACATTTCACAAATGAGTAATTAATTTATTTCCACACTACCACGAAGGTGGTTGATTTTTAACCCCACTGTCGGTTTGTGAGCAGGACATCTCAAACATTATGGACGTAGTCTGACCAAACCTGGTGGACAGATCAAGTGTGTGACAAGGACGAATTTATTCAGTTTGGTGAAGATCCGGATAGGATAATATTTTAATTTCTAGATGATTCTTCATACTTAAGAGATGCAGCCAAAATGATATATAGCACGATATTTCAAAAAGTTGTGGACGGGGTTAAAAACAAAACTTGTGTGGATGAGTTAATAAGGTGACAACAACAAGCTGATTAGATTTGGTTTAGGTTCGATCCAGATCGCGGCCTTTCAGTGGGATACAAAATGCAAAACTCTTCAGCCCAGCAGAGGTATGCACTCTCTCGAGTGCCGTTCATGTTTGAATGCTTAATGCAATGATGGTGCTAAAAAAAAAGAAAAGCAAGCTGAAACACGTGGTGGGAGACTAATGCATTTATCGATACAGTACGTGCCCGTACGTGCATGCCGTACGAGAAGAAAAAAAACTGTCAACCACGAGCCAAGAAACAACAACCACACAGGCTGTTCCTTCGCTCTTGTGTGCCCATACGTGCATGGCCGTACGTGCGTGCCCATACGTGCAAACCCAAAAAAAAAAAAACTTTCAAAACGCAAACCAGAAACAGCCACACAGCCGTTCCTTCGCTCTCATAAATGGCGACTGGATTGGCACATTGTGTTTATCTATAAATGCGCATAAGAAAATCGAGAAATTATTAGAATACATTGTCATCACCATCCGGAAGTAGTGCGTGCCCGTACGGAATGTTCACCATGCATTCCACGAATTATCGCTTGCATTGAAGTAGCAAACTGCTGTGATACTTACACACAGAGTTAATTAAAATCCAATTTAAATCAAGTTTACCTCCCTGTCTTTGCTTGCCATGACATTCGCAGCCATTGACCATTGCCACTCCTACGCCACGGTAACTAAGGCACCGATCCCCATCGTAACCGGCACTGCACGTGACGTCATCGATCGGCCAGCCGCACCACCGGCCTACGCAAGCCACGTGTCCTGTGATTGGTAACTAAATGGCGCATCGGCCACGCCTACCAGCAACGTGTCCTGTCATTGGTGGTAAATAAATATGGCCATAACTTTGGAAGCACTTATCTGATTAATATGAAACCTGAAAAGGCACATACTCAGGTCCCCAGCAATATAGCTGGCAAGTTCAATTACATCGCGACCAGTGGTTGGCGAGAAACAGCAAGTCACGCACACACACACACACACATTGCTGGAATTATAGTAGACCAGTACATGCCCGTAAAAGAAAAAAAAATTTTTTACCTTTCAAACGCGCAGCGAGAAACAACAACCACACAGGCCGTTTTTTCGCTCTCGCGTGCCCGTACGTGTGTGGCCCGGAAGTTCGCATATCGCAGTTACGATTATTCGCAATTTACTTCTAATGGCCAATTATTCAATTAGCGCCAACGTATTTTGCCTTTTCGCAATGTCGTCGCAAGGAAAAACACAAAGAGAAGAGAAGAGAAGGAAAAAAAAACATTCGTGCAAAAAAAATTTTTTTCTTCCTGGTTGAAGTACTTTACAGTTTTACTTCCTAACAAGCTAACAGCATACCAGCTCTCTGATGTTACCGAAATTTATGCACCGTCTAATATGAAAACGATCATAACTTGGGGCATTGTGTTTATCCAATATGGAATCTAAGTGTAGATATACATACATACAAACACACACTTGCTCCATTATATATGGATTTATTTGTTGTCAAGATAAATTAGATTATCCCGAAATTATTAAAGTTTAACTTGCAGTAAACTTTAAATTTTGTGAGGAAAATGGACTCTAAAGGTTCAGGGGTTCAGTAGTTGATTAGTTGTCATGATTTGCACACATTAGGGTAGATATGGTAATATTGGAATAGGCAAAGCCTAGAAGCGAACGTTAAATTATTCTTACATTCGATGCTGCAAATTTCCGGTTACTTCGGCCTGGATTCGGGATCAGCGATCAATAATGTAAAATCACGATAAAAAATTATTTTTTGATGATGCGGGAGATATCTTTATTATAAAATTAGGTTAGAACTTAAAACTTGCTAGAGTATTACTCTCTAGTTTGTTGTTAATTTTTTAGTCATAAAAGGTGTGATGCAGTGGTGTAGTCTAGGTTTTTTAGTGAGTATACTGTGATGATCCCCGGAATCCCATCCCCGCCTTCGGCCACAT
>CM068958.1:57423344-57451198 GCA_035128595.1 Eptatretus atami | reverse complement strand
CTGGAAGATGATACTGGCCAGCTGCGTAACTATACAATGCGCAGAAAAGCACTGAATTTGTTGGGAATCAAGACAAGCTGAGAACGATTGACCAAATACATATTGAGGAATATGTGACTGATAAGCGGACTAAATTAATTAACTCCCCCCAGCACATTTCTCAACACATGTTTGGAATGAATGAATCGTTTGTTATTCATTGTACCTGATAAGGCAGATCCGGAGACGCTGAAACGTGTGAATATGCCGTTCGCAAACCGTCAACGATTCTGATAATACGTCTCTCCGAATGTGCGTACCGAACGCTATTATTTACGCTAGTGGCTGCTATACCACAGAATTCACTAGTGTAGAAAACAATCACCGAAGTCAAGGAAAGGATCCTGAATGGTTGGTTGTGCCGTTTACCTTTTTGGTTGGTAAAAATTGATCTTCTAAAAGAGAATGTGCGAACCGTCGTATACGAGATTGGAAAACATGGCCAAGTAAGCGGTGGTTTACATTACAGCAAAACAATTTCCCCATAAAAAATAACAAAAAATTAAATATTGACCTTGGGCCAAAGATAAGCTGCAGCTCACCGGGATTTCCATGCGACTAATCAGGAAGCAGATGTCGCAGGAAAATGCTGGATATAGTGAAGAAAATAAATTCTGGAAAGTACTGGCAGGAACTTGATCCAACGATGAGACTAGTTAAATGCCCTTGTACAAGCAGCGCAACAACAGAGGGTGAAACTACCTAACAATTTGTTGCTGCAATGTAAATTTGTAATTGCAGAGTTGTATCTCCTAACACAGAGCTGTTTGAATGCAGAGCTGAAGTAAGTGGTGGCTAATTCAAGAAGAAGCAAGCTTCAATCAGAAGGTTCAAACCTCCAACCCAGCTCGCTGCGTAATCCAGCTTGAAGCGCACTACCAGGCCAGATTTGGAATAATGACATCATTGCAAATCCAGAGCCTGGCCCAGAACCGCTGGATTATGTAGATAATGGCCGATATTAACCAGTCCATGACAACCTTGCGCTGCCCTCCGCAATCTGGTGAAATGTTCCTGTGCAAAGACACGATTTTCAGTAATCGCTGCAAATGCAGAAGGAATGGATTGAATTGCACAGATCTTTGTACTGTAGTGAAGGACTGCAGAATCATGTGACAACTCAGTAAGACACAGTTCTCTCAGATGAATGAAGAGAAGGATAGTGGATAGGAAAGATGAGTTATGTAACTTCCACAAGGATTGGGAGGCAGGCATAAACTCTGGCAACCAACCAACAGCAACTAGCAGTAGTATGGACAAGAATGTATACTGACTCAAAAGGTGAAAATTTGATGTCATATGGCGGTCCATTTTGAATTTTCATATATTTCATCCTTGGACTTGATAAGTGTATTTTCAACTTACTAAACTTAGCCTAACCTCATAAGACATTCATGGCCTATTGCAACAATAGGCCTTAATAACGTCCATTTTGAAATGAAAGATGGCTGCCCTCTGCAACACTAAAACTGTAAATATGGGCTTTTCATGTTCTTGGGACCTAATATTACTATTCAGATAGGCTGATAGGGGTGATCTTTTCCAATGTTAAGCGCTGTCACTGTGCATTGAAATATGATATATATATATATATAATAATATATATATATATATATATATATTATTCAAGAATAAGGCCGTAAAGGTGGCCATTTTGAAATTCAATATGGCTGAAATATTTGAATACAATTCAGCGTTACAAGAATTGAGTATTTCACTAATTGGTTTGTCACAATTTTGAAATGAAAGATAGCTGCCCTCTGCAACACTAAAACTGTAAATATGGCTTTTCATGTTCTTTGCTACCAATATAACATTCATATATATAGGGGTGATATGAAGCTGTTAAACGCGTCACTGGTCACTGAATGATAATAATACATATTATTCAAAGAGATAAGCCATAAAAGGTGGCCATTTTTGAAACTCAAATATGGCTGAAAATTTAACGGAATTCAGCTGTTCACAAGAAAGTGTATTTCACTAATTGTTGCGCTTGATAAATGTAGATTTTACAACACAAAAAACAGCTTTTTTACGACATTCATATCCAACATTCAGGCAAATTATAAGACATAAAATGGCGGCCATTTTGAAATCCAAAGATGGCTGCCCTCTGCAACACTTTTCAAAATTGCCAAACCTGTGTTTTCATGTTCTTTGGTACCTAGTTTAACACATTCATATAAGGTGGGATCTTCTAATCATTCAAATCCCACGGGATTGCATTAGTCTCCCTGACTATAACTTGAGATGTATACCTTTGCCCTTGTTATCAAATTTAGACTTCAAGTGAGGATGGCACAACAGTGGGTGGAGACCCTGAAACCTCAAAGCAAGAGAAAAGACAATCTTGCCAACAATATGTTTAACCTTCAACAGTGTTAAACACTTTGTGATACGAGGGTTGTTCAAAAAAGTTTATACAAATGAGATACGGACCCACGTAATCAATGGACACCCACCGTATTCGCTGGTTATGAAATGGGACCTGCTTCGATAATTCACAACACGCTTCACATATTCGTTGTTTTTCGTGGACGGAAAAAAAAATTCATGAACCGGGCCATAAATAACAGTTTTAAAACATATCTTCCACCAGCCCATGGCATAGGCAGAAATACTTACCCTTCCCACAGATACCCAACAATCACATGACTACTTATGTGCAGTGTGTCCTGCGTCTCAATCATTCTTCTCATCCTGCTGCCTTGACCTGTGTTTGCCTCTTGTTCCACTCATTGTCTCATGACAAACATGCTCCATGTGGCAAGACCCAATGCTGGAGATGCGTCAACTGCCAAAGAGGCAGAAGAAATGATAGACCTGAGTCACAAAAGTGGAGCTGCTGGACCGACTGTCGAGAGGACACATCGTAGCCTCTGTGGGCAGACACTTATGGAGTAAATACTAATCCACCGTTCGCTACATAGTGTTACGGTTGTGGAAATTCGCATTACAAACCATAAAGAGTCCTCAGGTGAGATATATCGGTAAGGTCCATGTGTAGTTAGCCCCAAACCGTTGTTTAGCAGGGAATTTATGTGATCCAATTCGGCGCGAGTCCTTCAGTAGTCGTTTTTCGTTGGCTATTATTTAATTTTGGTGCAAATACAACAACGAACACGCCACAAACCAACATCTCACGATCACGCCATTCACTACACGACGCCACCTTCCACAACTAGCTACCGACATCTTCGCGCACTCGCCATTCAATGAGGCACCCGTGCAGCGCGTGCAAGAAAAAAAGGCACGTGTGGAGCCTGTGGGGTTTCCCCGCCTGATAGCTTCCGCCTGAATCCCCTCCCCCACCTACGCTCTGGTGTGAAGGGAGAAGGGTGCGGCGGCGTCGCTCCCGATTGGTGGATGCGCGGCGTGAGGCGGTGCAGAGTGAAGGGCACGCCCCATTACGAGAAGGCTTCTCAGATAACGCCTCGAAGGGAGTGGAGCGAGAACGGGCGGAGCGACGGCCGGAGCCCCGCGCTGCGAAAGGGCGGAGCCCTGCTCCATAAAAGACGGACACGGGTGGGCACGCCTCTTCTGTCTTCTCTCTCTTCTTCGCTCGTCGTTGCTGGAGTCTCCTGTCATCTTTGGTCCTGCGCTCAACGCTTAGCGAGCGTACCTGCCAGCGCGGGAGGCGGGACAGTGAGACCGGCAAGCCGAGCCTGTGGGGCGCGAGCCTACGCGTCCAGACGAGGAGTGCCGGAGAGGTTCGCCGACCGCCGAGGGAGATTGGAACCAGGCGCGACCCACGCTGAGGTCGGGGAGGGGGACTCTGACGGCGCGCAGGGAAGTCACGACTTTCTTTTTCCTTTGCTTTTTGGTGTAAATAGCATGTGGTGGCGCCGTCCTATAAGTAAACTTGTGTAAGTTTTGCCCGTGTGCAAGCTTTTATTTCGGATCGTATTGCATTTTGGTGATGGCGTATACAAGTGCTTGCTTTGTGTCTGTGTGTGGTCAATAAAGTGCTTACTTGTTGAACTTTTCCCGCTTTGCTTCGTCTCTCTTCCTTTTAATTGACTTCTCCATCTTGCATCAGACGTAAAGGATTGGTAGGTGGGTGTAAGTTCCCGGTAACCTAATTGAACCGTGCAAGGTCAACGATAATCCGCTCGGTTATCCCTGTAGTTACGGAACGCCGCTACAAGCGGTCGTGTCCGGAGTCGACCTGTGGCGTGGTACAAACTCTGGGTACGCCTATCCGCACGTAGTAGCTTTAGGTAAATCCGCCATTCGGCGATCGACCCTATTTTCGCGCGGTCGAGAATGGACTGGAGTTGTGGTGGGGAGGTTAACCCCACCCGTGGACGGCCTCTGGGCGGTAGTTTCCAGGAGGTAGTCACGGACTGTGAATTGTCTGTTCCGGTGGGCTGAGGCGGCTGCCATTCGAGTCAAACGCGGCCGAGTCGCACGCCGGCGGGGCGCGAAGTTCGCGACAATTGTCGTCCAGGAGTGGTATTGAGAACGCTTCCCCCCTCCCTGCAGCAGTGGTGACGGAGTGTGAGATCCAATCCCACCTCAGTCTCAAGCTTAAATTCACTGGGGAAGGACCAGGGGTGTGCGAGGTGACCCCCCGTTCCTCACTAAAGAGCGTTTTTTCTTATAAACAAATTAATCCCCGTACTGTGAATAAGATGGAGTCTCAAGGCGAGCGTGGAGCGCAGGGAGATATGAGAAGAATTTTATAGAATCTCATGCTTCAGGAGAATAACCGTGAGCAGGAAATGTAATGGTTGTGTGTGCAGGAACAAATTTCCCCCAACCGGAACCCAAGAGACCGAAATGGCGCGGCAGCATGTGAGGCGGGAGTATGACGCCCTCCCCCCTCCGTCAAATCCCCTCCCCCAGCCCCCGCGGATGTCCGCGCCCGATTAATGGCGCTAATCGACTACATGGGGTTGCCGACGTAAGAAGGATGTTATTGGAAGGCAATTGATGGGAGAATGAACGGCATGAAATAAGAACATGGAATGGAAATATACGCAAAAAGAAATGAAGAGATGAAAAAATGCGGGGTGAGATGCCAGAACATGGTGTGTAGCCTGCAGAAAATTCAGGTTTGAAGGAGGTGAAGGACGAAATGAAAGAGGAAAATCAGCCAGCTCACGGATACGGGAGCAGAGGTGACACAAACTGAAAGAAAAATGTGAAGGAGTGGGATCGCGATGGAAGCGATAACAAAAATGGAGATGTAAACAACGAAATAAAACCGGCTTGTGGCAAGAGAGTAGACAACAGTGGAAAAAGGACTGAAGGAAGTAAAGTGAGGTGTGGGGTGAAAAATTTATAATTAATGTATCTAAATTTAAACAAATGGAGTTTTAGAAATGGTACTTTTATGCTGCAAGTTGAATTGGGCTGCATTTCCAGCAAAAAGACTTCTTTGTCTCAATGTTAAGAAAAGTGGTTGTTCGAGACGAGTGACCGAGCTGAAGAACTAAAGAGACCTTCTTAGCATAAATGTACGAAGTAGGCTTTTCGGTCTGAGAGGACACTCTGCAGTCTGGGTTTGAAATACCCCCACTACCTTCTCATGGAAATAAAATAAATGCTTTGAAATGGTAAAATTGTTTCAAGTGCAAGACCTGAAGAAATGTATTTAATCTCAGTGGCTTGTACTCCTTGGAACTGACCAGTACCAAGTTTAGTATTAAAACTACGTCCTGATGTAGTGGAATGAATTGAATTTGGGTTGGTCTAACGGTTAACTAATGTGAATAAATGAAATAGACCAAATAATATTGCAAACAATGGGGATCTTAAGTTCATTTGACGAGGGTGGACGAAGTGTATGGTAGTATAATTAGAAAATAAATTGTTTCACAAGGAAGGATTTGTTGTGGAATCAGTATTTATCAAGTGTGCGATAAGGGGTTTTATCAGGATATTTATAACCAAAGTCGGACAAACGTTAAACTTGCCTGAAGTCCAAATAGGAAAATTCCCACACTCGGCCATTTAGAATCTTCCAAGGCAGTTCACCGAATCCACAAACTCCAAGGTGGTTTTTAAAAATCCACAACAGGGCGCTGTTGAACCTTCGGAAGAAATTCATACACGACGTTGGTGCGGTTGCTCGTGACGGAGGGCCTAATACTGCCCAGAAGGCAGTGCCCTGGGTAACGAAAGTGCTCTTGAGACGAGGTAAGGGGAAGCGCTCGTCCAGCAGGTAACGATTTCGAACAAGAAAAGTTCATCGACGTCAGATAATTTTATTGAGAGGAAAGAAGAAGGAGATCCGGCGGAGAGAGTTCCGTTTTTAAAAGTAAACGATAAGTACGTAGATTTGTTTAGAAAAGTTGCTGGAAGAAGAGGAGTCGGATGAAATGAGCTAATGGGGGGGAAAAAAACGAAGTGACATGCCACAGACGCGCATAGGACGCGTGAGGATATATGTTTGCATGATTCGATACCTGAATTGGAGGAGATACCCCCATATTACAGTAGGTAAGGCGTATTCATCAAGGCAGGCTCACCCTATGCACTTAGGCGGAGGGTACCTCCTGCTGATTTCTCCCAAATGGGGAAGTCGAGCTGTAAATTTGTGTAGATGACAGGAGATGATCTGAAAGCGCGGCTGGTGTGCGTAGCGGTGTGATTTGGCATTTGAAAATCTGTGGTTGCTGAAGAGTAAAAAGAAAACTGTTGCGAGTTCCAATCTTCCTGGCAATAAAACGTGGTTCTCCGTTGGATTTTTGAACGAATTTAGAGACACTATAGAGCGAAAAAATATCAGGCAGAGAGTTGAAATAAAAGACGCCCTGGAATGTCATCGGTTTGGTGCTGTAAAGTGCGAAGGTCGCAGTGTTGTGTGTGGTGAATGTCTAATTGGGAAATCTGGATTGAGCGATATTGTGGCTCGCGGTTGGGAGAATTAAGATTTGTCTGGGAATGTGATTACATGAGATGTCTTAGAAATAAAGATATGCAAACAAATAAAACGTGGATGATCGACATTCAATAAAATAAATTAAATATTTAAAAACACTTCAAGCAGACGTTCGTAGGACGAAACCTTTCGTGCTGAGTTGAGCTGTGGGTCTCGTTTTGAATGCAAGTGGTATGCATTCTTTGGCGTTGTTGCGTTTTCACGCGAAGAGTCCAAGGCTGCACCATGTGTGAAAACCCCCCGTCACACTGCATCTTGTGGGCGGGTGGGCATGTCCTTTACTAACTGAGTCGTCGTGTCGAGGTCTTTGCTTTAAGTGGTGAAATTCGATCATATGCAGATTCAAGAGGATGGGGTTATTTGTCGAAGTGTGCAATTGCGTGGCAATGACGTTAAAATGATGAGCCGAATGTAGTGGGGGGTTTTGGTTGTGTACAGCCAATTGAAAGTAAGGCTAAAAGTGGGGTTTTGTCCTTTCAGTTTTTTCTTGTTCTTCCTCCGATGTATAGAGAGAATTCCTTCTTGTTCTTTGGTGTTTGTAGTGCATCTCCTCTCTGATTGAACTGTTAAAGTGAGAGTCCATTTAGGGTAAAAGTGTTTGAAGTGTTTATTTTATTTTTTTTTTAAGATTAACCAGATGGATGTTTTGAATAAATTGTGAAATACTAATGTGGGTGTTGAAATGTGGATATATCGTATTCAGGAATTGATATCAGGTCCTTTGGGGAGGCGGCTTGAGTTTGGCTTCCGCTGGCATGTGATTGATTTTGTTAATTATACATACCTCGGTTCAGTGTTTCAAGTGCGTTGGGCAATGCTTGAGGTAACTGGTCAGAAATGTTGTCGCAGATTGATCTAGAGTTGTAAATCGTAGGATACTTAAAAGATGTGATTTTAAAAATGGTGGAAACGTATTTGAAGTATTGTTAATGATTTGAAATGATGTTGCACATGTGGGCATTCACAGAAGATTTATCAATTTCCTATTTCGTCTCCGAGAATATCCAGTTATTGTCACTGTTAATAGGCCAATTGTATTTATTGTTGCATGTTGAGGTGAAGTCATTCTTAACTTGGATAGCCTTTGTCTGGCGTTGAATTATAGGCATATGTACTCTTAACCTTCTGCGATATTGTAACGGTGCCTTTGACAGTCGAGAATTAATGGTAAACCAATTTTTTGTCAGTGTAATTTCCTTGGATTAATTTGCATCAAGTATTATCAGATTGTATTTGATATTAGTCTGCTTGGAATGATTTATAGTTTGCTTTAGTCTAAAGTTTATGTGGTATCTAGAATTTGGGGGTAGGGTGTATGCTATCATGGTAGTGTACAAGAGTGTCTTGATGCTGCAATTTAAATATATTCGCTGTGACTAACAGATTTGACAGTGAATTTTGAACAATTTTGTTTGTAGGATACTGTTAAAAATTAATTTATTTGTTGTTGATTAAAGGGATAAATGTAATATAAAAAGAAATTTTTGCGTAATTGAGAAGGTCGGAGGAAAGTGGATAGATGGTTTGTATGCGAGTTGGAAAATGGCAGAGCATGTTGCTGGTTTTGGTGAGAGAGGAAGTGGATAATGGAAATAGAGATTCAAATGTCGATGGAAATAGCAATGAGATGGAATGTTTGAGTAATGAAACGTACAGCTGGGAAAAAAAAAAAAAAAAAAAAAAAAAAAAAAAAAAATTTCTGTATACATTTTTGCATGTTGTTTTTGGGAAATAAACAGGAAAGGGATTAAATATGATATGACAAATATAATGCAAAGTTAAATGCTTCTATAAAACTTTGTATGTCTTACATTGAAAATACCTGTGGCCCTGGACGTTTTATGAATGCTTTGTTTGTTTCGGAGTGTTGAAAGGAGTCTTTGAAAGAAAATGTACGATTTTGTCTAAATAAGACTTTGGAAAGAACTCCCACAGATAAAGATTGGATCGATGGAGAACCAGATTTGGGGGTATTTGAGCATTCAAACAACGTGACATGCCCCTTCCCTGAGGGGGGGGAAAAAAAAAGTATAAGAAAGAAATGGGGCAATGTGGGAAAAGAAAAGAAAAAAACCCACTGACGGAGAAGGGCTTGAAGAGCAAAGTCTAAACGTTCCGGCGTATGTGTGTGCCTGCGTGAGGAATGTTCACGCAGCCACTCTCCGATGTGCCGGCTACCTGCAAATACATCATAGAACTTGCTGGCTACTTCAATGTACACAGGCCTGGAGTTCACGAACACTGCGAGTCGTTAACAACATGTGTCCCTTATTCGTCTCCTTCAACCCATGTACCGGCCCAACTTTTGGTACTGCCACATCTACTCTCTTCATACAGCCAAGGTGAGTGCTTTCGAATTGTGTTTCCTTACCGTTGGGTGTGCTATCACCACACCGAACCTGTTTTAATCTTCCTGACTCGCGGTAGATGAAATTTCAATCGTGTACACAATCGATGAACAGGCATAAATTAAATGGAAACTCACTCATTTTCTGATATGAGCACTCGCTGCCCATTGTGTAACTTTAGGAATTAACTATGTAATACAAAAATGAAATAATCTAATTTAAAAAAATTATTCCTTTTTCCTAAAAAAAAATATCTTCCGGGAACTGGTAAGTCATGTGTAGAAAAATATTCAAATTTCTTAAAAAAAGAAAAAAAAAAACGGGGAGTGTGGGGGAAATTTATAAATTATGGTATTTCTAAATGTAAAAAATGGAGTTTATGAAATGTAACGTTTTATGCAAGCAAATTAAATGGCTGTCATTTCTGGCCGCAAGACTGTTTGCCCTAAATGTAGAAGTGTTCGTTCTGGAGCAGATGATCGCGAGAGCTGATAAACAAAACAAACACTTTGCTTTAGAAAATGTACTGAAGTGGCCTGTTTTTCGTCATAAAGGACACATCTGCAGTCTGGGTTGAATATAGCCCCATCCACCTCGCCAGATAAGTATAAAATGCTTGAAATGTAAGAATTGTTTTATGCAAGATACTGAAAAGTAATTATCTCCAGTGGCTTGTACTCCGTGAACTTGAACAAGGAACCAATTAGATTAAACTATCTTGATAATGTGGAAGGAATTTGAAATCGGGTTGGTCTAAACTGTTAACTATAGTAAGAATAAAATGTAAATCAGAACAAGAAATATGCATCAATGGGGACTCCTTAAGTTTCAATTGTACGAGGGTGAGAAGTGTCAAAGGGTGTATAAATAGAAAATAATTGTTTCACAAGGATAGGACTTTGTGTGGACATTCAGTTTGTTATCAGTGTCGATAAGGCGGTTTTATAATGCAGGATTTTATAACCAAATCGGGAACAAACGTTTAAACTGGCCTGAAGTCAAATAAGGATTCCACATCGGCCAGTTTAAGAATCCTCAGGAGGATTCCAAGCGATCTACAACAAGGTGGTTAAAAAATTCCCACATCAAGGGACAAGACCAAGATAAAGGGGAGATGGAGAACAACACAAGGACAATAGACTAATAAAGGAGAGCAGGGGCAAACTAACAAAGGCGATTGAAGTCGTAAGAAGAAAGACTGTGCGAGGAGCAAAAAGACATGACAAAGAGAGTTGAGAAACGAGACAGGAGTAAAAGCGGAGACACCAAAGGATGGGATAGGCCCGTACGGTGGAGGTGAAAGGAATACATAGATTATAATTATGAAAATGGGGCAGAAAAGCAACAAAGAAGAAGACAGTGGAAAGAACTGGGGGGGGGGAAGCGAATAGGAAAAAACGAGGCAGAGAAAACAGAAGAAAGGGGTTTTTTTTTAAAGAGACGACTGAGGAGAAAATAGCCAAGACAGATAAGGAGGGTGGCACAAGGTAAAAGAGGACCTCGGAAACTATCGTTAGAGACGATAGGGTAAGAAATTAAATGAATGTAATGGAGGGAAAAATGAAGGATATGGGAGAAGGCTGGTGAAATGTGTGGAGACCCAGTGTGAGAGAAGCAGGGATGGCCCTCCTCGGGAAAAGGAGGGGAGGATAACCCCCTCGAGGGCGGATCAGGGCCAGGGGGGCGCCGGTGTTAAGGGCGAGTAGGGGGTTGCCCGTAGCGGGGGTGAGATTGCCAAGGTTGGGAGGGAGAGGCCGCGGGGTTCTTTGGCCTAAGGCGGGTACCCCAGTAACTGGTTTTACGGAGGGTGCGCAGAGTGCAGTCGCATGGCTTGGGAAGAGTAAGCGGAACGGCACGCGGTGGCACGGACAGACACGGTACAGGGGTGGTAGAAAGCCCCGGGCAATGGCTCTGGAACCCCGCGGGAGTTGAGGGCACCATTGGGACTTGGAGGGTCACCAAACCTCCAGGATCCCTTGGGAACTGGAGGGGGGGGGACCGCAAAAGGGACCAGGTGCCGCACCCCGTACGATGGGCAGACGGACCTTGAGGAGCGATATGGCCCAGTTTCCAAGTCGTGTGGCCACGAGGCAATGGGTGGATGAGGTGCAGGGTGGCACAGCTCACTGGCAGCCCTTGCGGGGCAACGGCCTCTTAGGAAGTCCTGACCATCGGACCACGCGGGGGTGACCCTGGAGGAATCTCCCATCGGCCTAAAAAACGATGTTGCAGGACCATGCAAGCGAGCGGCTTTGTTAAGCTCAGCTCAATGGGCGCAAACGACACTCCCCAGGAAACCATGGGAGAAATGCACATGAGACAATTCGCCGTGGGTGGATCGCGCACTGCCAACACTGCCGCCCGGAGTACCGGGAGGATAAATTGCCCTGGACCATTTCTTCCGCGAGTAGGGGAGCCTAGATGCGGGGCATGCTGACCCCGTATGGCGCCCAGGATCACCTCCAGAAGCGGCTGATAACTGCTGCCCTGCTGGGAGGCACACCAAAACGCCGTTGGGAGGGGCTGGGCGGCAACTGCGGCATGCGTGAGCCGGGCAGGTGCGGCCCGTGAACGACGATGCGAGGCGAAAGCAGGGTGGGCGTACCATGGCGACCGGCCAGCATCGAGAAGATGGTCAGAGAAACGCGGTTGATCAGACTGTGGCATAAAGATCGACCGAGCGTCGGGCCCAGGAAGGCGGGGGGATGGCCATCAGGGGGTACGCCAATTCGGAACGGAGGGGGTAATAATTCGGCGTAACCGGACAGGGACAAACACCTAAAGGCCACCCCGGTTCTGGGCGGGAAGTGCCGGGGGTGCCTCTCCCTGCGCGGGCGTTACAAGAGCGTACTTCGTATGCAAACCTGGTGCAGGGGGGGTGAGGACCACTCCCGCGACCGGCGACACGATAAAAATCGCGCACCTGCGACAGAAAGCGCAAGTCCTACTGGTTAAACGGCCTGTTATCGGTCCCCCATCGATGACGACACGAAGACCTCCTAGCCCGGCCGCAATAGGGATAACCAAGGCCCCAACCCACCTCCATCCCCTTCCCCAGCCAAGTCCCCCGAGGAAATCGAGAGGAAAGTGAACCGAACATGGTAGGCCCGTTGTTCAGGCAGACTCCCTACCCCGGGAAGAACACGAGCCCTCACGAGAGAGACCCTGCGACAGGTCATCAATAAATGTGGCCATATTCGGCTCAACAATTATGCTCAAGCCAGTTTAACAACTCAGACGTCCGGTGGTCAAACTGTGACCCTGGCGTCGTCTGCCGGGGGTCAGGCCAGGACGCCGCCCGTGCGCTGTGGATGCCCCACATGGGACCTCTAACCATCGCGATGCCGTCGTAGTCGGATCCGACCTCCTAGACATGGCCAGGCCCGTGTTTACCCTGAATCGAGTGTAGACGGCATGTCGCGCATCGCAGATCCACGTCCCTTCAAACACCCGAGTTAGTCTTGTGCTGCACGCAGCTTTACCCCCGGGGCCCAAGGCGGCACCGCCCCCCCCCCCCATTTACTGGGCAAGTACGGTGGGTTTCTGGGGCGTCGATATCACGTTGTAGCATAATGGCCAACCGGGGACAAAACTACCGAGAGGTTAGAGCGTTGGGTGGCGACCATGGTGATCTCTGGCCCGGACGGATCCCGACGCAATGCTGTTAGTTGCTTCTGGACTCCTCTCGCTTAAAATGCCGGGGTCGGGGTCCTGTTAAGATATTCGGACGTTGGCCCGGGGGAATCCGAACATCCAGCGGCGGTGTCTAAGTGCGCCATGCTGGTTCGCCAAGTGGTCACGTTTGGAGTGCGTCCGTCCTTGTGCTGCGCCCAAGTGTGGACGCGCCTAAAGCTGATTAACAAAGCCGGACTCTTGGAAGCAGAGTTAGGGAGCTCAAAGGAGCTGGTTGTCTTAAGCTGAGGAGAGTCCGCAGATTGTAAGGTCCATCTCCCCAAGTCACCCTCCCTGGGCTTTGGCTAACGCACGCAGCGGTGTCAGTCCCGAAAGGACTCGCGCTCAACGGCCGCCCCGCCGGCTGCCGAGGACGTCGTGACACACCCAACATGGCAGGGCCCTTCATCTCTCAGTCCCGGCCCACCGACACAATGAGCCACAGCAGGCAAAATCAATACTGCCCGCGAGTCACTATGAGAGAAAATCCGGGTGCGAGTCCAACCACCTCCAACATGTGTAACATACCGAACTGGGCCGATTACGAGTGACACCCGCGTCCGGGCTTTAAGTCCAATCACGACAGGGGGGTCACGGACACCCTTGGTCCTACGCTTAGTGGCGATGAACGCGCCCGGCCCCGCTACCACAAAGGTTTGGTCCACAGAGGAACATCTGCTGATCCAACGGCGAGTGTAAAACCTACCCTCGTAGGATCTCACAAGAGTTGCCCGCAGAGTCAAGCAGGCCCACGAAAGTCGAGCCAGGACGTCGGCCGACGCAAGAGGCGCAAGTCTTCCATGTGACCCACTGTGCACACATTCAGGAATTGGAACCGGTCCCATTCGGAGGATGGCCGTTAGATACATGTTCTGGAGTAAGCTCGCGCTGTCGAGAGCATCTCCGCTCTGCCCGTCGGGAGACTGCCACCCCTGAACGAGGCGAGCACCCCTGCTCACCCTCCGGAACCAGATCACACTCAACTGGAGTCTGAGTAACCCGCGATTAGCAACAAAGCAATCGGGGCCAGCCTCCCGCCTCTTGTCAACTACCGAGGCTACACCCTAAAGGCACGGTCGCCCAACGCGCCTGCCCTCAAAACGGCACACACCCAGCATACTCCGCCATCAAGCATGGCCGGCGGCGCGCCCTCGTGAACCACTTGACTACCCTCGCCTCTCGAGAAAGGGGGTAATACCCCATGGCCAGCAACATCACAGATCACAGGAGAGGCTGAATGGCAACAGGCCCTCTTGGCTTAATACCAGATGGCCTCGATATCTCCACAACGTTTTCCACTCCTCTACTTCTGAGCACCTACTTGCGACATGTCTACTTCTCCCCTCCCACTTAGCTTATAACTTATCGGTTCACTGTCCGTCTATCGTCTCTAATCACGAAATCAGATTTCCAGGCTAGAGGACCTTTACCTGTACCCCACCACGTGCTCTTTTCAACTGTGCGTTGGTCTGGACTTATCGCCTCATCGCCAGTCGTCTGAATTAACCAAACAGTGCAAAATGATCCACTTTTCGCACGACCCAGACTCGCTTGTATCTCCCGGGGTCCCTGAGTGCGTTCGCCCAGTTGCAACATGGTGCGGGTTGCCGTGGGGCGTTGGTGCGGCTCGGCAGTTCGCGTGTAGTGAAGGGTGGGTGGGCGGGTGGATGGGGGGGGTTGTGCGTAGGGTGGAAGGAGGCCAACATGGCGAGGGGGGGGCGCGGGGGGTACGGGGGGCCGGGTGAAGGCGTTGCGTGGTGGGTGCGGTCCGCTGCGGGTGGTGAGCGGCTCCGGGTCGGGGCGGGAGTGGGCTGCAAGGACGGCTTGCGGGGGGGGTCTTGGTGCGTGTTGGGCCGCAGGGGGGAGGGGGGGGGGGCGGGTGGGGGCTGCCTTAGCACCATGTAACAAGCAAAACCCTCGAGCAGCCTGCCCCTTATTTCAGCTTCTGAAAATGGGTTTCTCAACTTTTCGGCACTCTCAACGAGTCTGGCTTCAATGGCCAGTAGAGTAGGAAGCTAGTGATGTTAAGATACGGGGGGAAGTGAGTAATACTCACCGACAATCGAACCACCCTCTTGGGTATCTCCCTACAGGAAGGCCGACTGAAATGAATCAGTGCACTACTGTGATTAGCCGTTTCGGAAACCCTCACTCTGTCTATGGAATCGCCCCCCGCACTTGATCGGAGAGACTCCATTCTTGAACGAGAGCGTGTGCCCTACGCGGCTCGGTTGGCATGGGGCACACCACTCTACCTGGCCTATCAGAGAACTCTGGAGGACGTCCTGGTAACAGCGTCTTAAAACTTACGTATCTCAACAGACACCTAGTGGAGATAGAGCTCAATTTATGTGACCAAGGAATAGTCTGATGGAGCCCGCCTCAGCCAGCAGGGCTCGAAATCTGAACGCCCCGAGATAATGCCTTTGATGATGGTACCGTAATGCCGTCCGATCAGAGAGGCACCTGGAAAGCCTATTCTCGAATCCCACGTGTAGAGGGCCTGATCGAGGGAGCGCGATGAACTCAGAACCCCGTGATAATAGAATTAGATAGTGTGCAAGAAGAGAGATGGCCCGGACCATTAAACAACTTTTAAATCCAACAGTAGGGGCTTTCTTCTGGGGACTTCTTGCTCCTTACTACCGTCGACCACGCTTGAATACCCCTTGGAAAGAAAACCTTTGCGAGATAGCCAGCCCCAGTTCTAGCGCAAGTTGACGGAGATAAGGGGTTGAGAAACTTAATTACGGTAACAGGGGAATAGTGCCCATGTGAGGCCTTCTCCTCTCAAATATCAAAGGGGCTGTGAACTTGAACATATCTAAACACCCGTTTTAAACCATTGATCTAGACCACCCGAACAACCCGGGAGATTCAACCCCTTCAGACATTGGTATGCCACAGCGCCACATGAATACGAATTCATGAGGGAGCAGTAAATCCTTGAACTGTTCGAGTACGACTAGTAAGGTTCGGGGACAGTGGGAGAAGAGAGTTGAACTAACCGAGCGCGAACTGTTAAATCATAAGTCGAGGCCATGAACAGTTATCTGCCCCACGGTACATTGCACGATGAACAAATGTTTACACAATTTACAATAAAGCAAATATATTTGCTATTAACACTCGTTCATAGGACTAGATTGGCTAGTTGCTGGGCGGGAGCGAGCACTTTATTCCACCCGAAACTGTCACGCCCGAGAAGGAAGATTGCAGTTTAGTGGTTGTCCTCGATATCTTGACCCTTAAGACGAAAAGCACTTCGTCATCACCTGGCAAATGCCTCATACACACCGGGTTTCTAGTTAGGATAAACCTGCGAAGGCCTACGGTCATATCTGCAGACGCTGGCAGGATTGGACAAACGATCTAGCATGTCTAACGTATACATTTAGACGATGGCAAAAAGGTTGTTTGTCGCCGCAATACGCGGACCAGGATGAAAAGCCACCAAGAGTCTCTTATAGGTTTAACTGATCATAGCCAAAACGAATAGCCATCTTCTTCGTACGCACCACTGTCTGAGCGCCAAGAAATCATGCTCTGAACGACCAATTTGAATTCACGTAAGAAAGATACAGAAGCAAGTAATAGGAAACTCGAATTGGGAATGCTATTGCCCACCATCACCTCCCTCCGTCCGAAATACTCCCTATTTCCGTTGCGTCCCGGGTTGTAGGTCCTAACGAAAACTAAAAATTGTCCACTGAAAACCTAAGGTGTGGACCGAACTTAATGTAACCATGTAAATTTGGGCACTGGAGCATATACCTGCACGCGAGAGAGGACCAACACAAGTAATGAAGGTGCCCAAATTGAACTCCAGATCAATGTCAAGGTCGAAGGAAAGAAGGAAGGTGCCTTAGGCCACTCAAGTCTGTCAGAGAGATAAAGGAGAAAGTCAACCTTCCAGTATTCGCCCTTTAATTTAATCGCCGACACATGATAACGACGTCAAAGCCTGGTGCTCATCAAGTTTGAGAAGATCGACCCTGCACGAAAGTGAGGACATACAGAAGCAGAAAAGATCCTAAATCAGATGATCAGGTGCTGTGCGAAAGAGGAGGCGAGGTGAGCAACTCCACCTGCAGAAGAGAACAACTAAACATATCCGTAATTGCCTATGGTGACATATGTCCCCTGTAACGGTTTAGACAGAACCTGAACTAAAATAGGTGAGAGAAAACAGTGGCCCTGGACGCATTAGTAACAAACCCTGGGCCGCGACACTCGGGCCCGGCTTGCCAAAGTGAGATCTGGACAGAGAGACCGAAAAACAAAAGAATAGTCTGTAAACGAGGTCCACCTTCGGCGGCTCAGTGTGATATCTGTGCTCCAGTAATCATAGTCGTGCGGCTGCACTGTACAATTCGAAGATTACACCAACGAGTGCAGAGTCATAGCGAGTCGTCGCTAACATGTAAGCTTTGCCAAAAGACTAGAGCTGCAAGCCTACGAGAGGATGAGTGGCCCTCACTGCCAACGACTGAGAATCGCGTATGGTGCCGCCTCCCTCTAGACGCAGGTAGGGCCCATACCGGAACATCTAACGTCTCGACGACGTAAGATACTTGCCCCACTCTCCATCGCTGCAAGAGTCAATTTACAGCCTCAGTAGGGATTTTATTCTCTGGTTATTTTATATGCAAACCTACATTTGTCGTACCAACAAATCGGCGATTGAGCTCTTCTTCACGCCCCCATCCCAACGCAGGAAGCTGGGCGGAGTGCAGAGTTCAAGAGGCTCTTGACGATTGCGTACACAAGGCCATCTCGCATAGTTGATGCTGGTATCGGCCCATTCCGCGTCCAAGGAGCCTGAGCTCTTATCACATCGGAAGCTAGGGACGATCCATTCATAGACATTTACGCATTGACAAGTGCGATACGATGTGACCCTTATTTAGCTACAATGCTATAAGCTGAATCACTCGCGAGAGATGCAATCCAAACACTGAGCATACATTAATGGAAAACGCACGAATCCGTGATAGAGCCACCTGAGAGCCACATAATGTCCTGGCGGACATGGTGGAGATCGTAATACAAGACACGAAGACACCAATACGCCCGGAAGCCATTCTTATAGTAAGTCGAGCTTCCTCTACTTGCACCGCGCTAATATCTTAAACTCAGCAGTACAACTTCGATGGACGTAACATAAATTCTAATCCCCTTACCTTCCTGAGCTGTTCATTTACGTCGCGCTCAAAACACAACAGCGCAAAACATAGATGGAGCCATAAAACTCCGGGACCAGTTTCCTTGTACGTATATCAAGACCGAGCCATGCCATTTGGACTTGTTCCATCGTATCGGGCTAAAGCTGTATTCATCACGAGACACTTATGATCAGAAATCTTTCTGACAATTTGCTCGCAGTCTCGCTACGCCTATCCAGCATCTCGTCTCCCCACCATAACAGACTAGCCGAACCCCAGAGGGCAGCGGCGATTAATGCCCCCGTCGGTTGGTCCAAACGCAGGCCACTATGGAAAGAACGAATCAATCGCGCAACTTCGGTCCAACAGCTACTACCTAGCCCGCACACTATCCCATCCTCATTACGAATCCGATGTTTGCGCGATTATCAAAAACAAATAAAGAGGAGTAAAACAGTCGGATTAGCCCAGGCAAAATAAAAAAATTAAGAGTCAAGCTCAGTAGCGCACACTTAAGTGTGCGAGAAGACATCTGGAGCAAGTTACCACGCGAATCATACATACGGGTCGAAAATTGAGTCAGCTTCGTCTTATCAAACACCCCGGTCGGAGAAGGGCACTGATCTGGAACACGAGGAAGCTAGCCACGACTCATCTCCCCCATATTTATCCAGTCTTGTCGAACATATAGGCAAGCTGAGAACCTCCCGGCGTAGCAACAACATGCAAAGACGAAAACTATAAAAATCTATCTTCGCACCTATGGTCCGTAAATACACATATTAAATGGGAACCTCCACTGAAATCTGAGGAAACCCCTTGAACTGAATCCTCACTGCATAAAGTAGGGGTTCACACCTGGGTACGGTCTGCCGGAATACCCTTCCCGCCTGAGAAGCACACAGTCTAGCTCAGAGACCTAAGCCTCTCATTGAAGTGGGAACAGATCTGAAAACAGACACAACACTAGCCTATTTCATTGGTTCCAATACGTCCAGTCTTGGCCGGAGGGAGTCGGTGTGAACCAGCTCGCCCCTCCCGCGAAAAAGATGGCCATCAGAGATCTCAAATAGATCCCTTCCGAGAGGACGATAGCTCGTATCAGAATCAAGAGCCAAAATTCATAGGTCTTTGATCCTGTGAAGTATGAGCCCGAGCTGGCATGGAAGCAATCATCCAAACTCATTTAGCAAACATCGCAAGGATCAATGGCGACATTCCTCCAACAAGTTTAAATCACATCTTTCTAAGTCCATGGGTTACAACTCGATCAATCTGGGTCGAATACATTTTAACGGTAAGATCAGGCTGTCGCACATAGCTTGACCTTCTGAGCATCTGTTGATAGAAGGCGGCACTGTACGGGTTGCTGTAGCTTACACAAATATCAAGGTTACAACATATGGCGAGCGAGCAGCTAAACTCACCATAATGCACTTCACATCCTCTTATGAATTACAGTTAATATCAGCACACTTGGACGCACAAATTGTTAGTGTAGTCTACAGAGTTTATCAAAAATTTCAGCCGTAATGGTTTGTAAATAAAGAATATGAACGCCTCCGATTGCGACACGCACTATCTTATGTCGGCTAAAGGTGAGCTTGAAATCGACAATGTGTAAAACAGATTCAATAAGAGGGTGCACTACAAACACACACTACGTAAGCGAGGAGAAACAAGGAAGTTACTCGTCTACACGTAGAGTGTCAGCGGTGGGCCAAAAGTAAAGAAAACGTGGAGCAGCAAATCACCCACATTTCATGTGTCATGTGATCACTGGACGCTATCGGAGGGTGCTGTCCAAACACACTAGCGGCGAGATGCAGATCGAAAAATGATGGGGGGAGGAAGTGACTACCTCGCGCGACACTAGTGAGTATCTTCACACGAGTCATTCTATGAGCAAAGTCGAACGCTGCTATTTACATCTATCTTGATCAAGTACAAATGGAAGCCGCCGATCCTCTTTGCGTAATTGTCTGCATAGGATAACGAAGTTTCACAACATGTGAAAGCATAAACGTTCCGAAAACCAGATCTCATTGTAAAGTAGCGATAGGCGACTGCACCAGCAGCAACCTGGATTCTAGACGGGGGCTGGAGGGGGGGTCTGCGAGCACTGAGCGAAAAAAAAGGTGAGATCACTGCTCGAGCTATGTGGCGAACCTTACCCGGCCCGGGCACGAGGCTGAAGTACGGACCAGCAGGTACAGGCGCCCAAGCAGAGCCACATTGGGAAGGAAGCATAGATGTCATAGAGTCGGGATAGGCGTAAAGCACGCCCGAATGCACCTCGCGAGGCCCCACGCGTCAACAATTAGCCGCGTGGCATCTGAGGTCCTTCTGTGCCACGTGCACCCCAGCACTAGGGTAAGCTTTGGCCGGGGAAGTGGTTTTAATTATTTAATTATTTTCGGCCAAAGCCTAAGCTGTTAACCGCCTCTGAATCCACGTTGTTATTTTGTTCAAGTGGGCAAGTCATCACTGTTAGGGACTATACATCCCTGGTGTGTTAGTGGCATACTGAGCAAAAGGGCTAGAGCACGATTCTATCGACCCTGGGGGTGCTCAAGTATGTATCAGACGATCGAGAATCGGCACAGCGGAGTAGTAAATCTTTAAGTCCTCCTGCCAATCAGAGGGTACGGCACCACGCAGGTCCGCACCTCACCGAAATCTCATCACCGATAGTTCGACAAGGCATGACAGATTCGAGAACACACAACACTATGCGATCCTTCAGCAGCCCCTTAAAATGCCCAGCCAACCAAACATGGACATCATTGCATGGAGGACGCATAGATCGCATACCATCTATGAGACTCACTTGCGGATGCCCTGATACTTTGTGTTTCTCTGTTCAGTATATCCAAATTATAATAATATACGTCAAAATCCAAACACGCCGAGAACCACTCGTTGTCCATTGCATTTGAAAGCCCACGGGTGTGCGTACAAGCTCGGACCACAAATGGTTTATCCAAATGGTATTAGGTAAGTAGCTATGGACCCTAGCGAGACACCACCCTGCCCATCTCGTCCCCTCCACCACGACCCCCTCACCCAATCCTTCCCCTCACCATATTTACACCGAGTCGGGGACTTACCCCCAATTTGGGTGGGAAATCGCTAGTCCCAAGGCTTTCCGTGGGCGCTGAAACGCAAGTGGCTGGGACCCTCAGCCCTGCATAATTAGCCGGCTTGTCCTATAGCATGGGGGGTGCGTAGCCGATCACGCAATCATCGGCTGTGCGGAAGCACACACAGATTCAACTGCGTCTATGCGCGGTCCTTGATGGCCATTCAGAGATTCTGGCATGCTGCCTGTCATCCCGCACCGTCACACCAGGATCTTCGTCACCAGTCCAGCTCTCCTCCCTACAAACATACTACTATATGTCCCCTTCGTCCGGACTTATAAGGAGACGACACTCGTCTCTCGCACGGAGTCGCGGATCTTTGCTGCGATACTAAATAAAGGAATATCTGACCGATTCGACACATGTGACTTTTGTGTGCGAATTAGCCAATAGCGTTAACCTATGCGAGAGAGCACGATAACGAGCTGCGTCGGTTAAGGGCGACATTAATCCTTTCGCTAGTTCAGAGGACAGTAAAGGATTCGTACACTGCTTAAAACACCAAAGAACACAAGCCTCAATAAGATCAGAAGATTGGAGGAGCACAATCCTCATCTGGTCGCCAGCTAGCACTTCGCAAGCAAACGCAACGAGTCGAGGGGTGGCGTAATATGTACGAAGAGTACAACCAGGAGGCAAGCAACTAGGGTGCGTAAGCGTTGTATTGGAGAAGAAAACATACCTACCCTAGTTAGGGTCTCTGGACCCGAGCCTTTTCTCGAAGTAAGCGGCCCTGAAGCGAGACACCTGACACTACGCGCCCTGATCCACGCTGGGAAAATAAGCAAATATGGCTGGGACCACATCTTCATCCGAGCTGCCGAGAGTGTTTAACTACTTCAAGAGCCTGTTGCGCGGATCGGATGGCGTCTATAAAATGCGCTTGGTTCTGACTGAGTCCAAAAGGCCTTAACCCGCCTCTAATCTGACATTCGAGATCTAGAGAGCCACGTCGTAGTTGTGCGAGCATGCAAAAGCGCTTTCGTTCCCAGCATTCCCTCTCGTTGTGACAACCATAGTTTACTTTCCTAATATCATACTTCACCGCCATTCAACCACATCTCTCACCCTCGTAACCTGAACCTCTGGCATCAATACTTAGATTATTTGCCCCGTTTGTACTGTTGCATATCTGTACATTATTTCTCCCTACGCCGCCTGTTATATTAATCCTCATGTTAAGTCGCTCAGGATTCTGCGATGCAGCTTTTGCTATAGTGAGAATACTGACACGCCTGTTGGTACGCAAGAGCTACCACACACAGTGGGACTGTTCCAGAATTGCACTGCCCCCCGTAAAGCCAAATCCGTGTACATCAATAGAGTTCCAATTCCTAATCATTAACCGCTTTTGGGTCGTTCACATGCGTGTGGCCACTAGTTGGGCTGCCACGAGAAAGGGCAGTAGCGTTATACGCGTACTGGCGCGAACCCATTAAGTACTCACCATTTGCCCGATTGCTAACTTGCGTGCATCGCGAAAACAAATTTTATCATTCCGATGCAGGGAGGCACCTTTTGACATCTGCGAGTGAGTTCCAAGTGACGGCCAGAGCGTGTGTGGCGCCTCAATGTCCAGACCTCAGAACTCTGCATGACGCCTTGTCAAATATCCTCAAACGAAGACCGCCTAGCTCCGATACATCATGTTCAGCCGCTAACACGCGTTAGACGATCTCACCTGCTAACTTTGCTATTTCACTAACTCCGTCCACTCATGGCTCCGACATCCAGATAGCAAACACCATGTTGGTCCATAAGTAATCAGGATTTAAAAGTAGCAAATGTAGAGTCTTTATATGGGCTAGCAATATGTAAACAGACCAATGTTGCTCAGCTTTGTCCACACCAAGACTAGTCAAAAAGTTGACCGTATCCCTTCGGCTATCAGTGAACTTGCATTGTTACAATTCTTTAGATAATTAAGCCGACCGTTAATTATAAAATATTTTTACCTCTAAGTCGTCCGTCCACACCACTTCGACTGGTGTTACTCTCTTCAGTTCTTCAGCTTATAGTGTATTGTCCTACTCATTGCATCAGCCGTTTTATTTCCGTTTGTCATCTCCTTTATGTTTCGCCAGTGGGGCCACCGCGACCCCTCACCTACTATCTATACTCTTCTAATCCGTTGTTCGTATCCCAACTTGAGAGTTCAACCACTGAGCACGTCGTGCGCTGCCACCCAGCATTTCGGTCACTTCCGAAGGTCCCATATATCCCCATAACTACTTCCATAGGGGAGAACCTACACATGATGTGACGACGAGAAAAATTTTTTGACGACTCGGGACGCAGTCTGAAAAGGAGGGTAGTACGTTACGGTTTGGAAATCCATTACACCATAAAGAGTCCTCAGGTGAGATAATATCGGGAAGTCCAATGGTGTAGTCTTACCCAACCCGTTGTTTAGAGGAATTATGTGATCCCATTCTGGGCTGGCGATCGCCGTTCAGTAGTCGTTTTTCTTTGGCTATTAAATTTGGTGCAAATACAAACACCGCAACATCGCCAACATCACACTCCTGATCCACACCATGTCTCACTACACGATGCCAACCTTCCACAACTGCAAAGCTACACACCCAACAGTCTTTCCTGCAGCTCACTCTCAGACCCATCCCGCATTCTTTATAACTACTCGTCCTACTCATTTGTCTTGCGGTGTACAGTTCCATCCATTTGCTCGCAGTTTGCCAAGAGCCACGATATCATAAGCCATGACCTTTTTGATCTTCTCTCTCTATCTGTGGTAATTTGCTTTCCAAAGTCCCCCCACTGAATCTCTTCCCAGCCGAACCCCCCTAACTCCTCTTACGTACCGCAACTAACCTCCAACGTGGTAGTCGTATGTAAAGAGGGATCCCGATTATCGGGCGCGGATGCCTGGCGCCGGCGGCGGTACGGCGATTCTGATCGCGACCGGGGGGAGAGCGTCATATCGTCGCGCTCCGTGCCGGTCCAAGCTGCTGCCGTGAGCGGTCGGAGGGGACGGCCCACTGCTCTCCAGAGAATGCTTTCGGAGGAGGCTCGGTTTTCGGGGGAAAGAACATTTGTTCCCTCTCGCATCGACAGAGGCCAGGTGCAAGCACGAATGAACGGGGCGGCCTGAAGTGCTGATCGAGGTCAAGTCATGCCCCCTCCGAGGCTCGCGTCGGAAAGTGTGCGGACGTGAAACATTCCCTCACCATCCACATTTAAAAATCGAACAGGCGAGCCAGGCGCGCGCCGCTCGGCCCGCTTGAGCACTCTCTCCTCTTTATCGCAAGGTCTAACGGAATTATTCTTCTACAAAAATAGCTCTTCGTCATGCGTTTGGAGCGGCGAACGGGGCGGCTTCACCTCGCCGTCTCGCATCTACGCGCGCGGTAAAGCCGTTCCCCTGTGAAGTGTCTAGCATGCGGATTGGACTCCTGGCACGGCGTGCGGGACTTGAGGACGAATGCCGCCTATGCCACCCGACTACACACTGCGCGAGCCAACTGTCCGCGCGGAGGAACGGTGGAAGAGGGGTTTCTCAATCGCGGCAAGCACCGACCCCGCTGACCATTACTGTGGAATGCGCGAATGAGGCTTCCGAGCGCCCGCACCTCCGGACGAGGATGCCGGAGAGGGTCGCGGCGCCGCGAGGGAGCATGAAGTCGCCGAAGTTGCGCGGCGGACCACGCCTCTGCCGAGCTGACTCGAAATGCGGCCGCGCTCGGGCCCAGCCGGGGAAAAACGACTCAGAACGTGCGACGTCGTGACCCTCCGGAACTACCTGCCCGACGCAGGAGAACCAGTTACCCGAAATCCTTCTTGGGGCCCTTTAATCCTCAGCCCACACTTCAAGTTCTCGCATTTCATACCGCCAAATGCGAAGATCGGGGTGCCGATCCCGGCGTCCGAATGGTACGTAAAAGTTAATATACCTAACGATACCTTGTCGTGTAAGTGTTGGCGACCTAGAGCGTACGAAGGAGTTTGATAGCTCCATCGCCTACAGGTCGCAATCTCTCCGGACTACGAAATCGCCCGCTGAGCGGTTGCTTTTGAATGCTAAATTTTGTATGGCCCGTCGTTCCCGTACAAACATATGGGAATACGATCCGACGCGTGAGTTTATTCCTGGTTCCGTGAGGCGTCTTGTGAATGAAATCGAAAGTGTCTTATCATTAAGAATACTGTTAACCTTCCCCGCTTTGCTTCGTCCCTTCCTTTTGGATACTGTACTACCTCCATCTACTTGCCATATCACTGTAGAGCGTAGTATGGTTAACCAGATAGGGAAGTATCCCCCGGTAGAATGCAATTACTAGACCGTCAAGAGGACAGAGACGAATCAGATACATGCCACGAGCATGCCGGGTGAATACCGCTTCTGATAACAATGTAAAGGAACGGCCCGGCTCAAGCGGAGTTATCGACGCACCCGGATCGACCTGCATGCGAGACACCAAGCCAGACACATCTGCTCGATAAATAAGCTCAGCTCCCACTACGAAGTAAACAATACAATATACGACCTGAAACACAAGCATATGCACATCTCGGCAACGAATACCGTATCCCACACTAGTTCGCCGGGTAGAATGCGGAAAACTGATTTTTTGTGGATGCACGGTTAATAAAGCGCACTCGACGCGACGCCCCGGCGGCAGTCTCCCTGGAGGGTCACGACTGAACTTATGCAGCCGATCTCGGTGGGCGAGCGCCCCATTCGAGTCAACCAGCCGATCGTCACGCTAGCGCGCGACAATTCGAGCAACACAAATAATGCTAAAAGAGAGCAGAGAAGGACGATCCCAAAGAAAAGTGTGAGGACGCAAGTGGAATGCTTATCCCGAGGCACTAAGCGCGGTCCCGATCCAGCGGTCCTTTATAGGTCGACCCAAACGAACTGGAAGGAGAAGCCTCAGTGTCATGGATTAGCGCATAACACGCAGAAGAACATAGCCCCCTTTAAATGGTCCTCCATAGCGCGAAAAGGCGATCCGCTGCGTAGTCCTATGCTACATGTGGCTTGCGTCGAAGAGGTCGGCCAACGAGCACCAGTTCAAAATGGCATACAGCGTCGGCGAACCCCACTTCCATCCCGGCACTCCTCGTTGGGACGGCGTAGGCTCGCTGCCCCAAGCGGCTCTGCCGCGTCTCACGTCCGCGCCTCCCGCGTGCAGGCCGCTCCGCTAAGACTGTCGAGCGCAGAACCAAGATGACACGAGACTCAGCACGTACGACCGAGAAAGAGAGAACGACGAGAAAGGGCGTGCTCCACCCGTGTCCGTCTTTATAGGTGGGAGGTCCGCTCCTCGCAGCGGCGGGCTCCGCCGTCGCTCCTCCGTTCTCGGCTCCACCTCCCTCGAGGCGTTTCGAAAGCCTCTCGTAGGGCCGTCCCGTCACGTCTGACGCCTCAACGCCGCGCATCACCACACATCGGGAGCGAGCCGCCGCACCTTAATATGTCCCTTCCACACGTGGTGGGGGGGATTCAGGCGGAAGCATCAGCCGGGAAAACCCCCACAAAGGCTCCTACACGTGCTTTTGTTCTTGCTACGCGCCTGCAAACGGTCTCATTGAATGGCGAGTGGCGAAAGATGATGGTAGCGTAGTTGTGGACAGGTGGCGTCGTGTAGTGAAGGCGTGATCGTGAGATGGTGGTTGGGGCGATGTCGTTGTTGTATTTTGCACCAAATAATAATAGCCAACGAAAGAACGACTAACATGAAGGATCGCAGCCCGAATGGTCACATAAATTCCCCTCTAAACAACGGGGCTAACTACAACATGGCACTTACCGATATTATCTACCTGAGACTCTTTATGGTGTAATGCAATTTCCAGCAACCGTAACACTAGTAGCCGAAACGGTGACTAGTTATCTCCATAAGTGGTTGCCCACAGAGGCTACGATGTGGTTCCTCTGTGTCCTCTCGACAGTCGGTCCAGCAGCTCCACTTTGTGACTCAGGCTCATCACTTTCTTCTGCCTCTTGGCAGTTGACGCATCTCCAGCATTGGTCTTGCACATGGGAGCCATGTTTGATCAATGAGCAAATGAGTGGAACAAGAGGCAAAACACAGGTCAAGGCAGCAGGATGAGAAGAATGATTGAGACGCAGGACACACTGCACATAAGTAGTCATGTGGGAATTGTGGGTATCTGTGGGAAGGGTAAGTATTCTGCCTATGCATGGCTGGTGGAAGATATGTTTTAAAACTGTATTATGTGCCCGGTTCATGAATTTTTTTTTTCGTCCACGAAAAACAACGAATATGTGAAGCACGTGTTGTGAATATCGAAGCAGGTCCCATTTCATAACCGCGAATACGTGGGGTCCATGATTACGTGGGGTCCAGTATCTCATTTGTATAACTTTTTGAACAACCCTCGTATCACAAAGTGTTTAACACTGTTGAAGGTTAAACTCAAGTGTGGCAAGATTGTCTTATTCTCTTGCTTTGAGGTTCAGGGTCTCCACCCACTGTTGTGCCATCCTCACTTTGAAGTCTAATATTTGATAACAAGGGCAAAGGTATACATCTCAAGTTATAGTCAGGGAGACTATGCAATCCCGTGGGATTTTGATGATTAGAAGATCCCACCTATATGAATGTGT